>JAJJWX010002584.1:0-649915 GCA_023529315.1 Papaver bracteatum
ATTTAACCTCTCAAAAAGAAGGTAGTCAGTTGACCGCCTCAATTGTTGATTTTTCGATAAATTTCTATGTTTTTCTTCTCGTGAGATCTTCATTTGAATATTTCCTTGTCATTTTTGGTATTTAAGATCTGAAAGAAGCCATATCGCTACTATTACTGCTCTTACTGAAAAATTAGATAAGGTTCGCAAAGAAAATAAGACTCTCATTTCCGATTGTTTGGACGTTCGCGATAAGGCAGAAAGAAGGCTTGATTATCTTGAGTACTTCAAGAATATGGAGATTAGAAACCGTGATAGAGGATTTCTTCGCAAAGTTCATCTTTCTGTCGAAGTTATGTTGAATAAGATTCTGATCTCCTATTCTCTCCCTCCTGAATCTTTTCTTCCTCTAGAAGTTGAGGATGACGAAATTCCCATTCTTATGGATAAAGATTTAGAATATACCCCTACTGAAGGAGAAGAAGGAGCTGAAGAAGATAACCCAGAAGAAGATGAAGGCTCTCCTAGAGAAGAATAAATTCACAAAGAAAAGGATGCTGGCGATACTGAAAAGAATGATGGCGATACTGATAAATCTGCTGGTGAGAATGATAAATCTTCTGGCCAGAATAATAAATCTGGCGAGAAAAATACTGATGAGCCTGTCGCTGAAGTTTGAATTTCATTTTTGCTTTCTTTTCCTGCTTCTTTTTGCGAGGAATGTAACTTGGATGACTTTTTAAACTTTTCTTGTTGTCTGTGTTGAATCTTTTCAAGGAAGATATTAAGATTTTATTTTCTCATTCTTCTTCTTGCCCTCTAATATCTTTCTTGAGATGGTGAATTATATGATGTTAAATAGATATTTTCTGAAGTAATCTGCCTCCTGCGATGAATAGATATTTCCTGCATTCTCAAATAAAATAATTAATGTTCAATATTAATCTGTTGGTCTTATTATGCCTTCCTAGTTAAAGGTCTTATTTTTGCAAACCTTTAATATTTTTCTGTGACAAGATCGCAAGACGTCTTTACATTTATATGTATTGACCCATTGATCTTGTCTTATCAGTACTTTTCAATATCTCTGCGACAATATGAAAAGTCTAGGTTTTCTCGCGAAAACAAAGCCTCATGACATTGACGTCTTGCGATGAAATCGCAGGACGTCTTTACAATTTCATGCAAAAACCCATTGATCTCATCTTAACATTTTCTCTTTAGGCTTTTTGCCTTTGTATAATTTTCGTCACGCGACAATATGACAGGCCTAAATGATCTTGCGATCATGAAGCCCCATGACATTGTCGTCTTAAGACACTTATCAGCTCCCTAATGGAGGGTGCCTCCCTTATCTCCCCCCTGGTTTCCCCTTCAAGGAGGGCACATCGGCCATACAAGACTATCTCCCCCCATCCGGATTGCCAACAATCAGTTGTTTTTGCAGCCTCTTGTCCTTTATGCCTATATGGCTTATAGTTACAAGACTGCACCCTAAGTGGGGTTTTCTTCAGGCCAAGTGCATTGTAGCCAAGACTTACCAAGGATGGCAAGAGAGTTTCGTACGCTCCGGGCACCCTTGGATCAACCGTGTACCTCGGCGCCTTGGTCATACTTTTCACTTCTTGGAAGAGATTCTCGGTCGTCCAACCAGGGTATAACCTTATATAGCTGGAAATCCAAGATCTCTCTCCCGGATAGGTTTTATTTAACCCCAACATCTGCATGAATCAGGTTCCAGCAGCGGTATAACCTTATCGCTGAGTCATGTCAAGAGATACCCCCTCATATGACGCGCTATTAGGTCTTACATTTGCCTCTTACGAAATTTTATTCGCGAACTAGGGTGCACGCCATAAAGGTTCGTACTATTCTTTTAATCTCTGCGAAATTTTATTCGCTGTTCTTGCGATGATGCTCGCATAAATTGTGATAGATAAAGAAGAATTTTTTAACTGTTTCATCTTACATTTGTATTTCTTACCTTGCAGAAATTGCTACTGATAATACCTTTTCAGAAACAATCTATTCCATGGTCTATCAAGTCTTTTCCCAACATCTCTTCCCTCTGGATCCATTAATTTGTATGCTCCATTTCCAATTATCTCTTTAATGATGTATGGTCCATCCCATTTTCTCGCTAATTTTCCACCACTTTCTTGCTGATATTTTGGTGTTTCTCGCAAAACTAGATCGCCAGGCTGGAATTGACGTTTCTTGACTCGTTTGTTGTACTCGCGAGCTAATCTTCGCTGGTAATTTTCCATATGCTGTAGAGGTTTTTCTCTCTTTTCTTCTAGTTCATCTAACTCATGTAAAATTTTTCCAGCACTTAGATTTTTCTCCCATGCCTCTCTTTTTGTTGTTGGGATAGCAACCTCCGTTTGTAGAAAAACTTCAACTCCATATGTTAAACAGAAAGGTGACATTCCAGTTGCTTCTCGTCTAGTTGTATTATATGCCCATATTGCATTATGCACTTGCTCGCACCATGATTTGTGATAACCTTCTAACTTCTTTTTTAAGATGTCTGCGATTTTCTTATTAGTTGCCTCAGCCTGACCATTTGCTTGTGGATATAAAGGAGTTGATTTCCCATATTTTATCTTAAATGCATTAAGAAGCAATTCGATATTTTGCCCTTCAAATTGCTTTCCATTATCAGACATCAACTGTGTTGGGATCCCAAATCTGCAAATTATATTTTCAAATATGAACATAAAAATGTCCTTATCGCGTATGTGCTGTACTGCCTTTACTTCTCCCCATTTTGTGAAATAATCTGTAGCAACGATTAAATATCTTCTTTGTCCAGAACCAGGCACAAATGGTCCCACAATATCCAATCCCCATTTTCCAAATGGCCATACGCTTGACGAAGATGATAATGGTGCTCCTGGTGCATGTATCTTCTTCCCAAATCGCTGACAATCTTCACAACGTCTTGAAAGTTGCTTTGCATCCTCATGCATATATGGCCAATAATAACCCTGCATATTTGTTTTATATGCTAAAGATCTACCCCCGCTGTCATTACCAGAATCACCACTATGCAACATTTTTAACACTTTTTGTCCTTATTCTCTCGTCAAACATCTTAGCGATAGTCCATTAAAAGATCTGCGATATAATACCCCATCTCTTAGTTCATAATTGGTTGCTCTACTTTTCAATTTATGTGCTTCTAATCGATTTCTGGGGATTTATCCTCTCTCCAAATAAGCATCAAGATCTGCTCGCCAATCTGTAGCATTATTACCTATTTCTTTCTCGCCGGGTTCTACCATCATTACATCTACCTCTTCTTCCTCTTTGTTTATTGCCGGTTGTAAAAGTGTTTGAATTTTTATGCATCTCGCAAGTGGGTTCATCATCATACTTGATATGAAAGCAAAATCATCTGCAAGCCTATTATCTTTCCTTGATATGTGTCTCCATTTTATTTTTGGAATTCTCGCAGACAATTCTTCAACAAGTTTTTTGTACTTCTTCAAAGATGGTTCATTTGTAGTATACTCTCCCTTTATCTGGAGAATAACCAATTGTGAATCGCTGGTGATTCTAGCATTTTCTAACTTCATTTCTATCGCAAACTTTAATGCATGGATTACAGCTTCATATTTTGTCTCATTATTAGTGGATGCAAATTCTAATCGAAACGAAAAAGCTGTTTTTTCTCCTTCTGGTGAAATGAAAAGAACTCCAATCCCATTTCCTTCTCCATTTGACGATCCATCCACTAATATTTCCCATCTGTCAGGTTCTATTAATAGCTCTTTTGGGTCTCCATGTTCTTCTTCTATATCCATCATTTCTTCTACAGCTTCGTCATCTTCTAAAGGAAATTCAGCTAAGAAATCTGCGATAACTTGTGATTTTTGCGAGGATAGAATTTCATATTGAATATCAAAGTGTCCTACTTGCGCATTCCATCTCTCAACCCTGCCTGATCTTTTTGAATTTTTCATCACCGATTCAATTGGCACTCTCATTAACACTTTGACCTTACGCGCTTGGAAGTAAATTCGAAGCTTAAAAGTTGCGTGTACCAATGCTAGAATTAGTTTCTCAATATTTGAATAATTTCTCTCTACTGAATTAAATGTTTTGCTGATATAATAAATTGGTTTCTCCACCCCCGCATCTACTCGCAGTAATACGGCACTTAACGCGTATGTGGTTGTCGCAAGATAGATCAATAGTTCTTCTCCTGGTTCAGCCTTTTGTAAAATAAATATGTTCATCAGTTGTTCTTTAATTCCTTGAAAAGCCTTTTCACACTTATCTATCCATTTAAATTCCTTGAAAAGCCTTTTCACACATATCCTTTTGTAAAATAAATGTGTTGAATCTGGAACTGCTAAGAAGCATAGGTATGAAGAAAATTATCTCAGCTCGTATTTATTTTCATTTTCTGTATATGTGTACCAATATGTACAACTTAGTGATTTCTTCTGTGTGTGTGTACAAAGATGTACACTTTTGTAGAACCTAACAAAAAAAGATGCATTTTTTCAGCCCTTCTCTGCCAGAGACAGCTGCATATCAAGAAGACCAGGATACCACTGAAATAGCTGAAATTGATGAGGCTACGATAATTACAGCTCAATCCATATCTCAGCTGAACCCTACAGGCATGTTTCCGGTTGAAGAAGATGTGCATTTACTCACACGGGGAGAAGAAAAACTGAATGATCCTTATGCATCAATTGAGGACCTTCTAGACAACTTGTCTGAAAGTGTTTTCATAAAGCTTGAAAAAGGTTGTTACAAAATGGCAGAATCTGACGTGAAGGAAAATATGGCAACCGTGATCCACGAATGTCCAAGCTTTCAATTGTTGAGCCAAGAAGATCCAAAAGAAGAGTCGTCGCAAGATGTACGAGAAAGGGTCGTTGCTGAAGCCGTGCAGTTCATCCAACAACATGGAGATGCATTTTTTAGCAGTCAAGAAGTGGAAGAGCAGAAGACACCACCAGCAAAGACAAGAGCTGGGAAGATGAGGGAAGCGGAGATGCTGAAGACAAAAGCGGCTGGAAGGTTGTCTAAGACACCACCAAAGAGAGCTGCAAAGAAAAAACTTCCTCCTGATTTCACTGCCGAGGGTAAAACCAGACAAGTTAGGATGAAAGTGGATCAGAAAGTCAAGGGGATCCAAAAATAGGTTGAAGAACTAGGATATCCTGCACCAGTAAAGAGAAAGGAAAATGAGTATCATCCTCTTCGCCCACTGCCAGATGTTCGTCAATCAGAACTATACCAAGCCATGGAACCACGGCAGGACAAAAAAAGGATATATAAATTCTTCGACTATGCAAGCCTGGGGTAAGTTTAGAAAATAATACTTCGCGCGCGCGCATTATACTAATTAATGAATCTTATTGAAAAAAAGTTATGTGCACCATTATATACACCATGTTAACATTTCCTTTACGACTATGAAGCTCTGTAGCTTGGGAAATAACAACGCTCAAAGATCCAATAGTCAGGGAAGAAATTCTGATTGTGGGAAAAGTACTTCGTGAATTGATGTTCAACAAGTATCTGGACCAAGAGGTACTGCAGTTCTATGTCCATCGATGTTGCAGAGCAATGGTTAGAGATAGAATTCGTCATCCAGATTATCAAAAGTACATGAGATGTGAAGTAATGAGTCCAACTGCATGCGTAAGTTTCTCAAAAACAACTTTTCAAATGTCATATATAGGTACTTTAATGATGTGCACATACTAGTACACATGATTGGAATGGCGTGTTCTATGTGTTTGTAGATTTCTTTAGGTGTGGACATAGATGTACACCAGTATTCTATATGATTGACACATACTTTGTTAAGTGTTTGCATGGATGCTTGATTGTTAGATTTTAGTTAGGTGTGTACATAGTTGTACACCTGTATCATATGTGTACATAGTTGTACACCTTTATCATACGTCATGGCAACATCTATGTCATACATCTGTTTAAAAGCCTAAAAAGTTTGGTATGCGGTAGTATAGATGCTTATTATTTTTCTAATATGTATAAATAGGTGTACCTAATTCATTTTATTGATTGCAGTACTATGTGAAGAACAATATCATGAGCATTGTACAAAAGCTTGTGATTGATTTCATACGGGACATGCCTGACAATCGGGAAGTTCTTGTAATCCCGGTCAATCACTCTACAGAAAAAATGGCAGTAGGACTTCACTGGTCGCTTCTGAAGTTTGATTTTGAAGCTGAAGAGTGGAAGTGGTACAACTCGTTGCAGTCAAATGAGGACTACAAAGAAGATGCACAGCAACTGGAAAATGTGGTGCAGGTGGAACTCAATAAGAAGAGAGCTTTAAAGGGTGAACCACATATAGAACCACATGACATAAACATCAAGCAATGTCCTGCTCAAGGTATCAATCCAGACTGCCTGCTATACACTTGCTACTTTATGAAACGAAGTATGAAGAAGAAAAAGATTATTGAAAGAGATCAGCAGAGGGCCGAACAAATTTGTCAGGGAATGAGAGCAAAATTGGTGTCCAAGATTCTTAAAAAAGTCGGAGTGTTTGAAAAGGTGTGGGATATAACAACTGATGACTATGACAAGGAGTGGCGCTTGAGTAAACAGATGAATCCATTGAAGAGGAAGAAGAGTTTATTTTAAGCTTCATTATACAAGATCACTTTTCTGGATTGCTTCTAAACATTTTCTATCTTTGAGACAACTTTTCAAATTTTAGATTTTATCACTTTTTTTATGACTTATCAACACCTTGAATTAATATTTTTATTAGTTTCAATATTGATGTTATTGATGTTACAAGTTTATGACTTATCACTACCATTGAAGTGTATATTACAGGTTTTGAAACCTTAAGGTGTACTTGTTTGTGCACATTTACTGACAGAGCAGAAAATGTTTAGAAGGTGTACATAGAGGTACACATGTACTGAAAGATTTTTGAAACCTTAAGGTGTACATAGAGGTACACATGTACTGAAAAATTGAAGATATAAAAAATATTACTAAATTTTTTATATCATGCAGAACTGAAAACATAAAAATTGAACATAGCAAAAGTAATTACTAATTATACAGATCTGGAAAACATAGAATATTACTAAACAAAATAAACTAGTAGCATCCATTGTACACCAAGGTGTACTTAGTGGTACACATGTAAAAAGACAGGTAAGAAAAACTGAAGTTCTGGGAAGGTGTACATAATGGTACACATGTCCTGGTACTAATTATCCACGCCAAAGATAATTTGAAAATACATTACCAAAAGTAAAGACCAAACACATAGAATATTTTGAACAAATGAAACATAGAAAAAAGCATCAAATCATGGGGCAAGTAGCTCTGTTGTGGTGACCAAGGGTGAATCACTTTGTGCACATCATATCCCTCTTTTGCTTCTCTCAAGCACCCTTGATACGTTGTGTTTTTCGTCTACCAGGCGGAGGAACAAGAATAGAAACAATAATTCTATCACTAGGATCGTGAGACTGCGGCTTGTCATAGTTGGGGATTGTCAAGATGATCTCCTGGTATGTCCTGTTGTACATTTCAGTGGTGAAGTATGGCTCAACAAATGAATAAATGTCCTCCCTCGTAGCTTGAATGGCAGCACAGGCATGTGCACAAGGAAAACCATTTACTCGCCACATGTGACACGTACAAGTTTTCTGCAATAGATCTACAGAATGAGACCGGGGAGACTTGACTTCATACAATCTTTCCATGGATTCAACAACAGTCCAAGTACGACCAATGTCAATGTTTTCCTTTAGCATAGCCTCGTATACTTGAGTGAGCCTAGTTTTGAAATTCTCAAGACCTTCTACCCTTCTCTTAGAATTCATCTTCATAACCTTCAATCTAAAATAATAAAAACACAAAACATAGAATCAAACACATGATCTAGAAGAAATACAGATAAAACAAGTGTACAACAATGCACACATTAAGGATATCCATGTGTAAAACAATGTACACACAGTTGCAGAATCACAGATATAACATGTGTAAAAGTATGTACACATCAAGGAAATCCATGTGTACGACAGTAAACAGTAAACAAATGAAAAAGTAAACATTAAACTCACCGTATCGCATCGGGAAGAGCAAAAGCAGGCAGCTTTTTGAACTCAAGAATCCAGTTATTGAATGACTCGGAAATAGATGAAGAATGAGCAGCATATCTGCATAGAGGGAAAAATGCATTTGCCCATTTCTCCTTTGGAATCGTCCTGATATAGTTGGAAACATGTCCACATCCAATTGCATGCATGCATGCTCCGCAAAGCTTCTTCAAAGTTCGCTGGTGTGTAAGAATATGCAGCTTTGTAAAACAAATCAATAGAGGCCTTGTTATTCGCATCACCTTATCCAATAGGGAGATTGCACTTGATGTGGTAAAAGCAATAACTGTGGTATGAACCAGGAAATACACTGGGAATGCCTTGCAAAAGTCCTTCGTGACGATCACTAAGGAAAACAATCTGACGATCATCGACCACTTGTTTAAGATTATCAAGAAACCAAAACCAATTGTCTTTGTTTTCAGTAGACACGATAGCAATGGCATATGGGTAAAAACCATCATTTCCATTTACACATGTTGCAGCCATCAAAGTACCCCTGAATCTACCAGTAAGGAAAGTGGCGTCCAAGTAAATCATGGGCCTGAGATACCTATAACTATGCTTGCAAGCACCGAAACAAAGGAAAATCCGCTTAAATCTTCCGGTTTCTTGATCAACTTCAAGCTTCACAAAGCTATCAGGATTAGTTTGTTCAAATGACTTTGACATACCAATTTAAATCGCTATACGAATTCTCATCGTCACCATACTGTTCTTCGAATACAGCTTCTTTCCCTCTACGGGCATGGTGATACTTAATATTGGACCCATAAGTCTTCTTAAAAAGTGACATGATCTGTTTGGGTTTTAAAGTGGGATCACCCTGTATATTGTCAGTGATCAAATGCTTAACTAACTTGGTTGTCACCGCAGGACTCTTCAACCTCAAACCTACACCACAGCTACAAAAAAAAAAAAAACTGGAATAAGTAATCTGCACCACAATGTACACCTAATAAGATTTCAAAACAAACAACACATAAGCAAAAAGAAACCACAAACAAAGCAAGAATATGAAATTTACACCTAAAAAGCTGGAATAAGTAATGTGCACCACAATGTGCCACCTAAAAAGCCTACAACAAGTAATGTGCACCATAATGTACACCTAAAACAAGACTAAATATTAAAGCCTAGAAATGAATAACGTTGAACACAAAACACAAGAATAGGTAATGTGGACTAATATGAACACCACTAACCTGTGAGCATTAGAATCTTTTAGCACAAACCGAGAAATGTCACCATTCACAGGGCCAAAGTGAATCCTCCAACCACAACCATCTTCATCGCACTTCACAGTAAAATGAGTCTTGTCATTTTTAAGAATAACAACCTTGTGACCAGTATCCATCTTGTACTTACCAACAGCAATCCTTACAGCTTCAACACCACCCATAAATTCTCTACCAATATTGTCAAAAATATAATTCCATTCATCGATAATGAGAGGCTTGGCCTTGTCCGCATCATGATCGACCATCCTTACAAGCTTAGGGCTAATTTCACTTACACAAGATCGAGAAGTACTGGCACCAGAACTAGTGCTACAACCAGAATTAGAACGAGAAGTATGCTTCGGAATCACATCGACATTCAAATAGACATCTTCATTATCAAGAAGAATCACAAAACCAATTAAGCTTTGCAGTTGTATATCACCTTGCACAAAAACTACTTGATCATTATCCATATAGCTGAAACAGATACTCCCAGGAGACAAAGACCTCCAGTGCTTGCATGCAAAATGCTTCAATTCTTCTACGGTTATTTTAGTATTAACACGAAAAGCAGCTGAATGCTCACCATGATTCAAAACAACATTAATGAACTTCGCAGACCTGTTGGATACCCCTACATATTACAAAAGAAATGATAATAAACTTTTGAAGCTTCAAAAAACAATTTCATATAACCACAAAGTAAACAGTGTACAGGAAAGTACACATTTAATCGAAGCCAGAAACATCAAGTAATAGTAAACCTAGATAAAATACTCAATCAATTAATCTCCAGAATCTTACAGGAACACATAATTGAATAAATCATAATCCTAGATCTAGTATCAGTTCGATTTCATATCATTCATCATAAAACTAAAAAAAACATCATCAAAAACAACAGTAAACAAAAAATCGAATTGATCTAGTATTAACAGTAAATAATCATCATCACGAGAATCAAAAGCTAGTATATATAACAAAATATCAACTCAAGATCATACGAATTGATATAATCAACTCATAAACTCAGAAAAACTAAAAATCAGAAACAAAAACCGAAAATTAGATGTAACAGATGAAATCCAACCAAAATAAAACTAACCTGAGCTTGAATTCTGCTCCATTAACAACCAAATCAAACCTAACCTCTATGAATCTGTTAAATCACCTCCGATTTCAAACCTGGAACGATCGATCTCTCGATCTGTCGTGAATTTATTTCAGAACAATTTCGAATATAACCTGAGTTGAAATATGATGAAGAAACGATGAAATCCTATCTGAAACTATCAATTCATCCCTGAAACTGTTAAATCGCCTCTCTGATACTGATACTTGTTTTGAATTTGAGACTAAAAAAAACGATTTCAAAACACGCCTTATATATTTGGAATCGCTTGAAGGGTAATTTTGGTATATCTAAAACTCGCAGAGTCGGGAATCAGACAGGAATTTGGACCAACTCGTCCAAGTTTGGACTAAATTGTAGCAACCGGGTTTTTTTTGGATTAAATTGTACTGGGCTTCAGATGAGTGGACTAAAGCGTCCAAAGCCCATAAACTTTGGGACTAAACGTCAATTTCTACTTAATTATTACTAATGTCATTCCCTCTCTAATACAACCTCATTCTTTCCTATTAATTCCTCCCTTGTCCTTTCCATCTCATGGATACTTTTTTAGTGGACTTGGGCTTTAGTCCTAAAGTCCTCATTTTTCATGTTGGGTTTGCCTCCCTTTTTGGGGCACACTAACCCGTCTAAGGGGTAATATTTTTTATGTTTCAATAACAACCACAACACGATTCCACATAACCAAAATCCTACCGGAGCGATTCAGATATAGATAATCACAACCATTATTGCCCCATAAACACCCAACACGAGCATCATCAATTTGCTCTATTTTTGTTTCTTGAATTGAGGCAATATTCACTATATTCTTCCTAATTGCTATTTTTTTAAGATCATCACACAAACCCCTGATATTCCATGATAAGATTTTATGATCCATTATCCAGAACATCAACCCTAGCAGCTGCAATTGAAGAATTGCACTGGGACTGCTCATTCAAAAAATAATTGGCATCATTGAACTTAATGTGCCTTTAGCTTCCTCTGTAGACCAATTTTTATCAGCTGAATCATCATCGAATTTATCCAACCCATCAAATTGAGTATCCCTAGCTTGATTTTCCATCTCGGATTTCTTTAGTTGTCTATAAAGCTCCCGAGAAGACTGATTTTCACAATTAATCCCTAGTTTTTGATTGAACTGAATGTGGAAACCAACCAACTTGTCAAGCTATTGTCCTTGAGAGAATGGAGCGATAGTTGAGATGATGTTAGTCGTATGAACAAAGATATTAGATTTATCCTGAATCCGATTTAACGGTTGTGATAAAAAATTAACATCATGCGGTTTGGAACTCGAGGAAACATCCAACAATACAAAAATATAAGGACCATGAACATTCGATTGCAGGTAAAAACCCACACTCGAAACTGACTTCCCCTTCTTTTCCTTAATAGGAACCAATATGTTTTTGTAAATCGAGGAATTTTCCAATTCACCAGTGTATTTGGATCATGGGCAGGCCAAAGGATAAATACGGTACAAGCGCCTAACCCTGACAAGTTCCTCCCCACCATCTGGCCCAGATATCGATCCGCAACAGCTCGTGAGTCAGTTTGATCATGAGCAGGCCAAAAACATGCACTTTATTAAAGAACTTAATAAATTATGGGTATCGAGACGGATCATCGATTAGAGAACATAAAATCAAAGATAAATTAAGAACACAAGATCTTAATGTGGTTCGGCACTAACGCCTACGTCCACAGATAGAAACCCTCTCCAGAGAGTTTGATCATTTTGGAATACTTTACATTTACATGAAGAATCCTATTTATAGGATTATTGAACAAACAGTAAACCAAGAGTAACAAAATACTTTGACTAAGTAAACTAAACTTGTCCCGCTAGAATACAGGACTTACTAGCTAGAATGCGTAATCTTCTACATGACTTGGTCTTGTAAATATCTTCTCCACACATCCGTTGAATGCTCGTAAGCTAACTGACCACCTCCATCACCTCGGTGGCTAATATATGTGTCATATATTCCAACACCCCCCCTCAAGTTGGACACGGAGAAGATTGAAGTGTACAACTTGAAAAACTGTCGATGGGAACTTTGATTCCTGAACCGTCGAATTATTGTTAACCACTGTTGGTTTGAACTTTGGTAAACCATGTTTTTTTTTTTTTTGATTAAAACTTTGGTAAACCATGTAACTAGAGCAGCAAATGATCTTCAAAACTGTAGAAGGTATATGGAATGTTGGTTGTGAAATGGACTTGATTGGATCTTCTGGTTGCTTAGTGGACTAGATTGGATAGTGAGATGGGCTTGGTTTATTTATTACAAACAAACATAAGGCATACATAAAACTTGTATACGAAAATAAAGTACCAAATGGCAAGAGAATTTGCTATAAGCAAAATATATATGATAATGGATACAGAATCATAGATGATTTAACCTTGTTTAGAACAAGAGTTGAGTTGTGATGCAATTATGCAAATGAGACCTTCATACCCTGTTGCAACTTAATAAGGTATGAATACATGGAAACCCAAAACCTTAGATAATAAGGTTAATAAGTGATGTGATTTGATATTGAGAGGCATACACATGGTTTAATCTAACTTGTGGTGTGACGATATCTGACAAACCCCAAAGAGTATTATGCCTTTATGTGTTAGAGAAAGACTGCTTCGTCAACAGGAGCTCAATCTTTCATTGTGCAATGGTAACCACTGTAATGGTTATAGATACCAAGCATAGCTGATCCATGGTGAAAGAAAAGTAATTGTTACTGCGGATTTGCAATACATAGAAAAGAATAACTATATAAATCTCTGATAGTTCAACATGTTAGCTTGCGAAGAACACCAAAAATATTAGTTATGAGTTTCACAGTAAGAAACTTATGTTTTCCAAAACATAAAAAGGAAAGGAGAATATTATTGTAACAAATTAAATGATGTTACCAAATCTGAAAAGATATTGAAATTTCCATAATATTCAGAAATAAAAGATAGACATCTTGATAAAGATGGAAAATATGGGAGCGTTTCCAAAAATAAACGAATTGACTACCATATTTTAGCAAGAATTTCGAAGATAGAGATATATTCGGGATTGAATTCTTCTTGGCAAAGAAAAACCAAGGAAAAAAAAATACATTACAATTTACAAGGGATGTATACTTGATCATCCACAATGTGCTTGATTGAAATACCCATAATTACCATAAAAGCTTTAAGGTATAGAGTATTAATTGATATTAAGAGAAATGGTTGCCGTGAACAATGGCAAAATATTGATAGAAGATATCATGTGCACTATATCGACATGACATATCGAAAGAGTAGATTAGCCCATAGATTATGGGTTTGAACTATTGAATGAAACCATATAGATTGGAGAATCCAACTGTGTATATGAAAAATATTAGATCTTGATAAAGCAAAACCTCAGTGAGATAAACTTGTTATAAAATGATAACAAGATATCCGAAAAATGGAATACTGTTTGGAAATGATGGAGTTTCCTTGAATGTTTGCGACAAGCAGGAAAAGAAAACAACAAAGTTATGAAACTATCATCTTCTGCACATAGTCATGAAACTATGATTGATATCCATAGTCATAAAAATATGAGAAGGAACTCATGATGATGAGAGATCGATGAAGTTCGGAAAATGAACCAAGTTTGCGCAGCAAACATTATGAAATCTTAAAGATAAAATGAATTAACTGTTGGAAATAAGTTACAATTTCGTATGCAACTGAGAAATAATACTTTGATTACACTGATAATAGTAACAAACAACTCAAGAAACATGAGAAAAATACTTAACACTCACTGATGTGTTATTGTTATACCGGAGATGCACAGATGATAGTATTTAAAACTTAGTAGAGGCACGTATGAGATACGCTGAGCTAAAGGTAATATTGCCTGCTACTCCTCTGAGATGCTATAACAATTAACAAATTAACTCCAGGATACAACTACTGTTAGTTCTCCTCTATGTGTAGCATACACAGAGAGAACCCTTAGAACTTGGCAGCAAATAATGAAAACAAAAACATAAATCGAAACTACAACCAGTTTTTGTAAACTAACTATGTTTTTGTAAACAGAGAAGTAGTATTACAAAATTATGTTTCTGTAAACTACAACTCTATTTAATGTTTCTGTAAACTTAAATAAAATTTCTGAAAGAATAAAAGAAGAAGAAGAATTTAAGAGAGAAGAGTTCTGAAAGGTATTGTTTCAAATGAAATTCTTCTCTCGTATTTATAGCAAAAAACATTTCAACGTTCGACCAAGAATCCAATGTGCGACTGAGATTATCCGTGATTCACGCTTCAGCTTTTGTCGGACGAGTAAAAGCATCCGATTAAAAATACAGTAAAATGTTTTGTCGGAATTCAAATTTTTCGAGATTCTTCTCGAGGTGCACAGGTGGTACAACGACATTTTTCAAAGATGCTTCACGAGGTTTTTTTGCACACGGTCGGACACCCAAAACCGAGAAGGCAAAGAATAAAATTCTTTATATGTGTGGGAGAAACGTGTGGAAAAATTCAGTAAAAAGATAGGGTCGGATAAACCCACACCCACACCCACACCCACACCCTCACCCTCTCCCTCTCCCTCTCCCTCTCCCTCGCCCACGCCCACGCCCACGCCGAGCCGAGCCGAGCCGAGCCGAGCGTGCGTGCTTCTGTGCGAAGCACCGCGCGAACGGGAAAGGCAATAAGAAATGCAATAAGGTTTAGGCAACCTTGCCATAGTCTAGGGCTTTCCCCATACACAAAGGTCTAAAGACATAGCATAATAGTCTAGGGCTTTCCCCATACACAAAATATAGCAAGCAGAAAGGATAGCTTCCCCCCAAAAGTTCGAAGATAACCCTGAACTTGTCAACATAGCATTTACCATATCTATGAGTGTTAAGTATTTTTCTCATGTTTCTTGAGTTGTTTGTTACTATTATCAGTGTAATCAAAGTATTATTTCTCAGTTGCATACGAAATTGTAACTTATTTCCAACATTCTAAAGGTAATAGCTTGCCTGATTGTAATATTGTAATATTGTGATATTGTAATTCTTTGTAAGAACATGGGAAAAAATACCGTAGAAAAACCACCAAAGTTCAGTGGTAAGGACTTTAAGAGATGGCAGTCTAAAATGCTATTCTTCCTAAATGACCAAAGGTTAGATGGATATGCTTTAGAAAAACCATCGAGAAAACTTCATCGCTCGTGGTAATGAAGATAAATTGGACAGTGGAATAGGAAGAATTATTTGTGCAAGAATCATATTCTTAATTGTCTTGATGATTCCTTGTATGACTTCTATAATGCAAAAGAAGATTTTAATGCTTTTGATTTATGGGAAGCTCTAGAAGAAAAATATCATGTTGAAGCTGCTGGAAGTAAGAAATTCTTGATGGCTAAGTTCTTAGAATACAAGATGACTGACGAAAAGCCTGTGGTAGAACAGTTCGTTGAACTTCAACTCCTCATCAGCGAGATTCTTGCTAAAGGCATGATTTTTGATGAAGCTCTACAAGTATCGGCTGTGATTGAAAAGCTTCCACCCTCATGGAGCGAATACAAGAGGAGGCTACGACATAAGACTCGTGAAATCACCATGGTGGAGCTTGGCAAAAGATCCAGGTTGAGGAGCTTATGTGCAGCAAGGACAAGAGCATGTTGCTGAGCAAAAACATGACCTACAAAGCTCATGTTTTGGATGATAAAGCTGCTTCAAAGAAAACTCCTGGAGAATCCAACAAAATTGGTAATAGACGTGACGACAGACGTCGAAAACCCGAAGGTAACAATTTTAAGCCTAAGGGTGGTGTCACTAAGCACACCATCAAAGGCGACTGTTTTAACTGTGGAAAAACCTGGACATATGGCTAAAGACTGTAAGGCCCTAAAAGGATCAAATATGATCCAAAACAGAAAAATAAGGCAAACCTAGTAGATGATCCTGGATACTTTCTTTGGCATGGTGTCGAAGTAGACCTTGTCTCTAGTGTGACTAATGTGAGAGACTGGTGGCTTGATTCTGGAGCCACCAAGCATGTCTGTAAATTCAGAAATGCTTTCTCCTCTTATGCCATAGTAGGAGATGATGAGAAATTGTTCATGGGAAACTCTACCACCGCGAAAGTGGAGGGGAAAGGCAAGGTCGAACTGAAGTTAACTTCAGGAAAAACTCTCGCATTGAATGACGTATTTTACGTCCCAGACATATGCAAAAACCTTATCTCAGAAACCATCTTACTAGGAAAAGGATTTAAGATTGTTGCTGAATCTAATACTGTTGTCCTTTCTAAGCATGGTGAATTCGTAGGAAAAGGTTATGTTACCGATAACATGATTAAGCTTAGTGTATCTGATTTGAAATTGAATGTTAATGCATCTTCTTCTGCTTATGTTTGTGACTCTTCACATGTTTGGCATGATAGACTTGGGCATGTTAATCTCAAATCTCTAGAAAGACTTGCTAATTTAGGTTGCATACCAAAAATAAACTTTGATAAAAATCAAAGATGTGAAATCTGTGTTGAATCTTAATATACAAGAAAACCGTTTAATAAAAGGATTGAACGTAAAACAGTTCCTTTGGAACTAATACACTCGGATTTAGGAGATTTGAAATCAACACCAACAAGAAGTGGTAAAAATGGTACATCACTTTTATAGATGATTACTCACACTATTGTCAGGTTCATCTTCTTAGAAGTAAAGATGAAGCCTCAGAGGCCTTCAAATTTTATAAAATTGAAGTAGAAACCCAAAAAGGAGTTAAAATTAAAACTCTTAGGTTAGATCGTGGCGGTGAGTATGTGATACCCATAGGTGAGTTTTGTAAACATAATGGAATCATTCATGAAACAACTGCACCATATTCACAGAATCGAATGGTGTATTTGAAAGAAAAATAGAACACTCATAGATATGGTAAATGCTATGTTGACAAGTTCAGGGTTATCTTCGAACTTGTGGGGGGAAGCTATCCTTCTGCTTGCTATATTTTGAACCGAGTTCCATTTAAAAAATCTGATAAAACTCCTTATGAATTGTGGAATGGTAAACAACCTTCCTATGCATACTTTAAAGTGTGGGGGTGTTTGGCCAAGGTGGCCATTCCTCATCCCAAGAAAACTAAATTAGGTCCTAAAACAATTGACTGTGTTTTCTTAGGGTATCCTGAGCATACAATTGCATTTCTGGTTCTGGGTCATCGAGTCTGACCATAATAACATTGGTCAGAACACCATATTGGAATCTAGAGATGCTGTGTTTTATGAACACATTTTTCCTTTAAGGTTTGGACCTCGAAAAAGGGTCCATGATGACCTCCCGGATGTTCCATCGATTAGTCAAACTCCAACTTTGGAGTATGAGACTGAACTGAGAAGAAGTAAAAGGGTAAGAACTGAAACAAGCACTACACCATTTTAAGGATATAGCAACCCAGAGTAGCAACAGCACTAGCGCAGTTGCTAAATTTCTGTTGCTAATTTATGTTGCTAAAATTTCGCAACAGAATATCGTTGTTGCTAATTTTGTAACCGCGGAATTTCGGTTGCGAATAGCAACTGCTAAGTGTTTATGCGTGTGATGTATGCGTGTGGTCGGTAACACTTTCTTTATTTTTACGCCCAAGTCAACAGAAGGTCAATTGGTCTAAATTATATTTCACCCTTCTCTATTTCTCAGTCGTGTGATGTATGCGTGTGATGTAATCGGGTTTATCTTCTTTACCTTCTCTATTTTTTTCAGCCACAAAAAAATCCCTCTCTCTTTCAATTCAGATCTGCTCTGTAGAACTCTTGTTCTCCTGCATCAACAAAGAGGTAACGATCGTTTAATCCTCTTTGTTCTTTGCTCTTTGTGTATTTTTTTTGGGTTTATGTACTCTAAAGAACAAGGTGCATGTTCTAATGGATTTTATTTGAATAATAATACAGTTGGAAGTAGAAAAGGGAGATTATAGGTCATCTGTCTGTGATAATCTTTAGTTGCTACTGATAATCGTAGTATAGCAGGTACGGTCATCTTTAAGCTCTAGTTTGATGTATTGGGTTCAATTTTGGCTGTCTATGAGATTTGGTTTTTATTTATTTATTTTGATTTTGATTCTGTATAGAACTAAGAAATCATGATAAGCTTCACTTCTCTTCACCTCTGTTTTTTTTTTTAAATAAACTTATACCCAATCTCGTCTTCGATTAGGGTTTGTGTAAACTTGATTTTAGGTTTTGAGAATTAGGAGTTTCAATTAGGGTTTGTGTAAACTTGATTTTAGGTTTTGAGAATTAGGGGTTTTGTTTGAAACATGAAATTTATGGGTTAATAAATTTTGGGTTTATGTACTCTGAAAAACTTTTGTTCTAATAGATTTCAGTTTGAATAATACTGCAATTGGAAGCATTGATCTGCAATTTTAGGTCTTCTATTAGTGATATTCTTGAAGGATGACATGTCTTTTGGTTCATGTTTAGAGTTAGTCTTATCCTTAAATGTGACACTTTGCATTACATAGGTTGTCAAGTTATATGTAAGATGCCTAATTGCATGCGCCAACTATCCTGAGTTCGGATCTGATACGTACTAAGCATGGAAGCTAAAGGAAGCATGGATCTTGCGAATAATGCTCTTGCTCGTGCAACTCAAGTCTTTGTCAAGGTATGCCACAATTCTGTTTCACTTATCCAGTGTTCACACTGTACCAATTGTTCGAGAAGAGAAATAAATGAACACAAACTTTGGTTTTTCCCTAATTTAATGTCATGCATGCTCAACAGAGACAGCCAAAAATTCATCTTTTTACGGCTAGACTCAGAGAGAAGAGTGGGCATATTCAGGAAGCTCGTCACCCGGTTTACTAGAAGCAATTAATAAGCATGCCAACATGGAACATCGACTAGTAAGATTTCTTACAGCCTTCTGTAGATTCTAGTATTCCCACTAGTCTTGACTTCATAATTTTTATATTTATGCTGGTTTCGGGTTTTACAGGGTAATACGGAAGAGGATTTTTCATTGTACGAGCAAGCTATTGCCACTGAAAAAGGGAAAGAGCAGTCACAACTATTGCATATGTTGTTTGTTCAGTATTCACGTTTTTTGTACCTGGTGAGTGATAGTGCTAAAAATTGACTTTATATGCTTGGATTCTTATTCTTACATAAAGCATACACGCAGGAGCACTTCGTTAGTATGAAACAGGTTACTTTTTCATTATGACGCTAAGTTGGTAGTTTGTATACATGCGTAAAAGCTATATCTTTTGCTTCTCCATGCTTCCATTGCCAAACTTTGTAATTGTATTTTTGCGTCCTCTGCTTCCTTTTCAGTTTCATAGTTTTAGACAGTTGGTTGGGCCTTTGGTTGGAGTGACATGTTTGTTCATTTCATTTATATATTATCGAGGCTAGCAATCTCTCTCTCTCTCTCTCTCTCTCTCTCTCTCTCTCTCTCTCTCTCTCTCTCTCTCTCTCTCTCTCTCTCTCTTTTTGTGTGTGTCTGTGTATCTCCCTCTCTCTCTTTTTTTTTTTTTTGATATAGTATGTATGTATCTTAGTTATCCTCCAGATGGCTCCCTTTGGGTTCCCTTAACTATTACATGACTATACTTACCCTAGACAAGAGTAAAATTCACTCGATCATTTTTACTATTTGGTGTATTTTTATAATGCTTGTTACTTTTTAAATCTTCCTAAGATACCCGGGTCTTATTTTCACTCATGTCTTCTCCACCATAGCTGTATATATATAGCGTATTTTGCTTGAATTGTTGAATTTAGTAGTGGGTTGGGACTATGGGTGAAAAAATGATTGAGTGATATGTTCTTACTTGTTTGATTTTGTAAATTTTGTAGGCTGAGTATTATTTCAGTAATGCAAATTTGGCGAAGTCTTTGAAGCTTATAAGTGGTTAGATTCATTAAATATTTTCTGTGATCATGTATTTCACATTAAAATCATATCTACTGGTCCATTGTCATGTTATTTTGGTGCTGAAATCTGCAGGTTGTAAGTGAAGATAGAAGGCTCGGGTGTCAAAATCCTTTCACCAATTTTGATTTGGAAGAATTACAGGTAATATCACCAACTACTTTGCTATCTTTGATGTGTGTTGGTTGTATCATGGACAACAAGAATGTACCTGCTTACTGCTTAGTATGTGCGCCTTTCCATTTGAGTACCCACATCTTATGTGTTGGGAATGTAGAACACTACTGCTGCTGTAATTAACAATCTTAGATATGGTTGGTCATTGATACTTTTTCGTTAATAACTCTAAATTTCATTATCTGAATATGCTCCTATTTTTCCTGCTCCTTATAAACTTACCCCTCGAGATGTTTCCACTATTTACAAGAATTTCATAATAGATTTAAATTAAACAATTACAGGGGACAATCGTGTTAGTGCAAGTATGGTGAGAAAATAGCTTTCATGTGAAGGAATTCATGGGTTTCCTTCGCTTTCCAACAAGTAAAAGGTGTCATTTTTTGGTTTCTCACTACCTACTTGTGGTTGTTTTTAGGTAGCTATTGGAAACAGTGATGGCATGTTCCAACAAGTTCAACATTGTGAGGTATCGATCATATGTAGATGTAGTGTCTATGGTTTATTCTTACTGTTTGCTTATATTTATTTAGGAACAAGTGTTTTAGTTTTCTGATTTTTATCTATTGAGCTGATTTTTATCATATGTAGTCAGCATAAGTGGTGCTTGCCTCCATCTGTATGTTGGTCAAAGGAGTTGATATCTCCTCGTTTCAATATCTAGTTGTTTACTGCAAATTCTAAAAATTATAGAGATAAAGTATTTTGACTTCGAGTGATGTATTTCTCATGGTGTTTTGGTTGCATATGTGTTAGTCTCTACTGCCTGAGAATGAATGAGTCTGCATTTGTGTTCTTACGCCCTTAAGTTTCATTAGGGAAGAATTACGGAATTCACAGCAGTCGAATTTGACAAAGTTGAAGTATCGAATACCATGTCTCATAGGTATACTGTGTTACCTTAAATTGTTTTTTTGTAGACCGATATAATTATCTGACTTGGCATAACTTGGGCTATGACGAAGATATAAAAAAAAATAGTGACAGAGTAGCTGTCCTGTGAAATGGCATAACTTAGTAGATTCCATTAGGATTGTTTGGATAATTTGGTTAATCATTTACCTGTTATTCTCAATGCTGGACCTGTCAGACATTGTTGTTAAGGGAAGTTTCCATGTTCATCAATTTTTATTCTGATTCAGTCATTCTATTTCCGTATTCTTTGTGCAGCAAGGCTACTGATGTGTACCAATTTGTATATTTAGAGTGAGAGCCTTAAACTCATAGCAGCTGCAGTTTTAGTTGATGCACTTCGTCATTTATCAGTATTTCAAGGCCAGGTAATTTCAGTGAAATGCACCTGAAGTACTTTTCTGTCTCGCGTTGTCTGCACCTTTGGTTTTCTTCTGTAA
Source organism: Papaver bracteatum (assembly GCA_023529315.1). Lineage (NCBI taxonomy): Eukaryota > Viridiplantae > Streptophyta > Magnoliopsida > Ranunculales > Papaveraceae > Papaver > Papaver bracteatum. The sequence goes on from JAJJWX010002584.1 coordinate 21,922, forward strand.
TAATTAGCTCATGTTGTTGCATTCTGGGGAAGTGTTTTATTTTCATTTATCTTTGCGGGAGTGGGTCTTTATTTTATGAATTTTTGGTTGGTTCTTCACTTGCTATAAGACTTCTCATGAATTTTCGGAGGGTTGTTCCTTCAATGTGTTACCAGGAGTTTAGAAAATATTAATAAGAAGTTAAGAACTCAATATACTATTGGTAATTTATGATTATATTCTGCTATGTTAGATTGAGCCCCCTTAGTTGGGAAACTTCTTTGTGGTACTTTATTTTATGTGTTAATGGAAATATATGTGTTTGTAGATGATGTAACACATTTATTGGGTGCAAGAATACTCTCTTCCTTGGTAGTTGGAGATGTCATGAATTTTTCCCTTCTGGATTGAACTATACCTGATATTTGAAAGCTTTCCTTGCTCTTTGGAATTAAAACATGTAGCTTTGGAGCATGGTCTGTTATTAATTGATACGAAGTATGAGTTTGGGAAGGAAGCTGATGGAAAAATTTATTGTTACGGGATTATGATGTTGCTGACCTTTCTCTGGTAAGTCTCTGTTGTGATCTTCATTACACCCATTTAGCCATTAGGTCTGGTAGGTTCATAGTTCAACAAGTTCCTTATTCCTTCATATTTGTGTAATTGGCAGTTTCAGTACATCTATTAACAACAAAATATGATGATAGATTCAGGTAATGTTGCTACTTACTCTTATATTTTTTGTATCAATATATGTTGTCATATTTTTATGTGATGTATGAGTTATTTTTATACTCTTAAAGTTTTGCAGGAATAAGTTCAAGCTTAATTATGTCATGTGCTGTTTCGGTCCCCATTATGCACCGACCTGTGAATTTTAAATTCCCTTTGTTGTCCTTCAACATGATGTAGATGCACTCACAACAGCAGTTGTTTCGGAATGTTCATGATCGAAAACTACTTTGAAACGAAGGTAAACAAAATTTGAGGTTTGTTTTTTATCATCTTCTCCCCCTCTCCCACTTATTCTTCTTCTTGTGTTTTGGGTTTTTACAGAAAAGAGATGGATAGATTGAGTTGGTGCTGTTAATCTACCTATGATTTGAAGAGGAAATTGGTTAAGCAAGTGGAGTCTCGTGATACTTCTGGTGGAGTTCAATCTTCCTCATTTATTAGTCTTTCTTTCCCTGTTTTTCATTGCCTCTGTCAGTTGACACAAACTAGGTTACCCATCCATTTATGAACATCAACATAGATAGAATATTTCATGTCAGTCACAACATACATAAGTTACTTGTGTACATTTGTATCAACTGAAGAATCCTTTATTTTATAATAAAATTATCTGGTGGTGATTCTCAACTACATTTGTATCTGTTTTGTATTGCCATCGTAGTTTGTATATCTGTTTGGATGTTGAATATGGGGAACTGGGTAATTACAGGGGGGAATTTGGGGTAATGAATTTTGACTAGGTCAGCAGAATGGGACTTGACCTTTTTTTTTGAGGTTGCAAAAGATTAGCAACATCAGGGCTTTGTTGCTAAAATAGAACCAGAACCAATACAGTAGAACCAGAACCAACAGTATCTAGTTCCGGGTAGTGGTATTCCTGTAATTAGCAACATATTAGCAACATCAGGTTATTGTTGCTAATAAAAAATTTCGCAACGGCAACGGCCGTTGCGAATGTCCGTTGCTGACCAAGATTCGCAACGAAGCTTATGCCGTTGCTAAAAATTGCGACACCGTGTTTAGCAACAGCGAAGTCCCGTTGCGACCCCGTTTAGCAACAGCTATTGTATGTTGCTATATCCTTAAAATGGTGTAGTGAAGTTTTGGCCCAGATTTTTTGACTCTAACGGTAGAGTCTGAACCCCAAACCTACAAAGAAGCTATGACTTCTCCAGAAGCTCCCTTCTGGGAAGAAGCTTCATTAAATGAATGGGAGTCCATTCAGCAAAATGAAACTTGGGAGCTTGTAGATTTACCTCCTGGTAGTAAATCCATAGGTTGTAAATGGGTGTTCAAAAGGAAACTTAGAGCAGATGGAACTATAGATAAATATAAAGCTAGGTTGGTAGCTAAAGGCTATAAACAACAGGAAGAATTAGATTTCTTCGATACTTATTCACCAGTCTCTAGAATCACCTCGATTAGGATGTTGATTGCTATAGCTTCAATTTATGATTTGCATATACATCAGATGGATGTTAAAACTGCATTTTTATATGGTGGATTGAATGAAGAAATTTATATGGATCAACCTGAAGGCTTTATTGTAAAGGTTGTGAAAACAAAGTATGCAAGTTGAACAAATCTCTTTACGGTTTAAAACAAGCACCTAAACAATGGCATGAAAAATTTGATCATGTTATGATAACTAATGGTTTCAAGGTTAATGAATCTGATAAATGTGTTTACATTAAATCTGTGGATGATTCTCATGTTATTGTGTGCCTATATGTTGATGATATGCTCATATTAGGCAGTAACCTTGATATTATTAATAACATTAAAAGCATGCTTAGAGATAATTTTGACATGAAAGACTTAGGCCCTACTGATGTAATCTTAGGGATGAAAATCAGAAAGACGTCTGATGGATATAGTCTTAGTCAATCTCATTATGCTGAAACCGTATTAAAGAGATTTAATTATGAAAATGCTAAACCTGCATCTACTCCTTTTGATCCCACTTGTAAACTGAAAAAGAACAAGGGTAAGGGTATTGATCAACTTGAGTATTCTCGCATTATTGGTAGTCTTATGTATTTGATGAACTGTACAAGACCTGATATTGCTTACTCGGTGAGTAGATTAAGCAGGTATACTTGCAACCCAGGGCAGGATCACTGGTATGCTCTCTTTAGAGTTTTACGTTACCTGAGAGGGACCTCAAACTATTGCTTAAGTTTTGGGAAGTATCCTGCTGTACTGGAAGGGTATTGTGATGCCAACTGGATATCAGACTCAGAAGAGTGCAAGTCTACTAGTGGGTACATCTTCTTACTTGGAGGTGCGTCTGTCTCATGGAAGTCCACCAAACAGACATGTATAGCTAAATCCACTATGGAGTCTGAATTTATAGCCTTGGAAAAAGCTGGAGAGGAAGCTGAATGGATACGATGTTCCTGGGAGGAATTCCACTCTGGCCCAAGCCTGTGTCTTCAATCGCAATCCTTTGTGATGAGTAAAAGCTGCTCTTGGTTGCGCAAAGAACAATGTATACAACGGGAAGTCTATACATATACGAAGAAGACACAAGACGGTGAAACAACTACTCTCTACTGGTATTATCTCGATAGACTTTGTAAAATCCAAAGATAATCTTGCAGATCCTTTGTGAAAAGGCTTGGGCCAGAGAGGAAGTTAAATTTACATCGAGGGGGATGGGACTTAAGCTCATTGAATAAATCACCATGAAGGATACTCAACCTTGTGATTGGATTTCCAAAATCAAGGTTCAATGAGACAACTAATTTATGGTGATATTTGGTAAAGCACTATCTTTGTCCCTCCTTATGGTGTAACTGTGCGATAGTGCTACCTGCAGAATTAAGGATGATCTTTTGCGATCTTAATGGGTACCATGGCTTTGATGAAAGCGGGGTGTGGCAGGACACTCTTTATGGACTCACCTTTGTGGATGTTGGAAGTGGGGCCGCTTCCTATGAGAATTTGAGCTGATTCTCTAGAGACATTCATTAAGTCCGGGATTTTAGCCCACGGCCAAAATGGGCACAACCGCAAGAGCTTGGCACCTGTTTTCTTCGGTTGAGGCATCAAGTGTGGCTGTTATTTCTGAATTGCATTCATTGTTGGCGGTTCAAGACATTGCGTTCACCGTATCAACAAGCAGTTCAGGTAACCTCTCACTAAGTTAAGGTTCAATCCTTGGGACACCTTAGCCTATATTGTTGCCTTATGTTTTCTCGTGTTTTATCGAAATGTTTTATTATTCATGTGGGGGATTGTTAGAAAAAACAATGTTTTGTTTTAATCAAAAAATGCATGGACCATGTTTTGATCCCAAGACCTATTACTCCTAGATGTTTTCATGTGAATGAATAAAACATTAGTCCCATATAGACTAAAACACTTAGAGTTTTAGACTTAAATAACATTGGTTTAGCCTTAAGGGTATGGCCCTTTGGGTCTTTAGACCTTTGTGTATGGGGAAAGCCCTAGACTATGGCAAGGTTGCCTAAACCTTATTGCATTTAAGTCTAAAACTCTAAGTGTTTTAGTCTATATGGGACTAATGTTTTATTCATTCACATGAAAAAACATCTAGGGAGTAATAGGTCTTGGGATCAAAACATGGTCCATGCATTTTTTGATTAAAACAAAACATTGTTTTTTCTAACATTAACTTCCCGGAAGTCGGGAAATATATTTAAGGAATAAAGAGTTTCGAAAGAAACAAATATATTTGGATATCAAAGAATATAATCAGAATTGAATTTGTATTCCGAATAATCTTGATAAAAGGAAAGACTTTGGGACAAAAAAAAATCTTAAAGATATAACCAAAAAGATTGTGTATCTCCTCTGATTTAGTGAATTCCCATTAGTCACGGCTATGGATGAGAACCAATATTAATGTGTGGATGAAAAATTTGTAACACCACACGTAGAAAGAGAAGTCATTGTTACTGTAGTTTGCAGGACAGGAAAACAATAAGAGCAACCGATGATAGTTGAATAAAATTATTTCAGTGAATGTATATTTGATCATCCACATCACTTTGATGGAAAACTTAAATTTAATAATCATTCATTGAGTTGAAAAGAAACGACAAGATTTTAGTCCGAACAAAATCGATGAAAATGATAACCCAATAAATAGAAAAGCGGAAGCAATTGAGCGGATCTCCCCGCTCTGATACCATAATAAATTATGGGTATCGAGACGGATCATCAATTAGAGACCCTCTCCAGAGAGTTTGATCATTCTGGAATACTTTACATTTACATGAAGAATCCTATTTATAGGATTATTGAACAAACAGTAAACCAAGAGTAACAAAATACTTTGACTAGGTAAACTAAACTTGTCCCGCTAGAATACAGGACTTACTAGCTAGAATGCGTAATCTTCTACATGACTTGGTCTTGTAAATATCTTCTCCACACGTCCGTTGAATGCTCGTAAGCTAACTGACCACCTCCATCACCTCGGTGGCTAATATATGTGTCATATATTCCAACAGAACTGCACCAGTTTGCAATCCCTCCATCTTGCCCATATGACGATCCAACATTGAGTTTGACCTACCGTTAGTAGTAGGAAGAGATGAATGACCAGTCTGTTTTGAAGAAGACTCGATACTATATAGAGGATTTTCCACCCAAAGTGATCTTGATTCACTCTTAGACCGATTTCATGAATTTGAAATTCGAATATTGTTTTCATTATGAGGAATTGAAGGAGAATCTCCCACTAATAAAGACTTATTCGAATTTAAATTCTTCAGCTCAAATGTTTGTCAATCATTTGCGGCGTTATAATGTGAAGGGATAACCACCAATAACTTGAGTCTCAGTTTGATTGTATTTTATCCGCAATATAATCATGATGAACATTATGATTAACCTTACGCCAATGACTAGTATTTTGAGAAAGGGTATTTTTTCTCTGAATCTGATCACTATGCAAACGATTCTTGAGATATAAGTCAGAAAACTATTCAACCGATGGCCAAAGGTTATTGAACTTGGCAACCGCAGGAATATCCACCAAATCACAAGAAACTTCAATTTTATAATAATTGAGTTTCAATTTATTAACAATGTATGGATGGATCCCCTTTAACACACCCTAAGGAGAACAAATAACTTCAAAAGATGTACGATCTGACAGATGTAAAATCCACGGATACCTATCCAATGAAATACTTTCCTAGACAAATCAGCCTTTAAAACAAAATCATTCTCTTCCTATTGTTTTAAAAGCACTTTTGTTTTTCCAAAACTCAAAATACAAGGATGTTGTAAAGTATTATAAACATTTTCCGATTTAGCCATGAAGAAAGATTTCTTCGCATCGACAGGACGAAGACCCAAGCTTCCCATCTAGTTAAATTTATTAGAGATAGCTTTAGTGATGTTATTCGACCCCTTATGAAAGTTCAAAACCGCGAGAAGAATCCGGTGATCCTTTTTTGGGCAAGTGGTTTATAGGGTTCTGGATATCAGAAGCACCACCAAAAAAAAATTGCTTTATAAAAAGTATGTTTTTGTTTCTAAAAGTTATTCTTAATTCAAACCTATATTCCAATGGCAAAGACTAAATGCAATCTAAAGTTTAGTTAAATACAACCCTTACCCGGAAACCTGATTATCTGTGAACCCATTTTATATGTGGGGTAAACAAAACCATCTTTATCTTGCATTATCATCTTCTTTCTCTACCAGAACAAAACATTTACAGGAAAAAACTCGAAACTAATTTTGGGATATTTTTTACAGCATTCGAATTGGTTGTAATCCTCAAAGAAAAAACCCTCAAATTATCTGTATTTAAAATGATGTAACGAATCATTTATAGTTTATATGTTGTTGAGATCCGGGTTGTATGTACATTTGTTACGAAGAAAATCTAAAACCATATTAATTTTTTTATATTATGTGCTTGTAATTGAGTATTCGACCTACTAGTAGAGTTTTCATGATATAATTAAGAATTATGTGGTTGTCTTCGTAAACATGAATCAATGTTTAAAGCTTGTCATTTTGCTTGAATTTTTTTAATTAGCCTCGTTGTCACTGCCACTAATACTTTGTAAATAAAATAATAATGGTAATGGTAATAACCAAAAGGTCTGATTGTTATTGAATCAGTTTTAAGAGAAAAGGAAGAAGATGACGGTTGGGGATTTAGGTTACCTAATTAAATTGGGTTTACAAATATCTAACCTTTTAGTTATTGGTCATAATTAACTCTATTGTGGGTTGTATTTAGTCATTGCCATTCCAATCTTTCAATTTAATTATGTCGAAAATCTCAAAGTGTACCAAAAGGAAAAGTCAATCCCAAAAGTAAAAAAGCACAAAAAAAAAATTACTTCCTAAGGTGTATCCAAAGAATCCGAGCACTCGCTTAATCCCAGAAATAAGTCATGGGACTATGGAGTATGGAGTATGAACTAGCTTAGGCCAGTTCCTATGTAGCATGTCAAATGGCCAAAGCCACTATGGAAAAATGTATGTGCGATAGAGTCTCTATCAAGCAATATAGTCTCGTTCGGCAGTTAAGAATGGACCTCAGTTCAAGTAATAATTCACATGAATTCCAAAATAGGCACTAGTAACATGAAACAAGCAAAACAACACTTAAATCAGAAATGCAAATTGTTAATTGTGCGCTGGATTGAATTGTTATGTTATTTATTATATTATTTATATTATGTGAAAGTTTGAGATTATAAGTATGTTTTAAATTTCGAGACGAAATTTCTTTTAAGGGTGTTAGAACTTTTATTTATAATAACGGTTCTGGTTATACCGACTTAGCTAACCTTATTATTTAGGTTGTTTCTTTTACCTTAGCCTAGTTGGGTTGCTAGAAGCAACAACAATCAAAGTACATGTCTCCCGAGTCTTATCTCTACAGGTTAATGATTACAACTTAGTATATATGGAAAGACAGGTGTGCAAGGGTTTTCTAAAATCAGAATCTAAATTGGTAGAATACTGCTATTATGATTTGTCTACCTGTGAATCAATGTATTGATAGTTGCATCAATGAATCTTGAACTAATAATAGTGCTATGCAATATCTAGGAAAATGATGGATGTATCTTGATTCTGGTTTCGTTAAATAAATGTGGATGCACATTTTTTTTTTGAAACAATTACAATAAGTATAGGCTTGTTTGTTCATGAAAGTGCAGGTCAATGCTATGGAGTAAAAGTAAGATATGTTGATGAAGGAGTAAATCCAAAATATGCTACAAAATAGATGGAATTTTTGACCATGGTGGATGTTTCCAACTGGGAAGAATATTTGAGTTTCACAATGTCATCTTTGAATTAGATAGTGAGAGGTTTCTATTAAATCAATTAATAGTCTCGATCATTAGATAATCAGGGTTTTAGATATTAAAAATAAAATGGCTGGAAAACTATCTTGGTTTTGTAAGAAAATCAATAAGCTAGATAATGACAATCTTTAGCTAAGAGAACTAGAGAGGAAGAGAGGAATGTTCATCTTTTGAATTTTATGGTAATTTCCCACCTGATATAAATGGCTTGGCCAATGTTTCTGCAAAGTAATGGCCTCAGGGTTGGCTCTCACACGTACTTACATATGGTATAATAGAATGTACTATGGCGCGCGCCTCTTTGATAATTAATTAAATGTATGAACTATGAATTGCTAACAAATTTGCATCAACAATTTTTTTTTTAGTTGTTGAGATTGTGCAATAATAATTCGCATCACCAGCAATCCATGAAAAATCTATACACAACAAGATTCATAATAACAAGAATATTTCTTTAACAAACTAAACAGAATTAAAGATGGATTCGGGTTACTAGTGTTTTACAGTTTTAAAATTTGAATATCTCTTATACTCTCTCGGTATTATCTATGAGTAACCCACATCCTTAATTAGACATTTTCATTTAGATTTCCCAAAATATTCAAGAGTAGATAAATAGTTAGTTAGAGAAAAATTAGTATGAAAAAAGAGATAACGACAACATCTTATAGCAGTAGCATGAAAAAAATCAAAATCAGTTGTATTTTCATCTCTTTTCTTTCGTTCTAATAAAAAAATCAGTTGAAGTATCATTTTTTTTATATCTTTCTCATTAAAAAACAGTTTAATTATTATTTCTCACCGGATCACAAGATTATTATCTGTCATTATTTCTTTGGATACAACAATGGTAATGAGTACTGAAATAGAGTTGGATAAAATCAAATTCGAATCCCTAGCCGTTAAAACTGAGAAGAAATTGATATTGGTACCTCCAAGTAGCCTGACCACTTTTTGGTTTGCTTTGGTTCTTGATCTTCATATAGAGTACACTTGAAGCTCTGATCAATGCGGAACATGCCATAGATTATCCAGGTAACGGTGGTTATGTGGTTTGGGAATTTGAAGCTTTTGGTCCTTTTGAGGTTCTATGATGGGTTCATTGAAATTTCTCAGTGGACCCTTTAATAATGTTGCATATCTAGTTATGATGTAAAGTATTTGAACGTCGAGAATATACCATTCTTTTAAAGTCGCCTGCATCGTAGATTAACTGTGCATATAGTTACCATACTGTTATCCTTTATAAATTAAAAGCGATTAAGTGTTATTGGATGGTTTTCCGTCGGTATTGGTTTAGTGTCCATGATATTATATATTATCATATTTTTTAATGGAAATGCCTTAAATTAAATGGAGACGAATTTTGCGATTTGGTAAAAACTGTAATACCCAGTATTTTTATTTACAGTATCGGGTCAGGTTATACCCGACTTAGCTAACATTATTATTAGGTTATTTCCTTTGCCTTAGCATAGTTGGGTTGCTTGACTCGAAAGCTACAAGCTACGAATGTAAGTAGTTAAGATAATTTATTTATTAATAAATAAAAAGAAAACGAAAAGATAAAATAGGCAACTTTTTGTTTTATAGGTTAGGTATTTCCATTCAAAAAGGTGTGGGGGCCCAACTTGTTGCTAGGTTACCCTCCACTGATGTTGTACCTATTCTTTGATTCTTAATAATATTCCCCGGCGGCTCTCATTCTCAATAAAATAAATAAATAGAAAACAAATAAAATTTCACATAATATAAATTATATAATAAGCAATACGACAATTCAACATAGTGCATAATTAACAATTCACATGAATTCCACAAAAACTACTAGTAAGATGAAATAAGAAAAACAACACTTAAATAAGATATGTGAATTGTTAATTATGCGATAGATTGAATTGTCGTGTTGTTTATTATATTATTTTATATTATAAGTAAGTTTTAAATTCTGGGATGAAATTTTTAAGGGTGGTAGAATATAATTTCCAGTATTTTTTTTTACAACAACGAGTGTTATTTAGGTTGTTTCCTTTGCCTTAACCTAGCTGGTTACTTGAATTAGAAAGCTACAAAATGTGGGTGTAAATAGTCAAGACTATTTACTTATTAATAAATTAGAGGAAGATAAAAATCTAAATAAAAGGAAGATAAAGTTAAAAAAAATAATAAATATGTTTATTGGGCCGACCAACCGGAGGGCCCGAAAGGAGGGAGTCCCTTTTATGGCCACTTTTTTGTAAAATGAAGAGTAACACATGTAGTTGTAGGAAAACCTACACTACACCCTTGATATGAATTTACAGTAATTAACACATATTTGAAGATTAAAAACAACACTTTCTTATTTGATTCTCAGAAATGTTTACAAGGAACGGAAGAAATCAAGAATACAACAGCTCTCTTGAATTTTCTCTCTCTTCAAGACTTTCTCAACACTCAAAAAATACATCATCCTCTCTCTGAATCTACTAGGTCTCCTTATATAGGGTAGTCACATAGTGGATGACAGCTAAGATGTCCTTTAATTTCGGATCTGACCTGCGATATTCTCGTAGTAGTTGTAATACCAACCCTCGGAGGTATTTGTGAAACTCGCAATATCATCATGCTTTTTCCGTGTTTTGGCTATTGTCATCCATTGCGTCATTCTTTCTGTCATCTTCAATGCTCGCAATGTGTTGTTGATTAACTCGCAAAGTTGTCGCTGTAAATATCGCAGAAGTATTGATGTAGCGATATTTTGATCCTACATCTTGCCTCTTCTCATGTCATTTTTTCGAAAGAGAAAAGGTCATTAGAAATTGAGATCTTTTGGAATGCCGCAGCTATCTATCTCTTCACGTTCTTTCATTCTGACACGCATCTATATCTCTCGCCAGATTTGTTACACGTATCTTTTTATCCAGTCAACATATGACACGTCCTTTTCAACCGATGATCTCCAACCGTTCACGTCTCTTCCTTGCATTGAATGCACTTATCTTCTCGAGAATTTTTTCCTTCTATAAATACTTCTTTCCTTATTTTTACTTCTTCTTTCTATCTCTCTGCAATTTCTCTGCAATTTTACTGTTCTTCCGTAAATTCCGCATCTGTTACTATTGCATATTTTCCTTCAATCTTCTATCCTTTTCTTCATTCCCATATTTACTTTATTAAAAATGGCTTCCGCTGGTCGTAAATACATGATCGCCTTTGAGGAAATGCAGAAGAAGCTTAAGGATCAAGGTTTTTATTTATCCACCTTCCCTGATCAAAACCCTAAAGCTGAACTTTCCGTTAAACTATTTTCTGATCATCCAAGTTCTCACGAGAAGATTATAGTCTCTCTAGGTCAACTTGAAATTGTCCTTCCTATTCCTCTTTACGATCCTGAACTTCCTTTATTCTATGAGATACTTTCTCATCCAAAATTCTCGCGAGCCATATATCAACTGGGTGGGGATTGCATTCGTCTGCTGGTGGAGTATGCTACTCGCGGCTTTGGGAAATAATCTCGCTACCTTGATATAGCAAAGAATCATAAATTCAAAGATGTTCCAATTATTCCCGCAATGTATAATGTAGATAATTTCTTCATAAACTACGACATAATCCCCATGAAGAGGGATAGAACCTGCTGGGGTGTCCGCTTACAAAAGAAAGATGATATTGCGAAAGAAAAAAATTCTTATGTTGGACATCGACTGGCATACTGGTACTAATCAAGGTCTGCGTCATTCTAGCGATGACAAATGGTATATTTTCCCTTTAATTCTAGAGGGTTCATATATCTCTGGTACCCATGCTTTACCTGCGAATCTCGAAGAATACCAGCCGTTGGTATTCAACTGGCCTGAGAGAAATAAAGAAGTATGTTTTCTTAATTTTTTGCATAATAAATTACCATTATTATTTTTTTCATGTCTTTAGATTCTCGCTGACTATTTTCTTTTTATCAAATTGAAAGGTTGAAAGCCAGCTACCAGAGGTTAGGGAGACCTGCTACTTACTTAGCTCTCAAATCTCTTACAGATGAAGTAAGAAATATTTCTTTATGACTCTTTACAATATATTGTTTCCTCTATTTCTTATCTTTATCTGTGTTCGCATGAGATTGAAGAAAGAGAGCCTGTGAAGCCTGCGAGAATTAAAGAGAAATCCAGAGTTGGTCGCAAGGGGAAATCTACTGACCCTCTCAAAGAGAAGTTTGTTGCCCCTCGCAGAGAGAAATCTGGTGCTCCTCTTTCAAAGAAAAGAAAGATCCAACTCCCTTCCTCTTTAACTCCCCAATCTAATGAAGAAAATTCGAGTGATGATACTGATGATGACGATGATGAGGATGAAGATAATTATGATATCTCTTCCATGAAGGATTCTTCCCCTCCTGAATCTTCTATGACTCAACTGTCCAAGATTTTTGGCGATATTACACATGGTATCGCAAATGATTATGGAGATGAAGCTCTTAATGGGGTATCCCAGGCTCTCGCTAAAGTTTTCAATGCTCCCAAACTGGTTAATAATGATTCTCTCCAAGGAATTTCAAGATCAATGACTCCCAGTCTCTTGATTTCACTTGGTATTCTGGTATGTTTCCACTTCTTCACCATATATATGTATTTATTTCCTCACCAAATCTTAATTTATATTGTTCTCTCGCAGAATGGAAGAGCTTCCTTTGCTGTTGCCTCAGACCTGGAAAGAAGGTGCGCATCTTTTCACAAGAAGAATATTGTTCTTCGCAAGAATAATATGGAGTTGGAATCTGAGTCCGCTAATCTTCGCGGGCAATTGGAATCTGGGTCTACTGACCTTCAATAAAAGATCAAGCGGTTGGAAACTGAACTCTCTTTCTCGCCAGATAAGGTCGCAAGCCTCCAAGCTGCGAACGATCAACTTTATGGTAAGAAATCTCTCTCTTTTTCTTTAACCTTGTATTTCTTTGTATTTTTTTCTTATTTTTTTTCTTTGCAGATGTTTACGGCCTTTCTGACGAAGCTGTATTCCTTCGTTCTTTTCCAAATCCAATAGACGATGATACTCTTCTCAATCACCTTAATGAATCTTTAGACAACTATTCAGATGCACATATTAAATCCCTTTCTGTAGATGATCTTAGATCCAAATTTCATCTTTTAGCAATTGATCTACACTAAAATGAAGAGTAACACATGTAGTTGCAGGAAAACCTACACTACACCCTTGATAAGAATTTATAGTAATTAACACATATTTGAAGATTAAAAACAACACTTTCTTATTTGATTCTCAGAAATGTTTACAAGGAATGGAAGAAATCAAGAATACAACCGCTCTCTTGAATTTTCTCTCTCTTCAAGACTTTCTCAACACTCAAAAAATACATCATCCTCTCTCTGAATCTACTGGGTCTCCTTATATAGGGTAGTTACATAGTGGATGACAGCTAAGCTGTCCTTTAATTTCGGATCTGACCTGCGATATTCTCGTAGTAGTTGTAATACCAAACCTCGCAGGTATTTGTGAAACTCGCAATATCATCATGCTTTTTCCGTGTTTTGGCTATCGTCATCCATTGCGTCATTCTTTCTGTCATCTCCAACGCTCGCAATGTGTTGTTGATTAACTCGCAAAGTTGTCGCTGTAAATATCGCAGAAGTATTGATGTAGCGATATTTTGATCCTACAACACAAATGTTCAATTTGATAAAAATATTGAAAATTCCATGTCCATGGTTACTTTTTCACTAGACAAAATCGTCCCTTCCTTTTAGTCCAATTACTATAACTCCTTGTGTATCCTATTTTTTAGGGGTATAATTGGAACGTAAACTTTAATATAACATATCTAAAAATCCGTGCCTTGGAATGTTACAAATTTTATCTCGTTGAAAAGCTTATAAAAAAATCTACGCAATGAGTACAGACAACAATATCAAATTTAGAGTTTTTAGAGTTTTTACGAAAAATTCGGAGGTATTTATCATTTTAGGCACAATTTTAGAAAATTAAATGTACATCCATTATGCAAACCACCACAAAGGATACAAAGTACTTTATGTAGCCATATTTTGGTTTATGCATCAACTAATTTTCGTTGCAACTAATAAAACTACTCCCTCTGTTTCAAGAAAAGTGATACTTTCATTTTAGATGCAATTCCCGAAAATTGAATGCATGCCATTACGCAAACCACCACACAAGCTGCAACCATATTTTGGTTTATGGATCGATTAATTTTCCGTTTCAGAAAAAAATAATACTTTCACATTCCGTTTCAGGAAAAGTGATCCTTTCTCCCCGTTTCGGGAAAAAGTCATACTTTCGCCCTGTTTCGGGAAAAGTGATACTTTCGCTCCGTTCCAGAAAAAGTATCACTTTTTCGGAAAACGGGGCAAAAGTATCACTTTTTTTGAGAAAAAGCGAAAGTGTCATTTTTTCCGAAACGGGGAGAAATGATCATTTTTCCTGAAACGGAATGTGAAAGTAGTCGCGGACAAACCCCATCTTCAAATTCTTCTTCGATCGGCCCTCCCACTATGGCAACGGTTCTACTAGTCTATATCTATATTAGTATTAATATATAGGTCTTGTGTTTATTAATATAGAGAGAAATTATTTTAGATGTTGGAACCAAAGATTGGAGAGAATGAAAAGGAGATGGAGCTAGAGTTTTTTGGGAAGAAGGAAATATTGTTACCATAAAGAGTGCAGTGGCATAAAACATATCTATCAATTGACTTAGATCTGGATTTGAAGGATTCTCTATATACTATATTCTTTAAGCAACAATAAGTTTGACATATATTTCATTTCGGTCCTCTTTTTCAGAAAAAAGATTCCTTCATTTTATTTCATATGCGGTTCTGTTTTGGATCAAGATTGTCGTGATTCAGTCATGTACTACTATTTCAACTAAGATTATTAATTTGTGTTACACTGATAATTTTGAATTTAATATGCTTGATGTAAGCTAAAGATTGATTTTTCTTCCCTTCAAGGAAGAACATCATCTATAGAACTATCTCGATCTGAATGCAGATTGTTGATCCCCATGATTATGATCAAAAAAATTATCATCTGCATTCAAATACAATTTTGAATAAAGAATTATGATCATTTCACTTGCTTTGACAGGTTAGTGGAAGAACTAGAAATCGTTGTTTTTATGCTTCATAAGAAAAAGTGCATGATTAACTTAAAGGTAATTGTACATTTTTTAATGCTCTTTGATTAGATATAATCTAAGGTAAATGTTCATTTTTAAAGATATTAATCTTATTAATTGGAAGATTGATTAAATCGGTTACCCGCTTTCCGCGAATCTTGATTTGGATTTTTTCCTTCAGGTCCATTTAATCTCACAGAGGAAATTTCTAGATTTTCATCCATGGTTAAAACAACATTTCGAGTGCGAATTTTACGATGTGATACACCATTAATTTTAAGATCATTTATACATGCACAAACGAGTTTAACACAAGATTCAGGTCTTCACCAAGTCTACAAGCCTTGTTGTGATCGTCAACCTCCATTTTTCTAATTGAATCTAGGTTTAAAGTTTCCAAACTAGAAGAATACCATTGAAATAAATGATAAATAACTTGTAGAATCAGAATATCGCAGGAGAAACAGTCTTGCGAAGTTAACAACAACACTCTTGCGAAATTCTCAACAACTCATTACAAATGTCGCAGAATGGTTAGAAAAGTGACGTAATAGATGATGGTAGTATAAACATGAAAGTGTGATAATCTTTCGAACAAAATAGGTTTGCGAAGAAGTACACTAACAAGCTTGCGAGAGTATCGCAAGTCAGATCCTAAATTAAAGGACATCTTAGCTGTTATCCACTATGTAACTACCCTATATAAATATAACTAATAGACTCAGAAGGGAGAGATTAATTTGAGAGTGTTCAGAAAGTTTTGAGGAGAGAGAAAGTTTAAAGAGCGATTGTATTCTTGTTTTCTTCCATTTCTTGTAACATTTCTGTGAATCAATTAATAAAAGTATTGTTCTTAATCTTTAAAAGATGTGTTGATTATTATGAATTCTTGTGAGGGGTGTAGTGTAGGATTTACGACTACTACATAATGGCGTTAGAAACAGGGACCTTTCCTTGTTGTTAGTATGAAGATTATAATTGTGATTTGAAAGAATTTGGAGTAGTTGGTGAAAAGTTTCATATAATTTTCAACAATTCACTGGGATTCAAAAGATGGCTAGAAGAAGAAATGCTTCAAGACAACCAACAACTGTTAGAAGGAGTAAGAGACTTGCTGGAGAAAGAAAAAACGAAACCGGAGAATCATCAAGAATGAATACAAGAAGTGATGGAGAAAATCAAATTCAACCACCAATTCAGCATACACCAGCGCAAAATAGAACTTTGGATTATGATAGAGTGAGCGTACATACTTGGCGGTCAGATTCAGCGGAAGAAATAGAAGAGGAGCAACATTTAAGAAATGAAAGACAAGAAGAGAGAGCTGAAGAAGCAATTGGGGGAATAATTCATGGATATGAAAGAATTGGAGCACTAGAAGCATTGAGACAAAGAATACATGAGGAAAGGAGAATAGAAGCAGAAGAACGTGCTAATTTGACAAGGCAGAACCATGAGTTGAGAATGGAGAATATGAGATTAAAAAATTGAAGGTAAAGAAGCAGTACAAGATCAAGTTCAAGATCAATCAGAAGAGAAGAAAGAAAAAACTCACTTGTATAAAATATTGATGAAAATATTTTGCAGGAGGTGCAAAATCCAGATGAAGAACGTCGCGAAAATAGAGAAATGATTAAAGATCGATAAATTCCACATGGCGAAATTCCTCGAAATAGGCAGCGTCAAGAACGAAATAACTAAGATGATAAATAAAACCAAGAAGAAGGAAGAAGAATATTACATGGGAGAGAAAATCGCAGAAATGAGCAAGTAATCGAAGAAGAAATCGAGAGACATTATGCTTAACAAGCACGTTTGGCCTGTGTGAGAAAGATTGAGAGCAGAAATAGAGGAAAGAGAACCCCAAGAAGCAATACGTCAGAACAATCATGATAATTGAGAAAGAAGACGCGAGCAAAACCGCAACAATGGAAATATTAATGAAGAATATGATAGAATACAAAGGAGAATCGAAAGAAAACAAAGAGAGTTTATAAGGAGTGAGCTGAATCGCAGAAGAGAAAATGAGAGATATAATGATGTGTGAATTCATGAAAGAAATGAGAGAGAAGATTGCAGAGAAAGACAATAAGAAAATGATGGGAAAGAAAATCAAAATCTCGCAACACAAAACAGGAAAGAACGTAGGATAAGACAAGCAGAATTAAAGAGACCAATGGGATTATCGTCTAGGGTAAATGAACAAATCTTAAGAGAACTGGAAGAAATGAGAGGAATGTTGAATAATAGGAGAGAGGGAGGCAGAAGGAAATTAGATGAGGCCATTGAAGAAGCTGCGAAGACTCCATTCACACAAGAAGTACAGTTAGGAGGGATACCACCAAAGTGCATTTTGCCTGCATTAACCAGCATCTTTGATGGAACAACTTGTGCAATTCAACACATTAAAGCTTATGTGAGATGTATGTTACAGTGGGAGAATCATGATGCTATGTTGTGCAAGTAATTTGCATCAAGTCTAACAGGAGAGGCGCTAAAGTGGTTCGAAGGTCTACCCAGGAATACTATAACATCTTTCAACCATTTGCAGACAACATTCTTAGGGGCGTATATAACTAACAACTCCTCGCGACCAGGAATAGAAGATGTGTTTGGATTAAAGAGAGAATTAAAGAAAGTCTAAAGCATCTAACCATAAGGTGGAAGACAATGTGCAGTGAGATAGCTGGACAAATGGATGAGAGATATCTTATTTTATCATTCATAAATGCAATGTTCGCAACCGATCTACTATACATTCAATTTTTTAGAATCAAGAATACAATCACAATGACAGAGTTACGAGAGATACATGAAGAGTACATTGCTTTTGAAGAAAAATAGAATGAAATGGAATCGTATCCCGTTGAGAATACAAATTCAAATACAGAAAGTACAAGCTTATTGCCTAAATTGATAAACACAGTGGCGAGCACTTCGCAAGTACACTAAGAAAATAAGAATGATGATCAACATAAGCTGGTAGCTATGGGAAGCAGAGATCAAGAAGAATTCGAAAGGGAAAGAAATTTTTATAGTCGAGGTGGGAACAACAAAATTCAAAGAGTTGATCATCCACAAGAAACGTATGGGGGACAAAGACAGAATTATCATAGAGGATCAGGAAGTCAAAAGATGATATGGGAAGAAATCAAGATGCCACCATTGAATGCTAGTGTGGAATTTTTTTTGGAAGCTATAATTTTAATGGAGAACATTCCAACACCCTGGAACATGGGAAAAGAACCACTTTCAAGCCACCAAAGTCAAGAATTTTGCTCTTACCATTATTTTCATGGACATTCAACAAATAACTGTAGAAATATTAAAAGGATCATTCTCAAGATGATAGATCAAGGAAAATTAAATCATTTTTTAATAGGGAATCCTCAATCTCAACCCTTACCACCACCACCAGAAATTCGCAGAGTAAATGCAATAAAAGGAGGAGAAACATTTGTCATAGAAGTTGGAGCAAAGGCGAAGAATCTGTTTTGTAACTTTATTGTACATTCGTACAAAACAATTGAAGATTTTCACGATAATGTTCTAAGAAGAGTTTTCGCAAGAGATGTTGATGAAAGAAAGATAATGAACATTGGGAAAATCTCGCCGCTAAAAGAATGGCAAAAGCATACTATTTCTTTTACCGCAGAAGAAGTACCGGATTCTGGAGAAATGCATGATAACCCATTAGTGGTGAGGCTGGAAATAAACCCAAAACAAAAAGAAGATGAAGATGAAGAAAAGGATGATGAGGCTGAAGATACATGGGAAATTAATAGAGTCTTAATTGACATGGGAAGTTCTGAGGATATCTTATTCTATCATACTTATAAGACTATGGGAGGAAGAGACGAGGATCTAATACCTTCAACCTACAAAATTTATGGTTTTAATGGTACTGCCAATAAGCCTAAGGGGGATATCACAATTACAATTCCATTAAAGGAGATATCTTCCAAGATTCTATTCTGTATTGTCGATGTAGAGTCGCCATATAACGCTCTGATTGGCCGACCTTGGCTACATGGGATTTTAGGTGTGGCATCGACTTTCCACCAGTACATTAAATTTCCACATCCTAATGGTATTGGAATAATAAAGGGAGATTGGATTGAAGGAAGGAAATGCTATGAGATTGATGTGGAATCTTGTGAAGAAAGAGCTTCCAAGAAGGTGAATTGGAACTATAACATCAAAGAAAGACAAAGAAGTGAGAGATTGATGGTTGATTTAGTAGAACTAAGAGAAGAGAGAATGCTGCGAAGTCAACGCCAGCTGAAAGTAGCAACTGATGAAAATGTCGCAGACGAAAAGACTGTAGAGAAAAGCAATAAAAGAACAGAGGCAGAAAAAAGTAAAGGTAAAAAATTCAAACTGTGAAGTGAAAGAAATATTGCGAAAAAGAAAAAAGATGTATAATTGATTTGTTGCAAAAATGTCAAAAATATATTTTGCTTAATGATAAAAATGAGATTGAGAAATTACAACAAAAATGAAATGCAAAAGAATAATCTTGAAAATATGCGAAGATTTCGCAAGAAATGATCACTTAAGATCCAGAATGGGATGAACCTTTATGCGTACACCCTAGTTCGCGAATAAAATTTCGCAAGAGGAAAATGTAAGACCTAAAGTACGTCATAGAATGGGGTATCTGTTATATGACTCAGCGATAAGGTTACACCGCTGCTGGAACCTGAGTCATGGAGATTTGGGGTCAATGAAAGCCCATCCAGGAGAGACACCTTGGATTCTCAACTTGAGCATATGACTTGAGTCGGGCGACTAAGGTAATAAGATCTTTCCTAAGGGGTGCAGAGTATGACCAAGGCGATGAGGTACACGATTGAGCCAAGAGTGCCCGGGGCGTATGAAACTACCATGGAAATTCTTGGCAAGTCTTGGCTATGATGCACTCGGCCCGAATAAAACCCCACTTAGGGTGCAGTCTCGTAACCATAAGCCATATAGGCAAAAGGGACAAGAGGCTGCGAACAAAATTAGTTGTTGTTAAGACTGGATGGGAGGAGCTAGTCTTGTATGGCAGAAGTACGTCTCCTTGAAAGGGAAACCAGGGGGAAGATAAGGGCGGCACCCTCCATTAGGGAGCTGATTGGTGTCTTAAGACGCAAATGTCATGAGACTATATTTTCGCAAGAATATTTAGACTTGTCATATTTGTGCGATATTCCTGAAGAGGCAATAATACAAAATATAAGATAAGATGAGATCAATGGGTCATTGAATGCAAGTATAAAGACGTCCTGCGATTTCGTCGCAAGACGACAATATCATGGGGCTTTAATTTCGCAAGAAAATTTAGCCCTGTCATATTGTCACAGCAAAAATACAAAATAAAAAAAAGTTAAGGCAAGATCAATGGATTTCTACATGAAAGTGTAGAGGCGTCCTGCGATTTTGTCGCAAAGAAAAAAGATGGCAAAATAAGACCTTTACTTAGGAAGGAAAAATAGGACCACATCAGAATATAAAAAAGAAAGCAATTTTACAATTTATAATTGCGAGATTATGCAGAGATAATTGTTATTTTCTAACAATTTATGATTGCGAGATTATGCAGAGATAATTGCGATTTTATCGCAAATCATTAAACAGAGGCAACTTGCTCAATCACTCATCTGAATACAAATAACAGAGGCAAGTATGGGAATGCATATAATGAGTTAAATGTTATTTGTCTTCACATGATAGATTTACGCATAAAGTAAAAAATTAATTGTATTTTGGTCGATCATGTTGCAAGAAATAAATTTTTTTCTAACACATGCATGAAAGAACAAAAGAAATAGAACTTGTATTGGAGACTAGAGAAATTCGCAGTGATAGATTACAAATATACAAGAATGAAAGATCAAGAGCCAATATACAAGTTTTACAAAATATTGAACAAGAAAGCACAAGGAAGCAAAAACTATCTTTTGCTTGATTCTTCATTATCATCATCAAGATCTTCACCACAATTTTTTTCTCCATCAGATTCTTCATCAGACTTCTCCTCTTTATTTTCTTCAGACTCTGTCTGTTCATCAGCTTCACTATCAGAGATGACCAAATCAGGAACATTCTCTGGAACTTTGTCTAGGAGACAAGGATACTTGGAGTGAGGAATCTTGTTGTCATCACAAATCCCTTTGATGGTGTCATTGCGGAAATAAATTGCATCATTCCCAAAATTTATAATAGTGATCTTCATTTGAGCCTTCAACCTTGAACACTTATCATTGCGAGAAGATAAATCTTTTGAGAGCTTCACTTTTTCATTCTCAAGCTCTTCAATTCTTTTGCGATATCTCACTTCAGCTTCTGCGAAAATATAATAATAAGTCAACAATCTGATAAGTAGTTTATGAAAAAGCAAATAACTAAAGGAAGAAGAACGATTAATAACCTTCTCTGTTAGAAATCATATCTCTAATCAAGGCCGTTTTCTCAGCTTGAAGACTGACATCTACACCTAAGTTATTTCTGGCATTATCAAGAATCTTCGCAGCCTAAGAAAATTCATCATCATTACTAATGAGAAGGCGGGAGCGAACTTGGTTTTCCCTCTCAACAAGAGCACTATTCTCGCAAATAAGTCTATCTCTTTCAATTTGAACTTCGAGAAGAGTTTTATGGAATTCCGCTAAAGTTTGAGCACCTTGTCTAGATATACGATCTTTTTCGTCTATGAGATTGCTATTCTTGGCTCTTAAACTATTGATTTCTTCTTTGGAGTTAAGATAGCGACGTTTGAACGTATTAGCTGCACTCAAACTAGACCTGTGCTCAATTTCTAAAAGACGAAGTTTGGATCTGAGGTCATTTATGGAAAGAGATTTAATTTTGCCATTGGATAAATATTTAAGGAATTATTAAGGCGATCAAGAAGGGTATCCTCATCTATAGGTTCAGGAAAAGAACAGAGGAGTGTAGCCTCATCAGTAAGACCATAAATATCTGCAAAAATAGTTGCTTAAATAAGCTAAAACAATAGGATAAAATAATTAAGAGAAAGAGGGAAAAATTCTTACCATAGAGCTGATGGTTGGCTTTTTCAAGATCAGATATCTTGTGTTTGTTGCTTGAAACATCAATTTCTAGCTATTTATTCTTCTTGCGAAGCTCAGCAACTTCAGCTTCCAATTCTCCATTATTCTTGCGAAGTTCAGTAGATTCATATTTTAATTCTCCATTTTTATTGCGAAGATTTGTATTCCTCTTTTCAGAAGCTATATGTCTCTTCTCTAAATCTGAGGCAACGGCGAAAGAAGCCCTTCCAGCCTGTGAAGAAAAGGCAAAGGTTACTAAAATAAACATAGCTAAAACTTTAAGTATGGAGAGGAAGCGAAGAAATGAAAATATACCAGAGTGCTAAGTGAATTTAAGAGACTAGGAGTCACTGATCTCGAAACTCCACGAAGAAAATCATTATCAACCAGTATAAGAGCATTGAAGATTCTTGTGAGGGTCTGGCACGTATTAGTAAACGCATCATTTCCAATACCGTGCATAGTGTTAGCAAAAATGTCGGACAGATGAGCCATGGAATATTCAGGTTGAGAAGATTCTTTCGCTGAAGAGATATCGTCATTATCACTATCATCATCATCATCATCATCATTATTATTATTGTCACTGGAACTTTCGCTATCTTAAGGAATTGAGGGAGAAGGAGATTGAACTTTTCGTTTCTTTAAAGGAGGAGCAGCAGAATTCTCCTTGCGAGGAGCACCTTTGCCTTTACTTTTACCCTTGCTCTTCACAACCTTGGAGGGTTCCTCTATCTCACCAATAGCCTTCAAACACAGATAAAGATAAGAAATAGAGGCAACAATATATTGTCAAAAATATTAAAAGAATATTTCTTACTTTATTTGTGATTGATTGAAAAGCTGATAAAGTACTAGCTTTCCCAAACTTCTTGTAGCTTGCTTTCAGCCTCTCAATATGGTAATTTCGCAATTACGCAAAAATATTGGAGCGATTAGCGAGAACATATGTAAGATTATAAGAAAAATAATAATAATGATTCAAGCAAAAGGTGGAAATGTACCTCTACATCCTTTTCGGGCCAGTTGAATACCCAGGGTCGGTACTCTGCGATATTCGCAGGTAAGACATGAGCACCAAAAATATACGGACCCTCTAGAATTTTGGGAAAAACACATCACTTGTTATCATTAGAATGACGCAGGGGAGAATTATCGCTAGGATGCCAGTCAATGTCTTGCATGAGTAATTTGTTATCAGCAACATTATCTTTCTTATGTAAGCGAAAACTCCAGCAAGTACTATCTCTCTTCATAGTAATTACTTCATAATTCGCAAAGAATTTTTCTATAGTATATTTCGCAGGTATAATCGTAACTCCAGCGAATTTAGGATTCTTAACTTCAGTGGGGTAAAGAGATTCCTTACCAGCACTGCGAGTGGCAAACTAGAGCATTAGACGAATGCAATCCCCACTCAGTTGGTACACAACTCGCGAGAACTTCGCATGTGAAAGAATTTCATAAAACAAGGTGAGCTCAGGATCATATATGGGAATGGGAAGACCAGCTTAAAGTTGACCTAACGAGACTATGATCTTTCCCTGATTGCAGGGATGATCAGAAAATAATTTGGCAGTAAGCTCAGATTTAGGGTTCTGACTGGGAATGCGAGATAGAGTAAAACATCTGTTTTGAAGTTTCTTTTGAGCCTTTTCAAAGGAAATCTCATTCTTACGACCGACTGGAGGCATTTTTTAGTATGGGAATGGAAAAGAAAGTAAAAATTTGAAAAGATAAGAATTGAGAAAAGTTACAGTAGCAGGAGCGGAATTAACGGAAGAACAGTGAAGAAAGTTGCAGAGAAAATAAGAAAGAAAGTAAAAAAGAAAAGTAGAGAAGAATGAAAAGAGTATATATAGAGACAAGAATACTCGAGAGGTTGCAGTAGTTGACTTGCTTTGCAATAAAGATATAGATTTTTTAACAATAGAGTAAATGGGTGTTGATGGTGGATTTCTATTTAAAGGGAAAAATTGTAAAAAGCCAATTTTTGTAAGCTGACGTCCTGCAAAGGATAAAGCCTTCAGGCGATAAATACTTCTCGCCATATTAATTCATTGGAGCATATGCAACCATCCCTGAGAATTAAAACATACCTAGAACGGAGCATGTGGCAACCATCCCAACGGAGCATGTAGCAACCATCCCGGCTTTCTGTAGGTATATAACATTACTATTAATGCTTTAATTAAAGCCTTGTGTTCGACTTGCAAAAACCCGTAGGCTACCTGACGGCAGGTTATACTAGCCCCGTTGAACGCATGCAAGAATACCCATGTTAGTCTCGCTTGCTGAAAACAAACCCAAAAATATATCTCATCCGTCCAACTTTGCAGGCATAGATGGAGGGTGTATATATAGATTCAGGGGGTCATGAGGAAGATACCATGATCACCTCAGAACCACCTTCATGCATGACCGAACGGTCAAGACCAACTAAGGTTGGTTCTTCCAAAACGCGCGCTCAAAGTGAGCATGACGCACGGATAGGGTTCCTTTTAATCGTGAGCGTCCAACTTCGCTGGCATAGTCGGACGGCTTAGATTATACCCTAAAACAAGTAGTGAAGTGATGGTACACCATTGGCAGGCCAACTTTCTACATACATGACTGACTCCCTCATAGGCAACCCGTGGTGAAAGAAACGATTGCCCAAACAAGGCTAGATTAACGCCTTATGCAGGTTGAGAAGATACAAAACGATCACGACCATCCGACTTCGCTGGCATAGTTGGATGGCTTAGATTTCACCCAGGGTCATAAAGCAAGCATGTACATGCTCACTGTCGACCCTAGATGTTGAATACATGGTCGGTATCCCCAAAAGAGGCACACACACCCCAAAACAGATCGCCCAAAGTGGCCGGTCCAAAACCCTAATTAGGGTTTGCGGCGCAGAAACATCTCGAGCGTCCATCTTCGCAGGCTTGGACGGAAGGCCAATATGGAGACTTAGAAGGAACCAAGCATGATAGCATGACCACCGTGGGCCCGGCTTCATGCCTAGCTGATCGGCCAAGACCGGCAGTGGTCAAGCTCCTCGGTACGCGCGCCCAAAGGTGACATGTCACGGCCCCTCCATAAATTCTAATCTCGACCACTCGTCTTTGCCACCTGAGTCGAGTGGCTTAGATTAAATCTTTGTGAGTCAAGCAGGCATGGGCGTGAACACCATTGAACTACCTCCATGCAGGGATGATCGGTTCCTCCATTGGAACTCTCTAAGCATGCAAACGTTTGGTCCGAAAGAGGCAGCATGCACACCTCCCATCCAACGGTCGCAAGCAAGGCTACGAGTCATCTCGTCCGTACAGATTTGCAAGCTTGGACGAATGGCTTAGGGTGCGAATCAACCAGCAAACAAGGTATAACTATGACCACCATCCGTCACTCTTCTTCACAGGGTAACCGACCAAGGCATGGCTTGTCTATACAGACTCCAAACGGTCACCTGAAGATGGCTGCATACGATGTTATACCAAGTTCACGGTTCACCCTGCACTATTTTCTGTGGGTCCCGCGATCCACACACTCGAGACATTAATCACGTCACAACTGGGGGATACAAACTGGGGTATTGGTATGGAGGTTTACAGTGTGCAACGCGCCATCACAAGAACGTGTTAGGAAGACATGGGCAGTTAAGTCAAGATGGGAGAAGTGGGCAGTTCTGATCGTGTGACACTCACACACAACTCCACTCTTCCATCACTCCACTTCCTCCACTTCCCACGAGAGACGTGAAGAAGGCTTAATGACTTGTATAAATAGGTTCTCCTCCCTATTTCCAAAAACATAAGTTCGAACAACACAGAAAACCAAGTGTTAATCATATTCAACACCCAAAGCCTGCCTGCAACGTTTGCTAGCCTGCTCAACCTTCTGTTAAAAAGTCATCAAATAGCCTTCACCTTCATACTCTCAACACCTTCTTCGCTTCCCTCCCTAAGATCAACCTCACATCCTTCACCTGTGACCGAAACAAATCTGGAACGGCCGTGTCTTCGGTTTAGGCCATAATTGTATAGATTATCTCTCGAATCAAAGTGCTCATCGTGCAACACATTTGTTGAAGGTTTAAACTCACTTCTCATCCACACACACCCAAAATTACCTAAACCGGCAGAAGTAGTTTTCTCCCACAAACAATTGGCGACCACAGTGGGAGGTTAATCTCTCGGTTGTGAAGTCGATTTCTTCAATACCAATTCAATCTCTCTGATTTCAAGAATAGTGTATATTAGGTATGGAGCAGCAACCAACGATGGAGTTAGCACCGACAACGCTTCTGGTGGCGTTGATATCCCAATTACTGGTGTTACAGTGCAACCCGCCAGTGCAACCAATGTGTCTCGTGGAATCGCGTCTTCTATCATCAGTACCAGTGGAGCAGGAGCAGACATTCCAACAGGCGTGACACCTCCCATTACAAGAGCCAGAGCGGCCGCAAATCCATGCATTTCCTCAAGCATGACACTTTCGTCCGTCACCAGAACAACTGTTACTTCCCCTTCAGGACGAGGATATGGAGGACCCAGAGGAGGACAACCTCCTATCACCATGGTGGACTTGATGGAGAGACAAGAAACCCTCGCTAAAGCTCAGGAATACATGGCAACCACTCAGAAGGAGGTACTCACCTTCCTTAAAACATTAACCGATCGATTACCACAAGAGTCGAGACAGCCTCAAGGGCCAACAAGAAATACGTTTAGCACACCTGGAGCAGGTGCCTCAGTTACGCAAGCCTACCTAAATGAAGAGTCTTATGTTGCTGACCACGCAAGAGAAAGGGACGAGCGTCTCAGAGAAAGGAGCCAATCGTCCAACTTTATTACACGTGAAGTTCTGGAGAGACTCCTCCAAAATCGTGGCAAAGAAAATCTGATGGACGCGCATCGACACCAACCTCCATATCCACAAGACGTGTAGCGGATTCCTCTTCCCAGGGGATACACCTCCCCTCAATTCATCCTTTACGATGGTAGCGGTAATTCTCGTGAACACGTCTCTCGATTCTTAGAATCCTTAGGAGAACATGAATACAATCACGTTCTCCGCCTGAAGGAATTCTCCAAATCACTTACGAGGAGAGCCTATACGTGGTACAACAACATCGCACCCGACAGCATATCCAATTGGAGTGAGATGGTCAGCGCGTTTTACAAGAAGTACTTCTTTGTATCTGAGCAAGTTACTTTCTCAGACCTGGGGAGAATCTCCCAATGGAACAACGAACATCCAAATGATTTTGTCAAAAGGTTCAGAACACAGGCGTTGGACTGCCATAAACCAAATGTCACAGAACGGCAGCTGTTGGAATTATGCATCAACGGAATGATACCCATATATCGCGCCCTGCTGGAAAACTTGAGATTCCATACGTTCTCAGAACTCCATGAAGCATCCAAACGTTCGGTCACAACCGCCCCAGCATTATTGGAAAGGACCATGATCGTTCGGAGCGACGATTCACGAGATAATCGGGGAAATAGGCGCCTCATCAAAAAGCAATATAATACTGGCCCTTCTGTTAGTGTAGTAAGCGAAGGCGGAAAGAGAAAAGCTCCAGCGGCGGCAGAACAACTACCCAAGCGTGCGGCTCAAACGCATAAAGATTCACCTCGAAAGGGAACATGCAAAGATCCTGCGCAGAGCACCGAAGACACAGGCTTCCCATTTCCGATAAATGAAGTAATAGAACTCTTGGAGGCATGGATTCAGGATGATGCTATCAGACTACCTCCTATCAGACGTCCACTAACTGAGAAAGACATGGCAGACCCTAAGTACTGTCGTTATCATAGGTTTGTCCACCACTCAACTAAGGATTGCAACAAGCTGAAGTAAATCTTCAGGGAAAAGATAGCAGCAGGAGAGCTCCAATTGGGAAATGAAGGAGTTCACACAGACCCCCTTCCTGTCCGAAGTTGCATGATCTCTGGAAGCTCTGTGCGCAAGACTGTACAATCCATGATGGAACACCTGTGTGAAATCTTGTACCTTTCCAAGGTACAACGTCAAGATATATTCATGGCCCTTAACCGTATTATGTCAGGCAGGCGATTGTATCCAGAAAAGGAAGTCGTTCCAGCATCTCAAGCCTCCTTGGAAAAGAGCACCAACAAAGGAAACTGGGAATTTTGACCGTCGCCCATCTGAAAGATGTCAAGTTCGATAGCACATTAATCGATGCATCTTCTGAATTCAACATCGTTACTATCAAGTCCCCGCAAGCTGCAAAAATCTCAAAGCAGGAGGCTACCCGTGGTCCGACTGTGATCAAGAGCCCAGCAGGAGAATTTGTGGATGTCTACGGATACATTGACCTTGATGTCAAGATTTGTAACACTCCAACACAAGTTATATTCCATATAATTAAGGAATATCCGAATTACGACATGATTCTGGGGCGCCCGTGGGTACACAAGGCGGATTCCTTACCAATCTCAGTACCTGAAAGAATCTCCAACAAGCCAGCTCCGATGATTTCCAACAAACCTTGGAGAATCGAAGACTACCTGTTGCCCCCATATCAACAACTCACAGGCATAACGCAACTCCCTGGTGAAAGCCCTTCGTCCTGCGTCAAGAGATTCCGAGCCCAAGTAAGTCTCATTGAACGACCCTCTTTGCAAGTAGTGGATGATTATCCTGTTAGACCACCGGGGACTGTTTCACCTGACAGGCGGGCCACCACCAAGAGATGTGAATGGAGTGCTGGCCCCTTTAAGCGATTCACCAAAAGCTTGGAAGCAATCAAGAACGACACGTGTCAGAAGCAAGCTGTTATGGCAAGTTCGAATCCGTTTCAAATCGGAGATATGGTAGCAAAGGTAACCACGTTCCAAGTTGGAAACATGGCAGTAAAGATAACTGCCCAGTCTGATATTCCTGCAAAGGAAGAGGAAATATTCTTAGTGGAAGATGTTATCTTGGGCGGTTACTGCAAGATCATCAATGCAGATAAACTCGAAGGTATGGTTGTTCACTCACGATGGCTCAAGCCCTACCTTACTTGAAGACAAGACATCGCCTCTCTAATCCCCCCAGGGGATTCTTCCAACAATTTTCCTTTTCACAATATTTGTAATTCCTTCAAAATGATGGCACTGCTTGCCTTCATACTTATTAGGGTTTCAATATTTCTTCAAGTAATCAAGATTTCATTCCTTTTA
Organism: Papaver bracteatum; assembly: GCA_023529315.1. Classification (NCBI taxonomy): domain Eukaryota; kingdom Viridiplantae; phylum Streptophyta; class Magnoliopsida; order Ranunculales; family Papaveraceae; genus Papaver; species Papaver bracteatum. Next base: position 51,323 of record JAJJWX010002584.1, read on the forward strand.
CAATTTCTCATAAAATCACACAAAGTTATGAGTCACCTTCAAACCACCATTACCCAGAAAGAAAACCCTAAACCCTCATACCAAATATTCATACATGCCTGGTAATATGGGAGGAATAAAACATGTAAAAGTGGAGGAGGAGGATATCCTACGTGATCTACTTCAACAAAGCCAGACTCACGTCAAGGGGCACAAGCAGGAAAATATGCATGTTTAGAAAGCAGCACTGAATAAAACTTTGTTCAAGACAAGCAAGCAAAATCAAAGAAGAAAACTTCAAACTCAGCCGCCACTGAGTATAAAAAAAATACAAAGAAGAATAACAGGGAAACTCAATTGCTGGTTGCGTCTTCATCACTGTTGGGATCCACATCTTGTGCCGCTTTCTCCAGAGACGCCTCGACTTCTTCGGGCATAGCAGCTACCGCCTCAACATCTTCAGCATGCGTATCCTCTGCACTTTCTACAGAATCCATTGCAACCGTGGAAATCGTGCCAATCACTTTCGGACATTCAGTCTCATCAGTATCAAGGTCAAGGATTATCACACCACCACGTATTGGGTAATCACACTTCCCATCACCCGCATGACATTCGTGTTCAACCCTCCGTCTCTTCAACCGAGCCGCAAACCTTTCAGTTCTCGAACTTGCTGGTGCTTGTGACGCCTCGCGTTTCCACTTCGCTCGCAACGCTTCTTCATGTCTTTGTTTCTCCTCCATATCAATTGCAGCTGAAATAGCACGGAGCCGCCCCCTGACAATGGTTAAATGCAAGACAGACATTCCCTGTACAGCATGGCCGACTTCACGAAGTGGCAAATCAATTTTAGCCATCACCTATTCATGTGCGTTAGCTTCTGGTTTATCAACTTCAAAACCTTTTTCTGAAGAAGCTGCAGAGTTATCATCACCAACTCCTTTCATGATCTGCAAAAAGAGATGAAGATGAGTTACGGTGGCACATAAAAAATATTCTAATCACAACTATCGCCGATCGAGAAATCAACGTGTGAAGCAATACCTGAGATGTTGAAGAAGATCGCCTAATGAGAAGAATACAGAAAACTTCTTTATATACTTCACGATCCAACAAGATCCCCAGGAGAAAAGAAGTCCGCCTTGCCGCTTTCTGAGGCTTATGAGTCGGGATTGTGATCAACAATGCTTATCGAATGCACGATTCTTGCTAGGCATATGAGAAGGCACACCGAAAGAGGAATTCCAAGGTAGGTCGACCCATCAAGCTGTACTTCCCCAGCCGAGCTTTACCATTGGAAGGATCAACTCAACCAGCTCCATGGCGTTTAACACACGTGACATACCTTCTCCCACGCGGTAAACACATATCTACTCTGGCTTTAATTATTTTTGTATGCAAATTGTCACCACCTCATGCCTACCCTACAATAGTGTAACCATTGCATGCTAGGCAGGGGACTTAATGTTGATGGTGGATTTCTATTTAAAGGGCAAAATTGTAAAAAGCCAATTTTTGTAAGCTGACGTCCTGCAAAGGATAAAGCCTTCAGGCGATGAATACTTCTCGCCATATTAATTCATTGGAGCATGTGCAACCATCCCTGAGAATTAAAACATACCCAGAAAGGAGCATGTGGCAACCATCCCGACGGAGCATGTAGCAACCATCCAGGTTTTCTGTAGGTATACAACATTACTATTAATGCTTTAATTAAAGCCTTGTGTTCGACGTGCAAACACCCGTAGGCTACCTGACAGCAGGTTATACTAGCCCCGTTGAACGCATGCAAGACTACCCATGTTAGTCTCGCTTGCTGAAAACAAACCCAAAAATATATCTCATCCGTCCAACTTTGCAGGCATAGATGGAGGGTGTAGATATAGATTCAGGGGGTCCTGAGCATGCTACCATGATCACCTCGGACCCACCTTCATGCATGACTGAACGGTCAAGACCAACTACGGTTGGTTCTTCCAAAACGCGCTCTCAAAGTGAGCATGACGCACGGCTAGGGTTCCTTTTAATCGTGAGCGTCCAACTTTGCCGGCATAGTAGGACGGCTTAGATTATACCCTAAAACAAGTATTTAAGTGATGGTACACCATTGGCGGGCCCACTTTCTACATACATGACCGACTCTCTCATAGGCAACCCGTGGTGCAAGAAACGATTGCCCAAACAAGGCTAGATTAACGTCTTATGCAGGTTGAGAAGATCCAAAACGATCACGACCATCCGACTTCGCTGGCATAGTTGGATGGCTTAGATTGCGCCCAGGGTCATAAAGCAAGCATGTACATGCTCACTGTCGACCCAAGATGTTGCATACATGGTCGGTATCCCCAAAAGAGGCACACACACCCCAAAACCGATCGCCCAAAGTGGCCGGTCCAAAACCATAATTAGGGTTTGCGGCGCAGAAACATCTCGATCGTCCATCTTCGCAGGCTTGGACGGAAGGCCAAGATGGAGACTTAGAAGGAACCAAGCATGCTAGCATGACCACCGTTGGCCCGGATTCATGCCTAGCTGATCGTCCAAGACCGGCAGTGGTCAAGCTCCTCGGTACACGCGCTCAAAGGTGACATGTCATGGTCCCTCCATAAATTCTAATCTCGACCACTCGTCTTCGCCACCTGAGTCGAGTGGCTTATATTAAATATTTGCGAGTCAAGCAGGCATGGGAGTGAACACCATTGAACTACCTCCATGCAGGGCTGATCGGTTCCTCCATTGGAACTCTCTAAGCATGCAAACTTTTGGGCCGAAAGAGGCAGCATGCGCGCCTCCCATCCAACGGTCGCAAGCAAGGCTACGAGTCATCTCGTCCGTCCAGCTTTGAAAGCTTGGACGAATGGCTTAGGGTGCGAATCAACCAGCAAACAAGGTATCACTATGACCACCATCCGTCACTCTTCTTCACAGGGTAACCGACCAAGGCATGGCTTGTCTATACATCCTCCAAACGGTCACCTGAAGATGGCTGCATGCGATGTTATACCAAGTTCACGGTTCACCATGCACTATTTTCTGTGGGTCCCGCGATCCACACACTCGAGACATTAATCACGTCACAACTGGGGGATACAAACTGGGGTATTGGTCTGGCATTTTACAGCGTGCAGCGTGCAACACGCCATCACAATAACGTGTTAGGAAGACATGGGCGGTTAAGTCAAGATGGGAGAAGTGGGCAGTTCTGATTGTGTGACACTCACACACAACTCCACTCTTCCCTCACTCCACTTCCTACACTTCCCACGAGAGACGTGAAGAAGGATTAATGACTTGTATAAATAGGTTCTCTTCCCTATTTCCAAAAACAGAAGTTCGAACAACACAGAAAACCAAGTGTTAATCGTATTCAACACCCAGAGCCTGCCTGCAACGTTTGCTAGCCTGCTCAACCTTCTATTAACAAGTCATCAAATAGCCTTCACCTTTATACTCTCAATACCTTCTTCGATTCCCTCCCTAAGATCAACCTCACATCCTTCACCTGTGACCAAAACAAATCTGGAACGGACGTGTCTTCGGTTTAGGCCAGAATTGTATAGATTATCTCTCGAATCAAAGTTCTCATCGTGCAGCCCATTTGTTGAAGGCTTAAACTCACTTTTCATCCACACACACCCAAAATTACCTAAACCGGCAGAAGTAGTTTTCTCCCACAAACAATGGGTTAGCTAATTGGTTTGCTTACATCTCTTGAGTTCAATCTAATTGCTTTGCCTAGTGAGTTATCTTCTCCCCTTCGTTATTTGCTAGCTTTCCCTATTTCCTTTCTGTATACTTGTCGAGTCACTGCAGATACTCTCTTTCACACTACTTCGCAGTCCTTTCATCCAATCCCATGAGAAGCTAGTGAAAGATGAGTTTCCTCTTGCCCTGGGCCCTTACCCCACGATGGATGAAACGCGAAAGACAAACCAAAGACTGTCCAGTCAACATGAGATTAGCATGAGCTAAGATAGATAGAAAAAAACGAATGGATTAGCTCCAGTTGTTTCGCTATATATAATATATTTCATAAAGTAGGAGTCCGCAGAAGCGGCGTAAGCACCCGTGTTCCACTATCAAAGGACATACCAGATATGGCTGGCCACAGAAAGACAAGGTGTAAGCGGAAACTCCCCTCCTTAGCCGTGCATAGGTTCCGACCGACTCTTTAAACCGCTCAGACATCCATCCAAGGAATTGACTCTTGCATATAAATCTTTATAGTTGGGATCTTCCTGTCCCTTTTCTTGATGGGCGAATGACGGGGATCGAACCCGCGGATCATGGATTCACAATCCACTTCCTTGAACCACTTGGATACATCTGCCCCGTAACTCCTAAACTTTAGCGCGTCATTTGAGGAGGAGAAATTCATTGATCGATTAAATTGGATCTTAGGTCGGGACTGACGGGGCTCGAACCCGCAGCTTCCGCCTTGACAGGGCGGTGCTCTGACCAATTAAACTGCAAACCCTGGATGGGTCTTTCTCTCTTTCAGAGACGTTAGTATCTCTGCTCGTGGCATTGAGTTCCCATCTCGATCTCCGAAAGCTAATGAGTACCTATCTATGAAATTACTCCAGATAGCGATCGATCACTCAGATATTTGTCGAAATCATCAAATTAAAATGTTTCTGTTGATACATTTGAGTAATTAAACGTTTCACAAGCAGTGAACTGGATTTATTATCATAACCAACATTTTTCACGGATTTATAAAGAATTGATCCATTTAAACCATGATCATGAGCAAGTGCATAAATATACTCATGAAAGAGAAGTGGATATAGGAAGTATTGTTGCCGAGATCTATCTATTTTTGAATATGGTGACCTTGGATCTGCTGGTGAAATGAGAAATATTAATCGATTGTCTAGTTCATGTGCATCAGGTGGTGATCTAGAAATGGTAGAATTTGGTGTGTTGATATCAGCTAATGGAGAAAGTGGAGACCCTTCAGAGGATACGCTCGTAGATTGTTCGACATGAGCTGGTCGAAGTGCAGATACTAGGTTTCCTGCTTCATGACCAGATAAACATATTTAATACGAATATTAGACATGAACAGTTGAAATACAGCGGTTGAAAAGGACGTGTCAGAAGCTGGGTGGAAAAAGGGATACGTGTAGTAAATTTGGCGAAGAATGCAGAATCGTGTCAGAATAGAAGAATATGGAAAGATGGGAAGTTGCGGCATTCTGAAGAAATAAGATTCTCATGATCTTCTCCCCTTTGTAGAGAAGATATGAGAAGAGGCAAGATGTAGGATCAGAATATCGCAGGAGCAACAGTCTTGCGAAGTTAACAACAACACTCTTGTGAAATTCTCAACAACTCATTACAAATGTCGCAAAATGGTTAGGAAAGTGACGTAATAGATGACGGTAGTATAAACATGAAGAAAGTGTGATAATCTTGTGAACGAAATAGGTTTGCGAAGAAGTATCACTAACAATCTTGCGAGAGTATCGCAAGTCAGATCCGAAATTAAAGGACAGCTTAGCTGTCATCCATTATGTAACTACCCCATATAAAGAGAACTAATAGACTCAGAAGGGAGAGATCAATTTGAGAGTTCTCAGAAAGTTTTGAGGAGAGATAAAGTTTAAAGAGCGATTGTATTCTTGTTTTCTTCCATTTCTTGTAACATTTATGTGAATCAATTAATAAAAGTGTTGTTCATAATCTTTAAAAGATGTGTTGATTATTATGAATTCTTGTGAGGGGTGTAATGTAGAATTTCCGGCTATTACATAACTCACATGTAATCACCCTTGCCAATATAATTCACATTATGAACCAAATCATTTTTCCTCCAAATCTGTGGAAAAATACTCTCTTGGTCAAGAAACCTCCAAGCAATTACTCTTCTTTCCCCAAGCGGAGCCGGAAAAACACAATAGTTAGGAGTTCTGTCCCACATGAAATCTTCATCAGTTTTTACATAAAGGGAAGAATTCTAGTTCTCTTTATCTTTGTCAATGTTGTCAATTCCGGATTTCGGTCCACTCGGTCGGGACCGAGATACTGGGACAACTTTATCTCGGGGAGATTTTCGGTTGAAATCTCGGAGTAACTACCAAAATTTCGTTTTCGAATTTTATACCTATAATATGTGTATAAAATATTTTTTCGCACACATATATATTACCACCAATTTTTATAAAAAGAACCAAATCTTCATTTAATATAGTTGAAATCCAAGATCCATACAAATTTCAAAAACTTCAATGGAGATTTCCGGCTAATTTCGGCCAATTTCAGCAGAGTCAACCGAAATTCAACCAAGAATTCCGGCAAATTCCGTCTCGGCATAATCAAACATTTCGTTACCTTGAATGCCGAAACCGGAATTTCCGATGGAATCTTGGTCGAGATTGACTACATTGATCTTTGTGGTTATTTTACTTGATTTCCATTTTGTAGTATTTTGTATTGTTAGATTTCAGTAAGTTATTTGTATAAATATATGTATCCTATTGATAATAATATCTCCTGTTAATTAATAGATAACATGTTTAGGTTTATCTAGTTTAAAATTTAGGAAAAATCATTGCATATTTACCGTTAAATGTGTTTGTTTTAGTTTATATGATGATTTCTGAAATTTCTGGACAATTTCGTTTAGTTTATTCTTGAATGTGTTTCGGTAATCGTGATGATATTAAAATGATTTTTGATCTTAAAATAAGTTGTATATTCATGTCTTATCTTTCATTATACTTTGGATTTGTTCAATTTCAGATTATTATGAATTTACTATGAATATTTTGGTAACATGATATCATTTGCCCAGTTTTAGGATGATAATATAAAGTAAATATCTTTTGATAGATCTGTTAGTTACCGTAAATTTTGGTTATATTATTGTTGATTGATTCATATATGTTCTCGTAAAATTTTGAAGAAGATTAGATTAAGTTATTGCCATGAAACATATAATATAATATGTGTGCGGTTAGTTTGCTTGTTTAAAAGGTTAAAAAAATTACATGTTGGTTGTCATATGATTCTATACCATGGTTTATGAGAACTATTTGCAAAAATAATTTACAAAATGAAAATGGGTTCAGGCTTTTCTATTAGATGAAACTTGGTTCCATGCTAATGGAGGGTGGTGATGTAATGATTCTCAAGGACGTATAGAGTGATGATCCCTAGATCCATCAATGGAGACTTTCCTTTCCGAGGTAAATGATAGGTGGGCGTACGAACCAAGGAAATTTGTACCATGAACTCATGTGTTGAAATTTAAATGGATGAATTGTTGGAATTTTTAATGGTTCTATGAATTTGTGTGTTGAGTCCTACTTGGATGATTTGTCGAAAGTATTATTCATGTTGTGAATTCATGTTTTGAAATGTAAATGGATGATCATTTGAAGCGTTATAAATGATATTATAAGTTTGTTGATATGTATTATTGACTCATGGAAATTATATTGTATACTCTTGTTGTGTGTTTACTTTGATTCACTGATATTTTTGTACATCTTTTGAGAATGGGAATGAATCCTACTGAGCTCTCATCTCATCCCAATTGATATTCTGGAAAATTTCATGGAAGGTAGGAGAGAATACCTAGAGATTAGTTAGCTTGATAATTGTGTCATTTTTCGTGTGATTGCTTGAAGTGTAATCCGAATTAATATATTTGGTTGAAAACACTGTAAGAGCACTGCTCGGTCGAACTCGCATGCGTTTCTATCTCAAGCATGTTTGTCAATGTTAGTGATCAAAACTATAAAGTATTGATTTCTAGTCTACTATAGCTAAGGTCTCGGACTAGGATAGAAAGTGTAGTTGAGCTCAAGAACTCCATGGCAATCATCATACAAGACTAAGGACTACTCAAGGAACCAGTGGATATTTATAGACTAAAAGGTATGTGGAGACTTGAACTTATCTATCACTCAAAAGTCTATCTACTCTATCTCCTATCTTGAGACAAAAGTCGTTTTACTATATAGACTAAAGATATGCACATGTGACATTTTCAGCTGATTATATCTCGCTTATCTATTTCTCTAAATGTGTGTTGGTAAAGCTTTCGCGTTAGCCAAGTTCATCTTTTCCTAGTGACGAAAGTCATGTTATGTTTCAATAACTTTGGAAATTTCTCTGACGAAAACTAGTTTGTGAATAACAACTATATGACGTCCTCTGAGAATGTTTCAATGATTGAAATGAGAGTTAAGACAATATAAATATTAGGGGATATAAACATTGTTGTGGTAACACATATATGTATAAGTCCTTAGCACTTGAACCGAAGTTTGCGAACTTTGTTGATCAAGTGAAAACCAGAACTTGAGCAGTCAACCAAGTCCGCGAACGTGCGTAGTTCTCGAACCTGAGAATTTTTGCTGGAGTTGTAGCTCGGTTTCAGTCCGCGAACTGAAAGAAGTTCTCGAACCCCAGAATTTCTACTGGAGTTTATGAACTCCAACCGGTTATGTGAGTCCGTGAACCCAGTCCGCGAACTTGAGTGGTTATGTCTAAAAACGATGCTCATGAACTTATTTAAATTATCTAAAGAATGCTATTGCAAACCGTGGCTTTATAGTTCATGAATCGATTCGAGTGAATCACATCGTTTTTGCTTCAATTATGTCTTGTGGAGTACATAAGATCTCATAGCAATTGAACAACTCTCTAACTAGTTCATTTGAGTCATTTGGACTAGTTATGGTGAAGAAGAATATGCATGGTTGATATGAAAGTTATCATTTGGCTAACCATTTGGTTGACTAATATTGAACCAACTATTGTACATGTTTGGGTACGGTTACACAAACCTAAAATCGTCAAGTACATATGTGTATGGCAAGCTAAGTTTTCGATCTAACGGTTGAGAGATATTAGCTTGTATCTAATCAAGTTTTCATCTAACGGTGAATATTGAATGCTTTGTTACTAAGCTAACATTGATTGCAAACCCTGATTTGAAAGACTATATAAGGGAGAACTCTAGCAACTGGGAAACCTAATCCCCACACATTCTGTGTGATACTAGTTTGCTAAGTTAGAGGCGATTATCCTTTAACCTTTGGTTTTCTTCTTCTAAAACCAGGATAACGACTTAAAGACTTCATTGGGATTGTGAAGCCAGACCGATACTACTTTTCTTGTAGTTGTGTGATCTGATCTTGCTATTTCTATCATACGAGTACAATTGTAATAATTGGATTGAGATTTCTATCTCCAATAGGCAAGATATAAAAGTAATCACAAACATCTTCGTCTCATCGTTTGTGATTCCACGATATCTTTTTTCGCTTTGTCGATTAAGACTATTGTGAGGTGATTGATAAAACTGAGCTGTTCTTTGGGAATATAAGTCTTATTTTATTGATTGGTTCATGTTCACCTTGATTTATCAAAAGACGGAACAAAACTCATAGGTTTATTCGTGGGAGACGAATTTATCCATCTTGTAGACTTTTCTGTGTGAGACAGATTTGTTTGCTAAAGTCTTCGACTTTGGATCGTAGCACCTCCTGGTTGTGTGTGAGATCATCTAAGGGAATCAAGTGCACAGTATCCTGCTGGTATCAAAGGCGTAGGAGCATAACTGTACCTTGGATCAGTGTGAGATTGATTGGGGTTCAACTATAGTCCAGACCAAAGTTAATTTGGAGTAGGCTAGTGTTTGTAGTGGCTTAATACAGTGTATGTTTAATCTGGACTAGGTCCCGGGGTTTTTCTGCATTTGCGGTTTCCTCGTTAACAAAATTCTGGTGTTTGTGTTATTTCTTTTCTGCATTATATTTTGTTATATAATTGAAATAATATAGGTTGTGTGTTGTTCAATCGATTAGAATATCCGACCTATTAGTTGTTGATTTAAATCGATTGACACTTGGATATTGGTCTTTGGTACCATCCAAGTTATCTCTCTTTGATTAGACTCGCGAATCATATTTGCTTGAGTAAATCAAATCGAATGGGAAAGAAAAATTAACACTTTGTTTTGGAATTTGAACTTTTTGGATAATGCAAGTACTTTGGAACGAGAAGTCACTACAACATATGGCCCGAAAACATAAAGGCTTGTCATATTTGTGCAAAAAATGATGTTCTGCGAGAATTCTAAAAAAAAAGAAAAAGGAAAGCATACAAAAAGAACTCGCAGAATGAAACAAAGAAGTTAAGATGAGATCAATGGGTTATTACATGAAAGTGTAAAAACGTCCTGCGATTTCATCGCAAGACGATAATGTCACGAGGTTGTATGTTCGCAAGAATGTACAGACTTGTCATATTATCGCAAATACAAAAATTTACTACAAAAGAGGTGGCAAAATAAGACCTTTACTTAGGAAGGCATAATAAGACCACAGAAATTAATGAATTTCATTACATCAAAACCATTGAAGAAATTATACAAGAATATACATTATGAAGATCTGAAAAGAAGACAACTTCGTCAATATCATTGAAGAAATTTTACAAGAATATACATCAAGAAGTTTTGAAGAGAAGACAGCGCTGTCAATATCATTGAAGAATTTTTACAAGAAGTCCTATCAAAGAAGAAAACATCATTGAAGAATTTTCACGAAGACTTAATAAAAGATGCGATTTTGATAGCAATCAAATACAGATAAGTTCATACTCGTAAAATGTTACGAGAATTAAATACTTCTTATACTTCTCCATATATTGAATATTTCTCCAAAATTCAATACTATTTATACTTCTTCAAGAATATATCATGTTTATTATACTTCTTCAACGGATATTTAATTTTGCGAAGGTTAAGTACTTATTATACTTCTTAATACACCGAGTAATAATTCTTATACTTCTTCATATATTGGGCAATTCTTCATGAATTGAATGTTGCTAATACTTCTTCAAAGATATTTTATACTTATTATACTTCTTAAGGGTATTTCATATTTCGTATACTCCATACTTCCTATACTTCAAGGGGAGATTTATTATTTACTTCGCAACATTCTGCAAAAGTCAAAAGGCTTATATTTCTTATACTTCAAGGGGAGGACTTTTTATTCATAACCACAATAAGACGAAACTTCGTAAGATAAATTGAGAAGGATATTCTAATACTTCCAGCGATAGTTGATCATTTGAAGAGCAATAATAAGGGGAAAGGGAATACTAAGCTAAGTCTTTAAGATATATTATTTCTCTCCACATGATCAAGTTATGCGAATAAGGGAAACAATCAATCAAAGAAAGATTAATTAAAATTAAGCTTTGAAAAAGAAATTGTTGGATTGATTAAAAGTGCAATCAAGAAGAAAGTGTTGTATTGAAAAGAAACAGAACAGACATACAAAAAAGAGTGAAGTTGAACAAAGATATACAAAAAAGAGTGAAGTTATTTTTCAGGCGATCTATTCCCATCAAAATGATCTTCTTCTTCAACTTCACTATCATCTTCAACTTCACTTTCAGAGATTTCCAGATATGGAGTATCTTCAGGAATTTCTTCAGAAAGGAGCGTATGGTACTTCTTGAGAGGAATTTCATTGTCTTCGCAAATCTTGCGAGTCATCTTAGCTCGAAAACGCTTGACATATAAACTATGGTTATGCTGGGAAATTAGAAGCTGAGATCTCAAATCAGAAATTTTCTTATTACGATTAGCAAGGATAGTTTCCTGATCGTTATTCATCTTCGCATAATTTTCTGCAGTAAGGAGAGAAATTAAGGAATTGGTTAGCAAATTACGAAGGAAAAGTAATCAAAATAATTACCATCGCAAATAATTTACCTTCTAGTTGCTTCTTATCATTACGAAGAGAAGAATTTTCAAGCTTTAATTGATTATTCTCCTCAAGAAGAGAAGAATTATCAATTGCGATGCTCACAGATTGTGAATTATCTTCGTGACGGGATATTAATTCTGAGTTATCAATACTTAAATCCTCTACTTTCTGACGGAGATTTGAATTTTCAACCTCTAACTTCTTACAACAATTCAAAGTTTTCTTCTCAGCAATAGAATGACGTCTTTCCCAATCAGAAGCAGCTGCACAACTAACTCTTCCAACCTAAACAAGAAAAAAGGGGTTAGAAATCAACAAAATAAAGGAAATAAACAAGGAATAGAGAAGAAACTTACCATGCTACCTAAAGCATATAATGAAGCAGGAGAGACGAATCTTGAAATTCCTTTGAGGGAGTTATTATCAATTACAATAGGAACTTTACAAGCCTTCGCAATAAGTTTGCGAGCATTCGTTGTAGGAGAATTTCCTAATCCACGAGAAGAATGGAGGAAAGCCTCAGAGATGCTAACCATTTCTGAGGCAAAAGTTTATGGGATACTGAAATCTTCATTTCCACCTTCATCAACATCGTTATCATCATATCCTTCGTCAGAAAGGGTATCAGAGTTAGAACTAAAGTCCTTCTCAGGAAATTTATCATCTTCATCACCAAGATCTTCCTCAATATTCTCATTAGAAGAGATTACATTGGAATGAGACTTGGTTGAGAGTTTCTTCTTTTTCCTCCTCTCGTAAACAACATCTTGAAGTTTCCTTTTCCCTTTGCGAAGAACATCATCTTGACTACCAGAAGCTTGGGTAACCTTCGCAGAACGAAGAGTTTGTTGTATTGCAGTCAACCTTTTAGAAGAATTAGAACTCTTATTTTCACTCGCAGCAATCTCAGGAAGAAGTGGAACATGCAAATTCAAATAAGGATAAGAAACAGAGGCAACAATATATTGTTTAGAAAAATACAAGATTGTTTCTTACCTCATTTGAAATTAAAGGGTAACAAAAAGATAAGGAGATGGAAGTACATACATTTCTAAAAACCCAAGGTTGATAATGGCGGTTACGAAGGTTCGCAGGAAGTTCTACTATCCCAGAAATATAAGAACTCGATAATATTAAAGGGTACTTATACCAATCTTCATCATTAGAACGACGAGGTGTCTTATTATTTCCTGAAGCATAATCAATATCGTGCATGAGAAGATCATCTGCTGCGATATTAGCTTTACGATGAAGATGAACACCCCAACGATTATCTTCTTTCCTCGCAGGAATTAGTGTGTAATTTTTGAAGAAACCCTCAACTGTATAATTCGCAGCAACAATTTCCATATTTTCAAATCCAGGTTTCCTAAGATCAACTGAATACAAAGATTTCCCAAAAGCGGCACGATTTGCGAATTCAACTAAGAGGCGAATACAATCACCAGTCAATTGGTAAATGGCACAAGAAAAATTTGGGTGGGAAATAATTTCATAGAATAGAGGAAAGTTAACATCATAAAGAGGAAGAGGAAGACCTGCGAGGATTTGACCTCGTGAGATTAAAATTTTCTGATCATCCCAAACATAGTTGGTAAAGATCTTCACACGGAGAGAAGATTTATTATCATAACCTTCAATCTCAGAGAGAATGAGGTCCCTATCAGCAAGTTCCGCATTAATCTGTTCAATAGTTTTCTTCTTTGGTGCCATTGAATATAAGAGGGAAAATAGAAAGGAAAAAAGATAAAAGAGATTGCAGAGGCAGAAGTGGTGAAGAAGATGAACAAGATAAGAGAATAAAAAGCAAAAACAAAGGATGATATTTATAAATAGAGAGAGTTTGATGAAGATAGAAACTCATTAATACGAGTAAGAGTGAACGGTTGAAAAGAACGGTTACGAAGAAACGTGTCAAAAAGATAAGGGAAAAGTAAAAAGACGTGTTGCGAACTTGATGGGTGGTAATAACTACACTAAATTTATGAGAATAGGGATTCTCATGACATTTCTTCTTCGTAGAATTGACATGAGAAGAGGCAAGATGTAGGTAATGAATATCGCAAGATAATGGTTCACGAGTATCGTAATAAATAAAGGAGAAAAGAGTTATAAAATGATACGATGATAGAAGTAGCGCGGAGAAATATGAAGTTTTGCGAGGATGGAATAATTTTGCGAGTATGAGTCGCGATACTTCGCAACTCATATACAGCTGTATAAGTTTTACTATAAATAGGAGTTCAAATGTAAAATTCGAGAGGTTCTTTGGGTGAGTGTAAGAAATTATCTTAGGAAAGAGAATAGAAAAAGTTGTAACTATTCTAGTTCCATTTTGATAATTCCATGTAATCAATTAAGAGAATTAATAAGAAAGTTATCATTCATCATCAAGAACTTCTTGAGTTTTTACCAATTCTATTGAGGGTGTAGTTGTAGGTTATTCTGCAACTACAAGCTAAGCTCCAACGACATACTACTACATTAATTGAACAGGTTGATGTGCTAACCTACCAGCAAGCCTCATGGGTAACCTAGCCAAGGGATCCGAAGAGGATGGGGGGCTGAGATTGTGTCATAAGGGGGGCAAACTAACACTACCTTCCATGTTAATTCCTGGAATATTACGCCATTGGGGGATTGAACCTGGGACCTCCTGGAACGTATGAAACTTTGGGGAACGGGGATGATCAACTGAGCTAGGACCCGTTATTACACAGGGTCAGTTGGGAGGTCTTTTATTATTATTATTATTATTAAAATACTCCCAGGCACCGCGACATGTGCACCTCCTTAAAACAAGAAAAAAAGAAGATAACATCTCATTCTGTTTTTCTTTCTCCTCTTTCTCTTTCTTTCTCCTCTCTAAGAAAAATGGAGATAAATTGATTTTGATTTTGTGAACACAGATCAAACCTAGATACATAATCCTTTGTTACTTACCGAAATCATCAAAGTCATTAACCGATTTTGATTTTGTAAACCTAGAAAGCGGTATAAAAAAAACCATATTTACAAAATTCAAAATCTTTGATTTTGTAAACCTGGAAATTAATTTTCACTCTTAGCTTGAAACTCTTAGAAAAATATTGAATTTTTAGAAGTAAAAACCCTAGAATATCTCTAACCTCAGGTATGGAAAAAACCCTTTTACTAAAATCAAAACTATCTTTGATTTGTTAACCCAAGAAATTTGATTTCTAATCTTGTGTTTGAATCTTGCAGGAGAAGATCGAAATGAAAATTATACAAGATTTAAGTACAAATCCTTGAAGATTCAGGTATAAACTCTAACCCTATTACATGTTGTTTCCAATCTATTCTTCATTTTTTTTAATATGATATCTCAAATATTTTTTATGTTTTATTTTAGGTGATTCAGTAAATACATCTAAGAAGTATTGGATTTGTAGAATCCTGAAGGTTGTATTGTGAAAATAATATTCCCCCTATGCTTTGGTTTTTTACTTTCCTATATTCTTTACTGGGTTCTTTTGTTTTAGGACTTCAGGTTTCATGTTATTTTAGTTTGATGTATATTAATAACACCGTATTTGGTTTAACATCTTAAACCGGGTATGCTTCAAAGATTTTCATGGATCTGTTATTGGATAAGGTTCAAATAATAAATTTTTTGTCCTGCATTTTACCACTGATTTGGATTATAGGTCTAAATTGCTAATTGTTTGATTTCAAGGAAACCAATTGGAATCACTAAAGCAACAATATAAATTACTCATCGTTATCCTAATATAAGTCTTATCACATTCTCAAATAAACTACCAACTGTTTATAGTTCACTCTTATCGTGTAGTTAATTAATGTAATATATGTCTGTAAGTTTAATCCTAATTTTGTGTTTCAAAATGTTTTTGCGCAGGTCTGTGCCTACGATAACAACATACACAGTAAGTTATAGGAGCTTGAGGGCATGGGACAATGTTTTCATGGTAATAATCACTACACCTTATTCAAGAATTTGTAATATGGGAAAGTCACATTTATACACTTTATGTCATCTAAGTGTTTGTTGAATGTTTATATGTCAGTTTAGTAAACTTTTGTGTCCTAGCAACTATTGATGTAAATTAACCATTACGTGTCATGTACAAAATTACTCCTTGTCAATAGCTTATGCAAATTATAGTACTAGTGGTACCAACATGATATAATGTACATACACTTGTAGCAGTGTAAGCTGTTTGGAAATTAGATTTGACCATGTTTCATTTTAACTCTATATGATAAGTTTCTTGACTTTAATGTAATAGCTATTGCTGCTATAGTCTTCCTAAGGGACTTGCATTTCTTTTTCAGGTAAGAGGTTTTTTTGTCAAGTAGCTATGGACTTATGGTGTTGTCATGCCTAAACACCGTTGGCAGTTTCAGATATTTTTTTTCTTCTCTTTGCGGGGGAAGAACTATTAAAACTAAAGTACCCTGTAATAAATCTGGTTGTGAATAGGAAATACATAGACTGAACTTGGTAATGAGTCAAATTTGTAATTATTACATTACCGTGAATTCACTACACCATTTTTAGGGATTCACAACTGAATCCGGACGTTGCTGACTGGGGTTGCAATGGAATATCAGCGTTGCAAAACACGACGTTGCATTTTTTTTGCAACGACATAAGCTACGTTGTGACTCTCGGTCAGCAACGGGGATTGCCGTTGAGACGTTATTTATTTGGAACCAAGGTCCTCCGTTGCTAATCTGTTGAGAATTCCAGGAATACCCCTACCCGGAACTAAAATGTTATTGGTTCTGGTTCTAATTTAGCAACCAAAATAAGACGTTGTGAATATTTTGCAACCTAAAAAAAAGGTCAAGTCTTCATTGACCTGGTCAAAATCCATTTCCCCTTGCAGTTACCCAGTTCCTAATATTCAGCATTCCACAAACTTTTACACATTCATTCCATGAAAAAAGAATTCTTCGATTGAAGGTATGAGTATTTGATACAAACTATGTCAACATACACATAAATTACTTAGTTTCTAAGTTTCAGTTTGTATAAAGTACTGAAATTCCCAAGTTCTTCTAACTTAAATCTCTATAAGGAGATACTGTATTATAACTTACAAATCTTGCAGCTGCTAAGGGACCTAATGGCTGCTGCTTTGTTCTCCAACCTTTCCGATCTCACAATAGAGCATCATTCAATTAACCTGCGAACAAAGCATCACAAATTCTTCCAATCAGGTAACCAGTATGCTTATAAATCAATTGTAGTCAAAATCTAGTAAAGAAATAATATGGATGTTCAAGTATAAGTAGGCAATATCTGTGGAAATGATGAATATGGGGAACTGGATAAGTTTACATTGTCTCTAATCTTATTGAAACATATGGTTCAGATGGAAAATGGTGGATAAGTTTACATTGAAAAATCTATTCTGTGACTAATAGTCTAAATGTTAACAGCAAAAGGAGAATAACTAGTCAGTTCAAAACACCCATTCTTAAGGTTTTTATATGGTCCAACAGCTGGTAAATCTAGTGACGGATAGTCTAAATGTTATGCAGATTTCAAAAGAAAAAAACTAAACCAATCTCTATGTACACTCATTCTAAAACAGAATTATAATGTTGTAGAAAATTACAGAACAGGCAAACAAAATCGTTTCAATAGATGTATCATTAGCGTGTAAACATTAAACCCCCATTTAGCATGTGAACATTAAACCCCCATATAGTTATGCATACATTCATTCATTTACATTGTCTCTAATCCTATCTGCAAGTATAAGCAGGCAATATCTGTGGAAATATGATGAATATGGGGAACTCAATAAGTTTACATTGTTTGTAATCCCCCTTCCAATGACCTAAGTTAAAACACTGATAGATAACAATCTTGTTCATATAATTGGTGTTCTGTAAAAACATTGAATCTGATAATTTTCTCTAATCCTCCTTCCATTGAAGCTTGCGCATAATCAGATAATCTGAACTATCACAACTTATATAAAAGAATGAAACTCAAAGCCAATAACTCCAGAGAAGAAGACATACCATTTCCCAGAAAATCCAACAGATTCTCAGCACAAAATTTCTTTAGCTCCTCCATAGTTTCTCCTTCTATAATAATGCAGTCACATATTTTGCAAGAATCGCAGCATCAACCTTTGTCCTGCAAAACACAATCAAACTAACTAAAATGAAACAGTGAAATGAAATACTAAAAATGAAAGTAAGAACAGTGAAATGAAATACTAAAAACTTGCATTACCTTTCCAAATAAGCGTGGTTGGAAAACAAATTCATGTTTCCCGTGGATGTTAATGCTAACACTTAGCTGCAAAAGAAAACATAAGAAACATTCACTAATTCCCTAGAACTATCTTTACCAATTAACAATTAATGCTCATTACAAAGTCAAGAGCTTATCTTTAAGATCTTTGAGAAATGGTTCCAGGTCTGACAAAATTGTGAACTGCACAAACAGAATATTGGTTAAAGAAGGCAAGTTGAAGACGCATTGCTCTTTATTTATATAAGTTAAGAGTGTTGTTATGAAGACCCACCAGACCCAATGGCTTAATGAATAAAATGCAAATTATTGATAATGTAACGAATATCACAACAAAGACTTACCGAAGTAAGGTCACCAAAAACATAGTCTGTAGCAACAGCACAAACAACATAGTACCTCAAAAGTAATTACATAATAAAGATTAATATCCATAAGCTTGAAATCAATATGATAAGCATAAGAGAAGGAAGTTTACTTACCATGGATTGATATTCCCCCGGGTGGCTACTACCGCTCCAACTGACCTGCAGTGCAGTCACCTGCGCAACAAAATACAATAGAACCCAAACCATACACATCCATAAATAAAAATTGATTATATTGATACTGCCGGTTCACATAGATACATTACGATTCAAAGTTTTTTAAGCATAACTTCCTAAGACTTACTTATGCAAAACTATATAAGAATCTGCCTGAGAGTATTCCTTATGCAGAACTACATAAGAATCTACATGTTAGAATCATCCTAATATTGTCATCTACTACAGCAGAACCATCATCCTCAACAACATATCCTAAATTTTCACCCTCACCTATACCAGGATCAACATTTTTTACATTCTCAGCTACATCGTTATCCACATGTGACCGTTCTCCTACTTATAACTTTTCCCTATGAAAACGCCATGTCTTGTATGTAGAAAGAATACCATACTTGAGCAGATGCAATGAAATTTCACTAAGAGGTCCCAATCCTTTATAGTTCTTACATCTACTACAAGGGCATGAGAATAAGGTATTTCCTCCACCATTTATATTCACAAACTCTATAAATGACCTAACACCTTCTATGTACTGAGCAGACTTACAAGGACATTTCATACATCCCTTATCAACCATAGATGACATACCCTAAAGACAATATCTATGTTAAAATTTAGACAGTATATGTACAATAAAACAACTCAAACATGTACCTATAAATTTGATATGTACACAACATAAGATTAATCAAAAAAATACTATCATTTAAAACTAAACTAAATCCATTCCAATAAATTGATATATCTACTTCAATTATAAATGAATACAACCAAACAATAAAACTAATTGGCTATCCAAACCATAAAAACATATACTTTCTATGCAATTAAAGCTACATGTTAGAATTCAAGTGTATATCATGAATTTGACATATCCCCTTCAATTCTAACATGTAGCTTCAACTGAGTCCCAGCGGTAGGGTTGCCGAAGGCCTTAGGTTAACGACGGAAACATCCTCTCAACAAAGAGAGAATGAGCTACAATGAGCTTTTGCGATTCACCACTGGGACCGTTTTTATAATGAATGCGATGTTGTTGGTGTTCTGGTGCTCTGGATTTGGTTTATATGTAATGATATTAATGTGTAGCCGCTAATCACATTCTATCAAAATCAAAGATCATACTTACAAAAAATATTAAGTTCATTCCATACAAACTTATAAAAATCTCTAAGTTCAGAAATTATACAAATTTTTTAAGTTCAGTCCATATAAACTTATAAAGATTCTTAAGTTCAAACCATGTAGCTTCAACTAAGTCCCAGCGGTAGGGTTGCCGAAGGCCTTAGGTTAATGACAGAAACATCCTCTCAACAAAGAGAGAATAATCTACAATGAGATTTTGCGATTCACCACTGGGACCGTTTTTATCATGCTCACTAAGATTCTATCAAAATCAAAGATCAGACTTACAAAAATTATTAAGTTCAGTCCATACAAACTTATAAAAATCTCTAAGTTCAGAAATTATACAAAATTTATAAGTTCAGTCCATACAAACTTATAAAGATTCTTAAGTTCAGTACATACAACTTATAAAAAATTCTAAGTTAACAGATCATACAAAATTTCTTTAAGTACCAAATTTTATGAAACGCCTTATTTCAGTTCATTATCCCAAGTGCCCTAAAATCGATACAAAAGTCACATGACAACGTTTGAAATTTTCTTGTAAAATTCAACAAATGAGGTGACTTAAGACCACTATATACCTATTTCTAAGCCGCATCACAATTAATACTAATCAATCTTAGATGAACTTATAAAGGAGGGATAAATTATAGAACTGCTACATATACCTTCTTAGTTCTTCATTCTTCTTCAAACTCTGATGAACTGAAAATGTATTACAATAACAAACCATAAATTAGTATATGGTTTATAACCAAAAAATGAAAATTAACCCTAAACTGAATATACATCAAAATACCTAACAAAGTTAACATAGAACAATACGTCAAACTAATTATACCTTCAATATTCTTAGTTCTTCCTTCTTCTTCAAACTCTGATGAACTGAAAATGTATTACAACAACAAACCATAAAATTAGTTTATAGTTTACAACCCAAAAATGCAAATTAAACCCTAAACTGAAAATACATCAAAATCCCTAAGAAAGTTAACACAGAACAATAAATCAAACTTATACCTTCAATGTTCTTCAGATCTCCAAAGTACTTCAGTTCTTCAATATTGAAAAACCCTAAAATGAAAACAACAAAATCGTATTAGATTCACATATAAACCCTAAAACCGAAAGAAATAGAAGAAATCGAAAAAATGAAATCAACAGATTCACAAATGAAATCGAAAAACTGAAATCAAATATTAAACCCTATAATCGATGGATTCAGTAAACTTAAATCAAAATTTATAAATCCTAGAAACCAAAGTCTCTGAGTTTGAACCTCGAAACTCACAACTGAAATCCTAAAAATATCAAAATCTGTAAACCCTAATATATAAAGTCAGAGATTATACTTACACGATTATAGAGTTCAGAGATGGAGATGGAGATGGAGATGTTGATGCAGAGAAGAAGATGGAGATGTAAACCCGAAATCAAGAGCAGATCAACTGATCAAATAGAGATGGAGATGTATATGCAGATGCAGAGAAGAAGAGAGGGGGAGCCGATAGAGTCTTGGCAGAGAAAAAAGAAAATGAGAAAAATATAGAAATATCTAAGGGAAGGCATGATATACTTGGACTGGGGATTTAGGGTGGAAAAATAAAAAAGAAGTCTTGACCATGCGTTGACTGGGGTGTGTTTATAAGTCGTAGTGTTACCGACCATGCACGTGGTTCACACGCTTGAAAACAAGGAAGTTGCGATTCACAACCTCGCCTGTAAGGTTGCAAAATTAGAAACGGCAGATCTCCGTTGCGAAAAATATGGACGTTGCAATTCGTAACTAAAATTTCGCAACGTCTCTTATGTCGTTGCAAACCTAGGTTGCGAATCGCTAAAAATGGTGTAGTGATTATTGTAAACCAGAATTGATGTTTTGGATAAGAACGTGAATTTATCGACTAAAATGGTAGACTTCTAGGCAGAGTAGAATATTAACCAAGCAATCAAAACAAATTTGACATGTTCTCGTCCACATAAGCGTCTCGTATGCGTTCTTTATCACTTTGTCTAGTGTCGACAAATCTTATCAAACTAAACAAGAGTAGTCTTCGGTTAGCATTTAGGAGTGGAGTATAATAATTTGTATTTTCTTAAAGGGCCACTCGCACTAACATGATTAACAAATTTCTTATAATAATATTACTGGTAGTATTTTTTTGTTTTGGGATTGGCATAGCTTTTACATGTCTATTGTATTTGCACTATACTGATTGAGTTAACATCTTAATCCAATCTTGGATTTAGCTCTCTCCAATAACTTGAGTTTAGTTGGTGGTTGCTTGTTTCTCACAAGCATTTAAAGTATCTCTTATGCGCAAGCTTAGTATTGATATTCATTCGCTTCTCTATTTCAATTTTTATGTATGTTTATATTAGAAGTTGACTGAAAGTCCACCCACGTTTTATATGCATTCTATATGACTAATTAATATTTTTTTCTTCTTGTTATCCTTCAAATGGAAAACCACGCCTCCTAGATTCTTTGCATTACATGAACCCCTATTAGAAAGTGAGAAATTATTCTTTGATGAACGGTCTCTCAATGTTCTAACTTGAGTGGAAGCAGGACTTACTCTTAGGTGAAGATGTGAAAAATACCCGACTATTGTTGAACTTTGATGGACACATATTATGTGTAACCTTGAAAATATGCATATCCTTGTCCTCGCATTCTAAAGAGAGAACATTCTGTTTTTTTCAGGTTGATGGAATTCAAGGTATTTTGACAGCAAAATGTACAATTGATATAATGTATTATACTATATTTAGAAATTGATGTACTCTCACTAGGGAGATTTGGTTCATTACACGAGGATGTAAGTAATTGGTAGTGCTCTGTCACTGAGAGTCGTTTAGTTTTAGTCGATTAATCTGTAATGAAGTAGTGCCATGAATGATAACACCTTAACTTTTTTAATCATGTTGGTGTTGGTTTGATGGTGTTTCAACATTTTGGAGGAATCAATGGAGTTTCATTTTACCTAAGCCACGTATTCACCAGTTGGGTATAATCCAGTTCTATTTTTTTATTTTAACCTTTTGTTCAACTGAAAATGGTAATATTTCTTTAGATATTTTCTTGTTTGTGTTTTCATTGAAGATTTTGAGTCTTGGATTTTGTTTGTGAACTGAGAGAGGGGTTAATATATTAAGTTTCAACTTAAGTTTCAATATAGATTGAGTGTTAAAATAATTTTTGAAACTAAAAACTTGTGTTTCTGCTTTAGTTGTCCACGGAAAGTGATATGTGTATTTTGTTGTAACTACTAATGTCCTTTTATCATGTGTAAGTTATTTTTCTTTTAGTGTTGTGAAATATGGTGATTATACATATAGTTTACCCACCCTCAGCGGTATCCTTTTAGCTCGTGGTAATGAAAGAACTCTTATATTTTAAGCCATGTATGCTTTCTTTTGTGGCTACCCATACACATGTTCTTATTTCTTGCTTTGATGTACTTTTAAGGTTGATTGTTTCCATGCACTGCGGATGATCGAGCCATTTTAAGCAAGTACTTTATTCGTTTGTAAGCATCCACTTGAAATGTTCTTTCTACATACGTCTTGGTCCCTCTTGTCCTAATGGTTTAATGACATAATTATCATACAATTATATCCCTGCTTATTTCTCGAAAACAAAATTATACCCCTGCTTGCTGGTGTAGTTTGATAAAATTTACCAACATACTTCTGTGATTATACAGAAGTTCAGAATTTCTGTTTTCAAGTCATGGAGTGTTATCATCCGTTATTTTCTAGGTGAGCCTAATCACATGTAATCCTCATTATCCCTCTGAGTTGTTCATCCCTACATATTATGGAATTATTCAGTTTTCGTATTTTTTATCCACTTACTTCATTCGTTCAGGGTTTACTACCTGAAGCATGCATTCACGATAAAGTGTTACTCTTAGCTTTCCTCAATCAGTAATCAACAGTCTCACTTAGTCTATTACCAAATTTGTCCACTTCCGTTTGTGAGATACAAGAAAAATCCAGGTCCTTACTGAATTTCTATATCTTTCATGACATGGGTATCATGATTTTCAACATGGATAATGGCCTATATTGAGAAGACTTATAGTAGGCCCCTGTTTTACAGGTTACCATGTAGTTATGAATGGAACTGCTAATATGAATGGTTGAGTTTTTATAGCATAAGTCATGATAGTTTTGTCACTCTTTTCTTGCTTAATCCTATCTTGAATCCATAACTTATGCAGCTCATATACACAATGTTCGCTGCAGGTGGTTGAGTTGCAGCAAAGAAAATGTGGAGATGACCCAAAATTCAGACTCAATAATATTTCCGTCTTAAGTATCATTGTTGGTCTTACGGTTAGTTCCCCTTAGTTAAATTCGATTTCATATTCTATGAAGCATTTTATTGAACAAGGTTAGACTTTATATCATGGAAAAAAAAATCAGCTGAGTTTTATATCATGGAAAACAAATAGCAAAAGTTTTGGATTACTGGATACAAGAAACTGTCTTTAATTTTACTATATTTATTTCCATTTGTGGTATGTAGGGTTTCTGATATTGTTTATGATGACGCTCAAACTTGTGTCTTCATTTGTTTGTCTGAATTGCAGTTTGAGGCCCAAGAAAAAGATCAAGTAGATGCAATCCTGAAAATTTTGGTAGGTGCAGAGCCGGAGAATTTGAAGTTAGGACAATAATAATTGTTTAAGTACAATAATTATTTTAGAAGCTTGACCATTCGGTTACCACTTACCATTAAGCAACCCATCCACATAACTAATCCATTCAACAACCAATGAAATTTGAAATATTTGAATCTGAATCTAGATTTTAACATACCATTGGGGTATTGATTTCCTGTATGTTTCCACGACTGTTAATCCACTTTCAGAATTGAAAACTTTCTTTTGACCTTTTTAGTTTACATATAACACCAAGTCTCTAACATTTTTCATTATTTCTCTCTCTCTTTGCAGACGGACTTGGTGAATCTTCATAAGAGTTAAGAAAAGGGAAACTTTATATTGGGTGGTGCTGGACTAAAGAAAAATGGAAATATCGGTACAAGATGCTCCAATAAAGGTACATGTCTGGAAATAGTGCCCATTTGATCTTTGTCATGTTTTTGTTTTGGTTCTTTGGTATGTAAACTGACTCTTAGAGATGGTCCATTTACTTCAGGTGGAATTATAAGGAAATCATGATGACAGAATTAGATGAGCATAATGTTTTGAGTGAAAAAGTGCTAGGTAATTTCTTAAATTCTTGTAGAAATCCACTGCATGTGCATGACGAAGTCCGGTGACATTGATTGAACAAGAAACCCAAAATATGCTCAACTTTGATCCCAAATTGTAGAGACAGGCTTGTTATCCATAGTTTATTTTGTTAAAATTCAATCATCTTACATCTATAATTGTATTAATTGATTGTGTGGATGGATTCATATGTGATAATAGAATTGATTGAATAATGGTTTCATATTTGATTGGGAATGGAGTGGCTAGATACCTATATTCTGGTGCAGGAAATCAAATGTGCAGGTCCAGGACATTTTGATTAAATATAATTTTTATTTGAGACGGATATAAGTGTCTCTAAATAAATTTTTGCGTCGCTTTAAATGACCAGAAAAATAAATTTGGTTCACTTAATAAACCATCGGTAAACATTTATACAACACATACAAACGTATCAAAAATTAATTAAGAGGCGTTTATAAGCGTCTTTAAATCTGTCTCCTAACATTCCCTACGCCAAAATTGAGACACTTATATGTGTCTCAAAAAATAATGACAACACATTTATATGTCTCAAAACCGTCGATTTGGTGTAGTGAGTAGATGATCTACAATAAATATTCACAAGTTTTTTTTTTGATGGAATTATGACTTATTTAGGGTACCTGATCCCTTTAATAGCAATAAATGGAGCTCTAGAGTTTGACCAAGATAAGGTAGATGTTGGGTGTCTAGAACAACAACATGAATGATTGGTGGGCCATGGTTGATATGGTGGGTCAAAAGTGCATCAGTTTTATCAAGTGTTGGATTATTTGAAGCTCAATTAAGTAGTTCTTCTTTTCATAACGAAGGAATGACTAATATGAGGTTTTTACCTCTCTCTTTTTTTGCATGGAGGGATAAAAAAATTGATACACCATGGGCCAGAATCTGTTTGTCCAGAGTCCAGTGCGACTACATTCTGTATTGTATTCTAAGAATTTGATAATATGATTTTTTCAACTAATTTCTGATATAGCTTGGATATGCTATTGGAGTTCTCGTCTTTTATTAGGTTAAGACTCAAGAATCCAGATTTTTTTGAACCGTACAAATTTCCATTAGGTGTTTCCGTTCTATGAATCACGTGTTTGATACCATCCGGGTTTCTTGTATACGTTATGGTGGTTATGATGATGGATATTGAAAACGCAGGGGATACCAAATATACCAAACTTTTTCGTTCAATAACCTGTATAGACAAAACTTAATACAATTTCAAGTGGACCAACAAGGTCGGTGAACTTGATTGTTAAGTAGAGTACTTGGACGACCTCAAAAATCAATATCCAAGATCAATGTAGTTGTATCCAAATAATTCAATCGGAATTCTGCTTGTTGTCTATCTTTCAAGATACAAATTCTATAATAAACTAGTTTCGTAATCGATCACGGACGTATATACTTAGATTGAATATGTACAAACCTGTGTAAATCCAATTATAAAGATAAATAATATAATACGGAAAAGGAAAAACACAAGACACCGGAAATTTTGTTAACAAGGAAACTGCAATAATATAAAAACCCCGGGACCTCATACATATTGAACGTCATACTGTATTAAGCCACTACAGACACTATCCTACAATCAGACTTCGGACTGGAATGTAGTTGAAACCAAATCCACCCTCCAAGCAATTCAGTTATAGTCATATTTTTTACGTCTCTTGAACCTCGAAAGATTATGCGTAGTTGATTCCCTTAGATGACATCCTTTACAACCTAAGAATTGCTTCAGCCGAAGTGAATACTTTTGATACAAATCTTCCTCTAACATATAATCCTATTTGATTTCCGTTTAGATCAAAGATTAAGGTGTGGAAATATTTTTTCAATAGACAAATCTAGCAAACCTCACAAATCTGAAACTTATGACTCCAGAAGAGCAGCCTAGATTCTTAGTCACCTCTCAAGAACAATCATTAAAAGATCAACTAAGATCAGTCTTTAGATATTCATCTTAAGGAATCACAAGATTTAAGACGAAGAAAACTTTGCGATTACTATCTATCTTGCCTGAAACAAATTACGAAAACCTCAATAACAGAAAAACAAGATCAGGATACATGAACTATCAAGGTAAAGATATTCGGACCTGGCTACAAGAATCCCCATGTGAAGTCTTTTAGTCGTATAAATAAAAGGTCAATAGAGGCGACTCTAGAATCAACTAGGACAAAAAGTGTCAGGGATTAATTTTTCTAGTTGATAGAGATGCTCTATTTATAGTTTTTAAAGACGAGGGTTAGCTTAGAATTCAAGCAAAGATAACTTGAGAATCAAGCAAACAAATTAGGTCTACAAACTATAATAGAAGGCTATACACATAGGTTTGGATACTGAATTGTGAATAATGACTGTTCGGTTTGGAAAGTTATCTAAAGAACTAAAAGCTATTTGATAATCGTTTAAACACCTAAGAAATTAATCATGATACACAAACATAAGTGTTTAAGTGATCAATGAAGTCTCACTAGCGTTTAAGAGAGTTCTATCAATACTAAACATATTAAAATAATAAGTCTCTAAGCATCTACTAAACATTATCGAGACAATTGGTACAACGCTTTTCCAACCGTATGGATTTTTCACGAGTCAGAGTGATACGGTTCGCCAACCCTACTAGACTACCAAACTCAGTTGACCATGATTTGTGAACTGGGTTTGTCAACTGCTAGCCAATTTATCCAACTTGTAAAATTAAGTTCACTATGGCTCGCCAACCGGTTTGGTGAACTTTACCCAACTGAACTTGTGGTTTGTGAACTGGTTAGCCATCTATTCTTTTTTCTGTATCTCAGATATCTATGGTTGACAACCTACCCTAAGTAAAAATTTCAGTAAGTTCATATTTCTCTCTTATGATGTTTGAAACAATCCCAAGTGATGTAATCATTTTCATGAGAAATTTCAATTGATCCACAAATTAATTCATAGAACTAATACTGTTAAGGACCTTTGAACATCTAATTGCTAAATCATATTTCGAGATTTTTCACAAGACAAGCTTGAATCGAAACATCTTTTTTGTAAATATACTATAAGTCATACGAAATAGTCTTAGTAGATAGAATGATGGTATAGTGAGTAAAATAGAATGGTTCAGTCTTCACATACCTGATACAAAAGTTTTCCAAAATGTCTTCGTCGATCTTTAGTCTTCATACTCAACTACAATTTTAACCTATCCGAAACTTGACATAGTAGACTAGAAATCAAGATATAGTTTTGATCATCTAACATTGACAACAATATTTGAGATAGCAAAACACTTGGGGTTCAACGGAGCAATGTTCTAATAGATAAGCATGTTGTTTTCTATATCAGTGTCGGTCTTACTGTTATTTCATTCTGTAATCATTTACTAATCAATTACTACAAATTTAAAGGTTACAACAAATTCTGTGCCAAAGATAATAACGAACAAGTGGTGGAGAAGGTATTAAGTTGACAACAATGAGTGACAACTAGTAGTATTTAGTATCTACCTTTGTAGTTATTGGTTTAACTTTAGTGTTTTTATATATTCTTTTATATGTACATTTTGGGTTTAACTCATGGTTTTTTATAAATAAATAATAATCCAAATGAGGTTTCTTTTGGTCAAATCTTTCTTGTTTATGACTCCTTTGCACTATTCATCGAATATAACATGTTATGTATTTGTGAGTATTTATCTGTAAGCTGATATTAACAGTTGATGAGACAAAGCACTTGAGATCTTAGATTCCCTATTTTATTCCTTTGGTGTTTGTGTTGTGGAAAGTGATTATATATTCAAGAGTACAAGATGTTGTTAATTTGTTTACGGAGCATGGACTTTCAAGTAGCGAATAGTTGAGGTTTCTTCTGGTTTTTATGATAATATATCTTAGTTTTGAGATGCATGGTTTAGAAAAATTCACTAGATATCAAGATTTCAGGATTGAATATCAAAACTATGCACACCAGGGGTCAGTGTTGCACATAGTTATTCTAATAGATATAGGTTAAGTTACGTATTGTTGCTGATGTGAAAAATAGTTCATTGGAACCTTGTGGTTGAGAGTATTTTTTGTCAAGCTTATAGTGCATGGAGTGTCAACTACTTACTCAGTAGTTGGAACTACTATTTCTTGCTCCTAGAAATTATTTAGATATAATGAGTTCTCTTTTCGGCGGTTCCAATTGTGACCACACTCATGCTTTCTAGTTTGAGGAGATCCTTTTTTTTCTTGGTTGTAAGATTATTAGTGATCCATCAAATTTTTTTCTGGATTCTTCATGCTCTCCATCAAGTTTGATTTTTTTTTTTTTAAATGAGCATCAATCTTTATATTGTCGATAGATAACCTTGAGGAGGTGGACTTAAAACAGCTGAGTGATTGATCTTTAACAAGGATAAATAAACAGGAAACCTTGAATAAATGGATGTGTCAGTGGATCTGACTCTACCTCTAACTCGGCACGAGTAAGATTTCAGATCATTTTTTGTTTTTTTTATAGTTTAAGTCAGATTTAGCTCGGTATTTGACCCAAACTTAATCAGTCTGGGTCAAATATCCCTGATTCATGGGACCAAACCACTGATTCACATATTCTCAAATCAGTGAGTCAACCGAAATTGAAGGACAAAATCAGTTGTCCGTCTATATTTCTTAAGTTTTGTTTTTTCTTTCCAAATTTATCCCTCAACCATAGTTAATATTAATCAACCCTAGTTACTCCATAAATCGTTTGTAATATGGATAGTTTTTGTTACCTGAATATAATATGGGTATTAAAGTAAGGGAGAGAAAAAATTGTGAAATAAATCTGTTTCCTCGGAAACAAACACTGGATTTTGCTCAAAATCCACCTTGCAAAACCTTTCCTGAGTTGCCTCTTTTGTTTTCCTTTGAAAACGAGATCACTGCACCAACTGCTTCACTTAGATGGCATGAAAAAAAACATATGTCTTTCCATACACTGCACTACAAAATAAGTTGGGTATGAATCTAGATGGTCACATTAAAATAAGTTGGGTTCTCTGGCACTTGCCATATAAATTAAAATGGGTAACAACAAGAACTACGAAACAACATTATCATCGACAGGTTCTCCTTGCAGTCTTATCCACTAGCTGCAACACTCCTTTACCCATAACGCACACCAAGTCATCCATTCAGTTCCCACCTCCTCCATTTTAAGCGGCCGTCATGAAGCTTACAAAGGCGCGCATGTCATCAATAAATATTTAAGCATCAAATACTCCGTATTTTCCATATATTATGTACCGTAAGGAACTTCTCAGTCGTGGGGATATATTTGTTAGAGGTCTATGAAAATTAGAAGGAATTAGACAAGGTAAAACTTGGGATTATACCGACAAGGATCTGTTATATGCTCACTGAAGCTAATTGCAAGCGGATGGATAACCTACCAAAGTCGAGAATAACCAGCTTTTCTTCTGGATTTCGGATTATATTCACATGGTGTGGATCATCATGAAATAAGCCGATATCAAGCAACTATGAAAGAATATGATAGTACGACGATAATTATATATTCATACCCATTGGTGCTACACCAACACCATTACACTCATTGAAGTTCCATATGCTGCTTCATTACCTTAATCTAAACAAACCATAATTTGAAACCTGGATCTAATAAAAAAAAATCCAGCAAAATAGAAAAAACAAATTCGTAACTTACAACATTCTCAACTGGTTCCTCATAGAAAATATGTGAAATATGTTCAACAAAATATGAAAATTAGGTCAAAATTGATTAATAAATAAAAACCCAATTGAAACTCTTCCAGTATAGCTAATAAAAATACTTTGTTAATCAAGAAGAAATATCAAAATGCCCTCGACACATCTACTAAATTAAAATACTTTGTTAATCAAGATTTAAAATTTTGGAACTTACATTAAAATACTTGGTCATCATATATAAACTAATAGAAATAAGATCATACTATATTAGATTGACCTATACAGGTGAAAGTTTCAAGCAGAAAAGGTGAATATGATTACCTTGATTTCTTTATAAAGCTTCTCCTCCTCATCATTGATCTTTTCAAGTGTGATGCAGGGGGCACCAGGTCTGCACGACTCGTTTGGGTCATGTGATTCAATAGAATCTTTGCTCCACTAAAGTGACTTTGATGACCAACTCCAAGATAATGCTCTAAAAACCTTTTGCCGACTTGAAGCTTTTCCCTACAAAATATATAGCACTTAGAATGCAATTCTTTGCTTCATATAAATTAAGCACAACAACGATAAACTAGAATGGAGATGCGCTAAGATAACTCATACAAATAATGCATATCCATTAAACATATATGCCAAATGATAGTCATGTTTACATGGTAGGGTCTTTAGAGGGTCAAAACCCATTTTCCACATTCTGTTGGTCAGATGAAAATAAATTAACCACAAGTAACTACTTACAAAGAACGTTCTGCTTATCAAAGTAGGTTAGTCTTTTGGGCATGAAATAGCAAAGTCGAAATCATGGATCATGCAAGAAGCTAGCTGTGGGTATATACATACATACACAGAACAATAAGCCCATGAATTTATATCCTTAAGTCCTACATCATTCTAGAAAATAATAACCATTAAACACAAAGATCTACACTCATAAGACAACAATACAAATGCTATTGTTTCTCTTAGAATTCTCAAAATCTCCAATCGTAATATTGAGTTCTTAAAACCATTCATAATATGGTTATCGATGAAAACAAACCGCTCTATGATCAGACCATCAAATCAGCACAATCATGTATTAAAATATTCAGATCAAATAAGTAAAGTCACCCAAATTCCATAATAGGCAGATACAGTCTACAACTTCGTAAAATGATTGAGATCGCAATGAGGTTTTTTCCCTTCATCTTATAAACTATTTTGAGCAAATATACATTCACATATCCAATCTTAATATAAGATTTTTCGAATTCTTATATAATAGAAACCAAAGGAAGAAATACCACACCAGTACACTACCAAGCATTGGAAACAATAATGAGAACAATAAAAGCAATCCAAACTCTATTTGAAACAAACACTACAGCAAAATAAAGCCGACTACATAACTTAACAAAGAATTTCATCAATTAAAATAAGTTAGAGAGATAAGAAATTACTCTGGCTGGCTTCGAAATCCTGATGAATAGAATCACCCCTATTAACTTCAAAGAGAACAACTACATCTCTCCCTGAAATAAAAGCTGTCAATCCAAACTATTTTAACTCTTTTTTGAATTGAACTTAATCCAAAGAAGCGCATGAGACATACCACTGTTTCATTGGTCTATGAGCATTATATACACCAATCCATTAAATGTAAAACATTTGTGAAAGCTCATTTCCGTCTACTGCTATTTTTTATGGGACTTTTTGTCGAACACCTTGTAGACATAAAACTGGTGATGGATCAATCAAATTCCTGTTTGCATCTTATATAGCTCTTTCCCTATAATACTCTAGCCTGCAAATTCGAGTTACAAAGCTACTCACAAACTGTAACCACTCCTTAATCAACCAACAACAACAATGACTAACACAATTCAGAGTTTCCAGTAGTAAAATCAGAGAATAAAACATTCTCTTCTAAGATATAGTGAAGAAGAGCCCAACTGATCCATTAGATGAAGATATCCAAGTCTTATATCGAAGAAAGGAAAAATAAATCAGAAGAAAAAGAGTCGGAAGAAAAGGAAAGCTGATAATGAAGTTTGTTTTTTTTCTCTTCTTTCAAAAATAGATGAAGAAATCTGATCGAATCAAAGGGTTTTTTTGATGTACTTTGAGCATGTAATTTTTTCATTCGATTATATTTGATGGAAATCCATGATCAATTTCATGGATTTTGTTGATCTGTTTTCGAAATTCCAGAAATTAGAAGAAAAAAAATTAAATTTTGATTTTTTTGCACATTCTCTGTGACGGACAAACACCCCTATCACCCACACAACCGCCATCAACTCCAACAACAAAAAATCAACAATACGGTACAATCAACAACGAAGAAGAGAGTAGAAGAAAAAAAAAATGGTATAAGATGAGGGAAGTTGGATATCGAGTTCATATTACGGGCATGACTTGTTTCTTTTAACCATTCCCAGTTTGGTTAAGTTAACCACTTGAAGGACTAAAAGGTCATTTCCGACTGATTATGAGACAACCAGGACCACTGATTTGGCTCAGTCCGTCTAATTAGGAAAACTGAAACTTAGTCCTTCTTTGAGGGAAAATACAAATTTTAGGATTTCCACGGGGATTGCTATGGTAATTTCCCCAAATGTCTACTATTTCCAACAAAGCATCTTGAAATAAAGGAAAAAATACTATAAAAGAAAAGAAAAGAGAAAAGGTACTGATATTCTCAGATAATGTACCTCCGCTTATTCTAAAAAAGAAAGAAAAAAGAAATAATTTCTTGATCTTATCACTCCCACTGTATTGCAATATGGAAGTAGTATCAATGTCAGCAGTAGCAGTTTCAGGGTTCCAAACTCTAAATGCCTTAACATCACGGAAGATAACAAACAACCTTTCTTCAAATAATAAGGTAAACATTTCATCTCATTGTCTTTCATTGATTTCAACTTCATTTTCTCATCCAAATTACCTACAAATACAGAACCCTAGAAATGATTTTCGTTTTATAAATCGATGCTCTATTAAACCAGACATTGATAGTAGTGATAATGCAATTGAGAAGAACAATTCAAACGATGGAACCGATTTAGATATAGATAGTAATGAACAGAAAAAATTAACAGGTTTATCTCAAAATGAGAAACCCATTTCTTCAATATCATCAAGAGGTTTGGTTTTTGATATGGGGATTGAAAATTCATGGGATAGTCAAGAAATTGGATCCCCAGTTGTGAAAAGATTTCTTAGTGATGAAGAAGAACGTTGGTATATGTGGTATCATGGAAGAAATTCGTCGAATGGGGATACAGTTGGATTAGCTGTTTCAAGTAATGGGATTCATTGGGAAAGAGGGAGTGGAGTTGTTCAATCGAGTTCCGACGTGGGTTGTGTTATGAATTGTAGTCAAGATTGGTGGGCATTTGATACTGAAAGTATAAGACCTTCTGAGATTGTGATTATGTCTAGTTCTAAAGTTAGAGTTTCTAGTGCTGTTTATTGGCTTTACTATACTGGGTTCAATGCCGAACGACTTGAAGTCCCTGGTACACCGAAGGTACGTGTTGAAAACCCGGAGAGAAATGGCGAAGAGGGTGCTGCGAATGATGTTTTTAGATCATTACCTGGATTAGCTATTAGTCAAGATGGGAGGCACTGGGCAAGAATAGAAGGTGACCATCATAGCGGGGCATTGTTTGATGTAGGAGCAGCAAATGAGTGGGATTCTTTGTTTATTGCAGAACCCAAAGTCGTTTTTCATAAAAGTGGCGATTTGAGAATGTACTATCACTCATTTGATGTAGAGCCTGGGAAATTCGCAATTGGAATTGCAAGATCAAGAGATGGAATGAAATGGGTGAAGTTAGGGAAGATTATGAGCGGAGGAATTGAAGGTTCCTTTGATGAATTAGGTGTGAAAAGTGCGAGTGTAGTACGGAAAAGAAACGGAGGGTATTTAATGGCATATGAAGGTGTTGCAGCTAATGGAGAGAAGAGTATAGGGTTAGCGGAATCGTCAGATGGGTTAAAAGATTGGAACAAGTGTGCGCATGGTGCTGTTTTAAAGCCGAGTGTCGAAGAAGGTGGTTGGGATGATAAAGTAGTTGGACACCCTTGTTTAGTCCAAATGGATGGTGATGCTGATGAATGGAGATTGTATTATAGAGGCATTAGTAGTGGAGGAAGAAGTGGTATTGGCATGGCAATTTCTCAAGGTAATGACATTACCAGTTTTAGAAGATGGACAGGATTTCATTTGTAGAAAAAAATCTAATATCCAGTGAGTTTATCTTTCGAAAAATCAGTTGTTTTTTTCCAACCATTCTATTGAAATTGAATGCCGAACTTAGTAGTAATAGTAGTATTTCATTGCAGATTGCTATTCTGGTTTGGTTAGTCATTTCCCCAAATGTTATATGTTTCTGTCATTGTACTTGATTGTGAAATTTCCATTCATCTTGAAATAAAGGAAAAAGTAAAAGAAAAAGGGTACTGGAATTCAGATAATTTACCTCCGGATATATCAACAAGAATTGAGAATTTGACCAACCACAGGGGAAAAGTAAAAGTAATACCCAAGCAGTAAAAGTAAATCTACTGATAGAAATCATCCGTAAAAGTGTCAGCTACTACTGAGAATGAAAAATTTGTATTCTTTACAGTAGTACTCTTGAGTCTTGACTCAAATTTACATATCTCTACTTGGAATCTTATACTGTAATAAGTGTAGTTCAGGAAGTGCAATACTCTCACAGAAAGTTAGTACAACTCGGTGCCTAGTTTTCTATCATCTAAAATCAGTACCAAGGAATGACAAGCAGGAAAAGTGGCATACCATACTATGTTCATTGAGAATTTTTTAAGCCTAAGCCGATCCAGTAATAGTAAAATCTTGTGACACTCGTTTAAAGATCTGTTACTTGGAACTAATTTCCCTCTCCAAAGATCAAAATCGATTTGGGGTAAAGTTTTGAAGCTTGAAATTACCAGTCAGTCTATTTCAGTTCACAAGGACAATATCAGACAAACGTATCTGCTTTATAACTGCCGCTATTTTACCAGCTTCTTCTGTCACATTCAAATTTATGTCAGCTTTCCAGCATATTACAACTTTTCTTTTTCTCTCGGGCATATGATTCATCTAGTTTGGTCTTAACGTCCAATTTGAATCCTCTTTAGTTTCCTCAATTTGGCTCCATTTTAGAGAATCAAACAAAAAAAATCAACTCCACTGATCCATGATAGATATGTCAGGCAGTTATCAAATACCAATCTTGTGAACATCTAAAGTCTATACCCCATGAAGAAGCATTCTTACAAAACTTCAGCTGATTCCACAGGTGTGGTCATGGCCAAGACCTGCAATTCCATGTTAAAAAAAAGGTATAGTGTAAGTGCAGTCATGGAAGATGCCGAGACAAATTTTACTTCATTCCCACAATGTTAGCCGTACATTATCTCTGGCAATTTCGGGTTCATTATTAACTCCTTATAAGAGGTTATTTCTGTCAGTTACGTGGTTCGAACCCCTATCTCCGCAATGGGAAGGAGCATACCAACCATCAGGCCAAATGGTTGTCAGTTACGTGGTTCGAACCCCTATCTCCGCAATGGGAAGGAGCATACCAACCATCAGGCCAAATGGTTGGCTAGTGTGACGGAGTGTGTTCTCTTTAAAATCATCTCCAATATTGGCCGATAACTTTTTTGTTCTTCATGACACGGGATTTTAGAATCTTATGTCCTACAATTTAGGAGGGATGTGTGATAAATATGAAGGTAGTTAAAGAAAGTCTTAACCATACTTTGGATTCACCTCCGCGTTCTTTTTCTTAACTTTCTTTTCTAGAAATTATTCAAAGTAAGATTAAAAGGGTAATATTTTATCACATAAGATATTCTAAGGTCAAATCCTGCATTATTGGAGATAATTTATATAATAGATGCTAAAAGACCAAAGTAGTCTTACTATTAATAGCCTGCTGACTGATCACCCAAATAATTTTCAAAATCTATCTATTCTATATTATATAAAGGGAAGACCCCATAGGCACTGTAGATGAACAGTGTTTGAAGATGCAAATTTCATTTGACCCATTTTGCCCTTATTCTATGTGGTAGAAGT
This sequence comes from Papaver bracteatum, assembly GCA_023529315.1. Classification (NCBI taxonomy): domain Eukaryota; kingdom Viridiplantae; phylum Streptophyta; class Magnoliopsida; order Ranunculales; family Papaveraceae; genus Papaver; species Papaver bracteatum. Next base: position 88,023 of record JAJJWX010002584.1, read on the forward strand.
GATGAGAAATAAATAACGCAAGGGTATAATAGTAATTTAAGTTGTTTGAACACACCACTCTTTCACCGTAGGTTTCCATAAGGTACTAACCCGAATCAAGCTTGCACGTGCGTACACACGTGTCGAACACTAGTCTTCAAAACACTAACCCAATGTGATGAAATCAAAATCAAAACGAAACTAAAAAATAAATAAATTGTGGCTACGGGATTTGAGATTGGGCATGATTTTGTACCCAATCTCAAAACCGAGTACAAATTTATACGCGGTTTGAGATTGGGTACAAAATCATACCAATCTCAAATCCCATATGATTTCACATTTTTACAAAAGTCGTCAGGGTATTTCTTTATCGGCCTTGCCGACTAGTATTAGTCGTTATCTTCCTAGGTTGAATATCGTGACGACTTTTCGTCTTTGAAATTAGAATTTACAGGGTTGTCATGGTATTCATCCTTATACCTTGACGATTATAGTTTAGTCGGCATGTTATGAAATTAATACCTTGCCGACTAATCATGCATTTGTAACACCTTTCTATGTATGTCAAAAATCCTATAGTCGACAGGGTATTTTTTGTCGACCTTGCCGACTATAAGTTAGCCGGCAAGGTAAGAAATCAATAAGATGCCGACTAGTGAAGCATTTACAAAAGTCTCCTGTGTGTCAAAAATAATAAAGTCGGCACTGTTATTTAGAAATAAGCAAGCCGGCCAAAGTTAGTCGACATCTTCTTCATTCATCGACCTTGCCGACTTTTCATAATTTTAGAACTGAAAGTGTAGATTTATTCTTTAATTTTGAGTATGAATTAATACAACAGCTTTGCAATCCCCTTTTTATAAGTATTTGGTTAGTGTGCTTTCATTTCCGTTGCAAAAAATATTCTCAACAAAAAAAAAATTCATCAAAAATCTTCCCACGTAAGTTCAATCAAAAACAAAATTTCATAACTTAAATTCATAAGTTTTAATCTACTCATTTAATTAATCTAAACTCAATTAATTAACCTAATCATATTTTTTTAGTGTTAATTAAACAAGGGTATATTAGCATTTATAAAATACATGGTTAAGGGATGTCCTGTTTTATTTCAAAATAACTCAGATTTTGTCTCATTAGGTATACCCCAATCTCGCCAGGTTTACTTGATGTGTAAACTCTCTTAAATAAAGGTTTTAATAAGATTTTCCACGTATGATTTTTTGCACACGCCGAGATGCTGGAACAGAAAATGGTGTGTGCGTCTAACGAGTGTTTGCGTGGCATCTGAATTTTATTTTTTAATTAACTTTTTCTTTTGACAAAAAGGTTGAATTAATATTTTGATTTAATTGTTAATTATATAAAGATGAAAGAGATTCTTAGCATTCGTAATAATGGGAACTTAACCAATCAAATGAGAATATCAAATTAACATTTTATAAAAATGTACGCGAAAAATTAATACTAGCTAGTTAGCTGATTAACTAGCTTAATGGGCATGGATGAAGAAAGGCATTTCACCTTTTTGGATGATCACGACTCTTTTGCCACATAATCTTTGTTAGTATTGTTACCAATACTAGGACATACAGAGTGTTGTGTATACGCAACGCACTCTAGGAGCAACTCTCTTCATTGTTAGATAAAAAATTAAATTCTTGACACGATAGTGAAGAAAATAGAATTAAAAAAAAAATTGGAAAGAAAAATTTCTATCACAGACAAGTAAAATGGTGCTTAATAAGTTTGTTCTGTCAAGCATGCCCACTTTTTATATGGGATGTTTCCTCCTGTGCAAAAAATATAATAGGAAAATACTTGCAGTTCAGTGTGGGTTATGGTGAGGAGAAAACTCTAGTTCTAAGGAAGCCTATCTCAGACCATGAGGGGCTTTGTAAATCTATGCAGATGAGTTGAATGTGGTTTAGAGAAGCTGGAGGGTGCAACAAATCTGTGGGTTATGGGATGTTTCCTCCTGTGCAAAAAATATAATAGGAAAATACTTGCAATTCAGTGTGGGTTATGGTGAGGAGAAAACTCTAGTTCTAAGGAAGCCTATCTCATACCATGAGGGGCTCTGTAAATCTATACAGATGAGTTGAATGTGGTTTAGAGAAGCTGGAGGGTGCAACAAATCTGTGATAGCTAAAATAGCTTGGAGACTATTAGAGCAGCCTACCTCTCTACGTGCCTCAGTTTTAAAATCAAAATATATTTCAAAAGTAGTTCTATTTTCCATTTGGAAATTCTCATAGCAACTTCTTGGATTTGGAAGTGTATTTACAAAGGCACACTCTTTATTCATAAGTACAAGCTGTGGGAAGTATGTAATGGACAATCCATAAATACTTTGCTTTATAAATGGATATCAGGGGAAACTAAGCTTGGCTTAGTCCGAAAAACAAGTATTTGCTAAATTAATCGACCCAACAATAAAAAATGGGAATTCATGATTAGTTACTACTCCCTCCATCTCAAATTAACAGTCCCAATTGAATTTGTCAATATATTAAGGAAATCCTATAAAATGTCGTGACTAACCCTTGACTAGCCCTATTTAATGTTGTTACCAAAACTAAAATTAATAGTATTAAAAATTATAAATTGGATAGTATTATTATTTTAGGAAATATTTTAAGAAAATGAAAACAAATTTATACTGTTTTTATTATGGAGTCCATAATTAGAACGGGATGTAAGAATAAGTAGAAGTATTACTAGGAATTTTATAACTATCTATAAATGTTTGTATTAAAAAAGGAATGACAATTAATACAAAAATATTTAGTAGATGGTACTATCATTGGTGATACACTTGAGGTGTCTAAGGCCCTGTGTATAATATAAAATGAAGGGCCTGGTAGAGGTTTACATCTTAATATTAAGAAAACAGAAGTCTTCTGGACTTCTACTGACCCCAGAAGTATTGAAGATGGTGTTTTCCCGCCTAATATTGGTAGACCTAAGGGCGTTAAACTTTTGGGTGGTCCGGTGAGTTTGGATTTGAGATTTATTAGTGATATGATGCTGTATAGAGTGAACAAGACTGTTCAACTTATGACTGCTATAAAAAAACTCAAGGATCCTCAAAGTGAGATGCTCTTACTTCGCAACTGCACCGGTGTTTCTAGACTATATTTTGCACTGCGTACTACCAACCCTGCGGCCCTTCAACAATCTACTGAGTTATTTGATGATCATTTGCTCAAGTATCCGAGGCTTCTTATCACTGGTGATGGGTCAGGGTTTGGCCCTTTACAGCAGAGACTAGCTACCTTACCCATCAAAGACGGTGGTTTTGGACTTTACACTATGGCTGACACCGGTGCCATCGTTATCTTTCTTCTCAAAGTCGACGGCTTCTTTGCAAAAGGTGATTCTTGGTAACTTAATCTCAACCAACAAAGGCTCGCTTATCGGTTTGCTCTTGAGAACTTCATCCGTGTATGTGGATTACCCTCTTCTTTTTGCGTCGATGATCCTCTGTCCATGCATTCCCTGGCAGTTACCTATTTTGATGCAATTAAGAAGAAAATCCCAGACCAATTTACCATGTCTGATAGAGATTCTATTCTGTGGCAGTGTAACCAAGTTAAGCATGCACAAGATTATTTATTAGCAATACCTATTAGTGGGCTTAATCAATGTGTCGGACCGAGACAGTTCAGAGTTGTCCTTTGTTATCGCTTGGGTATCCCTTTGTTTGTTGAGAATGGTTTATGCTCCAGTTGTAACAAATCTATGGATATTTACGGAGACCATGCGCTTCACTGTGCTAAAGATGTTGGAATTAAGTTTAGACATGACTTCGTACGTGATATAATTGCTGACATTTGTTACAAAGCTAGTGTGCCTGCACGCAAGGAAGCTTCTCTCGGGATTCAATCGGATGATGACAAGGATTTACGGCCTGCAGATATCCTTGTTCTTAACTGGGAAAATGGTAAGGACGTGTGCATGGATGTCACAGTGGTTTCTCCATTCACTGGTGATGGTATTCGCTCTTTCGTTCCTGGCAAAGCTATTTCCAATGTTGTCGCACGGAAACGCACTAAGTACTGGGACAAATGTGCTTCACTTGGGTATGGACTTAGTGTTCTAGCTTTCTCTACCTTAGGGGAATTGGGAGATGATACTTTATGTTTTTTCAAGCGTCTGAAGAACTGTTTAGTTAATAATGATGCTAGTAGTGGAGTTGGTAGTTTTATTTTTCATAGAATAGGTATTGCAATCCAAAAAGGTGTTGGAGCCCAGCTTGTCGCTAGGTTACCAACCAAAAAAAATGTAATTTAAATATATTACTTAATGTAATAATTTTTTTCTTATATATGGTGATAATATTTAAAATTTTGAATTAAGTTTATATAAAAATGATTTTATGATTATAAATATTAAAGAGTATATTTGATAGTTTAAAGGGAAAGTATGTCTATAACCAGAGCGGACAGATAAAAAAAGACAGACCAAAGTAGAAATTAGGACAGATAAAAAAAGACATAGGAGTAGTATTTTTGATAAAAATAAATAAATAGACTTCTGAAATTCTTAACAACAAACTCTTTTATAACTTGGAAGGTTGAACCGAGAAAAACTAAGCCATCCAAACATTCAAATATCCCAAAGGATAAAAATCTTCTTATGGAAATGCATTACTAATATAGTAATACTACGTTGGTTGGAGCATTCTATCCAAGTATGCGCCTATTATTGAATGTCATTGCATTTTCTGTAATAGTGAAATACAAAATATATCCAACTTGTTTTTGATTGTCAGTTTGCAAAATCATGTTTGGTGTTCACCTCCTATGCTTATACTATGTATGATTAATATTAACTCTGAAAATGCTTTGTTAGATAATATATCTTTGTGGTTATCAAAAGACAAGGAAAGAATAATGACAACAAAGTGCTAGCAAATTTGGAAAGAGAGATGCATCAAAAAAATTACTGCAAAAAAAGTCTATCATGCAAATCTCTTTAGATGTGCAATGATTAATAAACTTGTGGAATAAAAATCGAAATTGTTAAATGATAATACCATCCTTAGAGAGGATGTAAAAATTATTAAAAGGAAGGAAAAATCGAAAAGTCCATCTTTAAATTGTAAAACTATATCAATTTTGATGCTATATGCATTATAACTATCTGTGCTTTTGGTTTATTGGCAAGGGACTCTACGGATGACTGCAACTACGCCTCGGCAAGGCCCATCGCGCAACAAATCCTGAAAAAGCAGAGGTTGTAGCTCTGTGGCTTGCATCTAAGTGGGCAAAAGACACAAACGTGCATAATTTCTATATCCAAGGAGATTTCCATGAAATTAGAGATGTATGCAAGAAAATCAAAACAAAATTAAATGAAAATGCAACTACATCCTTTAAGATGCAAAAAAGGGTATACAAGAATGCTTAACTTTTTTCGGTTTTGACTTCATCCATTGATCATGGAACATGGTAGCTGATACCATGGGAAAAAAAGAAGAAGGAGGGTTTCTTTTTTAAAGAGCCGCCATGGCAATTTATTAAAAATCAAATTTAGGTACAACATCGGTGGAGGGAAGCCTAGCGACAAGCTGAGCCCCAACACCCTTTTGAATGGAAATACCTAATCTATAAAAAAGAGAATGTCAATCTTATAGTTAAGGTCATAATTATCTATGAAATTTCTCAACCTCTTCAGAAAAACAACCATGTCTTCCCCAATTTGATTTTTAATAAATTGCCATGGCGGGTCTTTTTTTTTTTTGGTTGGTAATAACACTCAATGTTTATGTAATATCCCTACTTTTATTAGTACGTATGTATTAGTAGAGAAATTTAATGATAACCAAAAATCTTTAGAAATATTTAATACTTTTTTATTTACTCATATTATCTACCGACACATGTCGCACGACTTTAGTACTATGAAGAACATTACAAAAAAGAATTCTAGCAGTAGATAATTTATCGCATAATAGGCTGAGAGCAATTTATTGTTCAGACAATCACAATCGTGTATTGATCTCATAAGTATTCATTAAGTTACTTCTTATATTCACAAACTGTATGCTCATATCACAAACTTGAACTTTTAAATAATAAAGACTTGATGAGTTATTCTTAGTTAACTCTGTAGTATACGAACTGGTTGAATTTAAGAGTTTTATGTATACTTTTTATATTTAAGAACACAGACTGTTTTGGACAGTTCGTGAACTTACCAATACAAAATATTCTAAGTTACGAGACAAATAAAATATTCACGAACTGTTTTTGGTCTCGTGATATTAAACTCCAAATTATTCTTGTTGGTTCCGGAACAACTTAACCATTGTTGTTTGGCAAACCATTTGGTGTATAAAATATCTTTCAACTAACATACGGTTGCACGTTTCTTCTTTTTGATTCAACGAAAACTTTTATTATGCTTACATGATTAATCTACATGGATAAGTTAAGCTTGCTTGATAACAAAGAAAATCGTAAATACGGAAACAAGTTCATGAAACTAGATTTGTTTGCAAGCTACCAATCTCTATTGATCAGACTCCCTGCATACTAGGATCTTAATCCCGGCACTTCAGTGTCCTAGTTGCGTCTAGAGTCTTCCTATAAAAGCCTATGTTTCCTATGGTGAAACTGTAGTAGGTTACGACTTTGAAAGTTTTCCCTAAGGGATTTGTAAAGCCCGGCCAGACTATCTTTATAGATCTTTGTTATTCGGATCTTGTTCTTATTGATTGTTGTCGTTTGTTAACTATAGATCAGGAAAAAAATAGATAGAAATCATAAAGTACTCTTCGTCTCATACTTTGTAATTCCGTAAGATAAATTTCTAAAAATATTATCTTTAATTTGTTTAGATTGTACTTGTGAGGTAGAATCGATTATGCACTGCTATAAATTTTGAAGAGATTAGGCTATCCTAATCTTTGAGTTTGTTTGATGTCTTCTTTACCTTGACGATCCCTCATAAAAAAATAAATTTCAATTACCTTGATTGAATATCTTTCTGAAGGAATACAATAGGATATATGTTACGCACAATAGCTAAAAATTCTCCACTTAGGTTGAAGTAACTCCTAGGAATGTGAAAGACATATAGTAGTAAAATCGTGTTGTATAGGATCTTGCAAGATCCAAAAGACGTAAAAGTAGCACAATTGAAGATGAATTGCACGTATGGTCGATTAATTCTCACTTACATTCTAGTTCGAAGTCTTATAGTAGGATAGTATCTATAGCGACTTAATACAATGTGGTGTTCAAGTTCTGGACAAGGTCCTGGGGTTTTTCTGCACATAACAAATTTCCTCGATAACAAAATTTCTGGTGTCTTGGGTTATTTCTTTTCCGTATTATCTTGTTTATATTTATAATAAATATATCTCAAGTAGTATGTCAAATAGCCTATACAGTTTTTAGGCCTAAAAGATTGTGTTAAACCGACAAGATTTATTGTTGAGAATGCGTATCTTGAAAAGCATATCAGTTCACATACAGTTCAGGAACATACAAAGTTATTACTTGGATATTGATTTGTGAGATCGTCTAAGTAAAACTTGTTCTACAACTCAGGTACATGATCTGATCTTTTGATCTATACAACTAATTATAGCAAGATATTCCATACATGGTTCAGAAACTAAAAAGTTGATGGTATACTTGATATCCTTTCCCTTTCAACTTCATCTATAGATCATGGAACATGGCGGAAAGAAACAAGTTTTTTTTATAATACGTCTTAATGTCTTTTGTAATATCGCTGCTTTTATTAATACAACTATATTAGTAGATTAATATAATGAGAATTGAAAAGTAGAGGGTACAAGTACACTACCAAATTTTTCATTCAACAACCTGTGTGGATAAAACCTAATACAACCACAAGTAGGTCAAAGCAAAAAACCATTGAAAAAAATTGTATATGGAGTTTTTCTTATTCACTTCCACAATAAATAGGCATACACCAAAGGTCAGTATACCTGATTGTGTAGAAGAGTTATTGGACGATCTCAAAAATTAATAACCAAGATCAATCTAGTCGCACCCGAATTAAAAGGATATGGATTCTAACAAGTATGCAATTTGTAATATATATTTAAGCTATGAATTCAACAAGATCAAGTCTTGTTTTTTATCACAAATAATAAGGAATTCAACTATCTTGATTGATTACATATTAATTGTGAGACTCCTATTATAAAAATAAACAATGTAATATGGAAAAGGAAAAACAAGAGACACCAGAAATTTTATTAACGAGGAAAAATGCACCTGAAGAAAAACCCTAGGACCTCTTCATCTTGAACACCATATTGTATTAAACCGATACAGACACTATCCTAATATCATACTTCGTACTGGAATGTAGTTGAGACCAAATTAACCCTCTAAGAAATTAAGCTGCAATCCTATTTCTTACGCCTCTTGAACCTCCCAAGATTCTACACACTTGATTCTCTTAGCTGACGTCCTTTATAGCCTAAGAGTTGTTTTAACCTCAGTGAAGACTTTCGATACCTATCTGCCTCTAACAGACAAGCCTATTTTATTTCTATTTTGATATATTTCAACTAGGTTTAAAAATATTTTTGCGGTAGACAAAGTCCAGCAAACCTCATGAATCCAGAAGACTTACACTATTAGCAGAGAAACCTAAGTTACTAACCAGCTCTCAAGAAAAGTCCAAAAAAATCAAAAAAGAATTCATATATCTATCTTGAAGAATCACATAAAGACTGAAATAAATAGATCTTTGTGATTTTTATTTATCTTGTTCCTCATCTAAAGTTCGTGAACTTGTACAAGAACTATCATGTAAAAGATAGTTTGACCGGGCTTCACGAATCCCTAACTGAAGTCTTCAAATTCGTAACCTGGAATGCAGTTCTATGAAGAACCTAGGTTATAGAGGATGACTCTAGTTTTGAAACTAGGACACAAGAGTGCCAAGGATTGAGAAATCTTGTTACAAAAGTCTTTTTTTTTTATAGATTTTCAAGGCTAGAGATAGATTTGAATTCAAGCTAAGGTTAGATTGAGATCTAAGCAAACACTTCCCCAGTTTAGATGAAATTCTTATTAGGAATTTATGTAAGCATGTGAAAAGCCCTCCTTGAAATTACGCAGAAAAAAATATGCATTATAGTCCAGGATTATGGAACCATGCACAATGATTGATAGTGTATAGAGGAAAGTATTCCTTTGAACTTACAAAAACTAGTGACGTTCAATAACACTCAATACTAAACAATAATCCACAAGCCCTAAGTGATTAAAAGAATAAAATATCTTAGAAGTGTCTATATATGAGAGTTGTAGCAAAAGCGAATATACCATATAGATTAGTTCACGACCTTATGCTAAACTGGACAAGTTTTCAAACTGGGTTTGCAAACCATTGACAGTTCGCGAATTTAGGCTAAAAGGATTTGCAAACCTTAGCATTTATCGAAGTCAGTTGGTAGGGGTTTGCAAACCTATACCATTCCGCCGAACTTCAAGTATAAGCGTTTTGAAAACCTATACAGTTCGTGGAATTAAACTGTACATACAAGTATGTGTACCTTGTGCCAAGCAGTTCTAAATCTCTCATAAATCAATTAGGAACATTCTCAATGGATATAGACATTTGCATTATTGTTTGGAAAATTTCCAAATGATCAACTTGAAACAAAAATATTTTGTGTACAATAAATCATTTTTAAGATTGTTAAGGATCTATGAACATCCATTTCTTGAATCATATTACGAGAGTTTAACTAAGACAAGCTTGAACTCAAAATTTATTCTTTGCAATATTAAATCTACTAAAATCATACGACATTGTCTCATAAGATGAAACAGTATATGACTTGAGTAAATAGGATGAGTCAGTCTTCACATACCTCTTTGTTGATAAAGTTATGCAAATGTCTTCGTTTTTTCTTCAGTCTTCAATCTTCGAGGGTTATTTAGTGATGTATGATACTCAAAAACCATACTTTAATCCTAGTCCGAGACTTGACTTTAGTAGACTAGAAATCACATCTAATATTGACAAAAAACTTGAGATAGCAAAACTTATGAGTTCGACCGAGCGATGCTCTAACAAGAAACAAAAATCATTAGAAGCATCTACTAATAACTTTCTACGATGACTTTGTAGAAGTACCCAACGTAGGATCTATCTAGAAAAAATCAGAATGGAATTAGAATGCCATTTAGCTATTTTTTAAATATAATATCTTCTTTTTAAAAAAAAAAGTGTTGCATATACCATTTATATGGGGAATTTGGATAAAATATATTGCATATACTCAGTGCTGAATCCAAGGGACGGTGGGATGCTTCCTTAAATTTCAAGAGATAAAGGTTATTCCCACAAGAGAAAACGTAACTTTGTTTTGATTTTCAATCATCGAAAAGTATCCCAATAATTTACATATGTGAAAATTGATAGCATTAGTGGAAAATTATGGTGAGATTGTAGCCTATAGGCGAGTGTATGAACTGACTTGCTAGATTGACTCAAATTCATTAAAAAAATGAATTTGAGTGAATCTAGCAAGTCAGTTCATACACTCACCTATAGGCTGCAATCTCACCATAATTTTCCACTAATGCTATCAATTTATATTTAGACATATTAGCAGCAAATATTGAAGAGCATATTTAGACATATTAACAACAAATATTGATGAGCAGCCTACGATATAGAGAGGTAGGTTCACTTGAGTGTCGAGTGAGAGGAGTGGTGGTTGCAACATGAAGAAATATACCTGACATCTTGCATATTCATTCTTGTAAGCAGGGACGATGCAAATTGGATGAAACATGTGCAACCGCAACGGACACTCAGAACCGGTGACGAAGCCAACACTTTTCAGTCACGAGGTCTTTTTTTTTTCTGACATGTAATTGACATGAATATAAACAATCAAGAAAATTTAAGTGTGTATACAAGTCTAACCCGTTTGCATTATAGTTATCACACATAATTGCACCACAAATCATATATACTTCGAAATCAATCTTGGATACGGATGCCACTTTTCTCTGTGTAACAAGTACCAAAGATATATGGATGGCCTTTATTTTTTTCCCAATACAAACTTCAGTATATAACATTAATGGTAGATTGTATTTACAATTAAGTGATATGTTAATTGGTTGAGAACCATCAAGTGGTCTGATGGTTCTCATGTTCCCTCCCATTGTGGGGGTCGGGATGCGATCCCTTATAATATCCCAAAACTCCTAAATGAGTGGATTTATGAGTAGTGTAAGGACCACTATAATATGATATCAAAAAACGAAAAATATGTCAATTGGTTCAGTGGATACTTAACAATTTACTCGGTTTACCAAAAAAAAAAAAAAAAAAAAAAACTTAACAATTTAGCGGCCTGATCCTCAAGTTCAAACCAATATATAATTTCATTTGTGTATATTATTTTGGTCACTTTGTGCTGTGTTTCTTTTTGGGGTTTGCACATTTTTGTGAAAACCATTTTTGGAATTATCTAGGGTTTGGTTGACAAAACTTGGAGTCGACCTTTGGCCCGCATGATTCCTAGGATTCTATCAATTATATTGATTGGCGTAACGAGTTTTAATGTTCGAGCTTACCTTATTATGGGTAAATTTATGTCTATATTTCAAAATCTGACTGTAATAAATCTTAAAAGACCTACTTTATTAATTTCAAAAGAAAATGTCTGAATATTCGCAAATGACCCTTACTATTGCAGGATGGACTCCTTATAAAAGAAAAGGTCTAGGTCCATGTCCAGGAGATATTTCTGTTGAGTTTTTTGTCGCTTAAAATCCTAAAATATAACAGGTGACACCCAAGCCTATGGAATCCTAAGTTTGTTGTCTTCATATTCAGAAGATATTTATGAATAAACTTTTGGAGTATCGTTCTTTGTGGGGCTTGTACTTCCCACCTTTAAAGAACGACCGTGAAGAAATATTTAGCGATTTTGCTAAAAAGCATGATGGTTTAGTTATAGAGAATGTTAACGAAGCTACTGGTTGATATTAGGTATTGATATTCATTTTGGTTTGCAAGTTGGGTTTTGATGTTCAGGTACTTCAAGTTGTATCTTATTTGGTTGATTCTCTTTGTGCACTTAAAAAAAATTGTTACTTTAGTTTTAACTTTGTTTACTGGTTTTTTATAAGCTTGCACCCTCTTTCGGTTGTAACCGCCTGAATCTATTCTCTTTGATCCGGTTAAAAAAAAAAAAGGCAAACGGGAACTACATCTTTGATAAGATTAAAATGGTAAAAAGGAAAGAAATAGAACCACGGTTATTTCTTAATTTTTACTTTTCAATGATGTTTTATAAACCCTTTGATCAAAACATGTCAAAAATAAAGGTAAATGGTAAAAAAATGGAAACAAACATAATAAAAATAACCAAGTCAAAGTGAACCCTTATTCGTGCAAGTGATGATTCTAATGAAGTGTGCGTGGGAAGCACACTCAGTTCTCTCTCAATAACATCTCATAATTTTACTTCCAAAATCAGATCACATGCCATCAAAGCTTATGTTCTTTACTCACACAAAAAAATGCACCTTTTTAAATTTCTTACCTCAAGGTGATTTAGAAAGAACCACTCACCTTTTACTAAACTACACTCAAAGGCCAAAGTCCACAAATCAAAATCTTGTATAACTCAAGGGACGGTAACAACTTTTTTACCCCCTTTCAGAATTATAATCACCGTCATACCTATTTTTAATATAGCAGTATCATCGTCAACCACTCGTCATACCTATTTTAGATCTAGCAGCATTATCACTAACTACTCGTCATAACTATTTTAGATGTAGCAACATTATCACCAACCATTCGTCATACTTATTTTTGATCTAGTAACATCATCACTAACCAGGTTATGGCTGGACTGTATTATTTGTTTGTATGGTCATATGTTGTGATCGTCTTTCTAAAACGTCTTAACGTTATTAGGACCGTTTTAGCGGGGTCACGACCGTGTCAAAGCCGTTTTTCACCCACTGATATTTTCTGAAAAACCTTTTCGAAACTTTTCAGCAAGCCTCTGTGTGACGTTGCTCGAATAAGAGAAAAAAAAGAAAGAGAAATAAAAACAGAGCTAACAAACGAAAGAGAAAAGTAAAAACCTCATAGACAAAACAAATCCCATTTTCAGTATATCTTTCTCTAATCTGACAAAATCCTCTTTTCTGGGTTTTGTTCTTTACATTTCCTTTTCTTCTTGTGTATCATTTTTCAAAATTACAGAACTCCTCTGTTTTTCTTAATGGAAAGTGATTATATAGGTTTATCAGTTGGAATTCCATCAATGGAGATTGGTGAGAAGAAGAATAAGAACATAGTATACTCATATTCTTCCTATTCAACTGTTACTACTAGTAACAAAATTGGGTTTGATGATAATGTTAAAGAAACAGAGCTTAGACTTGGTTTACCTGGTTCTAAATCTCCTGAGAGAAAATCAGGAGTTGATGGGGTTTCTTCATTTTTAGGTGGGAAATCGAATTACGGGTCTGGGTTTAAAAGATGTTTCTATGATTCCATTCACAATGGTCCTGATGAGAAATGGGTTTTCTCTAATTTAGCTCATAACTCTGGTTCAGTGAAAGATGACATGGTGCCACCAGCGCAGAAGCTTGCCCAGGAGAAGAAGCAAACTCAGAGTTCTTCAGCCAAGTAAGTCAGGTTATTTATTTTTTTGCTAAATTTGGTGAAATTGTTGTAAGAGTTTATCTGGTTAGTGAAGTGCTGGTGAAATTGGAAAACAGGTCACAGGTTGTAGGATGGCCGCCAATTCGATCTTTTCGGAAGAATACAATGGCTACTAATCCAGATAAAGACAGTGATGATGCTCGAAGCGATTCGGATTCAGGATGCTTGTATGTGAAAGTGAGTATGGATGGAGCTCCATACTTGAGGAAAGTTGATCTCAAAACTTATTGCAATTATGTGGAACTCTTCTCTGGGTTGGAGAAGATGTTCAGCTGCTTTACCATTGGTAATTTTTCTTTGTGTCATTACTTAAACAAACATTTATGCAATTCTTTAGTTATTTTTAGTCCGTAATGTAGCTTGCAAAGGCGGAATCTCATATCTGCAAGTGGGGGCAGTTGCCGTCGTCACTTGCAAACTTGATGATTCTCAAAGCCTGTTTCTGTATTTTTCGTTAATAAAATCTCTATAGGAATGTCCTTTTATTTATTGTTAATTTGCACCATACTGCTCATACGGATAATTTGCATTATTAGTCTTATGAGATATGAATGTTCAGTCTCATGTAAACAACATGAACTAGTTTCAAGCTATAGGATGCAATTCAAAATTTGGGTTGCATTCTCAGTAAAAGATATGAAAAAGTGAAATCAGCTGTTTGGGACTGAATAGGAAATATTATTATCTTATTTGCAAGTATCAAAAGCTAGTAAAAAAAAGATCATATGCCGTTACAAACAGTAAAAATTGTTATTTTTACTTGATTTACACTACTTTAGAATTTGGTTTAAATTGTGGTCGTGTTGATTTTTTTGTCATACAGGGCAGTGTGGTTCAGATGGCGTCCCGGGAAAAGATGTGTTGAGCGGAAGTAAATTGATGGATCTTCTCCACGGCTCTCAACATGTGCTCGCATATGAAGACAGAGACGACGACTGGATGCTCGTTGGTGATGTTCCTTGGGAGTAAGTACACATATGCACACAAATTTCCTGCTTCATTCCCAGCACAACTTAGATAAATTGTTCTAGTCCTCCAGCTAGTCCTTGAAAACTGTTCATCTTGTGACTCCTTTAGCTCTCTTAGTCACTTTTTTGGGACCTAAACACCAAATATCCCTTTTAGCTTTGTGGTGGTAACTTATTTTGTTCAAGTAAAGCTGAGATTGTTCAGTCAGTTAACATGGATGTTTCTCCTAACTTTTACTTTTTGTCATTGCAGGATGTTCATTAACTCATGTAAGAGGCTGAGGATCATGAAAGGTTCAGAGGCAATCGGTTTAGGTGCTTGCCACTATTTTGCATTTGAAAAAAATAATAATATTTGCTGTGATTTTTTACTTCAAAGTTACTGCAATGAATTAGATCTTACCACGGATAAATCACATTTCCGTGTTACCGATCCTTGTTAAAGTTCAATTAGACGACATGAATAGATATATTGATGTGATGTGATGCTGTCTAACCCATTTTGGATATCCTTCACATTGCTCTCGTTTATGACCATCCAATACTTCCCACTAAATCCACTTTAGCTCCTACAATAGTTGTAATCAACTTTTCGATCGACTCCCATTATAATTTCACCTTTCTCAATTAGTTCACTATCTTGTCACTGATGGTTTTAGGATATTCCCCGCCCGAAGTACTAGTGTCGCATTTCCTTTTCACTTTGTTGCAAACTTCCGACAGTAAGACGGCCACTCGGAATTTTCTATGCCGCTGGAATGTTCATAGATGTGCTTGTCAGTAAATTTACAATGCTCGTTAGCAACGTTTCCTTAGCTTCGTCAATCCATTTCTGTTGCCTAATTTTCTTATAATTGTTTGTGTGTAGCTCCGAGGGCCATGGAGAAATACAAGACCGGGAACTAGTGTTGGAAGAAGCCACTGCCAGCAAACATGGGAGATCTTGAAAATCTTAAGTAGAGTTGAGGAAATATGCATGTGAAGTTGGTGTTGGTGACACTTTCAAGAGATCCGTGAGCTCAGAGTTTTTCTTAGTCCTATACGTTTTAGATAAATTGTTTGTTTGTTGTAGTAATTTATAAACCAAAAACTTCCTATTAGGCAGAATACATCCAATAGATAAATCATCTAGGTGTCTTAGATTTCTCTTCCTGTATTGGTTTGTGTTTCCTTTTAGCAATGTACATATATGTTTTGTGTGGTGTTAGAGTCTGGTTTCTCTTGGTTAGACAAATCAACCATGCCACTCACCTCTCAAATTGGAGGTCGGATGTTTGATTCTCACAATAGATGTTTTAACCTGGCCAGGTATCCATGGATTGAGAAGCCTATCGTCTAAACCTGCACCGAGGATTAGTCAGAGACTTGAATACCCGATCCGCCAATAAATAAAGAAAGAATTGTTATATGGGACAACACACCCATGCTTCAAGCTAGCTCCCCAAGCCTATTTCTTAAAACATATTGGACTTTAAAGCCCATTTATACCTAATTGCACCTCCAAGTAAGATTTTACATTCCCATAGCAAGTTTCTGCCCCTCAATAGCGGCTAATTTCCATTACACCAAAAAAAATACTAACTTTGGGTTTGATTGCGGACTCATTGCTTTTAAATTACACCAAACTTATAAAATTTAGAAAGAAAATCTTACACCATCTTTACACTATTAAAACCTTCGAGACTTGTGAAAGAAATAAGAATCAATTTAAGGATGCCTTTAAAGACTTTTACAGGCCTTGGATGCATCTTTGGCACCTCTTTGTGAAATCCTAGTTTTCTGCTTAATTTCAACCACTTTGCTTGAAGAAATCATCTTTATCCAACGAAGAAAGATGATGAGTGTGAGAGCTGCGATGAGATATCTGAATGTATGCATACTGTTAGAACACTGCTCGGTCGAACTCGCAAGCGTTGCTATCTCAATCTTGTTTGCCAAGTTTAGTTGACAAAACTATAAGTCTTGATTTCTAGTCTAGTTATAGCTATGTCTCGGATTGTTATAGAATGTGTAGTTGAGCTTCAGACTTCACGACGTTCATCAATTGAAGACAAAGAACTACTAAGGGGAGCTTGTGGAACTTCATCAACAAAAGGTATGTGGAGACTTAAACTCATCTATCACTCAAAAGTCTATTTCTACTCTATCTCCTATTTGAGACAAAAGTCGTATAGCTATATAGACTTCGATGATACACATTTGATATTTCGAGCTGAGTTTTACTCGCTTACATATTTCTCGAAATATGTGTTGGTCAACTTTCGCTTTAACCAAGTTCATCTTATATTCTTGACGAAAGTCAAAAGATGATCATGCGAAAATCGTCTGGTAACATCTTATATGATTTGTGTGAGACAATCATTTGATGTAGACTCGGAATGTTTCGTATTGATCTATTGATCACTTGAAAATTACTTTGAAGTTAATAGTTTGTGTGAGACAACTATTGTTGTCTTCTAAGAATGTTTCAATGATTGAAATAGGAGTTTAGAACAATTTACCATGATTGCATATAACACAGTATGCGTACTTGTATGATAACTGTTGCAAGTTATTCCAAGTTTGGGAACCATAGTATGCATACACGTATGCGTACTGGTTTGTTAGTTGAAGTCCGGGAACTTAGTATGCATACCGGCGTAAGTTCAAGTTAGGGAATTCAACTGAGTTTGGTGGTGTATGACAGTATGCGTACCCATTCGCATACTGGAAACCCATACCAAGTCCGGCTACTTAGATATGCGTTTGCATACTTGAGTAGAAGATTATGTTCTAAAATCGGTTTGTTCATGAACTAATACATTTATATAATAAGGAATGCAATCTTTTGCAAACCGCGGCTATAATGTTCATGAATTTTTTCTAGTGAATCAAAATCGATTTTGCTTCAATCGTGTCTTGTATACTTCTAAGAGAATATAAAACAATTGAATAACTCTATAACTAGTTTCATTTGAGTCATTTGAACTAGTTGTGTTAAGATGAACAAGGTTGATATGAAAGTGTTCATATGGCTAACTTCGGTTAACTATTGTTGAGCCAACATGGTGTACACGTTTAGGTACTGTTACCCATATCTAAATGAAGTCACATTTCATTTGCGTGTAACAAGATAAGTTCGATCTAACGGTTGAAAGATATTAGCTTGAATCTAATCAGGTTTTCATCTAACGGAGAATATTGAATGCTTTGTTACCAAGGTAACATTGATTGTAAGCCCTGATTTGAAGTCCATATGAGGGAGAACTCTAGCAACTGGGAAACCTAATCCCCACACCTCCTGTGTGTACTAGTTGCGACTAGAGTTGATTCTCCTTTAACCTAGGTTTTTCTAAAACCATTATAGGTTAACGACTTAAAGACTTCATTTGGATTCAGAAGCCAGACCCAACTATTTTCTTTGTAGTTGTGTGTTTTGATCTTACTTTGTTCTATCGTATTGAGTATTATATTCTCTAAGATTTACTCGAGATTCAATCTCCGATAGGTAAGATAAAATTAGTCACAAACATCTTCGTCTCATCGTTTGTGATTCCACAATATCTTATCTTGCTACCATACGATATGGTGAGGTGATTGAAATTACTAGGCCGTCCTTTGGGAATATAAGTCCGGTGTACCAATTGGTTTCTGTTCACCTTGATTTATCAAAAGACGGAACAAAAACTCGTAGGTATTTCTATGGGAGACAGATTTATCTATTTAATAGACTTTTCTGTGTGAGACAGATTTGTTTATCAAGTCTTCGACTTTGGATCGTAGCAACTCTTAGTTGTGGGTGAGATCAGCTAAGGGAATAAGTCAATTTATAATATCTAAGGATCAATCAATTTCCAATCAGTAACCAAAGGTTGGATTTCATAATTGATCGATACAACGCACAACCTATGATAATTCAATTATATAACAAAATATAATTCGGAATAGAAATAACACAGTCACCATAAAATTTGTTAACGAGGAAACTTCAAATGCAAAAAAAAAACCCGGGACCTATTACAGATTGAACACCACACTGTATTAATCCGCTAAAGACACTAGCCTACTACAAACTAACTTCGGTTTGGACTGTAGTTGAACCCTAATCAACATCACATGGATTCAAGGTACAGTTGTGCTCCTTATGTCTCTGATAGGTGTCTAAAACACCGTAATATTTATCTATTGGTTATGCTTTCTCTGCTAGTTTTCTTGTAAATTATGTATCTTATGTTTTGTTTTTGAGTATTTAGGTACTTTGGAGTCATTTGGATCAAAAGGAGAGGAAACATGGCAAAAGCGTTGGAGGCGGATTATTTCTCATTATTCGTTTTTATTTCTTCATCTCTGTCTGAAAAGTATGTCGGCTTTAGTGATGCGATTTATGTCTGAAAAGCATGACAACTTTAGTGATGAAAAGACATTGAAGGGAAGAAGTAAATATGAGAAGTAAGAGACGGATGAAGTTGGTGAAAAGCGAAATACGACATTCATTTGGAGAAGAAAGACCATTTCACAGGCGAGCGGAACTAGATACGGTTGCGCAAGGAGGAGATGAAGAATGAGGTCGAATAGAGAATTGGGCTGTCAGATACCTGGAACTAACAAGACAAATAATCTGTTCGTGGCCTATATAAAAACAGTGGGTGTAGATATCCCAATCTGTACGGACATACCTGATTTAGGTCGAGTTGTTTCTCAGACAACTCAATTTTCCCTTTACTCATTAACTCATGCTCCCTGAACAAGAATGGAGGCGCTGCTATGCTTAAATCAAAGATGAGACGGGATATTGAGATGGTGGAATTACGGTCACTATTTCAGTCGATTGAGAGATGGGTTTACTCGAAATTGTCAGATTCAAGACTCATAGGGGGAATTCATACCTTTGATGAACACAGGGAGGTGGCTGTCTGAGGATCTCCATCTGAGATCGACGAGTACAGAGCGGAATTGAAGAAGATGATGCTGGTTCTGCTAACATAGGATTAAGCTGAGAAGAATCAGGATTTGGGTTCAATTTCTGAGAAGAGTTGAAGCTCAGAGGGTGTTTCTGCTGGTGACGAGATGATGAAAGAAAGGTGGTTGTGTTGATTAGCAAGATGGGTTAGTTCAGATGGATCTGGTGGAGATAATTTTGCCATGACTTACAGGGATTTGGTTTCTTGGTATGGAAATTGGGAAGATGGTAACAAGAGCTGAAGGCTAAGTGATGAATGCAACTATTGTGAACTTAGATGTATGTTTAGGTGTGAGAGTTAGCTGCAGATAGCTAGGGATATGCTGGGCGCTAGCAGGGTTTTGGATGAGTCGCGTGAACTGGTGTTACAGGCGTGTTACATTGCAGCTGGTGATTGATATGAAACTGGATAGCTGTGCTGCAGAAGGGTTGATAGATTGCTGCAGTTGTAGCTGATAGATGCAGGGTAGGACATTGCAGTCACTGCGAATGATTCACGTAGGTGGAAGAATGATACGATGGCTCGAGTTCATGGGGTTTCAGGTGTTGCTGGGAAGAATAATCGCAGTCGTGAGATGCACTGGAATGGAGAAGAACAAGGAGAGAGTTTCAACTTAGGTGGAGCTATGCTTTGAAATGGCATGAGCACGTTTGAGATGAGTGATCTCAGATGTGCAACTGGTATAGATTGATTTGCAGTAAGAGATTCAGGAGAAGAGAAGCAGTGGATGTTGTAATGAAGCTGGTGCTGTTAAGTAGATATGGGGTTGTCTCTGCTGTTAAATTGGGAAGTAGATAGAGAAACTGGTATGAATGAGATGCAAATGGAAGTGATGAACAAGATGACTCTAAGATGGATTTGCAGACTGAATTACAGCTGCAATATGTGCACTGGTGGTGCTATATCACTAGGGGCAATGGTTGTGATGGTACCATGACTTTCAGATATGAGAAGAGGGGTTCTGCAATTGAGTTGGAGGAAGAAATGAAGCCCTGTAATGAATTAGAAGGTCCGTGGTGAATGGGTTGTTGCAGGTGGTCTTGCTTCTGTGCAGAGATACGCTATGATGCTACTTTGCTGCCGATGGCCTAGATGGGGAGCTACAGGTTGAGATGAATTGCAGCTGGGAGTATTGGTGGTTTCCTTTGCCATTGAGCTGGTGGAGATGTACAAGGTGTAACGGATGCTGAACAAGAAGATGGAATTGTTATACATGGAGTGTGTTGCAAATATGGATTCGAGTTTGATTTTGGTCTGATGTCACATGACCAGGTGGACAGGCTGCAATTACAAGTGAAGCTGGCATTGTGGATGTTTACACACAGGTTGGAAGCTGTAGAACTGAGGTGTAGATTTGATGATTGGCTTGAATTAGTTGGATAGAGATGAAGCTGCAGATGTGCACATCCCTCATGGCCGGAGGCGCACTGGTGCACCATGACAGTACACCAGACTTTGGCTTGCAATGGCCTTGGTCTTGCCTTGATCAACTCAGCCAAGTCAGACACTGGTGCTGACTGAGTTGACTTGTGATAGGAGAAGTTTCTGTCACCGGAGATACTTGTCGGCGCCGGATTCCGGGCAAATTCCGGCCGTCGTGCACCAGTTTTCCGGCGACCACTTTTGGGACAGATTTTCTACATGGGTTTCTCTTTTTCGTGGGTCGGGTGAATTTCCAACTAATGTACTTTGAATACAAAACCTAGTTTTGGAAGGAGAAAAAAAATACTACAAAAGAAAGACTTCTACAACTTTGGAAATCACGTATTATTCTTGGAGCAGAGGAGAGAGCCGCTGAAACTACAACTAGGGTTTGCTTTCGTATTTAATATTCATCTTCTTTATTTGATTATTGATTATGATGAACTCCATAGCTATGAGTAGCTAAATCTCTTATTATTGGTTAAGGATGTAGTCCGATTTCTAAAACTTGTGCTTGATTAATGTATTAGTTTTCTCTCTTGATTATCGTTCATATCTCTACTGTTTTTAATATCACATGATTGATGTATTGTGATAGGGTTTTGATGTTTGTTTAGTTAAGTGGCCAATTAATTGAACTTGCATCTTGTCCATAGCTATTTTAGGGTTTTTCATCGAGCGATAACCCAAAATACAAGTAGCATGATATGATTAAAGTTTGTAGTGATACACTCTTATAATCATATGTAGAGTATGACCATTGTCCGAATTGTTATGCGCAATGTATGACAATTGCATTGATTAGCCTATTTCCAAAACTTAGTGCTCCTGGGAATTGAACTTGATTAGCGCAAGGCGTTAGGTTATTCTTTAGGTAGAATTCACATACGCAGCTCTAATGTGTGTGTTGATTAACTTGGGAAATTTTCAGATTATCTTGCTCTCTTGATTTTCTAGGCTTTTGATAATAAAAGAGATTAAATCGTAATTCTAATCATGTATGCAAGCACATGTTTAAGATTGAAGATGAATTCCTTGACCAATATTTTTCTCTCCTTGATAATTTCAAATATTTACTTAGCTTTATTTTACTTTTATTTTACAAAAATCAGAAATCCCCCTTTGGGTTACTAAGAAACTATAATTTGATAACAACAATCGCCTCTCTGTGGATACGAACTCTTCCTTACTTTATACTTCATTCATATTTTGTCGAGTAAGAAAGTGAATTATTTTTGTGTCGGTTGACAACCGATCAGTCTCTTATCCCAGCAGGATACTACGCACTTGATTCCCTTAGATGATCTCATCCACAACCAAGAGTTGCTACGACCCAAAGTCGAAGACTCGAATAAACAAATCTGTATCACACAGAAAAGTCTACGATAATAGATAAATCTGTCTCCCATAGATAAACCTACAAGTTTAGTTCCGTCTTTTGATAAAATCAAGGTGAACAGAAACCAATTAATAAACCGGACTTATATTCTCGAAGAACAGCCTAGAGTTATTGATCACCTCACAATAATCTAAATCGTATGGTTGCGAAACTAGATATTGCGGAATCACAAACGATGAGAAGAAGATTTTTGTGATTTCTTTTTATCTTGCCCTATCAGAGATATAATCTCAAGCCAATTATTTAATTGAACTCGTACGATAGAAAATGGCAAGATTAGATCGCTCAACTACAAGAGAAGTAGTTTCGTCTGGCTTCACAATCCCAATGAAGTCTTCAAGTCGTTAATCGACAGTGTCTCGAGAAGAAACCTACGATTAAAAGAGAATCGATTCTAGCAAAACCAACAAGTATCACACAGGATGTGTGGGGATTAGTTTTTCCATTTTCTCGACGTCTCCTTTATATAGTTTTCAAATCAGGGCTTGCAATCTAAGTTACCTTGGTAACAAAGCATTCAATATCCACCGTTTGATGAAAAACCTGATTTATACAAGCTAATATCTTTCAACCGTTAGATCGAAACTTAACTCGTCACACACACAAATGAAATGTATTTTATTTAGGTTTGAGTAACCGTACCTAAACGTGTACATTTAGTTGGTTCACGAATAGTTAACCAATGGTTAGCTATATGAGCACTATCATATCAACCATATTCATATTTCTCATAACTAGTTCAAATGACACATAAGAACTAGTTCAAGAGTTGTTCAATTGCAAGGAAATCTTATGTAACTACACAAGATTCAATTGAAGCATAATCGGTTTGATTCACTTGAATCAATTCATGAACAATATAGACACGGTTTGCAAATAATGCATTCCTTATTGATTTATTGTCTAAGTTCATGAACAACCGATTTGAGATATAACCAGCTTGGGTATGCGTACTCTAGCTTTACCGAAATTGGGTTTGAAAACCCAACAGAAATTTTCGGATGAAAAACTTCCATGGGTACACATACCTAAGGTGACTGGTTCGTAAGTTCGTAAACTTCAAACTCAGTAAAATTTCACGGACATGAACTTCCGCCAGTACGCGTACCCAACTTGTCTCCTTCACCAATACCGCATGCACACATAAGCACGCACTTGATTTCCGGTACATGGAATTATAGACTAATGTGCAAACACACTATATATGTTTATATCCATAGGTGGTTACATAATCTCAACTCTACATTTCAATCATTGAAACATTCTTCGATAATGTTATAATAGTCGTTAGACATAAAGAATCGACTATCGTCATCAAAGTTATTTTCAAGATTGAAACGTCATCATGACTTTCGTCACGGATAAAGATGAAAGGTGATTAAACGAAAGCTTACCCACACATATTTTGATAAAAATATAGGCGATTAAACTCGGCTCAAAATAGCAAATGTATATGTATGAAAACTATCATACTTATACGACTGTTGTCTCAAGAGTAGGAGATAGATATACTTTTGAGTGCTAGATAAGTTCAAGTCTCCACATACCTTTTTGGTCGGATGAAGTTCCACAGGTTCCCTGAGTAGTTCTTCGTCTTCATAAGATAATCAGCATGGAGTCTAGATCTCAACTATACTTAACTATCCTAGATCGAGACTTAGTCATAAGTAAACTAGAAATCAAGACGTATAGTTTTGATCACTAATATTGACAAACATGCTTGAGATAGCAACTCATGTGAGTTCGACCGAGCAATGCTTTAACAGATGGATATTGAGCAAGGTGCCCATGGCGATGAGAAGGTTTAAGTTCGTCAATTCTTATGCTCATACAAGCGTTTTTTTTCTAATGATTTCTTGTTTTCTCCTTGTTGTGTTTAAACCTCGTGATATTTTTGAGGTAATGTTTAGGAAGATAGTATTTGGTAAGTCCTCGTGCTCCTTATGAGGCAATGTTTAATTGGTTTGACTGGTCAGCATGCTGACCGAGTCTCTTCTATTTTGGAGTCTCAGCGAGCTATATTTCAGCCCAATGGTAATTTCTATAGGATCGCGCGAGAATGTTCTCTGCAAAGCCAAGGCAAAGTCACTAAGCACGAGTTGAATGAGTTTTTCCCCGAGAAAAAGGAGTTATATATGCCTGTGACCTTCATGGAGAACTATTGGTGCCATCAGTCCGATACCTTTGAGGGCTTTGGAGTTGGAATTTATAGGCCTCAGAAACCTATCAGAGGTCCTTATCTTATGTCCGATTTGGATCCTCCCAACCCCAGCCAACTTACGCTTCGCAAGACTCATGATCCCATGTGGTATGTAGCTCCTATTCACATTGTGGGGCCTTATATTTATGGTTGGGATGAGGCTGGAAATGTTCTTCCTGGGATTCTCGAGATGCACAATCATCTGCTGGCTTATAAGCTATGGTTGCTTAAATGGGTCCCTTCTCGTAAGCGTTCATCACAAACTGCTCGATCTATTGAGGATGCTAAGATAAAAAATAATTTTTTATTATTTAGCGTATATATACCTTGCCCATGTTTTATGCCATAGAATCTGATGCTACTCGAGTGTTTTGGTAGAGGAGGAGGGTTGTTGATATTTTTGGGCCATCTACTGCTCATGTGGAGGTGGAAGAACATGCTCTTGGTGTCGATATTGATGCTTTATTTGGTGAGAACGAGATAGTTGATCTTGGTGATGCATTTTTTGATGATCTTGACCAAGCCTTGTTGGATAATTCTATTAATCCAGGTGGCATTGCTACTTTATCGGATGTGAGACTGCCGCAGGCGAGTAATCTCGCTGACAAGGGTATTTCTCCAGATATAGGTGCTTGGGATGGTGGTGGTATTGGTGATATTATTCCCGTGGTTCCGAGTGGCGGTGTTGGCGTACCGAGTACTTTTGTTGGTGGTTTTCCTTCTTCTCCAATAGTTCTTTCTAGTTCGTCTTCCACTGTTTTTGGTGGTGGGTCCGAGGCAATGAAAATGTTGTATTCAGATCAGTAAGCTCTTCTGGGTGAGGATGAGCAGGCTCATATTCTAACTTCTTTGCCTAAGTCCGGTCAACATCAGCTCGTGCAGGCGGTATGTATTGAAATTTGACTAAATTTGTAATGGCATGTTTTTTTTATCATTGCTCCAGTTGAAACTTTTCTAACTGGTGATGTTGTCCGATTTGTTAGAGCAACAATCTTCGCATTGGCGTGCTGTCCAAGAATCACGTTGCTAGGAAGTGAGCTAGAGATGCTGAGCAAGAGAATCAGAATCTACGGCTCGCTGTGGAGATGGTCAAGCAAGAAGCTTTGTCTCTTCGCCAAGATAAAAAAGAGTTGGAAGGTATTGATTTTTTCTTTGTCCAAGTTTTCATCTCTGTAGGAGGTTCTAGAGTTCTGAACTAGTCCCCTAAATTGGTATCCACTGTCAAACATTTGGAGGAGAAGGTAGATAATACTGGTCATAGGCATGCTAGGGAACTGTGCCATCTGATGCTCGATGTGAGCTCTTGCCAGTGCAAGATTGATTCCTTAGAACATGAGAATGCACAACTTCAGAAGGATGTGGAGGTTCATCGAGATCACACCGTTGAGCTTCGTGTGATGTTAGATAAAGCTAAGCGGATAGCTGTAGCTCGTTCAGATGAGATCAAGCTCCTCCGAACTCAAAAGGATGGGATGATTGAGTGGCAATCAGACCATATGTCGCTGCTAGCGCAGACATAAGATGATAGGGAAGAGTTAGTGCATCTCAAGCGATATTTTATCCAGCTTGAAAAGAAACATGATAGGCACATGTTATCGTGCCCGGCTGGCGATGCCGCTATAATTCCCGTTGAAGAACATATTAGTGCTTTAGATAATCAAAAGGCCCAAGTGGAACAAACTTTAACTTCTGTTTTGGTTGAATATAAAGGTTGCCTATTAGGGGGTTTTGATTTTCATTCACCTTAAGCTTTTATGAGTTAATTCTGTTATATTGATTATCTCATTTGATTTCTCTTGCAGAGGCTCGTAAGCGCAATGCGGAGTTAGATAGGCAGTTGGAATAAGTGAAGGTGGCGAAACAAAGTCTTGATGAAGAGCTTAACGAATTGGTGAGCCACCATGAGGAAGAGTTGGAGGCTGAGCATGCTGATAAGAATCAGAAGTTTAGCAATCTTCATGCGGAGTATAAACTGATGATAACAAAAGACTGCAGAACTTCCGTCCTTCGTGAGCGTCAAAGGGTTGCTTATGCTTCCAATGTTGTGGTTCCTCCTCTGCCTGTTGAGCCCGAGTCCGAGCAAGTTGCTCCTGAAACTGCCGAGGGCGAGGATCAAATGGATATTGAGCAAGGTGCACCTGGCGATGGGAAGGTTTAAGTTCGTCAGTTCTTTTGCTCATACAAGCTTTGTTTTTCTAAGGACTTCTTGTTTTCTCCTTGTTGTGTTTAAACCTCGTGCTATTTTTGAGGTAATGTTTAGGAAGATGGTATTTGGTAAGTCCTCGTGCTCCTTACGAGGCAATGTTTAACTAGTTTGACTGGTCAACATGCTGGCCGAGCCTCTTCTATTTTGGAGGAATTATTTTGTTACTTATAATTTGATAAGTCCTCGTATATGGGAGGCAATGACACTTTCTTTTGAAATAGCTGTTTATATGGATGATGATTTTTTAGTCAAATTATATCACATGATTATGTGTATTTTTGCGGCTCCCGAGGGGTTTGTGTATGATGTTGGTCCAACCATGGGTGACAAAGCCAAGGAGGGATCAGTTCCTTAATTGGATAGGGCATGTCTTACGGTGTTGGTTTTTAGGCAGAACACATTCCCCTTCTCTCCTTGGTATGGTGCCTTCATGGGTTTGGTTTTTTAATAGTGTCCTGGTTAGGTTACACTTTCCCCGGGTTTAACTGATCAGTTGTATGAGTCACTTGTTTATTAACCATCGTTTGGAGGGAAATATCTCGGTCAAGTGATTCTTGCCTTAGCCAAAGGTAAGTACCTTGATTCTGGATATATCTTGTTATGGCAGGATATCATCTGATTTCGTGATCGTGATGGCATTACCTTAGGTCTGTTACCGTCTTAGGTAGCTTAGGGTGTCCCCCGCTTCATCTTGCTTCATTCGGCTAGATGGCATTGCCTTAGGTTTGTGTCTGTCTCGGGCAGCTTAGGTGTTTTACCCGCATCATTCGTTGTAGAATGGGAGGTGTGGCTAGCACCGCGCCATGATCTTGATGGAATTTTGTTATAATGCAAATATGATATGATTATGCTATATGCAAATGCAAGAAAAGATAAAGCGAAAAAGGATAGCAAAAAATTGCAAGAGAAAAAATAAACTAGTAAAAATCAAAGTAAATGAAATAAGCGCACAAAAGGATTAATTTTATTATTTTCAAAAGAGGATTTATAAAACCTGAGTACATTTTGGTAAGGTACCATGACCTTTTACACGTAGGGATTCGAGTCCCATTTTCATAATTTGTCTTCCTAAGCGATAAGTTGTTTAAGTATTGTATGGCTTGAGGTGTTTGATATTCCAGGGACATTCTAGTTCTTCTCCATTGGGTTTGAGAAATCTCTATGCTCCATCGCCTGACTTGTCAATGACTGTTAATGGTCCTTCCCAGATGGAAGCAAAATTTTCTGCCTCGTGCTGGTATGGCGAGATCTCGCTCCAGACTTTGTCGCATGGGATAAATTGCCTCTGATGAACACGTTCGTAGCATTCTCGGGATGACCTCCAATGGTAATTTTACATTCTGCCTCTGATGAACACGTTCGTTGCATTCTCGGGCTGACCTCCAATGGTAATTTTACATTCTCCTGAGAACTATGTTTCGGTTTTCCTCGAGGTTGTCTGTCCCAGCGAGTATCGCGTCAGTTGGTATGATCGCTTCTATACCATATGTGAGAACGAAGGGGGGCCGTGCTTGTTACTCCTCTTCGTGTGGTTCGATAGGCCCGTAGTACATTGCATAATTGTTCACATTGCCTAGTCCCGTGTTCATCTAGCTTCGTCCTGAGCATGTCAGCGATAGCTTCATTAGGTTAACCGTTCAGACTTCGGGAAATGGAGAAGGCATTATGTAAAAGATCAGTGAATTTTCCCTTCTAGCGGGCTGGGTTTCAACCCGTCCAACAAGGTTAAACTCCAGTCACGCCACTCAAAATGAAATTGAAAGCAGTAAAATTATACACCCAAATTCAAAAAAATCAAATTATTTTAGAAAAATGTGGAATACCGTTTCATCGGACAGCAACTCATACAGATAAGGCACATCAACCACATGCGAAGGAAAATAAAATGTGACTGCAAACTAATTTTTTGTAAACTCAAATCCAAATCCCGGTAGTCTCCTGAACATGATTTTGGAATTCAGAGGAAAATTTAAACTAAAATATAAACTTGATACAGATTGAGTCTTAAAATGACATCCCAAATTTATATAAAAAATTTGGTTAAAGATTAGAGAAATCACTTTAAGATAATAATGTAATGTATATAAAAAAAAAAAAAAAGTCAGAGGCTACTTCAATTCATTGTTCGTTCTTAATCCACAAATCAGTTAAAATGTCCAAGCAAAAATCCATTATTATATGTAAAACAAACTGCCAATTCCGATAGGCTTAAAGGAAGGAAACTTCACATGCAATTTCTTAAATACCAAAATTAGTGAATTAGACCTACCAATCTCATAGACAGAACAAGTTCAGAAGCAATTTTGAAGGTAGGGAATCTAGTAGATACCTAGGACACTTTAACAAGAGCAATTCAACATCCATGCATGCTAAGTTCACAGTAGTTAGAAGTGTAACTAACTATATATATGAAAGAAAAGCCATGACTTAGAAATTCATGAGTGGAAATCCATAAGATAGTTATATACATAAATGATGGGTTTAATACATTTCAGACAACAAAAGAGATCAAACTAATCATAAACGCCCAAGGTCAGACCCATCAAACACGGCACTACCAGATTTTCATCATTTATAAACAACATAAAGGCGTTGTCCAAGATCCCAACATATACACAGCAAAAAACAACAGCAAGTTTCATTTACAAAACACATAGTCTGTAAGAGATCCCAACAGCAAAAAAAAAAACAAAAAGAGACATGTGACTCAAACATAAACTAACTACCCAGATACCCCTGTGATATACAATATCATAGACTTACAAAATATTAACTTTCAAAGCTTCTAGGCTTGCTGTAAGCACTTCCCGGCTTACCGCTGCAACTTCTCTCCGTACTCTGAGGGGGGGAAAAACAAAACAAAATGGGTGAGTGAATGCCCAGTAGAGGGTATAACGACAGAACGGAGTGAGAACGCAAAACATGAATAATAAACAAGAGCAGCGGCTAAAAGAAATGTAAGAAATGTAATTCTTAGCAAATGTAAATCATAAAAGATTAAGTGCACCAAACACAATTTACTCTACTATTTACATGGCCATAGACACCGTCAGGGTAGTTCTGGTTACCAGCCATCGTTGCCGCAACGATCTTCCGGGTAGCCATCGAGTTGGTGGGGTGCCACTTAGGCCCGACGTTCCTAAATTGTTCACGTAAAGAACAATTTCTGAAACTGGAACCAATTCTCGAAAGTAAAGAGCAATGATGCCGCAGCTTAGCAAAATCCCGCGCCAAGTAAGATAACAAACTCGAAGTACAGTATATACACCATGGAAATTTCAATAGAATCAGATACATAATTCACCCCAAAAAGACAGAAAAACAGTTGTTATAAGGCTGTCATAAACAAAGAAAAATCTTGCATTTGAAAATTTAGGCGCAACGAAGCCAATCCTAATTGCCGGAGGAATTATCAGTAAAATAGGAAGGCAGAGACATCCAAGATGTACAAGTAAATTAAGGGACCAATGAGTACTCATTTCTCCCATTTATTAACCTTTGTGACAAAAATTCAAGATGATCAGGACATAAAAGCAAAACTAAAGCATAAGGGAGTTAGTTGTATCATAATCGTACTATGGGAGGTTTTAAGATTAGTATGAAAAGCCACCAAATGATAAAGCAAAGCACTAAGAGTGGTAAAGAGTCAGATGTTTCATTTAAAATCTAATAAAATTAAAACCTTAAGCAATGAGTTGTAAATTCATGGTAGTAAGCTTTTCAAATTTGGGTTATTCAAATAAGGATTTCAAAGATCATGCTGGTAGTGTAATGTAAGGAAATTCATTTGGTTATAGCATTTAGACTGTGTGGTAGTAAATAGAGTAAAATGAGAAAAATCCATGAAACCATTTCAATTTCTTTTGGTTATCAGGTAGAGTTTCAAATCTATATTTCGTTGGGTCATTTTCACAAACAGTTAAAAGACTGGTTAAATGATTGGATTGTTCACAAAACTTTGGACAATCAAACTTAATAGCTGCATAATATTTTAAATCTTTCATAAATTATTCGAAAAATTGAGAGCAGTACAACATGCAAGGATTAAACATAAAAGATTCAAACCAAGTTTTGTGGTTGTGCGAAATCATCAAAATCAGGGATCATTCAAAGAAAGTTTTCAATCAAAATCTGTTAAATCCATGGTTATAAGACATCCCAAATTATCATTTATTGCAAATTAACAGAAGATTGAAGTAAAGGAAAACATATACAACAACAAAAATGAGAGAAAAATAAATTAAAAAGAAAGAACCCCTACCTCAACTGCCGAAATCTTCAAGGAGAATGAACTTCTTCTTCTTCCGGTTTCAATTGAATTTCCACAGAAAGAAAACAAGAAAACTAAATTTAATTTCTAGGTTTACAACCTATTCTTTTTATCGTGATGCAACAGAGAAGGGAAAAAAATGGCGGACACAACAAGGGAAAATATGGAGTACATCTTATGTTAAAGATGTTTTCGAAAGATTAAGACTAGATTACTGCTACAGAAGTAGAGGGCCGACCAAGAAAGCAAACTGCAACATATATATGCGTTTCTAAAATATTTGACCACAGTTTGATTAGCCACAAAAATCTACAACAGTTTTAATGTGATAACTGCAACGGTGAATACACTCACTGTGGGACATTTATAAATGTTACAAATATACCCACGGAGCCTTTCTTCTTCGCCCGGTTCTGACCCGCGCGTGACCCGTTTTTCCTGGGTAAATTTTTGAAACTGAAAATCTTCAATTACGATCAAAATTTTCTAAATTCATTTCAACCCATGTAAATTAAAATGATTATAAACTATCCTATGAAATAACTTGGAATAAAAATGACGTAAAATTGAAGAAAATCAAGAAATTAAAATCTGAAGAAAACCTTTTTTTTTTAATTAAAATTTCAATCTTCAAATTCTCTGAATATAGATGATGGTTTTCAAAACTTCTTTCGTTTTAAGAGAGATATAGTGTTTAATAGCTGTCTAATGCAAAAAACGTGAACAAAAACGATTAAGAATCGATCAATTTTGAAAAATCAATTTTTTTCTTAGAACTCAATTTTGAGGACCATGAAAGTGTGACGGACAAAATCCAAATGAGTCACCATATAGAAGGTCTCCCTTTGGTCGACCAACAAAAAATGCCCTAGGCTACTGCATGCTCACTCACGTGTCAACCATGCTGAAAATTTCTAGATTCTTCCTTACATATACTATTCATACTCACTTATGGGACAACTACTTAGCTAAACAAACATTTGCATGGGTTGGGCTAGGGCTCAAAGCCCAACGGAAATATTTGTGTCGTTACACATTATGCTCCTGATTTTTCTCGACGAGTGAGATTCAGTTATAACCCGAGTATCCGTCTATTAGGGAGTGAGATTCAGTTATAACCCGAGTATCCGTCTATTAGGGACAGTAGTCCGTATTCGGATGTGGCTTCCACAAGATGATCGATATCGGGATTCGGAAAGCTATCCTTTGGATAAGATCTATTAATACAGAGTCATGCTCTTTCGTTTTTCTTCGGTATTATCACCATGTTGGGTATTTGTTCTCCTCGGACGACTTATGATGTCTCCGTTGTCTTTAGTTCATTTTGGATCGCCTTGTGATACTCCGGTGTCGCCTTTCGCATCTTTTGCCTCATTGTCTTGTGCTTTGGATGATCTTTTAAGTGGTCTTGACGGACTTCCGGATCTGTCCCAGGCATATCTCCCATGTGCCTTGCAGAGGCAGCGAGATTTTCTTCTTCCTCTGTGTCGAGGAGAGTTACAATCTTAATCGATCCCGAGTTTTCGGTTGTTATGTCATTCATTTCCTTTGCGAGTTCTGAGGCTTTCCTTGATCTCTCCCTCATTGGAGAGGTCCTTCACTTGCTATAAGAGCTCCTTGGATAAGTCCGAGATTGGGACATTGTCCGAGACTGGTATGTTGTTAGAGTGCCTCGCTATGCTTGCCAATGCTACGTAAGCATTGATATCATCCTGTATTTTAGTATTCTTGGAATGTTTCTCATTTGCTTTTGGGGATTTTGCCATGTTCTCGTCATTTTGTACGTCCATGTTGTAACGGTACTTAGCTTCGCCTGAGTCTCCAAAAATCTCTGCGATCCCATCGGTTGTTGGAAACCTTAGTCTCTGGTGGTAGGTCGAGGAAAATCCCTTGATCCCGTGGACCCAGGATCGCCCGACAATGGATGTGTAGGGTGAAAGTACATCTACGACATGAAAAGTGGTTAGAGTGATGATTTTTCATACTCAAAATTCTAGGGTGACCTCGCTCCTTGGACGGGTTGATGAGCCATTGAAGCCGAATGTGTTATAGGTAGAAGGGATTAGGCATTCGTCACTAAGACCCATTTTATTGAATATTTCATAAAACAAGATTTCGACGGAACTCCCTCCGTCGATTAGTATTTTTGGCATGGCCCAAGGTAATTCCCTAGGCTTTTATTCCTCGCTCTCCTGCTCAGGGAGTGCGATAGCCATCGTAACCACCAATGGATCATTGTGGTTTCGTCCTTCATAAGGTGCCTCCGAGGCTGAAAAACTGATGGGTATTTTCATTCACTTCTGCCTAGGAGGTTCTTTTTCTATGCTGAATACTTCGTCACCATCGAAGTTTCGCTTTCGGATTCGTCCTGTAATATTTCCTTCAGGTGTGGGAGCAATGATAGTTGAGTGCGATATCATATTGCATCCCAAGTATTGTGTTTCGCGTGGTATTTCTACGCGATGTACATCTCCTATGGTTGGTTGTATCACTGGCTGCACGATGTACTCCTGGAGCTTACCTTCGTCAATCATGTCTCGCACCATTTTCTTCAGGTCTCTGTATGGAACTCACAGAAATATGTTCGGTTCCTAGCACGCTCGGGCTATTGTCCTCTGTTCCATGGATATATAATTTTGTATTTTCCGTCATTCTTCTTAAGGATCTTGGATATGAGAGAATTTAGCTTCGTATAGACAGGATCTACAAATTTTCCCTTCTTTTACCGGGCTTGGTCTCGCCCTTTCCATCCTCCACTTCGATGTTTATCAAACTGGCTAGATCCGTTGTTGCATCGCCTTGCTCCTTGGGTCGGCGCCTGAGGGTTATGTGGTTCTACCATATTTTCCCATCTATTGGTTCCTTTTACCTATTTGTCATAAGTACCATCTTGGAGTTCTTCAAGGGCTATGTAGTCCTCTTGAATTTCTCTCAATTTACCTAGGTTAGGTGGCATGGTTTCGTATATGCGTACAAATATTGGGTATGTATTTCTCAGACTGTTTTTGAATCCCAAGATCGCATAGGCCTCTGGAACTCATCCGATATCGCCACATAATTTCCTCTACCGAGTTACCAGTGAGCGGAGTGACTCGCTTGGTCCTCGGGCTAGCTGGAACAACATGTTGATTTCTGGTTTGACTCTACTGTTATGTATGTATGTTTCCAAGAATAACTGGAATAGGTGGGAAAATGACTTAACCGACCCCTTAGGCATGTTATTGAACCACATTAGGGCTTCATCTTTTAAACTGGTTGGAAAAAGGTCTACACATAACTACATCGTAATGGCTCCACTGGGTTAGTGTCATGCGATACAATTTAAGATGCTCTATTGCATCGCCTGTCTCATTGAAGGGAGTTGTAAATGTTGGATGCGAGTATTTCCTTGGAAATGGTTTGGCCAATAGGCTCTCAGATAAGGGAGATTTCCCTGACTCTTGCATTACTTCTACCAACTTTTTGCCATCTTGCCTTCCTGTAGCCTCTCTACACATCGCTTTGAGTTGGCAGAGTCGGACTTGCAATTGATCGTCAATATGTATCATTTCGTCCTTCTTCTTTCTTCCTTGGGCTCTCCCGGGCGAGAAAGAGGTTTCTGGTCGTCGATACCTTGATCTCCCTGAGTCTTCGTCCGATTTTTCAACGTAGGACACTATCTTAGAGCGAGCTGACTTTGAAGTATCACCTTGATCGCCCTGTGTCCTCGTCCGATTGTTCGACGTAGGACACTATCTTAGAGCGAGTTGAATTTGAAGTTTCCCCTTGCTTAGGGTTGATGGCTGTGAGGTTCTCGGCCTCATAGTTGGTCTTAACTCCATCCTCTCTATTTTTCTCTCGTCTGTGTTTTGGATTGAGATCGGACGATCCTTCAGAGGGGCTGTTGATTTTTTTTTTATAGCGGTAAATAGGATGTCGTTCACTCGGACTCGTTGAGGTTTGATTTAAGACTTAAAAATAAAGAAAGTATTTACAATAAGATTGTCACAAAATATCGAGAGAACTGGGACTCGGAATTCTACTATTAATCACAATCAATTGGTTCAAATAATGACTCAAAAAAATTCTAGCTCTTTTGCAGACTCTTATCTTTGCCGAAAGTAGATTTTCTAAAATATTAGATGTAAATCACAAACATGGTGCATCAAATGCTCTTACGTCTAAGCATACACCATCAAACAAAATCACAACTAATTAGTGAAAATCAAAAATCAATTAAAATAAGTGCAAAAAGTCACAAGAAATCAAATATAGTTACCAAACCATTGTGAAATAAGGCTTCCTCCGTTGTCCCGGTGATGGGGTTTAGCTGCTCATGCTCAAAACACACCCAAAATAATAATGCATAACTCAAAAGGTGTTTTTATTGAAGAAATATGATAAAATAGTGAAAATAGCTCAACTGTTACGTTTATAATCATTACAGAATGACTGTTACAATGGAAACAGGAAAAATAATGACTGTTGTATAACTATAGTTTCTGCTATAGAAAGATACGACACCCTCTACGACTGACTTGGGGCATCCAATGTTCTTCGTGTTCAACAGTTATGCAGCAGCAGAAACTTTATTGTAATTATTATGTTCTTCTTTTCCCGACTCTGTTAAGTTCCCCCCAACTCTCGACAACCCCGCTGTGAGTCCCGGCCACCTTATTTATATGTACAGAACCCTAAACAACTCCCCAAAATCCTCGGATATTCTATCTTTTTTTTTCCTTCCAAGTTACGACATGTTTTTTGCTTCACGCGTCTTCTTGTTGAATCTGCATCGTCTAAAACTCTTTCTAAAGATAGAACTCAATCCTACATGGTGTTTTCCTTCTAACCAATCCTCCACGTAATCTCCAGGTCCACACAGAAACTCCGAGTATTTATCATCCCATGTTTAATAGAAAACCAAAGAAGTCGTGGTTATGTTCGATTCTACAGCCCATACCTTCCCTGTTTAGTTAAAATAGGCCCAAAGAAATGTGAATCTATGAAAGAGTCCGAGTAAATATTTCTCCAAATCCATGCACACAGAAGACCGAAAGTTTCCCGCCTTTTTCTGCTTTTGAATGTGAAGGGGACAAGACAGCCCCTATCCGGTACTGGGGTGCCAATAGCCGTAGGGTGTGAATAGAAATTAGAGTGCCCCTTTGTAATTGAAATACCTCTTAGTAATTGAAGTGCCCCTTTTCCAAAGTAGGGGTCCATTTATTAATTGTCCTCCGGGTGCGCTAATTTCACTTTTTGAGCTAATTTTTCCGCAAAAGCTAATTTCTCCAAAAACACCTACAAACACACCAATAGCCAAAATAAATACGAAATTGAGCACTAACAATACATACAATTGAGATCAATTTAGACACAAAAATGTGTCTATGAAATACCCCCAAACTTATTATTTGCTAGTCCTCGAGAAAAAATAAAATAAAATCCTAACTCACTGTCGCATGCATCGTCTATTGCATTTGACGTATGCAATAAGCCTTTAAATCCCTAGGTGGCCCTAGTGGCCGAGTTATAGTCTCGGTAGGGCTTACAAGAGATATACCTACAAAAACTTTACTCCAGACCTTATCTATCTACGCAGAACCTTGGAATATCACTAAAGAACCTCCTTGGTGGCATACTCTCATTGATTACGAGAGGAAGTACCCTGATGCGAAATTCCAATCGTTGTACACGAGTTTGCACTCAAGCATACTAAAATTCATATATAAGTGACAGAGCTCTACTCAGATAGTTGCACTATGGACACCATTATCTGGAGTCAACAAATCACATGGATAGATTAAGAGATGGATATAGAGAAAAACATGGATGGTTTTGATGTTGACTAGGTGGACGGTGTTTCACATATCTGTCTGAAGGCTACTGCCAGAATCAACCTATCATAATGGACCGAGATACTGGTCTGACTAATATCAAAACTACTGGCATATACAAGGGAACCATTAGTCGACAATCCTAATTCTAGATCAACTCATCTGGAATATACAAGGGAACCAACGGTCAATTTATTCACTGAACATTAACAATTAACTTTTTTTTTAACAACATGATTAGATATTGTGGATCCAAGCGGATGCTTGTTGTCAGCAGATTACATGGTAATTCTCGTGGATCCTGCGTTCCACGCTTGTTTAGGCGACGGAGACATGGAGAACACACACATATTGCTATCCAAGTGTTAATATTTATTCCGATTGGTCTAAATTTTTTTTATTATTGGATAAAAAGTATTACATTAACTAGTTGGAAGCCTAACAAGCTAAGCTCCGACAACATACTACTACATTAATTGAACAGGTTGCTATGCTAACCTACCAGCGAGCCTCATGGGTAACCTAGCCAAAGGATCCGAAGCGGATAGGGGAGATGAGATTGTGTCACGAGGGGGGGAAACTAACACTACCTTCCATGTTAATTCCTGTAATATTACGCCAATGGGGGCTTGAACCTGGGACCTCCTGGAACGCATAAAACTTCGGGAAACGGGGATGACCAGCTGAGCTAGGGCCCGTTCTTATTGGTCTAATTGGGTTTTTTTTTTTTTAATAATTATTTTTTTGGGTATCTCAACTACTCTATTTTACCCTAGCAGTAGTAACAACTTGAATCATGAGCCCCACCTAATCACTTAGAAAAACATATTTTAAAAGAAAACAAAATAAAAACAGAAGTGAAAAGGACTCAACGAGATATGGCGAAACTACCATGTTATTTCTAACACCTGAGCTTTGTGATTTTATGAATAGACTCTTTAATGTATCCATCTAATCATATTGGTTCCTCAACTCCTACAACCAAGATACTTTCATCCACTTAGATTGGTTAGTGTTATCTTTATGTTTGTAAGGTAAAATTGCTTCTACCCCAAACACAGAATTTTTATGATGCTTTTGTTGGGAATCGATCGCTACTTCAATCTTCAATTGATTTCTGGTGAAAGGGGGGTGGTACCTACAAAAAACCCTCCGATGCTAAAGTCAGAGTAAGATTTTTTCACAGGTATTTTTGGTAATAAGATTGCTTACCTTTTTTGTTGTAATTCTCTCCATTTATATGTTATGGATTTACTGGTTTTGATGCAGGAATGAATTGCAGTAATTGGCCCTGCATGTCAGTTTTTGATGCAGGCATGAATTCCTTGCATGACGCCCTGGCATGAATTCCCTGCATGACGCCCTGGCATGAATTCCCTGCAATAATTCTCCTGCATGACTGTATGGCTCCCAGAATATTCCAGAAACTTACATTATGGTAATGGGGTATGGATAACCATAGGTGCAAGAGAAATGGGTGTAAGCAGACGGGGCGCAAACATCTTTTAAGCAATGGACATGGGTGCAAATATCCGGGGGATACGGGACTAAGCAACATCGAGCAACACCAAATCAGTCCCACCAATTATTCTCCAATTAATCGCCGATTAATACCCATGAAATCGCCTCCCTTGTTAATCGCCGATTAATCTCCATTTAATCGGCGATTGACGCTTGCTGATGGCCGCCGGGACTTGCCGCCGATCGCTGCTGCTGCTGTTCCGTTGAAATTCCGGTAGTTATGACGTCATGCTAACGCCGTTAATGACGCCGTTAGATATTGACCGAAGATGCTGGGTATATGCTAACGCCGTTAACGGCGGCGTCAATTATTAACGAAACTGCTGACAGTTCAGCTAACCGACGAGTCACCTGCTGACGTGGCACCCATTTTGATGACGTGTATTCTGACATGTCATTAGATTTGCTGACGTGGCACCCATTTGGCTGGTACGTGTCTGCTGACATTTCACATAGGCTGACGTGTCATATGCTGACGTGGTGCGGTGTTGACGTGGCACCCCTGCTGACGTGGAAATATATGGTTGTCTAGAATTTGTTGACGTGGCGCGGTGATGACGTGGCACCCCTACTGACGTGTCTCTGCTGACGTGGCACCCCTGCTGACGTGGCTCTGCTGATGTGTCACTGTGATGACGTGGCAATATCATTTTGTCTTGAATTTGTTGACGTGGCGGTCCTTATGTAGAACCTTCTAGCCTAAGTTTGAGTTCTTGCTCATGGGCTTGTGAATTGAGTGTTTGCTAGTGAGGCCTAGCTTAGCTTGTTGCACGTGGGGTGTTTGTTAGGCCTAGTTTGCCATACTTGGGTAACCAAGGGAAGCACCTTAGGCCCAATGAACCCTCCTTTGTTAATAGTAGGAACTTTGTAGGCCTAGGTTAGCCTATTTATTTGTGTAGAATATTAAGGGTACAAACATCGCCCCCTCTTAATCCATAACCTGTTATGGGTTAATAAGTTCGGGTTCCCCTCTGTTTTACATTTTTCTGGAGTGTTACATAACTCGCCCCCGAGCGTGATTTTCGGAGTGTTGTGCAACTCTCCCCCAGGGATGTGTTGATTGCACTGGAGTGTTATATATCTCGCCCCCAAATGGTTGAGGTGACATATAACTCGCCCCCAGTATGTTTTGTGTCATGCTGCTCAATGCTCGTGCATGGGTGCACCTCCCTGCTGCATTTCGCTAGCGCACGGAATGAAAAGTCGAACTGTGCATTCACCCTATCTGCGAGGTGTTAGAGACGTCGCTGATAGCAGACTCGAAATACACTGTTTTGTCATTTAGGGATGACTGTGGATTCGATTATCCGCAGTAGCTTATAATTAACTCGAACAATATTGATAAAGTATGGAATACTAAAATTATGCTGAATTGAATTTCTGAATTAAAATAACAAGATAAATACCTACTTCTTCGAAAACAGCTGCCTCATTAAAACCTTTGAGTGGAAAACCCAGTGGAATAAAACCATCAAAAAAGAAAAAGTGTGCAGCACAGCTAGATTTGAATCTACTCCTAGTGATAAAACTTCTTCAAGTGGAACGAATTCCACGGCTTCCATGGCTTTGAATCCTCCTTTCCATCGAGGTTCCTTAAGTAGTAGGATCCTTGAGATGCTGGCCTATCCATTATGTATGGACCTTCCCAGTTTGCTCCGAGCTTCCCACAGTTCGGTTCCATCGTGGCCGCCCGCGTTTTCTTCAAGACATATTCCCATGGATTGAATGACAGTTCTCTAACTTTGCGATCATACCTCAGCTTGATTACCTGCTGGTATCGAACTAACTGCTGCAAGGCTGTTTTTCTTTGTTCTTCCAGCAACTCTTTATCTAAAGCTAGGATGCTGTCATTTTTCCCTTATTTGACAACACGAGTTTTGGTAGTCTTGAGTTGTACCTCGGTGGGTATGACCGCCTCTGTCCCATACGCCAATGTAAATGGTGAAAACCCAGTAGATCTTTTTGGGGTTGTTCGATATGACCATAAGACTCCAGGGAATTCTTCGGTCCATTTTCCCTTCGCCTTATCCAGCCGTTTCTTGAGATTGTCCATAATAACGCGGTTGGTCGCTTCTGCCTGCCCGTTGCTCTGAGCATAGTAAGGAGACGAGAAATTGTGGCGAATATTCAGGCCCTCGCAGAAATATTTGATCACTTCGGAATCAAACTGTCTCCCATTGTCTGATATTATGGCATCTGGGATTCCAAATTTGCAGACGATATTCTCCCATATGAATCTTTTCACACCATGTCTGGTAACGTGTACCCGTGCCACTGCTTCGACCCATTTGGTGAAATAGTCAGCAGCGGCTAATACAAATCTGACGCCCCCGGGAGCTTTTGGAAGCGGTCCGACGATGTCTAATCCCCACATAGAGAATGGCCAGGGACTAAAAACTGGATGTAATTCGTTGGCGGGCCTTTTCGGAATTGGAGCGTGTTGTTGGCATGGCACACATTTTTGCGCATATTATTTAGCGTGTTTCTGCATGTACGTCCAGAAATACCCCTGGGTGAGTACCCTATGTGCGAGACTGCGCCCTCCAGAATGGCTGCCACAAATTCCCTCATGAGCCTCTGCCAGTATTAGTTTTTCTTCCTCGGCTGATATGCATCGCAAAAATGGCTCTAAAGCTACAGGTTTGCGGTATAACATCCCTTCGATCATTGAGTATCTCCATGAATTCCTTTTCACCTTTGCAGCAAGTTTCTCATCTTCAGGGAGTTCGCCGGTTGTCAGGTACTGGATGTAAGGTTGACGCCAGTCTGCAATGTTTTCAACATGATCGCATGAATTGTCTGTCACTGGACTGTCAATATCCATATTGTTGTCGATGTTCTACGTATCTCCCTGTGCTGATGCAGCTTCCCTCTCGCCCCTACTAGCGTGTTCGAAAGCTAGTACAAAATGGTTGTCGGAGACGCTAGGTAACTCTTGGAAATCTACTACAACAAAACGGACGGTATCCGTTGGCACTGCGGAATACAGATATGCTAAAGCATCTGCGTGCCTGTTCTCCAATCGCGGTCGCTTCCCAATAGAGAATTAGTCGAACTCATTTGCCAGTTTTCTCATATGATCTAAATACAATGCCATTCTCTCCTCCTTTGCTCTGTAGGTCCCCAGAAATTGGTTAACTACTAGCATGGAATCAGTCACTAGCTTCACGTTCTTCACCTCTAACTTCTTGACATCTTTTAAACCGATAATCACAGCTTCATATTCTGCTTCATTATTCGATGCTTGGAAACCCAGCTTGGTCGCTTTCTCGATCCTCGAACCTTCGGGGGTAAGGATGATGCATCCAACTCCAGCACCACTAACGTTTGAAGACCCATCAGTAAATACAGTCCATAATGGTTTTGGTGTATCGATCTCCATTACAGACTCGCCCCCGGTCTGATCAGTGACTGTCTCAGTGGGTTTGAACAACTCCTATTCCTCTCCAGCAACCGTTTCTATATCATCTACCGGAAAATTTGCTAGCAGTGCATCCAGTGCGTGTCATTTTTATGCAGTTCTGGTTTCGTACTTGATCTCATACGCCCCCAGAAAATTTGACCATATGGCCAATCGACTTGAATCATCAGCACGTTCCAGGATTCTCTTCAGCGGGTATTCCGAGTATACTACGATATGCCTTCCTTGGAAATAAGGATTGAGGTGACGGGATGCATGGAACAGTGCGAGTGTTATCTTCTCAATTTTCTTGTACCGTGTTTCCGCCCCCGTCAAGGATTTACTGACGAAGTAAACCGGTTTCTCAAATGGATCTGTAACAAACAGCACTGCACTCATAGCGTTTTCCGTTGCAGCCAGATAAACTCCAATAGGTTGTCCAGTTTTTGGACTCACCAAAACCGGTGGGGTTGAAAAATATTGCTTTATCTCATCAAAAGCCCTTTCACACTCAACCGTCCAACCAAAATTCACTGCTTTCTTTAAAACGTCAAAGAATGGCTTGAATCGATCCGACGAGCGTGAAATGAAACGGTTTAAGGCTGCTAATCATCCTGCTAGCTTCTGCACCTCCCTCTTTATTCTTGGGTATGGCATTTCTCTGATGGCCCTGATTTTTTCCGGATTCGCCTCGATTCCTCTGTGTGTCATCAAGTATCCAAGGAACTTTCCTGATGACAGCCCGAATGAACATTTTGCTGGATTGAGCATCATACGATATTGCCTTAAGATATCGAACGTATTTTGCAGATCAAGAAAATGCAATTCTTTTTGCTGAGATTTCACTACCATATCATCGATGTATACTTCCATCGACTTCCCAATCAGATCCTTGAACATATGGTCTACCAAGTGCTGGTAGGTTTCCCCTGCGTTCTTTATCCCGAACGGCGTTACAGTATAGCAATAAACTCCTCTGTCGGTCATGAATGCAGTATGTTCTTGATCGTCCTCGAACAAAGGTATTTGGTTATACCCAGAAAAACCGTCCATGAATGACAGTCTCCCAAACCCTGCGGTTTTATCCACCAAATCTCTTATCATTGGCAGCGGGTACGGATCACTCAGACATGCTTTATTCAAATCGGTAAAATCGATACAGACACAAATTTTACCATTCTTCTTTGGAACGGGTACCACATTTGATAGCCACCGAGGATATTGCACTGGTCGAATAAATCCTACTTCCAACAGCTTTTCGACCTCCTCAGTAACTCCATCTTTTTTTCTTTGTGCCATATTCTTGATTTTCTGTCGAACAGGACGGAAATTCTCATCGATATTTTGTCTGTGGCAGGCTACATTCGGATCTATCCCTGACATCTCAGCAAAACTCCATGCGAAAACATAGGTGTTTGCCCTTAGAAATGTAATTAAACCATCATGTTCATGTTCAGGCAGGTATGCTCCCACGAACGTTGTCTTGTGCTCCTCATCTCCAATTTGGACCTCAATCAGTTTCTCGGCCGTCGGGGGTTCAGCTGCGTCCTTTCCCTTATATGAATCTGGAGGGAGAGGGTTCTTTAATTGCTATTTCTTCTCGACTCGCATGATCTGGTTGCCACTGACCTCTGACTTCTTGTACTCATCCATTTCACTCTCATGACACTTATGGGCGGCCATCTGGTCGCCTCTAACTTTCACAACTCCTTCCGGGTAATAAACTTCAGGAATTGATGATTAGATGATGTGACTGCATCGATCTCATGCAGATAATATCATCCTACGATCGCATTGTAGGGTTCTCGGAAATACAGCAACAATAAAGTGCCCAAGACGGACTTGTCAGCCACTGTTATCGGCATATTCACTTTTCCAATCGCCTTTGTAACTTCGCCGCTAAACCGATAATTGGATTTTCATCCTCATCGATCAAGTCATGTGGGAGATTCATATAGGAGTAAGCTCCTGAAAACAACACGCTCACTGAGCTTCCCGTATCCACTAAAATCCGGTGCACACGAAACATGCCAATCCAAGCAGTTATAACGACGGCATCATTGTGTGGAGCATATACACCTATCATGTCTGCTTCAGAGAACTCGATATTTTTGCACCCAAGATCCCTAGTTTCTGCTCCATTACCGCTGACAAAATCAATGTGATTTGTCAGGTACCATTCCTTGAACTGTCTGAGCTTTCTCATTGTCTCGTCTTCCGATTCCCGCCTGGTCATTGAATGGATCATGGCATGACTAACGTTAATCACACGAGCGTTAATCACATGTGCAATGCCAAACTGACCAGGACCTTTCCCAAAGTCCTTTTGCATGATCTCTTGCAGATTTCCAGCGTCGATCATTCGCTGGACCTCGATCTGTAGAGAGTGGAAATTCTCGGTCTTGTGACCATGGTCCTTATGAAACTTGTAGTATTTTCTCCTATCACGTTTATCACGTGTCTCAGCTGGTAAAGGACGAGGGGGGATCAAATCCTTGCTGATTTTGTCGTACAATTCTGTAAGCTATATGTTCAACGGTGTCAACTTCATATCCTGGAATTTCTGATATCCAGTTTCCATTCTTTCACTTTGGTTCTTATCTCGGACTTCTCCTCGGTCATTGTGCTGGCCGCTCGAACGGTTCTTCGATTTGTCTCTCTTCCCATCACTTGGATGATTGGATGATCTGGTAACATCTCTCATTTCTCGAGCTTTGGAAACATCTTTAACTCGGGCATATTCTTCAACTCGATCATATAGTCCTTCCAGAGTCTTGGGCGGTCTCTTGACTAAGGATCCATACA
Source organism: Papaver bracteatum (assembly GCA_023529315.1). NCBI lineage: Eukaryota > Viridiplantae > Streptophyta > Magnoliopsida > Ranunculales > Papaveraceae > Papaver > Papaver bracteatum. The sequence goes on from JAJJWX010002584.1 coordinate 132,659, forward strand.
CACCTATTTGATCGTGATGATATGCTTGCTTGTAATCCTCGATGATGACTTGGTCGTTGGCACCATCCACGTTGGCCAATTCTTGCTTGAAGCACCTAATAAACTGTCTGATGCTTTCATCCTTCCGAATTGCAAGAAGGAACAACGTATGGCATCCCTTCCGATCACGTCTGTTATATTTGTAGTGAGAGTAGAATTCTCCAACCAGCTCATTGTAAGTACCAATCGACTTTGCTGGGAGTCGATTGAACCATTTTATTGCTTCTCCAGCTAATGACTGTGGAAACATTTTGCACATTAATTCATCACTGTGCTGCCACAGAGTCATGGCAGTTTCATAGTGCAAAATATGCTGATCTAGGTCGTCTATTTTTTCATCGAATTCTGGCAGCTTTGGAACTTGAAAATTCAGCGGTGGTATAAATTCTTTGATATTCAGCTTGAAAGGGGCTCCAACAGATCGGTGCAACCGGTCCAAGTTTTCTTATCTGGATTGATTTTTCGACATTACTTTCTCGGTCATCTTTAAAGGCGACATTACATTTTCGACATTACTTTCTCCGAACGAGCATATGAATCCTGGGAAAAATCTCGATCATCATTCCAATCTTGATCTTCCTCCTCATCGTTTCTGAGGCGTTTTGAACTGATGTTGGATCTGGTCGCACTCTGCTGATTTGCAGCTTGCCGAGTCCTTGCTCGGCAGGGTTGTACACGTCTTCGTTTAGGTAATTCTCCAGTGGGTAACAGATTTATCTCTGGTTGATCAAGATCGATCACCTCTCTGTTTGGTTTTGCTACTTGAGGGTCAATTCGACTTCCGAGGCGTTGCCATACCGACTCCTCTTTTTTTCCAGATCACCAATCTTATGTCGAGACTGGTTCAGACGCTCCAATATTATGAGAGCGTTCTCCTTCTCCAACTCGTTCAGCCGATTACGCAACAGTTCCTCCTATGTACTAGGAGTCGCGGTGCGTCCGTCTCGCAAATCTTGTCCATCTGCATTCCTCCTAAACGGGCTGCCGAACACATGCCCTCTGTTTTTTCGAACTAATGGGTTTTCCCCACCAATATCCATTTCTTCTCCATCCATCACTGGTTGTTTTTCCCTTCTCCGATTTAGATCTGGAGTTCTGTCACGGAGACGATCTCGATCTCGTCCTCGATCCAGGGATCTGTTATGAGCATCATCTCGATTTGGACCCTGCATGTTTCCAGTGGGTATTGCTGGGGATAACTAAACTTCAACTTCTTTTCTTTCATCCTCACTCATGTGATGTCGAGGATTGTTAACAGAATCTAACCTTCGTGCAGTTTGTTTGATTACTTCCATAACTCAATCTAGTAAAACACGATTTTCTTTTCTCAAAAACGTTAGTCGGCGCCACTGTTTGTAAGGTAAAATTGCTTTTACCCCAAACACTGAATTTTTATGATGCTTTTGCTGGGAATCGATTGCTTCTTCAATTGATTTCTGGTGAAAAGGAGGGGGGGGGGAGGGGTTCAGGGTTCGTGGTTCAGTGTTCAGTGTTCAGGGTTCAGGGTTCAGGGTTCGGGTTCATTGGAGTTTTTTTTGACTTTAGCAAAAAAAACTCCAATGCTAAAGTCAGAATAGGATTTTCTCACATGTATTTTTGGTATGAAGATTGCTTACCTTTTTTGTTGTAATTCTCTCCATTTATATGTTTCGGATTTGTTGTTTTTGATGGAGGCATGAATTGCAGTAATTGGCCCTGCATGTTAGTTTTTGATGGAGGCATGAATTCCTTGCATGACGCCCTGGCATGAATTCCCTGCATAACGCCCTGGCATGAATTCCCTACAATAATTCTCCTGCATGCCTGCATGACTCCCAGAATATTCCAGAAACTTCCATTATGGTAATGGGGTATGGATAACCAAAGGTGCAAGAGAAATGGGTGTAAGCAGACGGGGCGCAAACATCCTTTGAGCAATGGACAAGGGTGCAAATATCCGGGGGCTACGGGACTAAGCAACGTCGAGCAACACCAAATCAGTCCCACCAATTAATCTCCAATTAATCGCCGATTAATACCCATGAAATCGCCTCCCTTGTTAATCGCCGGTTAATCTCCATTTAATCGGCGGTTGCCGCTCGCTGACTGCCGCCGACTTTGGCCGCCGATCGCTGCTGCTGCCGTTCCGTTGAAATTCTGGTAGTTATGACGTCATGCTAACGCCGTTAGATATTTACCGAAGATGCTGGGTATATGCTAACGCCGTTAACGGCGGCGTCAATTATTAACGGAACTGCTGACAGTTCAGCTAACCGATGAGTCACCTTCCATGTCAGCATCCTTGCTGACGCGGCACCCATTCTGCTGACGTGTATCCTACCACGTCATTAGCTTTGCTGACGTGGCACCCATTTGGTTGGTACGTGTCTGCTGACGTTGCACATAGGCTGACATGTCATATGCTGACGTGGCGTGGTGATGACGTGGCACCCCTACTGACGTGGCTCTGCTGATGTGTCACTGTGCTGACGTGGCAATATCAGTTTGGCTTGAATTTGTTGACGTGGCGGTCCTTATGTAGAACCTTCTAGCCTAAGTTTGAGTTCTTGCTCATGGGCTTGTGAATTTAGTGTTTGCTAGTGAGACCTAACTTAGCTTGTTGCACATGGGCTTGCACATGGGGTGTTTTTTAGGCCTAGTTTTCCATACTTGGGTAACCAAGGGAAGCATCTTAGGCCCAATGAACCCTCCTTTATTAATAGTAGGAACTTTGTAGGCCTAGGTTAGCCTATTTATTTGTGTAGAATATTAAGGGTACAAACACCTTAATAATAATAAATTTCTAGGATCTGGAGTTTAATTATTGCAACTAAAGAGTTTCTCCCATACGCCCAAACTTAAATCTAACATTCTCCTCAATGTGCTAAAGATAAAATTAAAAGCATGAACAAGGAGAAACTATTACCACTTGAAGAAAAAGAGTTAAGGAAAGATATTACCGTGTTGCAAGAGCATGGGTTACCTCCCAAGAAGTTCTAAGTTTAACGTCTTCAGCAAGACATATGAAAGAATTGATCACCTCGAATCATATAGCAATAATTGAAACAACTGTGGATCATCTGCATCAATTACATCTAGTTGTGGTTCAGGTTCAGGTTCTATAAAGGGGTCTAAATATAATATTTTCATAGGCTTCCCATCCTCATAAGTAAGATCCGAAAAATTAGGTTCTAAGGTCTGGAAAAAATTAGAAGCACATAATAATAACCTGAATAATTAAGGATCCTCTAAGTCAATCAGTTTTGACTCACACAGTTGACCACAATGAGAGTGGTGGTCATTCTTAAGCAAATATGTCGTTTTTATTCTCCTAAAATAATTAGGTTTAGTCTCATAATGATAGGTGTCTAAAACACCGTATTATTTATCTATTGTTTATGCTTTCTCTGCTAGTTTTCTTGTAAATTATGTATCTTATGTTTTGTTTTTGAGTATTTAGGTACTTTGGAGTCATTTGGATCAAAAGAGGAGGAAACATGGCAAAAGCGTTGGAGGCGGATTGTGTCTCATTATTTGCTTTTATTTCTTCATCTCTGTCTGAAAAGTTTGTCGGCTTTAGTGATGCAAATTTCTGTCTGAAAAGCACGACAACTTTAGTGATGACTCTCATTGAAGAGTATAAGTGAATATGAGAAATAAGGGACGGTTGTTGTTAGTGGAGGAACTCGGAGAAAGCGTTCATTTGGAAAATAAAGGGTAAAGCTGTCATTTCACGGAGAGCACTATCCGGAGCCTAGCCAAGGTTAAGGGGTAATCAGTTTTGTGCTTAAAAGGAATTGCTAAACGCACCAAGGAAGAAACTTAGGGCACCCATCTGGGTGGTTCTATAGTGGGGTGTAACAATCCATCCAATCATTCCCAAACCAATAACCCTAGATTTGAGAGATATTTTCTCTCAATCATTGCATCTGAAATTGAGAAGAAATAAAAAAAAAATGATGTGGCTGCTGTTATTGCAAAGATTGAGAAATTGAGAGATGATTCTGCTGGAAGAGGTGGTGATTCTGAAATTGGTGTTGCTGGGATCGAATTAGGGTCAAGTGATGAAGCTTATGAAGTTGATGAGATTGGGTATCGAGAAAGTGTTGATGCTGTTAGAAACAAATACAGGGAGAAGATGATGAAATCTGTAACAAGAAGAGAAACTAAAAGATGGGTTTGAGTCTGATTAGGGTTTAGTTGAATCTGTGATGAAGGAGACGACCATGGTGGGCTGTTGGTGATGAGTTAGGGTGATAAAAATGGGTTTAAGCTATGAATATGGTGGTTGAAGTGATGGGTTGTGTGATTAAATTTGTATTGTGCAGATGAAGGAATTGAAATTTCATGGTTTGAGTTGAACATACGTTGGTGATGGCAGTAACTGGTGTTTAAGAGAATCAGGGTTGAAAATGGAAGCACTTGCAGTGATGTTGGTTTTGCTCATGGTGGTTAGATGAATGACTATAGGATTTTGGCTAGAGAAACTCAGGGAGAATGTGTGATATGAGTTACAGGGATTGATTGGCAGCTGCAGGTGAATAATATTTTGGAATTGATTGGCAAGGAAGCAGAGTTGGTGCAGTTTATGGTTGTGCTTGGTGAGAAAATACAGGTGCCTGAGATGGGGTTATGGTGGTGCTAGCAGGAACTGAAATAATGTTGTCAAGCTTCTAGATAAGACCATATTGAGCATATGGGTTTGATTGGTTTATGATGTTGCTTGTGAGAACAACACTGGGAGATGGCAGTGGTGAGAAGGAGCTGTGTATGGAATTGCAGCTGAGTTTTACAGTGGTTTGAGCTTGAATCAGAGATAGTGAACAATAGGTTGTGGAGCTGTGAAAGCAACAAAATGGTGTGTTGACTTATACATGGGAGTTCCAGTATTGTCAGCTGCAGTTTCCAGCAAGGGCAAATCTGTATGGAAGAGAATCTGGTGTTGTTGGTTTATTGCAGTTGAAGCCTCATGTGGTGACTTGAGATGGGTGAGCAATGGACTGATGGTGGTTACAGTCAGGAGTCTGTGGTGTTGTTGCTGTTATGAGATGAATCTGGTGGTATTGAAATGGGTTGAGAAGGTGATACAAGCTGCTGATTGTGCTAAGAATGTGCAGCTGTTTTGGAGCAGTGAGCTTTGATGTTTGGGAATGCAGTGAAGGGTGCAGGTTTGTAAGATGGGTGCTGGTGTTTTTGGGAGGATGAGTTTGATCTGTTGAAGTGCATGAAATGAATATATCAAAGAAGTAATGCTGCTGCTGTAATACAAATGGGTCTTGTGGTGTTGAACTGTTGCAGGAAGTCATGAAGCTAAGATGGTTGTAGCTGTGAAGCAAGTAGAGGTGAAATTCAAGGGTCTGTGGAGGTTGGTCTGAAGCTGTTTCTCTGAGATAGGGATGGAAAATTAAGGGAAGACCCAGCCAACATGGCTGGGTGTAGAGTTTATGATGATGCATCATCATAGCGTAGCAGCATTTGGCATGTGCAAGATTACAAAGCCAGAACCAGTTAGCTACTGAGTTAGACTCCGACTCAGATCACTCAGATTCTAACTCACTCACCGTTAGTCATCGTTAGTTTGACCGTCAATATTTAACGGTTGACTATTATTTTGACCGGTGACCGGGCGGACTTTTCCGGTCACCTGAGATGTTTTTCCAGTGCCGGTTTCCGGTCAAATTCCGGCCAAAAACACAGTTTTCCGATGAACGTTTTTGGGACATATTTTCTACATGGGTTTCTCTCACTCGTGGGGCGGGTGAAATTCCAACTAATGGACTTTGAAGACTTGGACCTAATTTTGGAAGGACGAAAATCTATAAAAAGGAAGTTTTCTACACAATTTATACAACGTTTTATTCTATTCTTGGAGCTTTTGCAGAGAACTTCTTCTAGGGTTTGCTTTCTTTTATTTTTCATCTATTTTCTTTGAATATTATGATGATGAACTCCATGAATATGTGTATCTAAATACTATTATTGGTTATGGGATAAAAGTTTATTTCTTCATGCATGTTATTTGATTCTATTAATTAGTTTTGTCTTAATTTTATCGTTTATGACTCATTGTTTTTATTATCATATGATTTGAATGCTAGTTTGGTTGAGTCCGGAATCAATTGGATTTGTTTTCATCTCTATAGCTATATGAGGGTTTTTAATACGTAAAAGTTGTTATCTCTGATTTCTAGTAGCATCTTGTGGTTAATACTTGTAGTGATACATCTTTTTAATCGCATATGAATCATAACCTTTGTTAAAACGAATTAGTGCTTTTACACGTTTGTTTGCATCGATTAGTCTTATTTCATAGAACTTATTGGTCTTAGGGAGTTAAACCTAATTGTGCTTTTACACTTTAGGTTGCTTTTTAAGTAGATTTCACAATAGCATCTTTTAATGTTGTTTGTGATAAAATTAGGAAATAAACGGGATACTCTTGCGATCAAGATATCCTAGGACTTTTGATAATTGAGAGATTAAATACCAATTCTAATCATAGATGAAAAATACATGTTTGTGAATGATACTATCCCTTGACCAATATCTCCTCCTTATTGATTATTCCAACTATTTACTTTGCTTTATTTAGTTTTATTACTTTGATAAAAACAAAACACACCTTGGGTTATTTTGGTTACTTAAGAATCTGAAAATTGCATAACAACAATCGCCTCTCTGTGGATACGAACTCTTTCTTATCGAATATTATATTTATATTTAGTGAGTGAGGAAGTGAATTATTTTTGACGCATACGACACGCATCAAATTTTTGCGCCGTTGCCGGGGAGGCATTCGGCTTGTTATCTAGTTTTTAGTTTCTTTTTATTATTTCTTCTTGCATACTTGTGTTTCGTTTCTTGTCGTGTTTCTCACTTGTTTGCGAGAATTGTTTTTCAGGTACCTAATCTCTGGATTCTAAAGATTGGAATTATCCAAGGTGCGGGATAGCTACTCGAAAAGGCACAATACTCCAACCAAGGAAAGGCACAACGGAAGAACACAACTTGGAAGTAGAACACGAAGCTCTTCAGCAAGAAGGAGAAGGAGTAGCATACGAGATTCCTTTTGATAAAGAAGTTGAAGAAGAAGAAGCAATGGGTGACGCTGCAAATAGTACACTCACGGACTTGGATTCACACAAGTTGGATACACAGCGAGGTTGTATTCAAACCGACTCTACTTTTGAGATAAAGCCTGGATTGCTTAGAGAATTACCAAAGTTTCATGGCATGGTTAATGAATATCCAAACAAACATCTTATGGACTTCCACACCATTGTCACGGCTATGCTTCCAGCGAATATAGAGCCCGATGGTGCTATGTTGAAGGTTTTTCGATTCTCTTTGGCGGATAGTTCTAAGGATTGGTTATATTATTTGCCTCCCGGAAGTGTCACAACTTGGAATGGGTTGAAGAAACTCTTCTTAGAGAGATATTTTCCTGTATCTAAGGCTACTCAAATTCGCAAGGAGATTTGCGGGATGAAGCAAAATGTGGGAGAATCGTTATATGATTGTTGGGAACGATACAAGAGGTTGGTGGAAAGCTGTCCTCATCACCAATTTAGTGACGTTATGATCATCCAATACTTCTATGAAGGACTCCAATCAAGTGATATGAATCTTATTGACGCAGAGGGTGGTGGTGCACTGATGAGCACGAAAGTGCGACGCATTTTCACCCATAAATACATTAACTAGGACTCATTTTATTACTAATAATCTTGTTTGTAGGTGTTTTTGGCAAATAAACGGTTTTAGAAGAATAGGCTCGAAAAACTGTTAAAGGCACCTCCGGAGGACATTTGATATACGGACCCTCACTTTGGATAAGGGGTACTTAATTAATAAGGGGAACCCTAGCTGCTATTTGCACTCCACACCTGGATAAGGGGCACTCATCTTCTGAAATTCAAACTTGAGTTTTAGCGGGAATTTTTGAAGTTTAATGGCAGAATTAGGGTTGAGATTTTGAAGATGTTTTAATGAGATTCAATTACTAAAAATTCTTGGGTGAGTCTGTTAAAGCTTAACAGAGTTGGTATGATCGATGGAATTGATAAACTTGGGCTGGATAATCACCGATTGCTGAAAACAGAAAGGGCAGAATTTGGCGGGAAAATATTTCTTCATCTGATATATTCTGGATTGATTTCAGTTATATTCTGTTGAGATTCTCTCGTTCATTTTGGCGAGAAATTAGTTTTCAAAGTCGAACAGGATTGGTAATTGCCTCTGTTTCTAAGAATAAGAAGGATTTTCTCATGATTTTGATAAATAGGGAAAGTGATAAAGACCGGTTATTCTGTTTGATTTTATGGATTGAATTGGACAAGTATTTTTGGATAGTTTTGCATGGGAATGAGTTGGTATTACCCTGTGTGACTAAAACAAGAGTGGTAATTGGTTGTAAAACAGAAAAGGAAGGAAATTTCATGCAATCTCGATAAACAATGGAAGTACTCTCTTTTTGGGTATTTTTCTTCTCTCTGTGTGTTATCTTTGCAAGGAGGCGTGAGCTGTAAAAGAAGATATTCCGAGAAGATTTATTTTTGACAACCCAAAGACGTGTGAAGTTTAAAACAGAGAAGAAGAAGTTGCGTACAAATATGGAAATAATTCCCGAGACTGGAAAGAAGATATTGCTTTAATATTCGGAGTTATAGGGGAGATTCGGTGCTGTATGTTGCTATAAAAAGGAGTCTATAGAGTCAGAGAAGGATATCGAGAGTTGGGGAGGCTACAGAGCTCAAGAGGAGAAGTTGCAGAAACTTCTCTGCTGCTGCAGAGAGGTTGAAGACGAAGAACACAGTCGACTCAGTAGGACTGTCGTTTTAGAACTGTCGCTGTTCATTTCATGAATGACAGTTTTTCTGCGACAGTTTCTAAATATAGTTCTCTGTAACAAAAGCTTAAGCTATAACGGTCTGTTTGTAGCGGCTATTAACCATTGCAAATTTTCGGTTTATATTGTTTTCTCTTCTTTTCTTCATTGTAAGCACCATTTGAGCTATAAAAAAATATTTTGAGTGTGTATACAATATGAGTAGCTAAACCCCTACACTGGGTCGATGGAGGAAGCCGATTTTCGCACATGGGTGAATTTATTCTATTTTCTATTTGACTTTTGCACTTATTTTGAATTAATTTATGATTCGATAAAATTAGTTGTGATTCAATTAGATAGGTTATGCTTTGAATTAAGATAATCTATGCTTAGGGGATACAGTTAATGTTTTGAGGATCTACTTTGGAAAAACCAGAGTCGATGTTTTATTCACTGAGCGATAATTGTTGAGAATGAATAATTTAACTTCGTGTTGTGAATTTGGTGGAATCTAAGACCCAGTGACTCTCTTCTATTTATTATTTTATTTAAACCTTTTAATTTAATCTTAACAACATCCGAGAGAACGAATCTTTAACTACTACTACGAAAACTCAGAAAAACCTTAAATCATGCACTAGTGAGCAAGACGGCGGCACAAGTTAGAGAGTTGATTGAAAACATGGCAGCAAACTCCCAACAATTCTTGAGTCGTAGTTCGGATGTGATTCTTAGGAGAGTCAATGAAGTGAGCGAGGTGGAGGAACTTCGTCAACAAATGGGTAACATCACAGCAATGCTACAACATGTTTCAGCCGCAGTGATACCAATTTCTCATGGGTATGAAGACGTCAATGAGCAAGCTAATGTAGTCTTTGCAAATCAGAAAAGACGGTATGATCCTTATTCCAACACCTACAATCCGGGATGGAGAGATCACCCCAATTTTAGATATGCGAACAAGCAAGGAGCGGTTAAACAACCCAATTTCAACAATTCGGGTGGATTTGAACCTCAACAACAACAATTCCAGCCGCGTCAAAAATTTCAGCAACCACAACAATCAATGCAAAATCAAGGTTCCGATATCGATGCAAATCTTCAAACAATGATGCAAGGCATTTCTTCTATGTTTAAAGATAGCCAACAAGAAACCAAGAGTGCGATCAAGGAGTTGCAGACACAAATGGGTTCCATGGCTACTGAGTTGAACCAATTGAAGGCACAAAATAGTGGGAAACTCCCTTCTCAACCTATTAACCCAAAAGAGGGCGTCAATGCGATTACGTTGAGAAGTGGTACGCAACTTGTGCAACCCGAAGTTGCTGATTCGGGCACGTTGGAAACACCAAAGGAACCTGTTTTGGAGAATAAGAATGAGGATTCTCCCCAAACTTCTGAGGTACCTATTCCTAACTCTAAAACTCATATTCCTACTTATGTTCCTCCTTTACCTTTTCCTTGCAGATTTGCAAATTCTAAGAAGGAGGCACTAGAAAAGGATATTTTAGACGTTCTTAAGAAGATTCATGTGAACATATAACTCATTGATGCTATTAAGCAAGTTCAAAAGTATGCAAAAGTGTTGAAGGATTTGTGTACCAATAAGAAAAGGCTCAAAGGTAATGAAGTGCTTAGTGTGGGGAGAATGCTTCGGCAATCTTACAACACAAACTCCCACTAAAATGCAAAGACCCGGGTAGCTTTGATATTCCCGTAAAAATTGGTAACACTACATTTGACAAAGCTATGTTAGACTTAGGTGCATCCGTTAATGTTATGCCTGCATCTATGTATAAGTCACTTGATTTAGGTCCTCTCAAAAAGGCTGAAATTGTGTTGCAATTAGCCGATCGCTCTAATGTCTACCCAATGGGTATTGTTGAGGATATTCTTGTGCGGGTTAATCAACTAGTATTTCAAGCAGATTTTTGTGTCTTAGAGATGGATGAAGGTTCACCGGACTCGTCTCTTCCATTGCTACTTGGGCGTCCCTTCATGAAAACGGCGAAGACCATTATTAATGTGGATAAGGGAACACTAACTATGGAGTTTGATGGAGAAGTAATACGTTTCAACATTTTCGAGACGATGAGATATCCTAGTGATGTACACTCTTGCTTCTCCGTTGATGTGATGGATACATTGGCACAACAAATGTTTGAATTGAATGGTGATGATGCTTTAGAAACTTTTCTAAATACATCCATTGATAATGGTGTAGAGTGTGGTAATAAGGTCAAAGAAGCCCTTGGTGATCTCAACTCACTACAAGGATGCTCGGAAACTAATAATATCTCTTTTATTTCTTTACCATGCAGTGATGAAAAAAGTTTACCTTCAATTGTTAAATCTCCAAAGTTAGAATTGAAACCTCTTCCTAGTCACTTAAAGTACTTGTACTTGGGTGAAAATGAAGAGTTACCTGTGATTGTTTCTAATGAGCTTAGTGAATTACAGGAGCAAAAACTTCTAAGGGTGATAAGGAGGCATAAGACGTCCATATGATGGACAATTGCCGATATCAAGGGTATAAGCCCTGCCGTTTGTATGCACAAGATACGTTTGGAGGACGATGCAAAGCCTACAAGGGAAGCGCAGCGTCGTTTGAACCCCCCAATGATGGAAGTTGTGAAAAAGGAGATACTCAAGCTTTTGGAAGTGGGTGTTATCTACCCCATATCCGATAGCAAGTGGGTAAGCCCGGTACAAGTTGTACCAAAGAAATCAGGTGTGATCGTGGTGGAGAATGATGAAAATGAACTTGTCCCAACTTGTGTGCAAACCGGTTAGAGGGTTTGTATTGATTATAGGAAATTGAATGCCACTACTAGAAAAGATCACTTTCCATTACCTTTTATTGATCAAATGCTTGAACGTTTAGCTGGACACTCTTATTATTGCTTTCTTGATGGCTATTCAGGTTATAATCAGATTGTGATAGCACCGGAGGATCAAGAGAAAACCACTTTCACTTGTCCTTTCGGTACTTTTTCTTATCGAAGGATGCCTTTTGGCTTGTGCAATGCTCCAGCTACTTTTCAAAGGTGTATGAGAAGTATATTTTCAGAATATGTTGAAAACATAATCGAAGTGTTCATGGATGACTTTAGTGTCTTTGGTGATTCATTTGACCTTTGTTTGAACAATTTGTCACTAATCCTTGAACGATGTGTTGAAACAAATCTTGTGCTTAATTGGGAGAAGTGCCAATTTATGGTAACTCATGGCATAGTCTTAGGCCATATAATATCTTCTAAAGGCTTGAAAGTTGATAAATCTAAGATAGACCTTATTCTTGCTCTAACCCCTCCCACTACGGTGAGGGAGATACGCTCTTTTCTTGGTCATGCAGGTTTTTATCGTAGATTCATCAAGGATTTTTCCAAGATAGCATCACCACTTTGTACCTTATTGCAAAAAGATGTGGTTTTTAACTTTGATGAAAAGTGTGTGGCGGCATTCAATCGTTTGAAAGAACTTTTGATTTCAGCCCCTATCATTAAACCACCGGATTTGAGCAAGCCTTTTGAGCTCATGTGTGATGCAAGTGATTATGCGGTTGGTGCGGTGCTTGGGCAGCGTGTGGGGAAGATACCTCATGCTATTTATTATGCTTCTAGAAGGTTAAATGAAGCCCAACAAAACTACACTACCACTGAAAAAGAGTTATTAGCTATTTTTTTTGCTTTGGAAAATTTTCGCTCTTATCTAATTGGTACAAAAGTTGTTGTCTTTTCAGATCATGCAGTACTTAGGTACTTGCTTACAAATAAAGAGGCGAAACCGAGGCTCATACGATGGATTTTACTCTTGCAAGAATTTGATATTGAAATCAAAGACAAGAAAGGAATTGAGAACACCGTGGCGGATCATTTGAGCCGTCTTTCTTTGGACAAGGAAGCTATCCCGTTGCGTGAAAGTTTCCCGGATGAGAAACTATTCTCAATTGCATTTGGAGAACCATGGTATGCGGATATTGTTAATTACTTGGTGTATAAACAAATCCCAAAGAACTTGTCTCGTGCTGAGAGGGACAAATTTAAGAGGTTAGTAAATCAATATATATGGGATAATCCATACTTATGGAAACATGGCAGCGACCAAGTAATAAGAAGGTGCGTTCCCGAATCTGAATTTAACTCTATCTTGTCTTTTTGTCACTCCTATGCTTGCTTAGGACATTTTGGGAGTAAAAGAATATCTCACAAGGTACTTGAAAGCGGTTTTTATTGGCCAAATTTGTTTAAGGATGCACATATATTTTGCACAACTTGTGATAGGTGCCAAAGAACAGGCAATCTAGGTGCTCGAAATCAAATGCCACAAACTTTTATTCAATTTATTGAAGTTTTTGATGTATGGGGTATTGATTTTATGGGTCCTTTTGTCAACTCCCATGGGAATTTTTATATCTTACTTGTTGTTGATTATGTCTCGAAATGGGTGGAAGCTAAGGCCACCCAAACTAATGATTCTAAAGTGGATTCAGATTTTGTGCAAGCTAACATTTTTGCAAGGTTTGGAATTCCAAGAGCCATAATTAGCGATGGGGGTTCTCACTTCAAAAACAAGTTATTACAAGGATTGTTGAAGAAGTATAATGTGTCGCACAAGATTGCAACACCTTATCATCCCCAAACCAATGGACAAGCTGAGGTGTCGAACCGAGAGGTGAAATCCATACTAGAGAAAATGGTGAATCCAACAAGGAAATATTAGAGCATGCGACTTAATGATGCTTTGTGGGCTTATAGAACCACATACAAAACACCTATTGGGATGTCTTCTTTTAGGATTGTGTACGGTAAACCTTGTCACTTACCCGTTGAGATTGAACATAAAGCGTTTTTGGCTATTAAGCAATGAAATATGGAGCTAGATGGTGCTGGAAAGCAAAGAAAGTTGCAACTTCAAGAGATAGAGGAGCTTCGAAATGATGCATTTGAAAGCTCGCGCATTTACAAGGAGAAAACTAAGGCATTTCATGATTTTATGATTTCTAGAAAACAATTTTGTGTTGGGCAGAAAGTGCTTTTGTTTAATTCTCGCTTGCAATTATTTCCGGGTAAACTAAGGTCACGTTGGATCGGACCTTTTATTGTTACTAATGTGTTTTCTCATGGTGCAGTAGAAATTCGTAGCATAGCTACAGGAAAGGAGTTTAAAGTGAATGGACACCGGCTGAAACAATATTATGAGAACTTTACTTCCGAAGTTGTGGAAGGTGTGAACTTTGTGGAGGCATTCTCTCTGGAGGAGTCTTAGCAAACAAGGAGCAAGTCGGGCTGACGACTTTAAACTAAGCGCTAAGTGGGAGGCAACCCACCGGTTTTGTATCTTTACCTTTATCTTTTTATTCTTTAAGCATTTTATCTTTATTTTCTTATTTTTGCATATCATTTGCGGAATTTCCCACCTTGAACTTTCTTTGGACGATTCAATTTTACATTGAGGACAATGTAAAGTTTAAGTGTGGGGGAGCATTTATATGTTTGTATAGTGTGTTTTAGTGTGTTTTATGCCTTTAGTAAAAAAAAAAAAAAAAATATCAGAAAAATAGAAAAACCAAGAAAAAAATTTGTTCTTTTTGAAATCCGAAATCTAGAAACTTGTTCCTTTAGGATGACACCATTAATGGATGGAACCATTTTGAATGCAGGAGTTGAGGAACCGATTAACTAAAAGGGACGAACATAGCTCATAAATCATGATAGTTGTTACCATATCTTGGAATATCACCATGTCGCATTCTATTTTTATTTTTCCATATTTATCTATTGTTCTCTAAGTGTTTTGGTGGGTCACTAAACATCGACGTGTTATTACTGCTAGGATGAAATAGAGTGATTGAGTTACTAGAAAAAAAAAATGAAAGAAAAAAAAATAAAAAAAAGAAAAGAAAAAGAGACCGACCAATTAGACCAAACGGAATAAAATGACACTTTGGAATAGAAGTATGTGTGAAACGTTGTCCCTGTCTCCGTCGCCTAAACAAGCGTGGAATGCAGGATCCAAGGAAACTATCATGTACTTGCTGACAAGAAGCATGCGCTTGGATCCAAAAGATCTAATCATGCTGTCTAAAAAAAAAAAATTAAAAAAAAAGATTAAAAAAAAAAAGTATTGGTTGAATAAAGTCACTCCTGGTTCCCTTGTATATGCCAGTGAGTTGATGTAGAATTCAAACCAGTATCTCAATCCAATAGGATGCATAGGTTCATCTTGGTAGTGACCTTCAGACATATATGGGAAACATCGATCACTTGTGAACATTCACCAACATCTACATCTTTATCCATCTTTTTAATCTTTTCATTGTGATTGTGGTTTGTTAGTTTCCGAGTATTGTGGCTTGTTCGACTATCTAATTAAAGCTTTATTTACTAATATATGAATTGAAATTGTGCAAGGTACCTCCTCCTGTAGTCATTTTGGATTCGTTCATTGATTAGTCACTAATAGATGGAGTTGGAAATATAGGTTTTGTAGGCATACCTCTTGTAAACCTTCACGAGACTAAAACTAGTCCACTAGGGACACCTAGGGGTTCAAAGGCTTGTTATTTATGCTTAGATTAACCGTAGGCTCGACGAGACGGAGTTGTATGTATGTTTCATAATTGTTTTATTTGATTTGCTCGAAGACTAGCAAAGTCTAAGTGTGGGGGAATCTGATAGGTGTCTAAAACACCGTATTATTTATCTATTGTTTATGCTTTCTTTGCTAGTTTTCTTGTAAATTATGTATCTTATGTTTTGTTTTTGAGTATTTAGGTACTTTGGAGTCATTTGGATCAAAATAGGAGGAAACATGGAAAAAGCGTTGGAGGCGGATTGTGTCTCATTATTTGCTTTTATTTCTTCATCTCTATCTGAAAAGTTTGTCGGCTTTAGTGATGCAAATTTCTGTCTGAAAAGCACGACAACTTTAGTGATGACTCTCATTGAAGAGTATAAGTGAATATGAGAAATAAGGGACGGTTGCTGTTAGTGGAGGAACTTGGAGAAAGCGTTCATTTGGATCATAAAGGGTAAAGCTGTTATTTCACGGAGAACACTATCCGGAGCCTAGCCAAGGTTAAGGGGAAATCAGTTTTGTGATTAAAATGAATTGCTAAAAGCACCAAGGAAGAAACTTAGGGCACCCATCTGGGTGGTTCTATAGTGGGGTGTAACAATCCATCCAATCATTCCCAAACCAATAACCCTAGATTTGAGAGATGTTTTCTCTCAATCATTGTATCTGAAATTGAGAAGAAATAATAAAAAAAAAAACACTGTGGCTACTGTTATTGCCAAGATTGAGAAATTGAGAGATGATTCTGCTGGAAGAGGTGGTGATTCTGAAATGGGTGTTGCTGGGATCGAATTAGGGTCAAGTGATGAAGCTTCTGAAGTTGATGAGATTGGGGATCGAGAAAGTGTTGATGCTGTTAGAAAGAAATACAGGGAGAAGATGATGAAATATGTAACAAGAAGAGAAACTAAAAGATGGGTTTAAAAATGATTAGGGTTTAGTTGAATCTGTGATGAAGGAGACGACCATGCTGGGCTGTTGGTGATGAGTTAGGGTGATAAGAATGGGTTTAAGCTATGAATATGGTGGTTGGAGTGATGGGTTGTGTGATTACATTTGTATTGTACAGATGAAGGAATTTAAATTTCAGGGTTTGAGTTGAACATACGTTAGTGATGGCAGTAACTGTTGTTCAAGAGAATCAGGGTTGAAAATGGAAGCACTTGCAGTGATGTTGGTTTTGCTCATGGTGGTTAGATGAATGGCTATAGGGTTTTGGCTAGAGAAACTCAGGGAGAATGTGTGATATGAGTTACAGGGATTGATTGGCAGCTGCAGGTGAATAAGATTTTGGAATTGGTGGTGAAGCAGTGGTGTTTGAGAGAGTTATTGTTGGTACTGGTACTGCAGGCAAGGAAGCAGAGCTGGTGCAGGTTATGGTTGTGCTTGGTGAGAAAATGCAGGTGCATGAGATGGGGTTATGGGGGTGCTAGCAGGAACTGAAATAATGTTGTCAAGCTTCTAGATAAGACCAGATTGAGCATATGGGTTTGATTGGTTTATGATGTTGCTTGTGAGAACAACACTAGGAGATGGCAGTGGTGAGAAGGAGTTGTGTATGGAATTGCAGTTGAGTTTTACAGTGGTTTGAGCTTGAATCAGAGATGGTGAACAATAGGTTGTGGAGCTGTGAAAGCAACAAAATGGGGTGTTGACTTATACATGGGAGTTCCAGTATTGTCAGCTGCAGTTTCCAACAAGGGCAAAGCTGTATGGAAGAGAAGCTGGTGCTGTTGGTTTTTTGCAGTTGAATCCACAGGTGGTGACTTGAGATGGGTGAGCAATGGACTGATGGTGGTTACAGTCAGGAGTCTGTGGTATTGTTGCTGTTATGAGATGAATCTGGTGGTATTGAAATGGGTTGAGAAGGTGATACAAGATGGTGATTGTGCTAATAATGTGCAGCTGGTTTGGAGCAGTGAGCTTTGATGTTTGGGAATGCAGTGAAGGGTGCAGGTTTGTAAGCTGGGTGCTGGTATTTTTGGGACGATGAGTTTGAGCTGTTGAAGTGCATGAAATTAAGATATCAAAGAAGTAATGCTACTGCTATAATACAAATGGGTCTTGTGGTGTTGAACTGTTGTAGGTAGTCATGAAGCTAAGATGGCTGTAGCTGTGAAGCAAGTAGAGGTGAAATTCAAGGGTCTGTGGAGGTTGGTTTGAAGATGTTGCTCTGAGATAGGAATGGACAATAAAGGGAAGACCCAGCCAACATGGCTGGGTGTAGAGTTTATGATGATGCATCATCATAGCGTAGCAGCATTTGGCCTGTGCAAGATTGCAAAGCCAGAACCAGTTAGCTACTGATTTAGACTCCGAATCAGATCACTCAGATTCTAACTCACTCAACGTTAGTCATCGTTAGTTTGACCGTCAATATTTAACGGTTGACTGTTATTTTGACCGATGACCGGGCGGACTTTGCCGGCCACCTGAGATATTTTTCCGGTGCCGGTTTCCGGCCAAATTCCGGCCAACAACACAGTTTTCCGATGAACGTTTTTTGGACATATTTTCTACACGGGTTTCTCTCACTCGTGGTCCGGGTGAATTTCCAACTAATGGACTTTGAAGACTTGGACCTAATTTTGGAAGGAAGAAAAGCTATAAAAAGGAAGTTTTCTACACAATTTATACAACGTTTTATTCTATTCTTGGAGCTTTTGCAGAGAACTTCTTCTAGGGTTTGCTTTCTTTTATTTTTCATCTATTTTATTTGAATATTATGATGATGAACTCCATGAATATGTGTAGCTAAATACTATTATTGGTTATGGGATAAAAGTTGATTTCTTCATGCATGTTATTTGATTCTATTAATTAGTTTTGTCTCAATTTTATCGTTTATGACTCATTGTTTTTATTATCATATGATTTGAATGCTAGTTTGGTTGAGTCCTGAATCAATTGGATTTGTTTTCATCTCTATAGATAGATTAGGGTTTTCAATACGTAAAAGTTGTTATCTCTGATTTCTAGTAGCATCTTGTGGTTAATACTTGTAGTGATACATCTTTTTAATCGCATATGAATCATAACCTTTGTTAAAACGAATTAGTGCTTTTACACGTTTTTTTGCATCGATTAGTCTTATTTCATAGAACTTATTGGTCTTAGGGAGTTAAACTTAATTGTGCTTTTACACTTTAGGTTGCTTTTTAAGTAGATTTCACAATAGCATCTTTTAATGTTGTTTGTGATAAAATCAGGAAATAAATGGGATACTCTTGCTATCAATATATCCTAGGACTTTTGATAATTGAGAGATTAAATACCAATTCTAACCGTAGATGAAAAATACATGTTTGTGAATGATACTATCCCTTGACCAATATCTCCTCCTTATTGATTATTCCAACTATTTACTTTGATTTATTTAGTTTTATTACTTTGATAAAAACAAAACACACCTTGGGTTATTTTGGTTACTTAAGAATCTGAAAATTTCATAACAACAATCGCCTCTCTGTGGATACGAACTCTTTCTTATCGAATACTATATTTATATTTAGTGAGTGAGGAAGTGAATTATTTTTGACGCATACGAAACGCATCACATAACTTAATAACTGACACATTTGAAATTCATACGTTCCCACAATTGTTCGAAAAATATTTTTTGGGAAGACAAAATCAATCTGGGTATCATAGCCTGGCTAAACCACATCAACCAGAGGATGGGTTTCTAATAATTGAACTTCCTTATGGAAATCACTAGGTTCAGGGAAACATGTATGAATATAATATTTTAAAATGGTTGAGGAACATATGTCAAGTCTCAAGTGAGGGAGCTTTCGAAGAGTTAAAGCAATGGAGAATGATAATCACCCCCAAACTTAGAGTGTTCAGTGTCTCTAGAAAAACTAGTCACTACTTCCCTAATTTCAAGGTCATTTGATTCTTGAAATGGTCAATTGATTCTTCTAAGTCAGGTACATCCTCACTCATCTCGACGAGTTCATTTTCTTTTTCTAAGTCTATTGTTTCTAAATTGCTAGACTCAAAATATACTCGTTCCTATAAACCATCATTGGCTTCGTAATCCAAAGGAAATACTACATCATATAAGGAAGTGTTATATTTAGTCAAATCCCCATCCTTTTGAATATGTGAATAATCATTAAAATTATTTGGATTTGAACTTGAACTTGAAGTAACATCATTATAAAGCTCAATTGGAGTAGCAAATTCCTGATCACTTTGCCTACATATTTCAAATTCTTCATCAGTACTATCCTCATCATAATCATCGTAACATGAAAATGGTTGAACCTCATCCAAATAAGTAGTGTTACCAAATATAACCTCATTATCTTGATTATGTGAATAACTATCTTCATTCTCAAGGGTAATATTGGAAACACTGTATTGGATATTAAGATTATTTCGAGCAATTCTTTCTTATGCCTCTAACTTAAGTCTACGTGTCAACTCAGCTATCCTCTCAAGTATTTGTTCTAAAGAAAAAACTCTTAATGTTGGATCTAAGTTTTTACTTAACCTCTTTTTTTGAGGGTGAAAACCGTTTCTGCTGATTTTGGTAATTTTGGGTGTGTGGGTGAGAAACAAATCTAAACCCTAAACAATGTACTGCATGAGAGTACTTTTGATTCGAGAGATCAATCTATAGAATCCTGGCCTAAACCAAGAAATGGACATTCTAGGCTTGCTTTGTCACAACGTGAAGGAGAAGGGTTGGCCTTAGGGAGGGAAGAGAAGAAAGTGTTGAGACCAGAATAGTTGATTCTGGAAGTGTGGGCGTTTTATGATTTGTATTAAAAAGTAAAACGGGTAAGCATGATGGAAAACTACCAGGTGATTTCTAGATATTATGTGTTGCCGACCAAAACTTATTTTTTGGTAGAAAATAGGTGAGACCTATTTATACAGGTCGTAATAAAACGTACCCTGGTCTCGTAAAAGTGGGAACGGTTTGAGTAATGGAGGAGAATGGTAAATATTAACGCCTGGAATTGATGTTTCCATTATGAATGATACGTTTCACCATTATTTCTTTCCATTACTAACCGCCTCACTTTTATGATACTTTCTTGTAACAGGCGTATTGCACGCCGCACGCTGTAAACCGCCAGTCCAATACCCTGAAGAGCATCCCCCAGGTTTGTGACATGTTTTGATGTCTCGAGTGTTTTTTGTAGCGTGTTTCTATTGCTTGGCATTAAGCTTGGGAAGCTTGTCGGCTTGGTGGTGACCTTCGACGGTCAAGATTTTGCATCTTGAGAGAAAAGGTAGCCGTCGATTGTTGCAACCTTCCGTTTTGCGGACAGTGGCATAGATACGTGGCCGACATGGCCTTGGAATGCTTTTAGGTGTGGCCAAGTTAGGATTTTGGCATAGTTTGGGCACATCCAAAATTAGGGTTTGGCGCCGTGGCTAAAGAATTGGCACCGTAGCCAAGTTGGTGCCGTGACCAAAAGTTTCCACAAGTTCGGTGGCGAACTTGTACGGCTGATATATGCATCTCATGAAGAAGGATGGCCATTAATTATGGTCACATATTTTTTTATAGTGAAGTGGCATCGGCCACATGCTAAAAGCATGCCGGTGGCGTAGCCATGGCATGGAGGTATGCGAGTAGCCGCGGCATAGTGGTATGCCGGAGACGTTGCGGCATGGACAAAGTTAAAAATTGGCTCTGTAGCCAAAATTAGGGTTTGGCATCATTTGGAAAAAAAATATGTGGCCTAATCTTGGCGCCTTGGAAGAATTTGGAGTGGCCAAGTCTTGGCGCCGTTGGAATAATTCTCCTTGGAAGAATTAGTGATTGGCGTGGCAAAGGCGCCGTGGAATAATTCTCCCTAGAAGAATTAGGGATTGGCGTGGCCAAGGCCCCGTGGAAGAATTATCTTTGGAAGAATTCCCCTTGGAAGAATTGGGGGGACGGTAAGCAAAATAGGGTCGGCTTTGTTCAGAATGCGTGTGGTGCATTTAGGGCGACCTGATTGGTCGATGGGAAGTGGGACCGGCGAGCCAGGGCGTGGCCACACATCAAGTGCGATGAGGCAGATTTAAAGCGACCTGATTGGTCGATGGAAAGGGGGCCGACAAGCAGCATGGGTACGACCTCATTCGGAATGTGTGTGGTGTATTTAGGGCAACATGATTGGTCGATGGGAAGTGGTGCCGGCAGGCTAGGGCGTGGCCACACTTTCAGTGTGCTTTGGCGGATTTAAAGCGACATTATTGGTCTAGGGAAATATGGCCGATTTAAGATGGGGCGTCGCCAATGGAAAGTGGCGCCAGATCGCCTAAGGCATGGACACGCCTCCCTTTGCTGTTGCGATTCCCTGTTTTTTATGATTCTGGGTGAGGTTTTGCACCTGATAATCTATGGCGGATTAATTACCTAGTTTGCCTAGGCTTAATTTTGACAAGCAAGGTCTAGTATGTTGCGCGAGGCGCGAAACCCTGACTTCTGCAAGTTAGTAAGGTTTGGTATACTATGCGAGGTGCGAAACCCTAACTTCTGCAAGTTAGTAAGGTTGATTGAATTCTATGTGTCGACACAGAACTCTTTTAAGTTCATTGCTAGAGAGCAACATGCTTTTTTGATTGAATACCTTATGCAAAGATCTTATTCTTGATACTTGGAGATTTGTGTTACTCTGCTATGAGTGAACACGAATCGTCATGCTATATCAACATTAAGAGTTCAGCCGGAGAACATAGCATAGAAGGAATTCAGAGGAACTTATATTAATTGAATATGCGCGAGGCGCCGAAATTTACAGAACATCTGGGATTCGCCATTCTGGATGAATTTCATTTAAAAATATTGAGCGGCTCAATAAATTTGCCAGTGGAGAGGTTAGTACACGTTGCTCTGTTTCCTTACAGAGTGACGTCACACCAGATGCAAGATTTTACGATTTTAACCCTAAGCTAAAAACCACCATCAACATTAAGTCCCCTGCTTAGCACGTAATAGTGGCATTGATGTGTGGTAAGCATGAGATGGTGACGTTCAAGAGAAAAATCGAAGGGGGAAAGACGTGAAGAGTTTTCCAGGGAAATTCAACGAACCTTTAGTGGAAGGCATGAGGAATCCGTGATCTTTGTACTGATGACTTGGCGCATTTCCGTCTCTACCTGTGGGTGTTAACGTAGAGTCTTGCTTCCCATATCATTGGTGCCAATTTGGGCCATGGGGTGGTGAAGATGGTGCTTACGGTCTAGGAATGGTGGACGCGCGGCTTTGAACGGTGGAGATTGCGTTGTCTTGAACGGCGAAGATAGTGCTTCAACCTTGGCCGAGCGGAGATGATGCTGCAGAATTGCGAATAACACGACTAGCATGGAAAATACGATGGTGCGGCTATCTCAGAATATCGCTATTAGCTTGGGTACAGACTTCTGCCACATGCCTGGTGCGGCTGACTTGGAGAAGCGGATGGCGCAGCTAGCTTGTAGTGGCATATGGACGCGGCTAGCTTGGAAATCCAATGGAGCGTTGGCTTGGAAAGGCCATTGGAGCGTTGTCTTTCTTAGAAGTCTAATAGAGCGCTGGCTTTCTTGGAAGGCCAATGGAACACTGGCTTGGAAATGAGAGGATGGCGTTGGTTAGGGCTCGTATGCAACGTGGAGATGCCGCTAGCTAGGAGCGGATTCTTGGCGCTTGAACGCGAACCGTTGGCCTTGGCGTGGAGTGGTAGAGATGGCAGTTTGGGAGCGAACTGTTTGGCATTATCTTGGCCGCGGACTGTTGGCGCCATGAAGCGTTGCCTTTGTGGGCCCGACTTCCTTTTTTCGTGCGTATCTTAAATGAGAAACCTTCCTCCACTCTAATTCCAAAAGTAATGTGATTATGAAAGGCGCTACCCATATTCTCCATCTTGTTCTATTGGTCTCGTGTCCATTCCTTGGTGTCGGCGGCAAAGAAGTAGCAACAGAGCAAGCGGGCGCATTCCAGGTATGTATTCCAGCGTTCATTCTTTAGCTTATTCTTATGTGTTGGTGTAAACTGGTTTCCGTCGTGGAAACTAGCTACAGTCTGCGGAATGGTAAAAATATGGCGCTGGAAATTTGGCTACCAAACGGTGATGGTGGAAATTGCACTTGGAAGGCTTGCTGGCTGGATCACAGAATGTTGAAGCATTGGCGCTAACTTAAGCATAGAGTGTTGGAGCCATGGAGAGTTGGCTTGACCACGAAGTGCTGGAGCCATGGAGAGTTGGCTTGACCATGGAGTTCTGGATCCATAGAGAGTTAGGTTGACTACGGAGTTCTGGAGTCACAGAGGGTTTTAGGTTGAGCGACTGGTGTTCCTCGTGCTGGCGCGCTGTTGGTTTAGTCACGGAGCGGAGATATTGGCACACTACTTGTTCGGCTATGGAGCATGAGCGTGGTGCGCCTAATCATCTATTATCGTTCATGGAGAAATAAAGAATCTTTATTCTGTTCAAACTCTGGAAACTGCGTTCGTATGAAAAGGGGTATCGACCCTTTACTGTTTTTTGTTGCTCGTCCGGCTTTATGCTTTTGTCTGCAGCGTCTGGGTCCTCTTCGTCGTTTGTTAGCGGTGGTAGAGCGAGCATTAATGGAAACAAAGCAATATCCAATAGTTATAATCAGCAGCAAGGTGATCCGGGAGAACTCAAGGTAGGTGCTCTTGCATGTAGTCACCCAACAGTACCATCGATCTTCTCCGGAATGTGTAATAAGGTTCCAACTCCAGAAGAATAAGTATCTAACCTCTCCAGTGGATTTCAAAATTTACCAAGCTCCATTGCATTCCTGGGATAGATGGATGAAATATATGCTCTGCAATGATCATGTCAGGGATAATCTTGGAGAGTGTAGCTGCGTTGTTGATCCTCCCTTAACTTTAATTTATTTAGTACCTAGACTTTTGGTCGCGATAATGACATGTTGTGGATGCTTGTATGGTCGAAATCTTCCGGAGCCATTGGGTGAAATAGATGAGTTGAGAGACATTCCATTGCCGATGTGCTGCTATCAAGTCTTCAAGGACTTCATTCCAAATGACATCCTTTGAACCATCTTCTGAACCTTGGACTATTGTATGGAATGGATTACAATAAGCAGTGCCTAGTTATACTTATGTTAGATCCGATGGTGTAGATGGATATGTGAATGTATTTATGTGGCGTACTTTTGGGGGTTTTGATGCGCGTGTACGGCTTCATGTTGAGAAATTCTTGCGAACTTCGACTATGATGATGTTGAAATTGGAAATAATCTGGTTGAGGGCAGTGAAGGCATCCCATTCTGGTAGTCCCCATGTGTAATTATCTTGAACCCATTTTCTCATGGAAGATGTGCTTCAACTGCATTCACTAGTAAGGTGGTGACTGCCTTTAAGCTTCTAATCATGAATACGGCTTCAGTCCCCAAGTGTAGCCTACTTTAATTGCATCGCCTTGAATCCACGCCTATGGGATTTGATACAATCTTATCATACTCTCATGGATGTGATGTTGAGATGCTTGGAATATCACATGGACAAAACATTCTGGATAACGAAAAAGTAGAAGTGAGAGAGTCGTTCCATTAATCGTGGCTCCCTCCGCCTCTCAAAGAAAAATGTTTCATCCGCGTCTTTGGAGTTATCTCATGAATGATTGATTGTTGTCGGGGATGGAACATGATGAGAAGTCCCCAGTCGCACTTCTCTTTGGCTACGTTGTTTTCTATGAGTAGTCTCGGGATCCTCCGCGGCCACCTAAAGTGTTGCATGCGCCTTCTAGACATAGAGGTGATGATATTCTTATGTTACACCTTTTAAGAGTAGATGACCTTGTCGCGGCTATGACTTTTCGGTTGACCGTGTCTTCTTATCTTTGACAGTGAAAGAATTCTGTATAAAGACTCAGTCCCCAAGTGTGGCTTACATGTTTCTATCTTGTATGGTCGGTGGGTTAACCATGATAAAGATCTTGAATCCGTACTGGTGACTCTATTACTTCTTCCATGTGAAACTAAAATATGGAGAAGCACAGATTACCTTTGTTGTTGTTGTTGCTATGGTGAAGCTCTGGATGGTATCAACAAATGAGCAGCAGCGGTTCTTGGAATTAGCTGTGATCAGAAGAGACTACATTGTCGTGGGAACCAAAATAGGTTGGCTGGAATTGCATGG
The DNA here is from genome assembly GCA_023529315.1 of Papaver bracteatum. Lineage (NCBI taxonomy): Eukaryota > Viridiplantae > Streptophyta > Magnoliopsida > Ranunculales > Papaveraceae > Papaver > Papaver bracteatum. The sequence continues at coordinate 158,206 of JAJJWX010002584.1, forward strand.
ACGTCCATGGAAGCAAAGGGATCAGCTGGATGCGTAAGCGAGTAAACTGTCCACGACTGCGAGGTTTGGCGATATGGATTAAAAGGTAGCCACAACTGTGATCCTTGGATGGCTGTGATCACGATCCTTGATAGGGAGAAGTGTGGTGGGTATGGGCACGAACCTTGGAAGGAAGGAGAGGCATTGAAATGGCCTCGTCTCTTGGAGAGGACGTTGAAGCTTATGTAACAAAACGCTGAACCTTTGCCTTTGGATCCTGAAGCAGCTTATGTAGAGAATGCTAAAGCGGGGCGACTTCTAGCTTTGGAAGTGGAGCGGCTTCCGAGAGAATATTGAAGCGGTTTCCAGAGCGAAATATTGAAGCGGAGCGGCTTTTGGCCCTGGAAGCGGAGCGGCTTCCCGAGAGAATGTTGAAGTGGTTTCCAGAGAGAAATATTGAAGCGGAACGGCTTCTAGCTCTGGAAGAGGAGCGGCTTCCCGAGAGAATGTTGAAGCGGTTTCCAGAGTGAAACATTGAAGTAGAGCGGCTTCTGTCTCTGGAAGCGAAGCGGCTTCTCGAGAGAATGTTGAAGCGGAGTAGCTTCTGGCTCTGGAAGCGGAGCGGCTTCCGAGAGAATGTTGAAGCAGTTTCCAGAGTGAAACATTGAAGCGTAGCGGATTATGGCCCTGGAATCGGAGCGGCTTCCCGAGAGAATGTTGAAACGTTTTCCAGAGGGAAATATTAAAGCGGAGCAGCTTTTAGCTATGGAAGCGGAGCATCTTCCCCAGAGAATGTTAAAGCGGTTTCCAGAGAGAAACATTGAAGCAGGGAGGCTTCTATCTCTAGAAGCAGAACGGCTACTCGAGAGAATGTTGAAGCGGAGTGGCTTCTAGCTCTAGAAGCGGAGTAGCTTCCCGAGAGAATGTTGATGTGGTTTCCAGAGCGAAATATTGAAGCGGAGCATCCTTTGGCTCTAGAAGCGGAGCGGCATCCCGAGAGAATATTGAATCGGCTTCTACAACGAAATGTCGAAGCGGTTCCTAGAGAGAACTCCAGTGAGGGTTCCATTAAACCTTGGCTTCGAAAAATGACTTGATACGATATGGCATATGGGAAGACGGCACAAATAGTGCTGGTCGGCAAGTCGTGTTTTTCTCTCATGGGAAAGAATGCGCTTCTTTTGTTTGATTTTCCCTTGCAACTCTCAGAGCCTTGACGGTTACAATGTGGAAGTCCCGCGTCAACCATCGTAATGTTAAACTCTACATCCTTCAAGTGAACAGTGGTTAGGAGTCCCCAGTTCTAGCTATCAATCGTGCTTTCCAGGAGAGGTTGGGGTTTGGGAACGACTTCACTGGATAGAGACAACTTCTTTCCCGATGTAATGCGGTTGAGGGCTGCAAATATGTCTTGACGCTGCGCCTTAGAGAAATATGGAATTTTACATAAATGGTTCATTATAAACTGCACAATTTTGTGGGTGAAGTCCCCAGAAATCATGCATCTCCTGGCGGGAAAAGGCCTTTGTGAACTCAGGAGGGTTGCTGATTTTCTTTGCCTAGATTTTGTAGAAGTCGTTCCTGATATTCACGTGTGATGAAATTGGATTGCTGACTCTTTTTTACCAGGCGTCTAGGATAAACGCGAGCCTCTTCATCTATAAAGGCACGTCATGTTGAAGTGATTGCGCCAGATGTTAAAAGTATTCCTTATCAGCTCCATCTGGGGTTGACGTGACTCTTGTGGTAGCTGCTCGTTAGTGCCTTGAGGAAAATAGGTATGTCCTTCTGAGTTGTATCCATGTCTGTCTGAGCCCTATGAGAACCTTTTGTCTATCCATCATATCAACAGTTGTAAGGGGAGGTTGGCTTCCTCTGGCTCCTCCATCCTCTCGTCCCGGTGATGGAGTAGTAGCAGCTCTGGTGACGATTGGAGTTGTCAGACTTGTAGAAACGTTGGGGAGGCGGTAGCGGCTCTGGCGATCAGTGGTATAACACCTGAAAGAACATTTTTCACGCTGCTGGTGTTGGTTGGTGGCATATTAATGCCACTGGAAGGAGCGTTGGTACCAGGGATGATTTTAATGCTAGTGTTCTCAGGGTTTGTTGCTGATCCGGACCTGAGTTTTACCATCTTGAGATCGGGGTTGGAAAACAAAATTGGGAATTGAAATTTTATATTGTAACCAAGAGATTAATCTCCCATTGTGGTCACCAATTGCTTGATGGTGAAAACCGTTTCTGCTGATTTTGGTAATTTTGGGTATGTGTGTGAGAAAAAAATCTAAACCCTAAACAATATATTGTACGTGAGTACTTTTGATTCGAGAGATCAATCTGTACAATCCTGGTCAAAACCAAGAAATGGCCGTTCCAGGCTTGCTTCGGTCACAAAGTGAATGAGAAGGGTTGGTCTTAGGGTGGGAAGTGAAGAAAGTGTTGAGACCAGAATAGTTGATTCTGGAAGTGTGGACGTTTTATGACTTGTATTAAAAAGTAAAATTGGTAAGCAGGATGGAAAGCTACCAGGTTATTTCTAGATATTGTGTGTTGCCGACCAAAACTTGTTTTTTGGTGGAAAATAGGTAAGACCTATTTATACAAGTCATAGTAAAACGTACCCTGGTCTCGTAAAAGTGGGAATGGTTTGAGTAATGGAGGACAATGGTAACTGGTAACGCCTAGAATTGATGTTTCCATAATGAAGGATATGTTTCACCATTATTTCTTGCCATTACTAACCGCGTGTAAACCGCCAGACCAATACCATGAAGAGCATCCCCCAATTTGTGATATGTTTTGATGTCTCGAGTGTTTTGTGTAGCGTGTTGCTATTGCTTAGCAAGTTAATCTTAGGAAGCTTTCCGTCTTGGTGGTGACCTTCGACGGTCGAGATTTTGTATCTTGAGAGAAAAGGTAGCCGTTGATTGTTGCAACCTTCCGTTTGGAGGACAGTGGAATGGAGAGGTGGCCGGCATGGCCTTGGAATGCTTTTAGGTGCATCCAAGTTAGGATTTTGGCATAGTTTGGGCACGACCAAAATTAGGGTTTGGCGTCGTGGCTAAAGAATTTGCACCGTAGCCAAGTTGGTGTCGTGACCAAAAGTTGCCACAAGTTTGGCGGCGAACTTGTACGGATGAGATCTACATCTCATGAAGAAGGATGGCCATTGATTATGGTCACATCTTGTTGTATAGTGAAGTTACGTCGGCCACATGCTAATAGCATGTTGGTGGCTTATCCATGGCATGGCGGCATGCGAGTAGCCGTGGCATAGTGGTATGAAGGAGATGTTGCGGCATAGCCAAAGCTAAAAATTGGCTCTGTAGCTAAAATTAGGGTTTATCGTCGTTTGGAAAGATTTGGTGTTGCCGAATCTTGGCGCCTTGCAAGAATTTGGAGTGGCCAAGTCTTGGCGTCGTTGGAAGAATTCTCCTTGGAAGAATTAAAGTTTGGCGTGGCCAAGGCGCCGCGGAAGAATTCTCCCTGAAAGAATTAGGGTTTGGCGTGGCCAAGGCCCCGTGGAAGAATTCTCTTTAGAAGAATTCCCCTTGGAAGAATTGGGGGACGGTAAGAAAAATAAGGCCGGATTTGTTCGGAATGTGTGTGGTGCATTTAGGGCGACCTGATTGGTCGATGGGAAATGGGTCCGGCAGGTTAAGGCGTGGCCACACTTCCAGTGCGCTGTGGCAGATTTAAAGAGACCTGATTGGTCTAAGAAAATAGGGCCGGTTTAGGATGGGGCATGGACAATGGCAAGTGGCGCCAGCTAGCCTAAGGCATGGCTATGACTCCCTTTGCTGCTGCGGCTCCCTTTTTTTTCCTGATTCTGGGCGTGGTTTTGCACCTACTAATCCATGGCGGATTAATTACCTAGTTTGCCTAGGATTAATTTTGACAAGCAAGGTCTAGTATGTTGCGCGAGGCGTGAAACCCTGACTTCTGCAAGTTAATAAGGTCTGGTATACTGCACGAGGTGTGAAACCCTAACTTCTGCAAATTATTGAATTCTATGTGTAGACAGAGAACTCTTTTAAGTTCATTTCCAGAAAGCAACATGCTTTTTTGATTGAATACCTTATGCAAATATCTTATTCTTGATACTTGGAGATTCGTGCTACTCTGCTGGGAGTGAACACGAATCGCCTTTCCATATCAATATTAAGAGTTCATCTGGAGAACATAACATAGAAGGCATTCAGAGGAACTTATATTAAGTGAATATGCGCGAGGAGCCGAAATTTACAGAATATCTGGGATTCGCCGGTCTGGATAAATTTCATGTAAGTATATTTAGAGGCTCAATAAATTTTTCAGTGGATAGGTTAGCACATGTGGCTCTATTTCATTGCAAAGTGACATCACATTGGATGCAAGGTTTTACGATTTTAACCCTAAGCTTAAAATCACCATCAACACTCTTGTGGATATCTTCTAAAGAAGGTTCACTTGTTACAATTCTTTCATTTGTCTCAGCTGACTCATATGTCGACTCATGTAACTTCCGTGTTGACTCAAGTATCCTACGTGACGACTCTATTTGAGGAGAAATATAAGAATCTTGCTCGTATGACCGGTATGCATGTGGATAGTAATTGGGCTCACCATGGTATGACCCATATCCTTCAAAAGGATGACGTTTCCAACCACTATTCACATTAGGATCATAAAAGGAATAATGTCCACGTTTCTCAGTCAGATATTCATTATATTGGCTATTATAATACCATTTCGACATAATTTGTGCACATGCAAATGCAAGGTTGACTAAAATAGGTAGCCTCAGGCTACCACAACAAAATATACCTACAGTCAAAGACTGGTTAAAGGTACAAGGCTAAGGTTTGTGGACTTTCAGCTGGTAACTTTTATAAGGCCTAAGGCACGGGTTCAGCTTACTAATACACGAGTTTTCCTAAAATCGGTAGTCTGACGATGCAATTGGTGTGTGCACGCGTTTTTTTTTTATAAATAAAATACTAAAAATAAAAATGAAAAATAAACAACAATATATACAAGTCCAAAAATAAAGAAAATTAAAACTAACAAAAATAAACAAAAATCTTGGATTTTTTATACTTTTTAGGAAAGTCCAACTTTACACTTTTAGCTTCAAGCAAAACCTGCACACCAAAAACGAAAATACCCAAAGTAAAATCTAATAAAATAAATAAAATAAAATAAATAAACCTAAAAAATAAAATCTAAAACCTAATGTAAAAACAAGTCGTCGGCGGCGGCGCCAAAAATTGATGTGTACTTTTTTATAGTGGTAAATAGGATGTCGTTCACTCGGACTCGTTGAGGTTTGATTTAAGACTTAAAAATAAAAATAAAGAAAGTATTTACAATAATATTGTCACAAAATATCGAGAGAACTGGGACTCGGGATTCTACCATTAATCACAATCAATTGGTTCAAATAATGACTCAAAAAAATTCTATCTCTTTTGTAGACTCTTATCTTTGCCGAAAGTAGATTTTATAAAACATTAGATGTAAATCACAAGCATGGTGCATCGAAAGCTCTTACGTCTAAGCATACACCATCAAACAAAATCACAACTAATTAGTGAAAATCATAAATCAATTAAAATAAGTGCAAAAAGTCATAAGGAATCAAATATAGTTACCAAACCATTGTGAAATAAGGCTTACTCCGTCGTCCCAGTGATGGGGTTTAGCTCCCCGTGCTCAAAACACACCCAAAATAATAATGCATAACTCAAAAGGTGTTTTTATTGAAGAAATATGAGAAAATAGTGAAAACAGCTCAACTGTTACGTTTATAATCATTACAAAATGACTGTTACAATGGAAACAGAAAAAATAAAGACTGTTGTGTAACTATAGTTTCTTCCAAAGAAAGATACGACACCCTCTGTGACTGACTTAGGGCATCCAATGTTCTTCGTGTTCAACAATTATGAAGCAGCAGAAACTTTACTGTAATTCTTCAGTTATTCTTTTCCCGGCTCTGTTAAGTTCCCCCCAACTCTCGACAACCCCGATGTGAGTCCAAACCACCTTATTTATATGTACAGAACCCTAAATAACTCCCCAAAATCCTCGGATATTCTATCTTTCTTTTCTTCCAAGTTACAGCCTATTTCTTGCTTCACGCGTCTTCTTGTTGAATCTGCATCGTCCAAAACTCTTTCTAAAGATAAAAATCAATCCTACAGGGTGTTTTCCTTCTAACCAATCCTCCACGTAATCTCCAGGTCCACACAGAAACTCCGAGTATTTATCATCCCCTGTTTAATAGAAAACCAAAGAAGTTGTGTTTCTGTTCGATTCTACAGCCCATACCTTCCCTGTTTAGTTAAAACAGGCCCAAATAAATGCGAATCCATGAAAGAGTCCGAGTAAATCTTGCTCCAAATCCATGCACAGAGAAGAGCGGAAGTTTCCCTCCTTTTTCTGCTTTTGAACGTGAAGGAGACAAGATAGCCCCTATCCAGTACTGTGGTGCCCATAGTCGTAGGGTGTGAATAGCAATTAGAGTGCCCCTTAGTAATTGAAGTACCCCTTAGTAATTGAAGAGCCCTTTATCCAAAGTAGGGGGTACATTTAGTAATTATCTCCCGGGTGTGCAAATTCCACTTTTCGAGCTAATTTTGCCGCAAAAGCTTATTTCTCCAAAAACACCTACAAACACATAAATAGCCAAAATAAATACGAAATTGAGCATTAACAATACATACAATTGAGATCAATTTAGACACAAAAACGTGTCTATCAGATGTCCTCCTGGTTTGAAATACCTCGGCTCCCCCTGGGAAAGCGGTTTGATATGTCCTCGTTCGAGGTGTTAAGGATATGGATTAGCTCATCATCTTGTAAGTTCTCAAAAGGATTCTCCTCCTCGGGGGTCTCCTCTATGGTAGCGAGTGGCACCTTTTTCTTTGTTTTTCGTTTCATCATGCGTTTCTCCGTTCTAGCCTCCTGTTACCTCTTTATAACTTTTTCATTCTCTCATATTGCGCTTTTTGAGCTTTCAGGATGGATTTGATGGTAACAGCTGTATGGCCGAGGTTAGAAGGTTCGCCTTTCTTCTCCTCATGGTTTACTATTTGCCTTGGCAAACAATTCAACCCTCCTGGTTGGGTTAGATGGATATCATTCTGCCTTTCGAATGGGTTTCCCTCTTCGTCAGAGCTAGAGTTACCATTTAACCCTTCCCTATATTGGTTATCAAGTTGTCCCTCTCCTGGGAGTACACCATTGTGCATAGTATCACCGAGTTCCATCTCATCTATTCTTCCAGATTCACCTTGGCTCACACGAGTGGATCGTCTCGTTACCATCGCCTTACCTGGGATATATGCAATAATACTTGATTTGACTTTTATTTCAAAAAAGTGGGACCCTAGATTTGCAGGTCATGTGCAATTATTAAGTCATAGTTCAGGCTGAACAGATAAGTACATGAAGACTTTGCAATAAATTTTGGAGACATGTGAAAATGTCAAAACATTCCCTACTTGCATAAAGTTTTAGTGATGGAAGAAAGGTGTTTTGTTTGTCTCTCTTTTCAAGAAAAATACATCCTTCCACATGTCATACCTTTGCTGGGGAAAAACCAAGTCATGACGATTGAGCATATCTTCCCATTTTAGGAAATATTTCTCATCATCTTTAAACTTTTGATTTTGAACAAACTTTGAGTTTGATGAATGATTATGTACTCATTAACCCTTCCCCTTGACTTAGAGTTAGATTTCTAAGAAAAATATGGTGGATTATCTTGAGTTTCTTAGAAAATGAAGAATCAACATAAACAATTTGCCTTTTCAACTTTCATATGACAATATTTTCCCTTATGAAGTTTACTGACTTAAACTTCTTCCCAGCCCTTTCATAGAGGAGATCGTTTGAGCGCCTAAGTGTTTTAAATTACATTTCCACTCTGATCTTCAACTCTCCTGCGCATCTTAAGAAAGATATAGGAAATCTTAAAAGAATGAAAATTTTGAAGAAAATCAGTGAAAAGGATGTAAATCTGTTGATTTTGAGGGTCTTCAAGACTTCACAGATCGTGTAGACCGTGTTGAGTCTGAGCTCTACTCAAAAATTCTAACATAGTTTTACATAGTGGTATGAAAACCACTTCTCTCAAGGAGATTATGAAAACAAGATAGAATTGTTATTAAGGAGGTAGATTAGATCTTCATACCTCCCTGTTTCTAGCGCCAACATGTAGTTCCATCTTTTATGATGATTACACCCAAGTAGATCTAAAGGCTATAAAACTACTAACATTCAAGATTCAAAGATAAAAAAAGATGTAAAGAACATGAAAGTAAAGTTTAACACAAGCATATAACGTGGTTCGACCATGAAGACCTACGTCCACGGGAAAAAAGATGTTTTCTTTATTCATTATAGGGTCTTACCCATGAAAGATCTACAAATATCACTTAGATTTCTCACTCTCTCTTTATTTAGATCTCTCTTAGGAATTCTTTGTAGAAATACCATCTAATGTAACATAAGTTGTTAATCTCCTTCTACATGGATTGGTATTTATAGGAAAATTAGACTCGTGAAGGCCTGGTCTCGTCGAGCTGGTGGAGCTATCGTACATCTTCTTATTACTTCGGATGAGCTATATACTATCCCTTGTGATGGACTGCTTGATTCCCTCTCTGAGTCGTCTCACCATGTAAGTCATCGTGTTGCTCTCCCTTGGAGAACCTCGCGCTGCATCACCTCCGAGTTATAATATAGATCGTCTAAACCTTCTGATACGATGTATATTTGCCTACATCTCTTATAATCCTTCATTAAATGCAGTCCTTCTTTCTATACTTGACCATCTGAATCGATTAGACCACTCCTCACACGTGTCATTCATGTAACCTTTGTAGCATGTGTCTCGATTCAGATGAAATCAGCTTTATAGAGTATGATCCGATGTCTCCATCTTATCATCTTATCATGAGACTATCCCTTGGGATGTTGACATGTGGCCATCAAGTATTTTACCCTCACAGGAATATTATTAAGTTATAGACCATACAGATTGCCGAAAGAATTATTGGGTGCGGTTGTTATACCCCCACTTTTTCAATAAATAAGTATTCCATGTTAACGTCATCGATTTTATTTATCAGTTAATTCTTGCACATACAACCCTTTGATTAGTTTTTATTGAAAGTTATAGTATCACAAATCATGATCATAACCCCACTGAGGTCTGAAATATTGATGTATAGGTTTCAAAAATCGCACAACATTCCACATAAATCTGTAAACATGCCCCGTCACTTCTGCTCATGCTCCCTGTTGCTGACATCCAAGTGTTTTCTTTGGTGTAATGCCATCACTTGAAATTCTGCAGTTCAAATGATTTTTGACAATGTGAGGCTTGTTTCATCAAGGAGAAAAGAGTAATCAAACAGTATAAGGTAAAGTCGCATTCCTTACGCCTCTTGAATCTCGCAAGACTCTGCACACTTGATTCTCTTAGCTGATCTCTCCTACAACTAAGAGTTGCTACGATCTAAAGTCGAATACTTATAAACAAACCTGTCTCTCACAGACAAGTCTATTCTTGTTGTTATTCCGTCTTAAGACAAAGATCAATGTGAACAGGAAACTCAACTAATAATCCAGTCTTATACTCCCGAATAGAAACCTAGAAATATTAGTCACATCACAAGAGTCATGCTGTGACGAGGTCACCCTCGTGACAACATATGTAAGGGTGCACTTCCTAGCCCTTAGATATTGTATCGCTGATAGATTTGCATCCCTAGGCAGGATTTGGAAAATAAAAATATATTTCTTATTTTTGATATTTGTCATATCCTTGTGTTTTGATTTAATTTGTTCCTTAATCCTTATAGCATATCAAGAAATACACATGCATTTATCAACTGTAAATCTAGTTCTTCACCGGTTACAAATTATTAATCTAAAATCATAAAAAAAAATTCCTCTAATGTTTATCACTCTTCTTAGTGTGTTTCTTTAAAATTCATCATTAGACGAGCCCATGGTTCCATATAAGTAATATAGTTCAGAAACATCAACTTGTGATAATAAAAGAAGATCTTAAGACCAAATTGCAGTGACAAGTTGTTCATGAAATCAATGCAATTGATGTAGCCAGTGATATCTACTACAGATGCGGCCCAACAAAAACTAGAACATTACTAGATGAGTAAAGTTCATACATTGACAACTTCAATAATTTTTAAGATATCGTGGTCTTCTCGATAATGGAAAAAATATCGCCGCAATTACAAGGATACACCGATCGGATTGGTAATTTTCAACTCTTAACATTGATTGGTAACGAAGCACCGGTTTGATAAGTTGATGTCATGTTCTTCGAAGAGAAAGATAAAAACCCATGATAGTAGCTAGGTTTAACAATTTAGGAAAAATGAAATCGAATAAAATAAGAAAGCCATGGGCGTGAAATTTATTTTCTTCATTTGTTTAAGGGATTAAGAAACAAATTAAACTAAATATATAAGGATATAAAAATAACTAAAATAATAAATATAGGCTAATTTTCCAAATCTGGCGTAGAGATGCATAACTATCTCCGATATAATATCTAATGGTTAGGAAGTGCACCCTTACAGATATTATCACGAGGGTGACCTCATCACAGCACGACTCCACATCACAATAACCTAATTGATTAACAGAAGAAGTTATTGCGGAATCACAAGATTCTGAGACGAAGAACTGTTGTGATTACTTTTTATATCTTACCTATCGGAGATAAATATCGATAAAACCTTAGAGAAGATTAAACTTGAAAAAGCGGGGGTTTAACAACCTCACCCAATATTTCAATTTGGAGAAGATTAAACTTGGACGTGTAATATGATGGATATTATCCTGTAGTCCTAAACAAGATTGGTATAGGACCCAAATTCGAAGAAAAAGGAGTATATTCTAGGTTCAATCAATACAGAGCAAAAACAATATTATTGGGTTCTGTTAATGTTATATATGGATTTTATGTGATTCTGGAGAGTTTAGGTGTATCTCGTATGTTGGCTTACCTTATTTGGAATGTTAACAACTCAGAGAAGCCGCGTAAAAGAGATTGAGAAGAAAATTCCGGGACTTGCTGCCGAAGTAAAAGAAGAAATATTCTCAAGATTTGATCGAGTTATATTTGACATGTTGTCTATAAAAGGAGGGGGGATAGGTCATAAAATGGTTACATACACTTTGGGGGAAGTTTAGAAGAGAACAGAGAGCTGAAATCACGAGTTGAAGTTTTATTTCTGCGGCTGCAATACCAAGAACACGAAGAACATAAGACGCAGACGTATCTGTCGCAGAGAAATATCGTTATTCAACAGCAGAAGCTATATATCGTTTACCAACAGTGATTGTATTAGGCCTTTAGCAACTGTTTCTTCTCTGTAATAGTAGTTCTGTAACAATTATATATGTTACAAAACACACTGCTTTATACCTTTTCACCTTTTTAATCATCTTTTGAGCCATAAACAAATATTTTGAGATCATGATTACTATGAGGAGCTAAACCCCATTGCTGAGGTGATAGAGGAAGCTATTTTTCCAACAAAAAGTGGTATATTATATTTTATCTATTTATTTGCAATTATTATATGATTATTTTCCTTGATCGAAAATTGTTTGAATGATTTTTGTTAAGCAATTGTTATTTCTTTTGATAGAGCATACTTGGACCTAGTTTTTTGATGTTTAATGCTTCGGATTTACACTTGTTATTTTGAGAATTTACTTGTTGCAATACTTTAGAATCAAATTGAATGAGAAAATTGCATAAATATAAATATTGGACTAAATCACTTTGAACTTGGAAAATAGTGGAATCTTAGCCTCAGTGTTCTTTTAATATTGATATCAACTTTGTCAGTGTTTGCTATAATTATTAGTGTGTTTTCTATTTTAGTTTTGAATTTAAGTCTAAAAAAATCCTTCACAAGTTCGAGAAACGACAACCTTCTTACCACTATCTATAATCACATCAATTTTTGGCGCCGCCGACGCGGACTTGTTTTTAGGGTTTTAGATTTATTTTTATTTTTATTTTTTAGATTTTTATTATCTTTGTTCTATTTTACGTTTTTGGGTATTTGTCTTTTGTCTACAGGTTTTGGATCATAAAGAAAACTGAGCCAAGGAGTTTTGTGATTTCATAAAGACCTGGAGCTAAAGATTAAAGAGAAAAGAACGAAAAAGAAGACAATTTTATTTTAGATTTTTTATTTTTATTTTTATTTTGGGGTTTATTTATTTTTAGAAAAAAAAAAAGAAAAAAACTGTATTAGGGTTTATTATTTTTGTAATTTTTCTTTTCTTTTTGGACACTTTTGGACTTTTGGACTTTGGAACATTATTTTTATTTTACCCTACGGAAGGGTACTTTAAATATAAAAAGTTTGTAGAGAAGGAGGACATGGGAGTCAGTGCCCCGAGTCGACTACAACCGATTCATCCCCCGTCTAGAAAGGGAGGTAAGATTCTAAACACTCGTGAATCCCCTGTCAGCGAGTTGTTGTCTTCCTTTCCATGCATATATGTTGAGGACTGAATACGAACATTTATTTTTCTAGTAAAGGGCAAGGCCTGGCCATACAAGATAAGGGTTCGGATTTCATCACCGTTCTCTTCTTTCCCGCCTTAGGAACACGTAACCTACGCGAACCTAAGCCTTAAAATTTGACTAGAATGGGACCGATAAGGTAACGAGCTTATAGGAAAGTCGTTCAAAAGGATCGTATTGGGTATCTTGTTAGCCTAGCTCAAAGTTCAGGAAGATTACTGGAAGTCGATTAGAGCCGCCTTGTAACCCAAGGAAGCGTTTCCAAAGAGGTGGTGGTATCAAAGCTCCTCATAGCTTTTCCTACTTCTCTTTGACTTACTTTATTCGGATTGTCCTACGAGGTTTGCTAAAATTGTACCTAGTTGCCTCTTGGAAGGGTAGAAGTTGGTCTAGAAACAATCTAAGTGGATCCATCATGCTTTTTTTTTGTTAGAAATCAATAGGTTTGATTTGGTTGAGTCAGCCTTGTTTTGTGATTGCATAGAATCCCCTTCCTTATTCTTTTTCATGCCTGAACCTAAAAGAGACTCTCTAGGTAGATTTGTTAAAGATAAACCTAATGGTTCTAAGCGTCTCGATTACCTTAATTTTGAAATTCCAATTTTGAACGTCTATCTTTTACTGAGGAGAGAATCCCTATAGAGTAAGAAATGACAACTTTGAAAGCTTTGTTGAATCCGACTAGGACTACTCGTCCCTCATGTATCAGGTTAACTAAAATGGAAGCAAATTATGAACTTATAACTGGGACCTTACAGATGCTCCCAATCTTTTTAGGGAAAGAAAATGAAAACCCCTATTTCCATGTTAGGGACTTTGAGGAAATTTGTAGTACCCTAAAGATTAGAAACCTTGATGATGATGCTTTGAAACTTAGGTTATTCCCTTTTTCCCTGAAAGATAAAGCTAAATCATGGTTATATAGTTTAACGTCCAGTTAAATTGAAACCTATGAACAACTTACTTCAGCCTTTTTGAACAAGTTTTTCCCTAGGCACAAAACATCGTCTATTAGAACGCAAATCTGCACATTTCTCAACAGGTTGGAGAATCTTTGTATAGGTATTTGGAAAGGTTCAATGATTTATTAGCCAAATGTCCTCATCATGGTCTAGAAAAGGTTAGGTTAGTTCAGATCCTTTATGAGGGTTTAGATTATTCCACTACAACCACAGTAGAATCTATGTGTAAAGGTGGGTTTGAAAACCAAATAATTGATGAGGCGATGACATTTTTGAGTGAAATCGCCGAAAAGACCTAACAATGGGAAAACAATAGGGGACCCCATAAAAAAATTCTTCTAGGTAGTGGTATATTGGAGCCTTTTTTGGAAGGCCAGAATAATGAAGAGAAATCCAATGCTCTGTATAATAATACTATATTCGACAACCGTCATAAATTTGACCCATATTCAGAAACCTATAATCCTGGTTGGAGAAACCATCCAAACCTTTCGTGGTCTAAGGGTCAAAGTCAAGGTCAAGGTCAGTTTAGTAATTCTAATGCTCCCCCAGGTTATAGTTCAAATAAGAACTCTTCAGGTTATTTTCAGAACTCTTCAGAGAATAGAATGACTAGCTTAGAGGAATCTCTTAGTATTTTAAGAAAGAGTCAGGATATGTTAGCACAAATCCATGACATGTTAGTAAAGAGCCAAGTTAGTTTTTAACAGGAAACCTAGAAGAAATTTCAAACTAATGCTCAGACTCTTGCTAAATTAGAACTTCAAGTCGTCCAAATAGCTAAGACCTTAAGTGAGAGAGATAAGGGAAGGTTCCCTAGTCAGACTAATCCCAATCCTAAAGGAGTTCATTAAGTAAGTGCAAAACCATCGAATCAGTTGAATGCTATTAGAACCCTTAGGAGTGGATGAGTAGTAGACAATCAGTTAACCATGCACGATAGTGAACGTACTGTAGTTCACCCCTCAGGACCACCACTAGATGATGAGGCTGATAAAGTTTCCGATGATGTCAATTCTGTTCTTGAGAGGTCTGATTCTATGCCTAGAGCCCCATTTCCCCAGCTATTAGTTCCAACAAAGAAGGAATCAAACTTTAATGACATATTGTAGGTTTTTAAGAAAGTTACCATTAACCTTCCTTTATTAGATGCAATTAGGAAAATTCCTGTTTATGCTAAGTTTCTTAAGGATATGTGTACGCGAAAACAAAAACATAGTGTCCATAAGAAATCCTTTTTAGCTATTCATGTAAGTTCAATCATTAGAACACCACAACTCCAAAGTACAAAGACCCAAGTTCCCCTACCATTGCTTATACAATAGGTAAATTCTGGGTAGAAAAAGCTTTTCTTGACTTAGGATCTAGTGTGAACTTACTTCCGTACCATGTGTACTTACAGCACGGAATTGGTGAAATGAAACCTACTCAGATGACACTGTAGTTAGCTGATAGGTATGTTAAAATTCCTCGAGGTGTTATCGAGGATGTTCTCATTGAGGTCGACAAGTTTATTTATCCATTTGATTTTGTTGTCCTAGATACCCAATATGTCCCCGACCCAGAGAACCAGATATCTGTGATTTTAGGTCGCCCATTTTTAGCTATGTCTAATGCGATAATAAACTGTCGAAATGGTGTGATGAATTTATCTTTTGGTAATATGACTATGGAGATGAACATTTTTAATGTCAGTAAGCTACCTTATGAGCTAGATGACACATGTGTTGAAGAGGTGAACATGATAGAAGCCTTAGTTCAGGAGTCATTACCAAATTTCTTGTCTGAAGACCCATTAGAGAATTGTCTATCCCATTTTGGTTTAGATTTTGACGATGATTGTACTATTGAACAAGTGAATGATCTATTAGATTCTACTCTTGTGTTAGATACTAATAGATGGAAATCTAGGTTCGAACTATTACCAGTTTCTGAGAGTACCTTAATTCCTTCTTTAGAAGAGCCCCCTAAGTTGGACCTTAAACCACTACCCGATACTCTAAAGTATGTGTTTTGAGGCCCATCTAAACTTTGCCTGTGATTATAGCTTCCGATTTGGATAGTGATAAGGAAAGTAGGCTAGTAAAAGTACTTCAAGAAAATAAGGAAGCTTTAGGGTGGACTATAGCAGACATTAAGGGTATAAGTCCTACTATGTGTATGCATCAGATTTATTTAGAGGAAGACTCCAAACCATCTAGGGAGATGAAACGTCGACTTAACCCTAACATGAAATAGGTAGTTCGAAAAGAGGTGCTTAAGTTGCTAGATGTGGGTATTATCTACCCAATTTCGGACAGTAAGTGGGTCAGCCCCGTTCAGGTTATCCCCAAGAAATCAGGTATCACTGTAGTCCAGAATGATAATAATGAGTTAACCCCAACACGAGTGACCACGGGATGGTGTGTCTGTATTGACTATAGGTAATTGAACAAGGTCACAAGGAAAGATCACTTTCTCCTTCCTTTTATCGACCAAATGGTAGAGAGATTAGCTGGACATAGTTATTATTGCTTCTTAGATGGATACTCCGGTTATAATTAGATCGTTATTTCCCCAGAAGACCAAGAAAAAACCACTTTTACCTGTCCCTTTGGTACCTTTGTGTATAGACGCATTCCTTTTGGGCTTTGTAATGCCCTTACGACTTTTCAGCGTTGTATGATGAGCATATTTTTTAGATATGGTAGAACGGTTTTTAGAGGTCTTTATGGATGATTTTTCAGTGTTTGGTTCATCTTTTGATGAGTGCTTGCATCATTTGACATTAGTGTTGACTAGGTGTAAGGAAAAGAATTTAGTGCTTAATTGGGAAAAATGCCATTTCATGGTTAAATCAGGAATTTTTTTAGGGAACATCATTTCTTCAAATGGTATAGAGGTAGACAAAGCCAAATTTGACCTTATTAAGACTTTACAGGTCCCAAAAACCGTAAAAGATATTAGGTCATTCCTAGGGCATGCAGGTTTTTACCGTCGATTCATTAAGGATTTTAGCTTGATTTCTAGACCTCTTTGCAATTTGCTTGCAAAAGATGTTAAGTTTGTCTTTGATGATGCTTGTTTAGAGGCTTTTGAGAAGCTTAAGAATTTACTCACTACTGCCCCGATAGTCCAGGCACCTAACTGGAACATACCCTTTGAAATTATTATGTGTGATGCTTCAGATTATGCTATAGGCATTGTGCTAGGTCAGCGAGAAAACAAATTACTTCATGTGATATATTATGCTAGAAAAACTATGAATGATGCCCAAATGAACTATACAACTACCGAGAATGAACTGTTAGCCATCGTGTTTGCCTTGGATAAGTTTAGATCCTACCTATTAGTTTCTAAGATCGTAATCTATACTGATCATGCTTCTTTGATATACCTTTTGTCTAAGAAGGATACCAAACCTAGATTGATTAGATGAATCCTTTTGTTATAAGAATTTTGTCCAAACATTAGAGATAAAAAGGGTGCAGAAAATGTAGTGGCAGACCACTTGTCTAGGCTAGTTGTTAGATCCCATAATGATTCCCTTCTTATAAGGGATAGCTTTCCTGATGAACAATTGTTCTATGTTTCCCAATCACCTTGGTATGCAAATATAGTGAATTATCTTGTTACTGGTCGAATGCCTCAACATTGGGGTAAACAAGATCGTTCTAGGTTTTTAGCCGAGGTTAAGAATTTCTTTTGGGACGACCCTTATCTGTTTAAGTATTGTCCAGACCAGATTATTAGGAGATGTGTACCTGAGAGTTACCAGTCCAGTATTCTTTCCTTTTGTCATGAACATTCTTGTGGGGGTCATTTTAGTTCTAAGAAGACTGTTGTTAAGATATTACAGTGTGGATTTTACTGGCCTTCATTGTTTAAAGACTCCCATAGTCATTGTGTTTCTTAAGAGCATTGCCAGAAGTTAGGAACCATTTCCCGTAGAAATATGATGCCTTTGAACCCTATTTTAGTGATTGAGGTCTTTGATGTGTGGGGCATTGATTTTATGGTTCCATTTCCTAATTCTTTTGGTTATCTTTACATACTTGTCGATGTAGACTATGTTTCTAAGTAGGTTGAGGCAGTTCCATGTAAAACAAATGACCACAGGGTCATAGTCCAGTTTTTGAAAGAGAATATACTTACACGTTTTGGTACGATGCGAGCTATAATTAGTGATGGAGGTTCACACTTTTGTAATAGACCATTTTCTCTTTTAATAAAACAATATGATATTACCCACAAAGTATCTACCCCATATCACCCACAGACTAGTGGCCAGGTAGAGGTTTCCAATAGGGAAATTAAGCATATTCTAGAGAAAACAGTTAATCCTAATAGGAAAGACTGGTCGTCGAGGCTTACTGTACTACGTTTTAGACACCCATTGGAATGTCACCTTATCGTTTAGTATTTGGAAAGGCATGTCACCTGCCTTTTGAGTTAGAGCATAGATCCTATTGGGCTATTAAGCAGTTAAAATTTTTACTTAACAAGGCAGGAGCTCACAGAAAGCTCTAACTCAATGAGTTCGACGAGATTCGTAGAGATGCATATGATAGTGCTAAGGAGTATAAGAACAAAATAAAACTTGTGCACGATAAGAATATTTTACGAAAGTCATTTTCTACAGGTCAAAAAGTTCTTCTGTATGACACTCATTTGCATCTATTCCCCGGGAAGTTGCACTCTCGGTGGACCGGTCCTTTTGTGGTCCGTACTGTTTTTCCTCATGGAGATGTTGGGATTGAGACACCAGATGGTAGTAGTTCTTCAAAGGTTAACGGTTAGCGATTGAAGCCCTTTTTAGAGCCTTTCCCTTCATGTGATCTTGAGGAGGTCCCTCTGGAGGACTCTGTTTACCTTTATTGACCATCGAGGCGGTTTTGTATGTTGTATATTATTTTTGTAGGTTTTTGGTTATACTTCACCAAAGTACTATCTTTCCGACTTCTCTCTTTACTATTTCCTCATGTTATTTATATTTTTGGTACTGTTCTTTAATTAGAAACATTGAGGACAATGTTATATTTAAGTTTGGGGGTGGGACATAAACTTTTTGTTACCTTTTTATTACAATAAAATAAACTCCAGAGCCTAGAAATGTATGCTTATTAAGGATGGGACTAACCAATCTAAGTGGATGGAAGCATTTTGGTTGTAAGAGTTGAGGAATCAATCTGATTAGATGGCAACATCTAAAGAGTCTATACATAAAAGCACAGATCTCAGGTGTTAGAAATAACATGATAGTTTCACCATATCTCGTTGAGTCCTTTTCACTTCTGTTTTTATTTTGTTTTGTTTTCAAACTATGTTTCTCTAAGTGATTAGGTGGGGCTCACGAATCAAGTTGTTACCAATGCTAGGGTGAAATAGAGTGATTGAGATATATATATATATATAAAAACCTGACCAAATTGACCAATCAGAATAAATATTAACACTTGGATAGCAATATATGTGTGTTCTCCCTGTCTCCGTCGCCTAAACAAGCGTAGAACACAGGATCCACGGGAATTACCATGTAATCTACTGACAAGAAGCATGCGCTTGGATCCGCAAGATCTAATCATATTGTTAAAAAAAAAAGGTTATTGTTAATGTTTAGTGAATAAATCAACCGCTGGTTCCCTTGTATATGCCAGACGAGTTGATCTAGAATTAGGATTATCAACCACTGGTTCCCTTGTGTATAACAGTTATGTTGATATTAGTCAGACCAGTGTCTCAGTCCATTAGGATAGGTTCATTTTGGCGGAGGCCTTCAGACAGATATGGGAAACACCGTTCACTTAGTAAACATCAAAACCATCTATGTTTTTCTTTATATCCATGTTCTTGATCTATCCATGTGATTAGTTTTGACTCCGTTATATTGATGTCCATAGTGAGGCTATCTGAGTAGAGCTCTGTCACTTATATATGAATTTTAGTATGTTTAAGTGCAAACTCGTGTATAACAATTGGAATTTCGCATCAGGGTACTTCCTCTTGTAGTCAAAAAGTATGCCAACCAAGGAGATTCTTTAGTGCCTTCCAAGGTTCTGCATATATAGATAGGGTCTGGAGTAACGTTTTTGTGGGTATATCTCTAGTAAGCCCTCCCGAGACTATAACTCGGCCACTATGGACACCTAAGGGTTTAAAGGCTTATTGCATACGCTAAATGCAATCAATGATGCTTGCGACAGTGAGTTAGGATTTTATTTTTATTTTATTTTTGCTCGAGGACTAGCAAATAATAAGTTTAGGGGTATTTGATAGACACATTTTTGTGTCTAATTTTTCTCGATTCTATATATTGTTAGGACTCATTTTTGTACTTATTATGGTGTTTTATGTGTGTGTAGGTATTTTTGGGCAATAAACATTTTTGGAAAAATTAGTTAGAAAAGTGTTAAAGGCATCCTCATTTTGGATAAGGGAACCCCGTGACATGTGATATTTACACCCCAGCCGAGGATAGGGGGCGACCAGCTTCTTCCCCAAAATTCAAATCTGTTTTGGCGGGAAAAGAAACCAGCGCACAAGCAGATTTGGGGTTGGAGTTTTGAACGATCTCTAGGGAGATTCAATGGATGATTTTCATTGGGTTGGACCTGATAGAGCAAAACAGGGTTGGTATGGGTGTTTGAATCGATCAACTTGGGATGCATGATCGTGTTCGGGCGAAACAGAGGAGTGGAAAGTTTTACGGCTTGCTGCGTATTCCCTGGATTAGATTTTGGGCAAGGTTTACTTGGATTTGGACGTGTAATATGATGGATATTATCCTGTAGTCCTAAACATGATTGGTATAGGACCCAGATTCGAAGAAAAAGGAGTATATTCTCGGTTCAATCAATACAGAGAAAAAACAATATTATCGGGTCATGTTAATGCTATATATGGATTTTACGTGATTCTGAAGAGTTTATATGTATCTGGTATGTTGGCTTACCTTATTTGGAATGTTAACAACTCAGAGAAGCCGCGTAAAAGAGATTGAGAAGAAAATTCCGGGACTTGCTGCCAAAGAAAAAGAAGAGATATTCTCAAGATTTAATCGAGTTATATTCGACATGTTGTCTATAAAAGGAGGGGGGATAGGTCATAGAAGGGTTACGTACACTTTGGGGGAAGTTTCAAAGAGAACATATAGCTGAAATCACGAGTTGAAGTTTTATTTCTGCTATAACAATACCAAGAACACGAACTATCGAGTTATTCAACAGCAGAAGCTATATATCGTTTACCAACAGTGATTGTATTAGGCCTTTAGAAACTGTTTCTTCTCTGTAACAGTAGTTCTGTAACAATTTTATATGTTACAAAATACACTGCTTTATACCTTTTCACCTTTTTAATCATCTTTTGAGTCATAAACAAATATTTTGAGATCATGATTACTATGAGGAGCTAAACTCCATTGCTGAGGCGATAGAGGAAGCTATTTTTCCAACAAAAAGTGATATGATTATTTTCCTTGATCGAAAATTATTTGAATGATTTTTGTTAAGCAATTGTTTTTTCTTTTGATAGAGCATACTTGGACCTAGGTTTTTAATGCTCTATGCTTCGGATTTACACTTGTTATTTTGAGAATCTACTTGTTGCAATACTTTAGAATCAAATTGAATGAGAAAATTGCATAAATATAAATATTGGACTAAATCATTTTGACCTTGGAAAATAGTGGAATCTTAGCCTTAGTGTTCTTTTAATATTGATATCAACTTTGTCAGTGTTTGCTATAATTATTAGTGAGTTTTCTATTTTAGTTTTGAATTTAAGTCTAAAAAAATCTTTCACAAGTTCGAGAAACGACAACCTTCTTACCACTATCTATAATCACATCATTACCTTGGTAACAAAGCATTCAATATTCACCGTAAGATGAAAAACCTGATTTATCCAAGCTAATATCTTTCAACCCTTAGATTGAAACTTAGCTTGTCACACACACATGGAATGTATTTAATTTAGGTTTGAGTAATCGTACCTAAACGTGTACATTTAGTTGGTTCACAAATAGTTAACCAATGGTTATGAGCACTTTTATCAACCATATTCACCTTCTTCACAACTAGTTCAAATGACTCAAAAGAACTAGTTGAAGAATTGTTCAATTGCTTAGATTTTTATACATAGACACAATTGAAACAAAATCGGTTTGATTCACTCGAATCAATTCATGAACAATATAGCCACAGTTTGAAAAGATTACATTCCTTATTGATTTATTATTTAAGTTCATGAGCTAACCGATTTGAGAAATATAACCAGCTTGGGTATGCGTACCGGTATGCGTACCTTATCTACCGGATTTGAGTTTACAAACTCAACATGAATTTTTGGTTCGAAAACTTTCGTGGGTACACGTACCTAAGGTGACTGGTTTACTAATTTGCAAACTACAAACTCAGCAGAAATTCTCGGTTCGAAAACTTCCGCCAGTACGGGTACGCGTACCAAACCTGTGTCCTTCACCAATACCACATGCACACATATGCACTACTTGGTTTTCGGTACATGGATTTATACACTAATATGCGAACACACTATATATATGCTTATATCCATAGATGGTTACGTAATCTCAACTCTATATTTAAATCATTGAAACATTTTTCTATAATGTTATAATAGTCGTTAGACATAAGAATCGACTATCGTCATCAAAGATATTTTCAAGATTGAAACGTCATCATGAATTTCGTCACGGGTAAAGATGAAAAGTGGTTAAATAAAAATCTTACCAACACATATTTCGAGAAAAATATAGGCGAGTAAACTCGGCTCGAAATAGCAAATGTGTATGTACGAAAACTACCATACTTATACGACTGTTGTCTCAAGAGTAGGAGATAGATAGACTTTTGAGTGCTAGATAAGTTCAAGTCTCCACATACCTTTTTGGTCGGATGAAGTTCCACTGGTTCCTTAAGTAGTTCTTTGTGTTCGTAAGATAATCGCCATGGATTTTGGAGCTCAACTATACTTAACTATCCTAGACCAAGACTTAGTCATAAGTAAACTAGAAATCAAGACGTATAGTTTTGATCACTAATATTGACAAACATGCTTGAGATAGCAATGCATGCGAGTTCGACAGAGCAATGCTCTAACAAAACTCAACACGATAGAAAAAGTAAGATCAGAATACATAACTACAGAGAAAATAGTTGGGCCTGGCTTCACGATCCACGTACAGTAACTCTTATCATTTATTGTTCAAAGATATTCCTTAATACTCAAGGAGATCCTGTGCCGATAATAAATTAAGAATCTTTTAATTAAGGTTTTTGGTTTTATATGCTTTAATTACCAGCAATTAAATGCATATCTCTGGAGAATAAAAATTAGTAATGTGCATTTACTAATTGGATATTTTCTATTGATAGATTTCGGAAATATTGGAAAAGCATTTATTGGAAATATCAAAACCGAATTTTTCCATTCATTGCATATCTTGAGAATATTTTCGGTTTTGGAAATTCCTTGATAAACATCCTTGGTGTATAAATACATAAGTTTTCATTTCTAGCAAACTATCCTAAGAGCCACGCAAACTTCATTTCTTGTTGTTCCTGGTGGAGCAGTCTATTCGGAGAGGAAAATATCATAATTAAGTGAAATTTCTTATTAACGTTCATTTAAAGACTTCTGTGGGAAACTAGATAATTGTAGTGTTATTAGTTTTTGATTGATTTTATTGACTAACGGTTGTTGAAACTTTGATTACACCTAGTTTGTTTATTCTTGAGAATCTTCTCTTCTGATATAAGATTCACTCAAACTAGATCGAATTATCGGCAAGATCTTTAGAAATGTTGTTAGATATAAAGCATCTTGTGATAATTCATTGTTAACAGACTTAGTTCTATGCGTGATTGATCACAAGAGATTCAAGTGGTGTGGTGAAGGTTATTGAATATTAAAGAAGATTTGAAGACGAAGAAGATTTCTTATTGGTTTTCGTATCTTATGAATTGTGTGCACAAACCTTGATCGGATGGGATCCAACTAGAATCGGATTTATTCAATTGATTAGTTGCGTGAGATCGACATTCTCAATATATCTCTTTGAGATTTATTTTGATTGAGTGTGAATCTATACTTGACTATTTCGGTAGTTAAAGTTAGATTGATCTAACCAGACAAAGGATTTTATTAAATTAAACATAAGAGCCTTTGTCAACGACTTATCTATATCTTGTACCAAAGATTGATTAGAGTGCTTATAGAGTTTGGTTATTACTGATAGTCATCTTATAGAGTTTGGTTATTACTGAACCTATTATGAAGTAGCATACTTTTTGTCATATTGTCTCGATCTCATATTCATAGACGATCACACAAAGTGTGAATACCGAAGTTGTTGTATTGTCTCGAATTTGTCCATAGACGATCACACTTGGTAAGAGGACTTATAGGTTGAAACAAAAAGATTCTGATGTATTTGGGTACCCTCGTATTTTGTCCAATCTAGACTGTAGGAGTGTATCCCCCTGCATTGAAAAGTCCATCGAAATATTCCTTCCATTATGCCTTTATATCTGCGTCTTCAACCAAAACTCGATCGTTCGCATCCTTAATGCATTTTACCTGGATAACGTTGTCACGCGTCTTCCCTTCCCTTAGCCGAGCAATCCTGTAGGTGTCCTTCTCTCCCTAGCCCGTGATAAGATTACGATAAAATCCCTCATATGTGCGTCCCTTAGATACGCTCGCCACCCGTTTCTCCTCCTTTTTAGCCGCTTTATACTTCTGCAAATTCTCTTCGCATTCATGATCCCGAGCCTTCCTAAAATAGTTTTTCTTGTCTTTGATCCTTATTGTACCTCTGTATTCCACCACCAAGTGTCTTTCCGGTCACGTTTTCCTCCTCCTATTGATACTCCTAGCACTTCCACCGCTAGTTGTTGAATACGACTAGCGGTTTGTTTCCACATGTGTTCCGCCTCACCTTCCTCACAAAGCGGACCATCTGAAAGTACCTTTTCTCTGAAGGCCCGCGCGGTATCCACCTTGAGATTCCACCGTTTAGTTCTTGGTGAGCTAGCACCTCTTCTATGTTGGAAACACGTCTTGATAAAGAAGTTGATGCGTGTCATAACCACAACAAATTAATCAAGATATTTCCCACTAATTAAAATAATATAATGGAAGTCAAGTTCGCTCCCACGAAGAGCAGTGTAATTGATATGTTATTTAGTTCAGCGAAATAATAAAAGAAAAGGGGGTTTGTTGAATAATTAAAATAATAATAAACATTAAGATGAAAAGATGATTATGAGTCATTCGTCGTTACCAAACGTTGACTTACATAGTATACTCGTTTACCTTTCGTAAGAATCATATATCACTAACCGTAGAATAACAGCTAGCTCAGTGATATCCCCAAAATTCCGTATACCACGGATACGGAAGCTCTCCAATATTAGATTCTATCCAACCGAACCACCAAGTAGTATCTCACTCAAGGTGTAATCCAACTAAATGATTTAGGCTTTGTGAATTAGGTTGATCCCAGTAGTTAAACTCTTAGCTCAAGGTTCACTTGTTGATATTGTCTTCACTCACAATTGCTCCACAAAATCCCTCTGTAAGGTCTCACAATTTCTACTTGTGTAGAAAGTTGTTTGACTATTACACTTATCACCCAACTTCTACTAGCATTAGAATGATCAAAATATTAATCCAATTGTACACTTGGACAATCTAGTAATCAATCATAAACCCTAGATATAGAAAAGACAGTCGATAATATGATAAAAACTTTGAATAAACTTGTATAATAATTTAGCTTCACGCCCGGAACTTTGAATTCATCCTAATCAAATAAAGTTTAGCCTCTCATGCTACACCGTTTCCGGTTTCCCTCTAAAGGGGTAAACCCTAAAATATTGATGAAGAACAAAGTGTATTATATGAGATGTGTTGATATATATGATTTAGGTTAAGAAATGTCTCTTAAATAGTCTCCAAGTTCTAGAAGCCCCGTGCACCGAATCCTGTGTCAAAAGTTGCGAAATCTTGCCAAAATCCCAAATTAAGTCGATGCCATAGTTGTGTAAAACATCCTAACTCACGTCCACCAGCTTTCATGGGCTTCGCAAGAACAGTAAAGCCCTGCCCAATCCAACTTTTCAGCTTCATTTGGCTTGTCAGTCTTCCGAAACTGATAGCCTATTTTTCTTCTTTATATCACGGATGGGATATCCTATACGTAAATTCTCCTGTATGTTTTCACTCAGAATCTTCTCTTCAATCACGTCCGGGACTTCTAGCCGTAAGCTCTCCTGGATCTTTCACAATTCTTGTATTTTCTATCACGGCTAAGACTTTCTAGCCGAAACATCTCCTGTAAGTTTTTACCATTTCTTTCTTTCTTTCCAAAAGTTCCCATTCGAAATAGCATGAACACCCCTCGCTGACTCGAACTCAGACAACCTAACTCACTGCACTCATTCAAACTCTTCTCTATCAGTCACCAACAAACAATATCCAAACTCCATCGGCAGCAATTCCATCTATCCATACGATCGAAATCACAACTCCATCATCACTATCTCAATCTTCCATACTCAAACATCTTATATCGACACAACCAACCATTGAGACGACCATTTTTACAACTCGAGCTCATCAGGTCTCATTCTGACATGTCTTGTACGTTAAATTCATCTCAGCTCGCTTCAATGGCCGCAGTCATCATTCCATTGCTTCCAGCAGCATCGACCCTTGACTCGAACTCTAATCATGAATACCACAGCTCCCTGAACTTCAGAACCAAACTCGTCTCTGCTCTCGAGTCTCAGTTATTCACATCACCTTCCTTCTCAAAGTCGAGTAGCAACATACTTCTCACTTCCTTCTCCCTTAACTATCTCCATTGCTTCTGCTCGACTCCATTCTATATCAATCACTGCCAATCTCGTTTCATCATCACAACAAAGTTGACTTCAACTCCATTATCTCTTCTCAGTGTGCTGCATCCAACGACTATCGTTTCCGGAACTCACTGCTGTGAACCACAGCTGAGAATGCCACCTTTCTGTCGAGATCTGCATTCACCATCATAACCCCAATCACCAGAAGTTGCTACCATCTTCTCTGCCAACATCCATCTCTTCTCCGTTAATCACAACTTCATGATGGCAGCGACATTCAAACTTCTCTCTTCATCAGTTGAGCTCGTTCCCTCTCAGGTCATCCTGGATTGTCACAGCAGCATGAATGGCCATCTTCACCATCTCCATTATTGCCAGCACTAAACCACAGTCAACTACCAGCTTTTCTTTTCTTCCATCGAGCAGCAAACCAATTAGCACTTCATTTCAACTGTCAGTCTTCCAGGACTGACAGTTAATTTTCTTATGAAGCTTGTCTACCCCTTAACGTCTGATGGAGTGTCAGTAGAAATCTTTGTTTAGCTGTCAGTTTTGGATAACCAACAAGCTTAACTTCTCGATTCACCCATAACTTCTTCATGCGACGTCGGATTGACATCATTCTTTCGCCGTTGGCTTCGCCTTTTCGTCCTCTTCGAGATAATAGCAAAAACTCCTAGATTTGAACGAGTTCCACTTGGTATTTGGACCTTCTCCATTTGTAGCTAACTTCTTTTATTGCACAATTAAGTGTCAATTCACTTCTTTCGGATGATTCACCTAATGAAACACAATAGAGAAAAATAAGAGTAATATACAATAATTCGCAAGAATATATAACAATTATTAGCATGGATTCAACACTAAATATATGCAAAATATGCAGTTAACAGAAGTCGGACACTAGGAGTTTATGTTGGACGACAACACATTCTTCTGTGTGGACCTTGCAATCGAAGCACTCTAGCATATCCTACTATTGGGTTTATGTCGACCACTATGTTTTCATCATAATGTCCACTATGAGTTACCTTTCATCATAATGTCCACCATGTTAGCTTTCATGATAACGACCACCATATGGACGTTTTATAATGTCAAGCACTTGTGCTATGTGTCGACATAATCCCACTAGACTTCTCATATTTCATTGTATATACGCCTGGCTTATATTCGTTTGTAAACACACAGAGAGATAACATGAATGAGAACAATTAAACATTTATGTTCTTATTAACATTTTATGTTCTTCTTTACATTTATGTTCTTGTTTACATTATGGTATCATAGAGCCAGAATATTTTTCCAAATTTTCTTGTAGTAACAATGGAAGAAACCACCGTCATCCCACCATCATCCTCTTTACATACTTCCAATCCTTTGTATGCTCTAGCTTCGAATGATGGTCCAGGGACAGTCATCACGCACGTTGTTCTTAAGGGATCCAACTACGAAGAATGGGCAAAAGCGATTCGGGTTTCGTTGGGAGAAAAACGCAAACTCGGTTTCATCAATGGTAAAATACTTAAACCTACAACTGAGTCTAATGATCTTGAGGATTGGTGGACGGTCAACTATATGATTGTCGCTTGGATTTTTAATACTATTGATCCGAATATTCGTTCTACAATTTCTTATCGTGATACGTCGTATGAATTATGGGAAGATATTCGCTTACATTTTTCTGTTGGAAACGGTGTTAAAAATTTTCAATTAAAATCGGATGTTGCTGCTTGTAAACAAAAAACTGGTGAGTCGATTATGGCCTATTATGGACGGTTAAAGAAATTATGGGATGATATCAATGACTTTGATGATTTGCCCTCTTGTTCTTGTTCTGGTTGCGACTGTGGTTTGAATCAAATCCTTCGTAAAAGACGTGAAACAAATCAGGTGCGTGAATTTTTAATGGGTCTTGAATCTTATTATGCTAACGCACGTTCCAATATTTTTTCAATCGAACCTTTGCCATATCTTCATTCTGTGTACTCAATAATTACACAAGAGGAAGAGGTTCAACTTTATACCCAACGAAGGACTGAGGAAGCATCTCCAATGGCCTTTGATGTTCGTGGTAGTACGCCACAAGGTATGAAATCTGGTAGATCACCTTTGAAGTGTGGTTTTGGTGGATATCATGGACATCTTGAGGAACGTTGCTGGGAGAAACATGGTTATCCACCTGGCCGTGAACCTAGGCGTCCGCAAGCCACAAGTCGTGGAAAACAGAACTTCAATACCACTGATACAATAGCTACACTCAAAGTAAATGCTGTCTTGGGTGAAATGACTGCACCTACCAACCCTATTAGATTAAATGGTAAGGGAGTTTATACTTGGATCATTGACACTGGTGCTTCAAATCACGTTTGTTGTGATGAAAACCTGTTTGATTTCTCTCGTGCCATAACTCCTATTCACGTTGGGTTTCCTAATGGTGCTACTATAAAGGCCACCAGAATAGGGGAAGTTACTTTAACCGAGTCTTTGGTTTTAAAAAATGTCTTATTCGTCCCTACATTCACTTGTAACTTGCTCTCTGTTTCGCAACTACTCTCCTCTCGAAAGTTAAGCATACAATTTACATTCTCTTACTGTGTTGTACAGGACCTTGTGTTGAGGATGAAGATTGGTATGGGTGAGCTTATTGGGGGGATATATCATTTGCCGATGAGGGAACCAACTCGTGTTAATGTTGTTCATGGGAAAGACATGGTGGATTTATGGCATAAACGGCTAGGACATCCTTCTCGACAAATAATGCAGCTACTACCTCAACTTTGTCGTCGTAATAATAACAAGTTGGAGCATCAAGCTTGTGATATTTGTTATCGGGCTAAACAAACTCGTAGTACTTTTCCGTTAAGTGAAAATAAAGAAGATGATTTGTTTGATTTGATTCATTGTGACGTTTGGGGTCCTTATCGTGCAAATCGTGCTTGCAATTCTCGGTATTTCCTGACTATTGTGGATGATTTTTCTAGATGTGTGTGGGTATATTTGATGAAAACAAAGGACGAGGTTCCACGTTTATTAATAAATTTTTTCGCCTTGGTTGATCGGCAATTCACCAAAAGAATAAAAGTTCTACGAAGTGATAATGGGACAGAATTTAAGGGTCTTGGTACTTATTTTCGTACGAATGGGATAATTCACCAGACATCCATGGTTAAAACACCTGAGCAAAATGCTAGAGTTGAACGTAAACATCGTCATATTCTTAATGTTGCTCGCGCTTTACGTTTTCAAGCGTGTTTACCTATTGATTTTTGGGGAGAATGTGTTCTAACCGCTGCATATTTGATTAATCGCACTCCTTCTCGTATAATTGACTCTAAGACACCTTTTGAAATGTTTTATGGTCGTGCTTCTACTCTCAATATGCTTAGA
This sequence comes from Papaver bracteatum, assembly GCA_023529315.1. NCBI lineage: Eukaryota > Viridiplantae > Streptophyta > Magnoliopsida > Ranunculales > Papaveraceae > Papaver > Papaver bracteatum. The sequence continues at coordinate 187,974 of JAJJWX010002584.1, forward strand.
GTTTTTGGATGTTTATGTTATGCAAAGAATATTAATCCTTCTGATAAGTTTGATAGTCGAAGTCGTCGGTGTATCTTTCTTGGATATCCTTTTGGAAAGAAAGGATGGCATCTATTTGACCTTACCACGTGGGATTATTTTCAGTCTCGTGACGTTAGTTTTGTTGAAGATATTTACCCTCTAGCTGATCCCGATGAAATGGATCGTTTACAGTCATTATATCCAGCAGAATCTGGTGACTTACATAATTTTGCGAAATATGGAGATTTTCTTGAAGACTGTACACAGTTAGCAGTCCCTGAACAGTCGCAACAAGGTCATACCGACACTCCCATACTTCCATCTAGCACGAAGGTCTATGATGCATCTTCAAACACGTCTGTTGAGGATCTGCCGACTATTTTTCCGATTCATACACGGGAACTTCCCAGTGACGCCCAACCTTCTTCCAGTGGAAGTTCGTTTGAAAATGAAAGTGTTCCGGAAGATGCTGATGATAGTTATGGTGCTGAAAGCACGGATTTGGTTAATGCGAATCTTGGTCGTGGAAAACGTACAAAATTCGAAAATGTCCGACACAAAGACTTTGTAAAATGGCAAAATATGGAGCCGAAGACTAACACGACTATGGTTCCCCCTCCAACTTCACACATACCAATCCATTCCTCAGGTACTCCGTATCCTATAACACATTATGTAAATTGTAATGCTTTCTCTATTGCGCATCAACATTTTCTTGCAGATCTTTCATCTGATAAGGAGCCTACATCCTTTAAGGAAGCAATGAATGATCCTCGCTGGAGAAAAGCGATGGAGGAATAAATTGCGGCTCTTTATGACAATGGAACTTGGACAATTGAAAACTTACCTCCGGGAAAATTGGCTATTGGATGCATGTGGGTGTTTCGGATCAAGCATCGTTCTGATGGTACTGTTGAACGATACAAGGCACGACTGGTTGTCTTCGGTAATCATCAACAGGAGGGAGTAGATTTCAGTGAGACCTTTGCTCCTACGGTCAAAATGGTTACTGTGCGTACTTTTTTAACGGTTGCCGCTATTCAGAATTGGGAGTTAGTTCAGATGGACGTTCATAACGCTTTTCTTCATGGTGATTTGGATGAAGAGGTATATATGCGCCTTCCTCCAGGTTTTAGTAATGGCGTGATTGGAAAGGTATGTAGGCTACGTAAGTCTCTGTATGGTTTGAGACAGGACCCTAGATGTTGGTATGCAAAGTTAGCCTCGGCCTTGCGTACATATGGTTTTTCCGCAAGCAAATCTGATCATTCATTATTTGTTTATCAAAAAAAGGGAGTGATATTGAATATTCTTGTTTATGTGGATGATCTAGTTATTGCTGGAAATAATAGCGATGTTATTCGCGAACTAAAATCATATCTTGGGGATTGTTTTCATATGAAGGACTTGGGAAAGTTAAAGTATTTTCTTGGCATTGAAGTAGCTAGAAGTTCGAAAGGGATCTTTCTTTGTCAACGCAAATATGCTATTGATATATTATCTGAAACATGTCTTATGGGTTCTAAACCGGCTAGTGTTCCAATGGAAGAAAATCATCGCCTAGCTCTTGCATCGGACACACCTATGACAGATCCTGCTCGTTATAGACGACTCGTGGGGCATCTAATTTATCTTACCATTACTCGCCCCGAGCTTTGTTATGCAGTTCATATATTATCCCAGTTTATGAAGCATCCAAAGCAATCTCAATGGAATGCAGCTTTGAGAGTGGTTCGTTATTTGAAATATCGTCCAGGCCAAGGAATATTACTTCGGGTTGATTCCACTCTAGTTCTTGATGTTTATTGTGATGCAGATTGGGCTAGTTGTCCAATTAGTAGACGTTCTCTTACTGCTTATTTTGTATTCCTTGGAAACTCTCCTATCTCTTGGAAAACAAAGAAACAAGTAATTGTTTCCCGCTCCTCTGCGGAAGAAGAATATCATGCCATGGCCTCAGCTACTTGTGAAATTATATGGTTGAAGAATTTACTTCGGAGTCTCGGTGTGGAGCATGATGCGCCTGTATTTGTTCATTGTGACAGTCAAGCTGCTCTACATATTGCAAATAATCCGGTCTTTCATGAACGTACGAAACACATTGAAATAGATTGTCATTTTGTACGGGATGAAATCCTCAAAGGTACTATCTCTCATGCGTACGTTCATACTTCGGTGCAGCTTGCTGATATTCTTACTAAAGCTTTGGGTCGTCAACAATTTCAATCTCTTCTTGCCAAGTTGGGCATTTCCAATATTCATGCTACAACTTGAGGGAGGGTATTGGGTTTATGTCGACCACTATGTTTTCATCATAATGTCCACTATGAGTTACCTTTCATCATAATTTCCACCATGTTAGCTTTCATGATAACGACCACCATATGGACGTTTTATAATGTCAAGCACTTGTGCTATGTGTCGACATAATCCCACTAGACTTCTCATATTTCATTGTATATAAGCCTGGCTTATATTCGTTTGTAAACACACACAGAGATAACATGAATGAGAACAATTAAACATTTATGTTCTTATTAACATTTTATGTTCTTCTTTACATTTATGTTCTTGTTTACATTACCTCCCTCATAGCAAGGATATAGTCGATCTGTTCACATGTTTACTCACTCATAGGTAACCAGATGCGATTCCCTTTACTCAAAGAAGGTGTTTGCGATCACGAGGTCATACGCAACTGCGAAGTTCGTGATATCTTGTCTTCCCTGGTTCTTGTCCCTGTAGCCAAATCCGCCATGTACCCTTTCGCATCCCCTTCCGTCCGAGCCAACATGTCCATTGAAGTCACCTTCAATGAATAAATTTTCGCTTGGAGGCACACCGCTTACCATTCCTTCTAGAGCTTCCCATAATTCCTTCGTGTCTTCCTCCCTAGTACGTTCATGGGGAGCATACACACTAATATCGTCCAAATCCACCTTGCCTAACATAAGTCTCAGGAGGATTATTCTGTCTCCTTGCGTCCCTACTTCGACGAATTTCTCTGTTAGGTTCTTGTTGAGCAGGATACCCATGTCGTTTCTCCACCTGTTTTTTCTCGAAACCAGAGCCTAAAACGTGTGACGTCTACTTCTCGTACCTTCTCGCATGTCCACTTCATCTCATGAACGCATAAGATGTCCACTCATCTCCTCCACGCCACATTTTCCAGATCGCTAAGTTTCCCCATCAAAGACCCTACGTTCTAGCTACCTAAACGAATCCTAGTTGTCGCAACTAGCCGTCAATGATGCGAAGACTCTTGCCTACTTGACACTATATCGGGGCGTCGACATAGCAATCCTTGCCTATTTGACACCAAACTCGGGCACGCCAACGCGTCACAAAGGAGTGACGACCCAACCCTTGCTAAAATTATCACCTCACCCAACTCTTACTGATGGGATAGAGGGTTACCTCTATCCTGGGAAGCACAGATACGGGATACAAACACGACAAGGCGCTATACTAATTTTCGTAACACACTAGATTACCCGACTAGTAAAATGGAGTACAGATCGTAAGGCTAAATTAGATCGTACACTAGGTTATCTTAGCTTATTATCTTTAACTTGGGTACATATGGTAAGGCTAAATTAGATCGTGGGTCCGTCTGAGGTTAGTATAACATATTAGGACGACACCAAACAAGAAAAACAAATGTGAACACGAAAATACTAAAAAACAAAGAAAACCCGAAAATACTACGAAAAGAAAAAGAAAAGAGACAAACAGTTCTAATCAGTGCGGGTGGAAGGCTACCCTTCCCCAAGCTTATAAAGTTCACTAAAAGTAAATAAATTACTATAGAAAGAAGAGAAAACTACTCTAGCCAAATGCGTCCTTAACCGCGAAAGTGTTGGAAAGGAAAAAAAAACTAAAAAGAAAAGAAAACACAAACAAAACAAAAACTCTAATCAATGCGGGTGGAAGGCTACCCTTTCTCAATCTTCCTATGAAGTTCACTAAAAAGACACCACCATGAATAACTGTTTCTTTAAGGGCCGAACGAATAAAACATCTGGGTAGTTTCTCTGTCAGCCAAGGAATAAAGAGGCTGATATGATCACATGCAAACAACTACCTCACACGCGCATTTATCATCTGTGATCAGTCCAAACCACAAGATTACTTTATTGTCCTGAAAAAGATTGCGCCGCCGATTAATTAACCAAGATGTCTTTTTAATTAGAGAGAATAATATCTCTAATTAATTAACCAGTTAATTACCACCAACTTCAACCTGCACAGGTGGCGGTGATACGGAAAGAGAGATCGCTAACGTCACAATTGCTCACGTCATGTGCTAACGCATATAGTTTATGGACGATTAGATGTGCTAAAACTACAGTCTCATATCTAAATGGTTGGCAAAGAAGGATTAACGATGAAATGCACAACTTTACTTGGAAGGCAATGACATTGGCTGTGTATATGCCGTGGCCATTGTGGTTAAAAAGAAATAAGAGGAGTATCCAATTGCAAGTTTTAGTATAAAAGGAAACTACTATCGGATTTGGCAAATATATAGTTAAGACATCTCGATAATTCAATTATTTTGGTAAGAGTAATTCTAACCAACTAGATGTGTGCCCGTGCTATGTACTGGGTTTTTTTTCTTCCTTCAATCATATTTTGATTTGGCATGGGCATAGCGATGCATTTTTGATTTGGTGTGTGCAGGGTTTTGCCTCATCCTGTGGCGATGCATTTTTGATTTGGTGTGTGCAGGGTTTTGCCCCATCCTGTGGCGATGCCTTTTTGCAGCGGTGCGAATGCATTAAATTTGAGGAGAAAAGATATGGATTTTTCCTTTTATTTTTGCGAGAAATATGTGTGAAATATGTGGATTTTTTGTTCCTTTTATGGAAAAAAATAGTCCCAATATATTATGTACTTAGTTTGGAGTTCAGACTTCTATAAAATTCTAAACACGGTAAGTTAAGTTTTCAATTTTCATTAAATTAAACTTAGTTAAGATTTTTTTAACCAAAATTTTGTATGTGAAAAATAAATAATTTTTTTTATTATTGGATAAATAGTACAAAACTAGTCATAAAACACCAAGGTGACCAACTTATGGAGCAAAAAATCCAGCCATATTATCTTTAATAAAAAAAAATTGACTAAAAAGTGGCACAAAAACCCCACTTCAAATTATAATGAGTAAATTTAGTTTTGATTATTTTAAAAAAATCCAAACATACCCTTTATACATTTTGTTCTTTCCGTCTCCTTCTCCACACCGCCATCACCGCCAGAAGCAACAAATCTCCACGAACACCAATAGCAACACCTCCGTCACCACAAGCAGCAACACCTCTGTCACCACCAACATCAATTTCGTCTTCAAAATTTGGTTTTCTTCTCCGTAATAGTTGAGAAAGAGGGTTAAATCTAGATCGTGGTTCTTAAAAAGGGGTTAGTGCATCAAAAACTCTTTAATTCTTCATTGTAATTCGTATCTTTGTAGTTTAATTTTTCTTTGATTGAGAGTGATGTTTTATCGAAATTTGTTTCGATCTGGATACATTTGCTTTTTTTGATGTTAAAAACCTCATGATTCAGTTTTGGATCAGTGTTGAACGGTCTGTGTGTGTGTGTGAATTAAATCAATGGGATGTGTTTTTTCATAAAAAATTTTTTTGATTGTTTTGGTTTCTTTACAGGTTGGTTGTGTGATTAAATAGAAGAAGAATTTTGAAACCACCAACAAATTTGAGATTATCCATTTTTAATAGCAACAAGGAGAGAAGAAGAATCATTTATTTTATGAGTAAATCTCATAAGAGTGGTTACAGTAATGTGATTAGATTTTGAGGGGAAGAAGGAGATTTGGAATTATGGGTTGATTTTGGATTTTCAAATTTTTTTTTTTTGGTTTCAATTGTTTTTGATATTTGAATTAAATTTATTTTGATTGTTTGAAGAAGAATTTCGTAATGGATTTAAAATAGCAAAATGAAGTGTTGATTGATCTCGAGAGTGGTGGTAGTGAAGAAGCAGCAGTAGTAATAGCTAGAAAGATATTTACTGAGATGTAGTATATCAATTGATAGAATTATAGATGTCCTTGAAACTGCACTTGATAGTTGTGATTATTAGTTTAGGTCATGATGAGTTACAGGGATTATGAAGCTACAACATTTGGTTTGGGTTAGTGTGAAATGTATAATAAGATTGGTATGACATGGGTTTAGTACTTTCCTTGATTATTATTATTATTAGGATTTCCTAGCTCTATACTTAGTTGTTGGTAGCCATCAATAGGTAAAGACTGAAGCTAATAACAGATCATTTATCTACAAAAAACCCAGACTCTGAGCACATGCACAATCATTTCAGCATGCTCACTTTCCAAAGCAGTTTCCATATCAATTTTGCAGTTCTTAACTTCTTATGTATCATACAGTTTAATTCTCTTTCATTTGTGGTTTGAAGTTTAAGAGATGGGTGAAGTAATACTGGGCATGCCAGGACGGTGGGCAGAGAATTATTGTGAATTAGCTGATCAGTACACCACAAAGATTGGTGGACTACCTGTAAGTTTATGAACACATATATATAGGGGGTGCTGAGATGTTTCTTTTCAGTTTATATGACGTTTTTGATTTTTTTTTCTATTGTTGCTTCTAAACCTTAAACGTCTTCAACTTTCTTGATGTCACTCCGTTTGTTGATGATGATAAGTTTCTACTGAGAGAGAGTTGTAATCCAGTAACTAAGACTACATTGTGAGGTTGATTTGTCTTTCTGGCATTTCCTGACCTACTTTCCTTTCCATCATGGATGGTTAGGTCCATCACGGTTACCCTCTAAAAGGAACAAGTTCTCTCCTGAATTTCAAGGATCTCAATGTCTTTTTCTCTAATGTCTCAATAGGTTGTTATCCCTAGCATTCCAATTTCTATCTTTTCGGTGAGAAAAAGTATGTAAACTTAGCTAACCGGATACCGTGTGACGCTAGAAGTTTCAAAAATGCAACTAAAAAGTTTCTCCCATACCCCCAAACTTAAATCTAACATTGTCCTCAATGTTCTAAAGATGAAATTAAAAGCATGAACAAGGAGAAACTGTTACCACTTGAAAAGAGTAAGGAAAGATATTATCGTGTTGCAAGAATATTGGGTTACCTCCCAAGAAGTGCTAAGTTTAAAGTCTTCAGCCAGACATCAGAAGGAATTAGTCACCTCATAGAATCAAAAAGTAATAGCCGAAATAATTGTGGATCACGAAAACCAAATAGGGATATCACAAGAAATCTACAACATCCCAAGAAAATTGGCAAATAAAGCACACCCTTGTCTAGTTTCCTGTTTAAGACAACTACAAATAGATGTGGTTCAGGTTCAGGTTCTATAACTGGGTCTAGATAACATATTTTCATTGGTTGAATTTCCTCAAAAGTTAGATCTGAATGTTCAGGTCCTAGAGTATGGAAAAACTCGAGTAAGAACTTAGAAGCACATAACATTAACCTGAATAACTGGGGATCCTCTAAGTCATTCAGATTTGACTCATACATCTGACCAAAGTGGTGGTCATTCTTAAGCAAATGTGTCAACCCTAATTTTCTAAAGTAATTAGGTTTAGTCTCAAAACTTAATAACGGACACATCTGAAAATCATAAGTTCCCACAATTGGAAGGAAGGTTTTTGGTGGGAAAACAAAGTCAATCGTGGTATCATAGCCTGGGATAACCACATCGACCAGAGGATGGGTTTCTAACAACTTAACTTCTTTATGGACATAACTAGGTTCGGGAAAAAGTGTATGAAGATAATCTTTTGAAATGGTTGAGGAACATATGACAAGTCCCAAGTTAGGGACCTTTCTAAGAGTTAAGGCACATGGAGAATGATAATCACCCCCAAACTTAGAGTTTTTAATGTCTCTAGAAAGACTAGTCACAACTTCCCTAATTTCAAGGCTATCTGATTCCTGAAAATGGTCAATTGATTCTTCTAAGTCAGGTATATCCTCACTCATATCTACGAGGTCATCTTGTTTTTCTAAGTCTATTGTTTCTAAATCGCTAGACTCAAAATATACTCGTTCCTCTAAACCATCATTGGCTTCGTAATCGTAAGGAAATACTACATCGTCTAAAACGGTGGTATCTCTAGTCAAATCCTTGTCCTTTTGAATAGGTGAATAATTATTAAAATTGTTTGGATTTGAACTAGAAACATTATCATTATTAAGCTCAATTGGAGTAGCAAATTCCTGATCACTATGCCTACTTATTTCAAATTCTTCATCAACACTATCCTCATCATAATCATCACTATAATAACATGAAACTGGTTGAACCTCATCTACACAAGTAGTGTTACCAATTCTATCCTCGTCATCTTGATAAAAATTATCCTCATTTTCACGGGTAATACTGGAAAGAATGTATTGGCAATTATGCGTAATTCGAGCAATTCTTTCTTCCGTCTCTAACTCAAGCCTACATGTCGACTCAGCATACTCACGTGTTGACTCAGTTAACTTACATGTTGACTCAGCTAACTTCCTGAGGTTATCTTCTAAAGAAGGTTCACTCATTGTTACAGTTCTTTCATCCATAACTAAGTCATTAGTGTCTGCTAACTTATGTGTCGACGACTCAAGTAACTTACGCGTTGACTCAAGTATCCTACGTGCTTCATCTAACGAAGAGGAATTATAGAAATTTTGCTCGTATGACCGGTGGGCATGTGGATAGTAATTGGGCTCACCATAGTATGAGCCATAACCTTCAAAAGATTGGCGTTCACAACCACTATTCACACTATGGTCATAAAAAGAGTGATGTCCATATTGTTCAGTTGGATAATCAAATTCATTGTGATGGCTATTATAATACCAGTTTGACATCCTAACTGCAAGGGAATTCTACACAAATACAAACAAGGCTGACTCAACCACAACAAACCTACTGAATTCTAGCAAACAAAAAGCATGATGGCTCCACTTAGATTGTTTCTATACCAGCTTCTAATCCTTCAAAAGGGAATTCGTTACAATCTGAGCAAACCCCTCCGGAATCAATCCGAGTTTAAGTAAATTGAATAGAGGCGAGGGAAGCTGCTGGAGCTTTGATACCCAAGGCCTCACCGCATTACAGGGCGGCGCAGCCACGCATTCAACTCTCAGAAACCCTCATGAACTTCAAAGCATGCTCAAAAGAGTAACCAATATTTTTCGAACGACTTTCCTATTAAGCTCGTTACCCTATCGGTCTCGTTCTATTCCAAATTTTAAGCCTAGGTTCGCGTTTGGTATCGTTTTCCTAAGGCGGACAAGAAGAGAACGGTGATGAAATCCGAAGCCTTATCTTGTATGGCCAGTCCTTGCCCTTTACTAAGAATTTTAAACAGCTGTTTTCAAAACCTCAACATATATGCAAACGAAATAATCCAGTAAACCCACTGACAGGGGATTCGCGGTTGTTTAGAATTCTTACCTCCCGTTCCAGACGGGGGATGAACCGTTGAAGTCGACTCGGGCCACGACTCCTATGTCATGTACGAACCCGGGGGGCCGAGGTGATATCGTAATCACCGTCCTTCTCTGCAAACAGTTTGATATTTAAACTACCCTTCCGTAGGGTTTAAAAATAAAATAATGTCCAAGTCCAAAGTCCAAAAAGATAAAGTGCAAAAGAAAAAATTTTACAAGAATAGATAAACCCTAATACAATCTAAAAAAATAATAATAATAATAATTAAACTCTCTTTTTTTTTTTCTCTTTTTATAATAATAAAAAAAATCTTCTTCTTTCGCTTCGCCTTTTACTTCGTCTTTAACTCCAAATCTCTAAATATTCACCAAAAGTTTTGGCAAATTTTTCTTTCGCTCCAAATTCCAAAATCTGTAATAAAAAGACAAAAACAAAAACGTAAAGAAGAACAAATAAAATAAAAACAAATAAAAACCTAAAAAAAAAAAAGAAAAAAAATCTAAAAACTCTATCCTAAAGACAAGCTCCGTGTCGACGGCGCCAAAAATTAATGGTTTATCAATAATATTGTAGAAAGTGGTAAGAAAGGGTTGTCGTTCACTCGGACTCGTTGGAATTGATTTTAGGATTTTAAAATAAAAGAAAAATATATATACAAATTTGTCAAAGGATGGAGAGATGTGCTGGGACTCAGGATTCGGCCAAACTCATAACAGAAGGTTCAAAAATTAGTTCTTTTAACAATTATCGCTCAACAAATATAAACATAGACTCTTATTTTCGCCAAGGTAGATTCTCAAAAGATTGGTTGTATCCCCTAAGCATAGATTATATTAATACAAAGCATAACCTATCTAATTGAATCACAACCAATTTTATCGAATCATAAATCAATTAAAAATAATGCAAAAGTCATATAAAGAATTAATTAAAATTACCCATGTGTGAAATTTGGCTTCCTCCGTCGTCCCAGTGATGGGTTCTAGCTCCTCATGGTGAAAACACGCTCAAAGGAATTTTTCATTGCTCAAAAAGGTGTTTACAAGGATGAAAATATATGAAAACAGCAATTTGTAACGATTATAAATGTTGCAAACGCTGTTGCTAAAGAACGATACAGAGAAACTGTTGCGGTACTGTTCAAATGTTGCTGCGAACTGTTGCTAAGCCTGAGATTTACGACAGTTGTTTAACGACTGTCTTCGGCCGTCTGTTCTTCGTGTTCTTGATGACCACAGCAGCAGAAAAATATTTTCTCTGCAGCTCTTGATTTCGCTCTAAACTATCCCCTAACTCTCCATAACCTTATAATCGACCCCAGTAGCCTATTTATACACATTTTTACCAAGAATCTTCGCTCATTACTCCCAAAAATCTTCCCATATCTCGGCAGTGAAAGAAAATAATCTTGGGATATTTTATTCCCTTTCTTGCCTTCCCACACGTCTGCTGATGTCGACACACTCTCGGGGGATTGTTTTCATGCTCCAACATAAGTAAAACTCTATCAATCCACACGCAAAATACACAGAACTCGCGCCAACTACACAGAACTCGTGATGGAGTAACCAAACCCGAGTAACCCTGTTTTCTTCACTACCGATTATCCAACCAAATACAGTCGAACAAAAGGCCTATACCAGCCCCTTTTATCCAAGAGGAACAATCCCAATGAGTTTCGGCCATTGAATCTCTTTGTAACCCAACCAAAAATCCAACCCTAATCTTCCATGGTGAACACCTCTTTTCCCGCCAAAACCAATATTCAAACAAAGAAGATGGGTTGCCCCTTATCCAGCTGCTTGGGTGTGAATATCCTGTGGGTGCCCTTAGCAATTGGGTTACCCCTTATCCAAAGTGGGAGTCCGAATATCAAATGTCCTCCGAGGGTGTTCCGAGCAACTTTTCGAGCCGAATTTTCCTACAATCTTTATTTCCAAAAAATACCTACAAACACACAAAACACCATAATAAGGACAAAAACCCAGACTAACAATAGAGACACTGAGGACAATTCAGACACAAAAAATATGTCTATCATCCATCCCAATTGCAATACTGCCACAATAACCGACTCCCTTGGACATCCTTTTAGTCACCTCAAACACACCAGCTCTAGACTGCAACACAGCCAAGCTGCCAGCCTTCACTCTTCCCTTCATATGCTCTCACACATTCATCTAACTTCATTGCTCACCTGCAACAGCTTCCAATCTGGTGAACCATACATGTCCATCTCATTCATTTTTCTATGCCATCAAACCATAGTTGTAGCTTCAATTGTCGCTGCAAAATAGCACCAGCACTCTTCATCCACCATTTCATGTCAGAAACTACCAGCATCAACACTACTGCATCATTGCCGAATCCAACCACAACTGCCATCATCGCTATCGTCTACGAGTACCATCAGGATCATTACTACTTTCACAACTTCCTCCATTATTTGAGATTTACAGCAACCTACTCGACTCCATTAATAGCTGCAACCAATCTCACATCAAATTCCATTAGTCACTCGATCTCCAGTAGTAGCGCATCTTCCTGCACCGTCAAAGCCACCTGCAATATCATTAGTATCAGCCGCAACCAACTTCAATTAGTAGCACCAGCAACCTTCATTTCTGCTCAACCATTGCACCACCAGTTTCATACAAACTCTCAGAAACTTCAGAATTCCTCCAACCCATTCAGCTGCCATAATCCAAAGCTCATTATGTAATTTTGCTCAAAACCCATTCTCTCAAAACCCTTGTAAACTTGAATCACACCATGCTTCTTAATTCCAAGTCTTCATTATCGAATATGGACCAAACCCATGACAATCAACAACCCCAAAACCCATTTTCATCTCCAATTTCTTCTTCTCTGAATGTTCACAGAAAACCCATTTTATTGACAACATCACCTTCATCTTTACTGATTCACATCACCAGCATAATTTATACATCTCAACTCAACTACCAGTTACAGTGAAAAACCATCTCTGATTTCTTATTCTTCAAACATATTCAATTATAGCAGCAGCTTCATCATCTTCCAATTGGACTGAAACAACACCACCAGTAGATTCAGTTGAGACCCATCTTATTTCCACCATTAATTGCCTTTAATTCTTCAACAAAAGATCCCAGAAACCCTAGTTTCCATTTCTTCTCAATCAAACACCTTAATCACTCAATAAAACTAATCTTCAATATCAACGGTAACCAACATAGAAACATCAATTCCTTTCTTTTCTCGATCTCAGAATCTTTTTAAAAACCAGATGTTCACCACTGCCTCTGTCTCAGACAACAGCCGCACTGTTTCCTCTCTCTGAATTTCAAGCAAATGATTGAGAGAAACTCTCAATTTCAGGTCTAGGGTAATAACCAAAACTTCTATAGGCACCCAGAAGATTAATATGGGCCACCCAGTACTCTTCTTGTACTGTCAGTCTTAGGGAACTGACAAGCTTAACCGTTGATATTTTTTTGCTCGTAACCTTTTCATACAACGTTGGAATGACCTTCTTCTTTCGCCATTGATTTCATGTATTCGTGCTCTTCAACATGATGAGAAGGAATTCAATATTTGGGCGAGTTCCACTTCTTTTTGCTCCAAATGACTCAATAGTACCTAAACACTCAAAAGTGAACATAAGATACATAATTTACACGACAATAGCAAAGAAAGCATAAATACTAGATATAAAATAAGGTGTTTTAGACGCCTATCAGGAACGAGGATGACCAGCTAATCTAGGTACCCGTTCAAAAAAATAAAACTGTATTGGATTTTATTTTTATTTTGTGATTTGACGAAAGTATTGTCAACCTTAGACGGTGTAAAAAAATTAATTCGATAAAAACTTTCACAAAAGTGTTGTTCACCTTCTTTTTTATTGACGGTGTTACTAACGGACGGTTAAATACATAACATAAAGTATAACCCTATTTTTAATATCCCGACCAATAAAGTTATGCTAAGTGTCTTCACTATCGCTTCCACATTAGAAAAGATTTATTTCAACAAAAAAGAAATGAAGGTTTCATCACCGTTTAATGTGCAAGCTTATTTTTTAAAGCCCTTTAAGGAGGAAGATTGTATAACAATATATATATATATATATAGGTTTCTTTCTTTTGTACATTTTTTTTTTATTCTCTTCTTTGTATACTCCACCCAGGATGGTACTTCCCCTTGTACCCCTTATTTTTGAACACGCAATTGGAGGATACTTTTATTAATTAGTGGATATGGTTACAGGACAAAATAGGTGTCCCAATAGTAATTCTGGGTGACCCACTATGTAATTATTTTTTTAATTCCTAATCTAGCCCCCACTAATCAGGATTAGTGATTAATTAAAATTAGTAAAATGTTAAGTATTTGGGGGATAAATTAGTGTGTATTTATTTTTATTTGAATTTTTGTGGGTTAGTTGAGAGTGAAGGAGGGAAAAAAATTGAGTGGAATTTTTTTTTGAAAATAGAAGATGATTGTGATGAGAGAATTGCTGCTAAGAGGTTGAAAATTTGATTTTTTTTCTTTGAATCCACCATTGTTGCAGCTGAAAAAGCTCGGTGCCAGCATGGTATTCAACCAAAAAACCATGTCGGCATTTGACGGAAATTTTAAAAAATTGTTTGCCACTATCCGGGAGGGGGGTTCGACATTTGTCTCGTTACAAAAATTTTCAGGTTTTGATCTTCAAAACCTATTTTTTCTGGTTTTAATCAGTCTACTTCCGGCACAGTTATCTGATTTTCGAGCATGCCGGAACTACTTCCGGCATGGTTTTTTCTTAAATTTCTATACCGGAACATGATGAAAAGTATCCAGAAAATTGATTTTTTTTCACTTGACCACCGGCATGGAAAGATTTATATCGAGCATGCCGGAACTCAGTACCTGCATGGTATTTATCCTAAATAACCATGCCGGAACTCGGTACCGGCGTGGTCTTCATCCTAAATAACCATGACTGTACTGAGGAATACTGTATCGGCATGGTCTTCATCATAAATAACCATGCCGGAACTCAGTACCGGCATGATCTTCATCACTTCCGGCGTGGTCTTCATCCCTACCGAATGTAAAAAAAAAAAAAAAAAAAAATCAAAGTGAGGAGCCGACAGAAAAGGAACGGTTGAAGAACGATGAAGAAAAAAAAATCGAAAACCTAAACCTAAAGGACTGCCGGAACTAATGTTATAAATGGGGATATATGTTTTGGTTTTTCATTTTAATGTTTTAAGGGAAAGGGTATAACAGTCTTTTCATAAAGTTTTTTAATTAACCAAAGGGTATTTTAGTACTTTCATATCAATTGGTCACCCCTTAGCCGAAATCATGGGGTGGGGGAAGTAATCAATATCCCCCAATTAGATTCCATATCCCCCAATTGCGTGTTCTTATTTTTTGATCAGATAAAATTCATGTTTATCGATCAAAAAATATACTCCCTCTGTCTTTTTTTATCTGTCTTAATTTATACTTTGGTATGTCTTCTTTTATCTGTCTGCTCTGTTTATAGACATATTTTTCCCTTAAACTATCAAATATACCCTTTATTTTTTATAATCATAAAATCATTTTTAATATAAATTCAATCCAAAATCTTAAATAGTATCACTATATACAAGGAAAAAAAATTATTCAATATCTTTCATATTAATTATCATTTCCTTTTTAAATAAAAATATTTATGTATGGACAACTGTAAAATTCCTAACAAAGCTCTACCTATTCATATGGATTCCATAATAAAAACCAAAAAATTTTAAATTTTCATAAAGCATTTTTTTAAATAATAACATCACCCAATTTATATTTTTTAATATATTAATTTTAATTTTAGTAATAATATAACATTAAATAGGTTAGCCAAAGATTAGTCATAATATTTTATAAGATTTCCTTAATGTTTTGACAAAATCAATTAAGACTGTTAATTAAAGACGGATGGAGTACTATTTTATGAGTTGAAAATGAAAATTTTCTACTCCAGATATCTAGAAATCTATATCCAAAATCAAAATTTTGTACTCTAGATATCTAGAAATCTATATCCAATATGCAAAACAGTCACATTCACCTTACTAGAAGTTCTTTAATTTTTTTTATTTTCTTTATGAATTCCCAGTTGAGATCTCTATAAGATTCCATATCATACAAATCTAATTTTATAAGATCCCATAGGGTCTACTTTTTCTTTGTTTTTCCTGGTTTACTGCCCACCAAGAATCTTGTTTGGGAGATGCATATTCCCTAGACACTAGGAGGAAAGCTTTTTGTTCCTACCGAATAAACAGGGTGTCATTTGTATCGGTTACTATTTCTCTTCATGAAGTCGTGGAAAAAAATAAGTACCTATAATTTATCAAATGAAACACCCTTTTTCAGAAAAAAATAATACTAATAAAAAAAATCATTATACAGTAATTTATTTTTGGAATGCTTTATTTTGTAGTTTTTGTTTTGGGGACCATTTAGGGTGCAATTCGCATATTTAAGTGCTGCACGGAACGTGTCAAGAAGTGACTTGCTTAACTGCAAAGCTGCTCTAGCTAGTTGCGCTAGAAGTCTGGAAGATATTCAAAGTCAGGTACACCGTACACATTATTTAGCTAGCCAGATCAAGCAAATTAATGATCGAGTAGCCTTGACATTCTTGGTTTCTAGAATAAATTTTCATCGTACTTCTTTTCTTAAGGTTTTCTTACGTGCATCATTCATCCCTCTACCAGAAAAAAAAATAACGTTGAAGAGTAGCATTATTACAACACTTGCATGCATGATGATTCTAACCGCTCCTGCTAAAACCTCCATTCGTGGTTCAGTGGTTTAGTCCTTGGGTGCAGGAATCTTCAATTTGGCACCATCTATATAAGGTTTTTCAACATGAGGCTGATGGATTATGTATACATTTCAGGTCGATCTATTATCACACATGGACCCAAACAAGTCCCCAGCTACTTATTACCAGGAAGTTGCTGACGACCATCACACTGTAAATATTCCAGAAAATGTCCTAATTCTCAACCCAATGAATGAAGAAGAAACAGATATTTGCGTCCTCTTAGATCTACAAAATGAGGTATACTAGACTCAATATCATGTTAAATAATTGTACTCGCTATTTTACTGCTGATTCGGCGTTTGGGTAGAAGTGGCGATCGAAGTAACCCAGATTGTGATGCTTAAACTTTCAGGTGGAGCTTATCGAGTCTGGTGCAACTACGACACATTCTAGAGATTTGGCCCTAGATCTAAGTTCTATAAGCCGTCTCCCACTGCTTATGGATGAGCAGAGTAACACTTCGGACATTGTACATCAAGAACTTGACCAGGTAAATAAATGTATTTCATGCCCGCCTTGAGTTTTCATAAGCCGCACACTTATGTCATTTGTACATTTTTACAACGGATTCATTGATATATATTTCATATATAACGTTCCAACTTTTTTATGCTATCTAACACCAAAACAATCTCGTGTCAAGACCTTAGAGCTAGAGGCAAGTCGTCCAAGTGATAATGTAGATATCATACAACAAATAAAATCAGATGAAGATTCTGTGAGAAGTGATCAACTCGCAAAGCTCTTTATAATTTGTTTAGCAATGGCAACCACTTCAATTGGAATTACTACTGCTGTACTTGTCGAACTTCTATTGACAAAAATGGCAGACCTTCCTCACCCGGTAGTCTTCAAAAGCATGGCGTGGTCGGGCGTCTTTTCCTTTATTGCATCCGCAATTGCATGCACTCTCAGCTATATCAACCCACATATCCAATTGTTAGTTCGTTTAATAGAAATGTTCTTGATTCTTAGTTTTTCCTTGATACTTTTCACCCTTGTAATTGCACTTCTCATTTTATAACTCATCACTTTATAAATATGGTATAGTAGTTGTTCGATAGTTTCATTCTTGGCACAATTAGTTACAGACATACATAAACATAGAGGTGTAAAACGTGCCGGCCCAGTATAGCCCAGCCCATGAAATTACGTGCTTAGCGTGCTGTGTGTCATGTTGTGCTGTGTCGGAGATTAAGACGTGCCAAGTTGTGCCGTGCTAGATGGTATATTATGTTGTGTTGTGCCAGAAAATTAAACGTGATGTGCTGGGTCGGGCACATTTGTTTAATGTTTTTCAAAGTAAATATTTTTCAAATATTTAGGTATTCTATGAGTTATTATAAAAATAAGTCAATATAACGATGATCAAATGTCAAAAATTGACTAGAATAAACACTCTCTTATAAAATATACACAAAATGTAATGTATTTTGTAGCGTTTTATGCATATTATGACGTGCTTTCTTAATGTGTTGTATCTTGTTGTGCAATGATGTGTCACTGTGCCAATTAGACTAACCCAACACAACCCACGAAACTAACATGTTGGGCCGTACTTGGCTAAAACACATGTTGTGCTCAAATTTTAACGTGTTGTGCTGGGCTGTGCTCGTGTTGACACATCCAGGTTTACACCTCTAAATAAACATACGCGTAACTCTGAAGATGTATACTGTTACTTAGGGGTGAGCATTTGACCCGTAATCCGCGGATTTAACCGGGACCAACCGTTCATTTGATGATGGATGTCCGGACCGTTCGTCAATGGATTGGATGCGGATGGAATTTTTGAAATCCAACGGATAACGGATCGGGCCCGGATGCAACCTAGAAAATCCGTTGGACATCCATATCCGTTAAATTAAGGGCATTTATGTAGTTCTAGAAAATACTATAGATCATTTAGGAATTTTTAAGATGTTTGCTTGCGGTGTTGTATATAACATTTTTATATTTGTATACATATATAGGATATGTAGGTTTTATAAGGAGTCATTTGTGTTAGCTTTATTTTCTTTACTATAAATTTTAAATAAAACAAATCCATTGGATTATCCGCATCCAATCCGTTCATCCGTGCATCCATTGGATATGGATTGGATGCGGATGCTAAAATTGAAATCCGTAGTGCAATGGATTGGATGCGGATGAGGCGAAAACCGGTCCATACCGGCCCATGCTCACCCCTACTGTTACTAGGATAAGACACTGACTCAAACTCAACCACTAGGAAAAGCCCATTTAGATAGGATCTTGTTAAAGTTTGACTCCATAACCATAAACCCACTAAGGTCTGATCAACCGAGGGCTGCCCGCTAGCGATTATTTGTGGGACCTCTCTCCCCGTTCGGTCGGTTATTCTCATTCGACGCAGTGTCATAAGAGCATATCCTATGGGTAGTCTCCATTTGGAGACTAACTCGCTCAAATGAAGGACTACTAGTTCATATGAAAGAGTGAAGCTGCTGTGGGCAAAACGAAAGGGAAACACTTTACGGGTAATCATCCCCCGTTTGTAAAAAAAAATTCAAAATTTAATAATATAATAATCAATGGAGGGAAAACTAGTTTTTTAAAAAATGAAATTTAATCATTCACGGGGGACAGTCCCCCGTGAGATAGTAAGAATTAATGTTGACGGGGGATAGTCCCCCGTCCAAAGGAAAAAAAGCAAAAAAAAAAAAAAATTAAACGGGAGACAGTCTCCCGTTTCTTGTTAATTTCTTTACGGGAGACGGTCTCTCGTAAAGTTTTACACTACCAACCACTCGTTCAGCTGAACGAGTGGTTGAACGTTTTGGGACCAAAATACACCCTTTCACTTACCATAGTGGGAGCAAATTAGGCCAAATTGGTAGTGACCCTTTCAAAATGAAAGGGTTACACTACCCATAGGATTTGCTCTAAGGCCAAGTACTATTTGCTTCGCTATAGTTTAATTATAGTGAAATTCAATTATAATGGTCCTTTGCTTCGCTTTATTGTGGTGATTTTCTTTCGCTACGTGAATTAAATCTGATGTGGGATTAAGCTAACAGATGAGACACGAATATTGAGTAAACATTTGTTGTGTTTTTGTTCCACAAGGAAACTAAATTTTCGTTTGTAATTGCACGGAAACTGAGTATCCGTTTAATAATTAATATTTGGTTGACCTTTTTTTTTTTTTATAATCTTCTCACACACGATCGTAACCGTATATCATTCTCAACGACTATATTTTCTGCACCCGATCGTAACTCTTCTCCAGGGAGTTTATGCTCTAAAAATGGAGATTGAGTTCCATTTGGGTAAAGGTTAGTATCTATTTGGAATTATTTACATGGAAACTTTGGTTAAGCTAAGTGTTGCCCCTCCTCCATAGTGAGGTGCACCTTTATACTCATTTCGCTTAGCAAAAAATAAGATATAGCAAAGAGAAATGCTCCAACATAGTGTTTGGCCTAAGGGATGTCCTAAAGGCATCAAGTTATCCTTTTAAATCTTCCTTATAAATAATTAAAAAAAAAACTATTTTTCTTTCCCACCGAAAACCCGATTTTCTTTCCTCTCTTTCTTCTGGTTTAGCCTCCATGAGCAGCTAATCGGCTGCTCATAGGCTCTGATGGTCTCTAATTCTTTGAAACACTAAGATTTCTGTTTGATGGGTCTTGTTCGATATGGTCGAGGTGGATTTTTTTAAGCTCTGATAATGGGGGTATAGGTTTAGGTCTTGATATTTCATCTGCAGAAATGGGGTATAGGTTTAGGTCTTGATAATCCGTCTAAAGAAACCCAAATCTACACGATTATCTCTGCTCAACTGCAAGTTCTGTCTGTTAATGATTATAATCAGTCTCCGAAGCATGTTTAATTTATTATCCAGAATCAAATCGAATTTTTTTTCTTGAGGAACACTCTCAATCTTATGTAAATCCTTTGTCATCTGTTCGAATTTCTCTAAAAACTTTACACCTGTTTTATTTTCTATCGATCTCCAATTTTTAAACCATTAATCTATCCAATTTAGATTGAATTTGAAATTTTGATTTCATTAATCTGGTTTTTTAATTCAATATCCCAAACTCTAACCTTCTCTTACTATAAATACTTTTAAAGATGAAGAAGACTTACCCACGTTACACTTCTCAACCCTGTATTAAAAACCAAATCCCATCAAGTTACCCCTTTAAACCCTCAGCCAAATTTCAATCCCCTGTTTTAGTAGCAATTTTGATGTGCATGTGTATCACCATGCAAGCTATTTGGCATGGTGATGTCTCTCAATTAACCAACCAACTTCAGCTATCCTTGAATCTGAGTAACGGTAGACCCTTTAATCTCAATGAAGTAATACCTTTGAGATATATGTCAAAATAATGAGAAACTGTGGATAAGTTGTCTGTTAGGCAGATTCGTTGAACCAGTTGATAGAAACAGCTAGGATGTGAGAAACGCTCTGCTCTTTCAATGGGAGATTTAAGGTGGCTTATATGTTCGCAAAGTTAGTAATTGGGTCTTCATGGTGAGATTTGAAAGGGATTATGAAATGTGTAGAGTGCTAGCAGTTGCAACCAGGAAAGTATTTGGTGACCTTTTCTGCATTAGGAAGTGGGAGAGAACTGAAAACCTAGTTACCTGGAATCCATATACTGAAATGTTCTTCATAACAATTCACAATTTAACCCCAGCTCAGGTGGATAGTGAAAATCTAAGGAGATACTTAGCTTGTATGGGGGAGATTACTTCCTTCTCTTACCTTGTACCCAAAGCAGGTGGAAGATATTCAATAACTGTGAGGGCTTTCATCAGATTCAAGCAAAGTTTAAGGTTTAGTGTTCTGGCTGATAATGAACTAGGATTCTCAAATATTATCAACTTTGAGTTTCACAACTTCCCTAACAATTTTTGTGGATTCTGTAACCTCATAGGACATAAGCTACAAAATTATGCAGACTTCATCCTTGCACAACAACATGCAGAAGAACAACAAGCAGCTACAGACATTATCATGGAAGCTATGAATCAATATCAACAAGTTGAGCCTAACAACCAACAAGAAGAGCCACAACAAGTTCCAGTTATGATGCAGCATGACTTAGCCTTACAGGAAGATAGATGGTCCAGAGAATCTGTAGTTCCAGCTCAATCTGAGGTAACTTGTTCTGACTAGAGCTGGCAAACGGGCGGGCCGGGGCTGGCTTGTGACCAACCCGCGGGTTACGGGTTAATGCGGGCCAAAGCTTGCGGGTTGAAATTATACACGGGTGGTCATTTCTCCAACCCGCGCCCGTCCCGTGTAAAGTTTGCGGGTTCACGGGTTAACCCGGCTTGTTTAATTAAAAATAAAATTAAAATTTAATTAAGTTAATTTATGAAAAGATTAAAAGGATCAGACACAAGTATTAGGATCAAACACAAATCCTTCACGGGTCCAGCTACGATGGCAACATTAAATCCTGGACTTAAACTCGAACTGATTAACCCATCTCATACTCAATTCAACAGCGTCACTCATCTCTCGTGATTTCAATTCACACCTTATCGATATTATACCACCGAAATCGTCATACTGTTTTTATAATTTCATGAATCAATTTAATCATTTGCACCTCTCGTTTTGCTGCAGAACATCGTCATTCTTCTCGATCCCGGAACCAATTTATAATCAACAAAACTTAAATTGAAATTAGGGATTCAATTACTTACCTATTCTAACTCTCCTCTCGGTTTATAATTAGGGTTTCGTATGAATCTGATTATTTATCTCCATACGTGAATCTCTTCGAAATCTCTTTCCTCTGTGAATTTTTGTTTCTGAAAGTGAAAGAAACAGAGACATGATAAGCAAGATAAGAAGAGACGATCAGGCAAGTGTGGGGTATGTAGGGGGACACGTGTGTTGTGGGGTGGGGGTAACGGGTCAACGGGTTTAACCCGCGGGTTTACGGGCCGGGACGGACTAACCCGTTTTCTCACAAGCCGCTATTTTTCCAACCCGCACCCGTCCCGTTTAGGAACCAGCCGGGACGGGCACGGGTTTTCACGGGCCGGTCCGGGTCAACTTGCGGGTTTTTGGCTGGTTTTCCAGCTCTAGTTCTGACTACACTCAAAATAACAGTTAGGATAGTTCTAATGTAGTCTCACGGAAAATAATATGACTGCACCTACTAGCCACATTAATGAATCATTTGAACCTTTTGATACTAATGGTGGTATACATAATGATGCATATATGTGGAAAGTGATCCAAAAAAGAGACAGGCCTAATCCTATGTTTAATGTTGTCTCTGGACAATGGGAGGGTGCTTCTTCTTCACAACAGACTACGATGAATCATGTAATTTATATCAATAATTGGAATATAATGCAAAATTATTTCCAGTGAGACTGTAACTTTCCAGCACCTAAGAGGGTTAAACTCACTGAAATTGATTCTAACAACCCTTCCACTGACCAAGTAATTGGTGATACTAATAAAAAAAAGATCAGTCAACACCTCTGAGCATCGGCTGAATACCATTGAATATCCACATAAGTGGTTCAAAGGTGAAACCTCGACCCCAGCTCATGCCAAGTTAAAGGAAAATTCTAAGGGCAAGGACATTGCAAAGAATAACAATTAAAGAACAAGACCATCTCAATAGCAGAAATCTTTTTTGGGTGCTTCAAAGAGGCTCTGGCCATCAGAGTCTATGTTCTTTTAAATTTCTATTTTACCCTGTCTTTATTTCAGTTCTTTCTTATTTTTTAGCTGTTTGCTTCTCTTGTCTGTCCATACTTACCATTTTGTTTAGATTAGTTCTTGTATCTGTAATCCTGTAATTTCTATGTCTCTTGTTTCAATATTGTATAGTACCCATGTACACCTGCTTACTCTTCTTTGTATCTAGTACCTATATCTTTACTCATGTATTTGTTATAGTCAATCATTAGTAATCTTTACTTTTTTTTATTTGGTGTGTCTGGATTGGCTCTTTCTTAGCTGCAGTAGCATCCCCAATTTATTAGCTTTTTGAACTAAGATTCTCATTTGTGGTCACTTTTCCTGGTTATGTGTTTGTATTGTACTGTGGCTGCATGTTCTTTTACATGTACCCAACTTTAATAATTCACTCCACTTGTGTAGTTTCTTTCTTGGCTCCCCTTATTCTTAGTGTTGCTCTGCTGTGTCATTTCTTTACCATTTCTCTGAAAAATTATTTGGTATCCTCCTATCTTTATTTTATAGATACTACTCTCAACCACTTTTTAATCTATTAAATTTACCCCATTCTCATCTCCTCAGCAGACTTTGTTGCCATAATCCTCTACACCAGTGACATTATTAAAATTCTTTCTTGGAACTTCCAAGGAATCAGAACCCCAATTACTCAAGACCACTTAAACCACCTCAATCAGTTCTATAAGCCGGACATAATCTTCCTTGCCGAGACAAAAGCGTCGCTGTCTCGAATGAAAATTCTCTTGAAAAAATCCTAATTTGTTGATTGGTTTATAGTACCTTCCATGGGAATTGCAAAAGGGCTAGCAATAACGTGGCACAACAACATAGAATTGCACCTAGTTTCATCAAACCTAAACGTGTGCCACTTTTAAAATTTTTTTTGAATAACTGAGGTGCAAATTACTTGTGTTTATGGTGCAGTTAAATCGGAAGATAAATTTGAACAATGGTCATATATTGGACGCAAAAATTTCCAGACACAAAGGTGAGTAATTTTCCTAGAGTTGGTTCTGATCCTACTTCGCTCCTTCTTGATTCAAATCCAGAAAAACAAAAATTACAAAAACCATTTAGATGCATTAGATCCTGGATGTCACATCCTACTTTAGCTTCTTTAGTTTCCAACTCTTGGAATTACCACTCCAGCAATCTCAAGACAGAAATATTTATTTGAAGCTTAAACTATTATCCTCAGACCTAGCTCAATGGAATTCAGATGTGTTTGGAAACATCCATAAAAATTCTAAATCCCTGAGCAATAGGATTGCAAGTCTTCATAGATATGGAAATCTCTCCAACAATCTAGATAGAATTAGACAACTCCAAGCAGAGCTAGGAAAATGGTACAAAATCAAAAACGATTACTATCATCAAATTTTAAGAGACAAATTTTTCAAGGAATATGATCAAAACACAGAATACTTTCATGCTACAGATTCCAATAGGAAAATAATCAATTCTATAAACTCGCTTAGAGATCCGTTGGGTCTCTGGCTTTCGGACAGAGATCAAATCAATACCCTTCTGGAAAATTATTTTACCTAGATAGGCACTTCTCAGATTATCAACCAGGGGGAAGATTTATTTAGTTTTATTGATCCTTGCATCTCTGAGACTAAAAACTCTTCGTTAATTATTATTCCATCAAAAGAAGAAATCTGGAAGACAATTTCCAAAATGAATCAATGGAGTGCTCAAGTACCAGATGGGTTTCAACCAGGTTTTCTTAAATCCAAATGGGATATACTGGGCCCAGATCTAATTTATATTGTTCAAGAATTTTTCAAACACGCAATCTTGAACCCAGAATTAAATCATTCCTTCATAACCCAGATTCCTAAAATAACTATCCCACAAACCCCTGCATATTTTAGGCCCATCAGCATGAATAACACAATTTACAAGATTATATCCAAGACTCTCGCTAACATACTAAAACCTATCCTAAACAAGATAATATCCCCTAATCAATCTGCCTTTTTTCCGGGGAGACAAATCACATACAATATTATCATTGCTCATGAGCTTATTTACTCTATGAAAAATTCAAAAGCTACAAAAGGAAAATTTGATTTAAAATTAGACCTCTCTAAAGCTTTTGACAAAGTAGAGTGGAATTTCATTAAAGCATCTCTACTAGCTTTTGGGTTTTGTAGTTCTTGGGTTAACCTGATAATGCAATGCATTTCTACAACTTCTTTCTCTATCCTTCTAAATGGCTCTCCGGGTACTACTTTCTCCAACTCTAGAGGCCTAAAACAGGGTGACCCTCTATCCCCATACCTTTTCCTAATCTGCAAGGAAATTTTTTCTAGTCTCCTGGAAAAAGCTGTTTCTGAAGAGAAAAAAATCGGGACTCAAGATAAATAAAGATGCTCCGAATATTTCACACATTTTCTTCATAGATGACTGCTTTTTATTCACAAGAGCTAATCTAGGAGAGGAAAAAAAATTGTTAGATATCTTATCAAAATTTGGCGAGATTACGGGTCAGACTGTTAACCTCCAAAAATCAGGTATCTACTTCAGCCCTAGAATTCATCCGAAATACGGGAAAATTATAGCGCGGATCCTTAAAGTTCCCTTACTAACAAAAAATGAGAGATTTCTGGGAACCCCTCTTTTCTTTGATAAAAATAAAAAATAAAACTTCGAACCCCTGCTTCAAAAATATTATGCCACTCAGGGTTGGAAATCTAAGTTACTCTCTCAAGCCTCAGAACAGTACTAATAAAATCCATCCTTCAAGGATTTCCAACCAACCAAATGCAAGTGCTTTCTCTCCCTAAAGAAATGCTAGATCAAATAGACAAAATACAAAGAGACTTTTGGTGGAACAAAAAAAAAAACAGAAGCAATGGAGGTTATATAAAGGCCTGGATTAGTATCTGCAAGCCTATTTCTCAAGGGGGTCTAGGGATTAAGAATCCTGACCCTTTTAACATAGCTCTACTTTCGAAACTTTCCAATCATCTCATTTCATAACAAGATCAATTATGGGTTCAAATTCTCAAAGCGAAATACTTCCCAAAATCCCATCCACTAGAATTCTCAAGGTCCTCTAAATTATCTTGGATTTGGACTAGCATAAAAAAGGGGCTGGAGCTTATTAAAGGTAATTTTGTCTAGCAAATAAAAAAATGGAGCGTCTAAGAAAATATGGGAAGATAAATGGGTGCCTAACACAAATATTATTCAGAAACCCTCTAATGTTCAAGATCCTATTCCGCAGAGGGTAAATGAGTTGATGACTCCTGAAGATACTTGGGACCAAGACAAGCTCAATATATACTTTGAACCAGATGTAAGAGCTAGCCATTTCACCGAAAATGCAAGAACAAGACAAAATAAGATGGCAACACCATCCCTCAAGAGTCTTTTGCTAAAAATGTTTATAACTTTACCATAAACCAAAACCAATAGGATAATAGCCTAAATACCTTTCCTTGGCAAAAACTATGGAAGATACAAGTAATCCCGAGAATCAAGTTATTTGTTTGGAAATTAGCCCAAAAAGCTTTTCCAACAAATCTAAGACCAGGAGAACATAATAAGGACGTAACCACAGTATGTCTGATGTGCGATTCTCAGGATCAAGAATCGGAACAACACCTTTTTCGATTTTGTCCTTTTGCAAGAGCTATTTGGTTTGGTCTATCTCTAGAAACAGTGAATACTAGAATTATCACGGACTCAATATTTAATTGGATACATGAGTAGATCATGGACCAAGATTTCTCCCAATGGTTGAATAAATTCGCAACCATTTCTTGGTTTATATAGAAGTACAGATGTTGGTGGTGTTCGAAAAAATTATCCCGATCTCGAATCAACTCATAGAGCAAATCAATAAATTTCTAAACCAGAATTCACAAGGAATCAGCCAAATAAAAATGAAGAGCAAAGGAAGAAATATCCCAAAGGAAAATTGGTCAAATTTAAAGACAAAATGGATCATATTTATTGATGCAACATTCAAAATAGAAGATTCAACTATGGGTTACGTCTTTCTACTTTACTCAGTGGACAGTGAATCTTTCGTGCATATTGCAGCGGGTTCGGAGTGGGTCTCCTCAGCTCTTCATGCAGAATCAAAAGCTTTGTTGAAAGCCTCATCCTGGTTAAGTGAAAATATATTATCTAGTGTATCGATAGAAACAGACTGCAAAGTTCTAGAGGAATCGGTCAACAAGATCTGCAAAGATTCTCCTTGGAACACAGACAATACCATTCAGGAAACTATCTCCATTCTAAAAAATATTCCACAAGCCCAGGTAAAGTATATAAATAGGAAATACAACTATGCAACGAATTACATTGCAAAAGAATCTCGGTCAAAGCATCTTAGGCACGTGTCTTCCAATATTCAGCAAAAAGTTTCAAAATCCAGTGTTGTTTCCAATGTTTTTGTCAAAAATGAGATTTTAAATCTCTTGTACTCTGTTATTTGATTAATAAAAATTTGTCTTTCCATAAAAAAAAAAACCTAGACAATTTTAGCTAATCCATCAATTTATTTTAGTTTTTTGATCAATTAAATTCGTTTTAAAAAAATATGTTTGATATTCAAATATAACATAAAAGTTGGCCATGTCGACCAAGGTTAATCATTATTAAATATTTGAATAACTGAGTTCTTTCCAACGGTTATGATTGAACTATTTTCCAAATTCAACTACAAATAAGTGAGTGTTTCCAAAAGTATCAAGATAACTAGTGGCCATTTTTGGCAATATTTAAAAAAAAAATGTTTATGATTTATACATATATAGAGAGGGAGAGATGAAAAATTTAAATAAAAAGAAAAAGGTAAACCAAAAACCAACATAAAGAGTAAGAGTTAAAGAAGGGAAACTCTTCAATTACAGAAGAAAATGTCCGAGTGATGTCGCAAAAGTCGAATCGAACAACAAACTAATTAAACAATAACTTCACTTGTTAGTCCTACAATACTTTAATTACCTAACTGTAAAATCCAAAGTACTGACACCAACGGAGTCATAGCTCACTTTTGAATCATGTAGTACTGTCAAATTTTAAAATCTGAACTTTCCGTAACCATCTTCCCTTCATGAAGCCTCACAATACTCTAATTACCTAACTGTAAAATCCAAAGTACTGACACCAACCGAGTCATATCTCACTTTTGAATCCTGTAATACTGTCAAATTTTAAAATCCGAACTTTCCGTAACCATCTTCCCTTGATGAAGCCTCACAATAATTTCTCTATAATTCCGTCATATGTCACCCTTTTTCACGTTGGCAGCCATCATAGTTGCCTGATGTATATCTACCATCTTCTAAGCAGTTTGATAATGAGGCACTGATCGGTTTTTAAATTTTAAATTTTCTTAATCTTCCTTTATGATCTTGTGTTTTTTTATTTTGAATCTGTTTATCCTATAGACTTTTTTATACTATTTTTAATAATGTGCTAATGTTTTAATCTTGGATTAACTTATAGAATAAATCTGACTTGCTTATTGTAACTTCAAATATTTGAAAGTTATTTTAAACTCTCTTTGTTGATTTATTTGCTAATGGGATTTTAATTATTTTTTTTGGCATATCTCTTTGTTGATTATTGTGTAATCTTCGGTTAAAAACTAGTAGTGGTGCAAATCTCCATCAATTTGTCCTTTGAGTTATCGCAGTAGTGCTTGTTTTCCGGTAGTCGTATTGCTATCTGCATCATTGTAACTCCAAAAGTAATTTTGGTTAAATGCATTCTATCAATCTCTGCATTAGGATCATACGTGAATTATACTTGATCCCTTCATCATTGAGTATTCATTTTGAGTATTATGCATCATCTCTATCAGAATCCTTGGGTTGGAATGGTCAGAATTTTGGTTAAGAACCAGCATAATTCTAGCAATTGTATTAGGAAAGTTTTCCCTCGCTGCAAAATTCAAATTTTAGTCAAATCTATCATACCGAAAATCAAGTTGGATAGTTGTTTTCCCCACTATTTTAGAAAACAAAAAAAATCTTGTTTATACTCAAACCTTTTATAATCCAATAAGATATCCTCCCATTATTCATAACTCTAAAATCTTTGGGCTTTTTAAGCAACAGTGTTTTAACCTAGAAGACACATCAATCTACAAGCAAAAAAAAAAAATCAAAGCGATGGAGAGTTTGGCACAAAGTATGCAAGTAACAACAATTGGGGATAGCTCTTTAAGAGTCATTAGAAGATCAATAACTTCCGCTCAAGTAGTGGAAGATGCAGCTGATGGATGGTCATTCAGTTTATTGGGTAAGATTATTTCCAAGGATCCCTTGTGCCATTAAAAATTTAAGGTGGAGGTTAATCTTAGATGGAAATGTTATTGGAGATTTGAGATCATTTCTAGAGGCATCAATCTCTTTGTTTTTCGATTCGAAAGAAATGAAGCATATGATAATGTTATATATCCAATTCTTCTTGGTCAATGTTAGGTTATCTCTTGAGTCTTCAGAAATATAACTCAAACATCCCTCTTGGAGACTATAAATTTATAAGCCAAGTATGGTGTGTCAAGCTGCGAAATTTCAAATTGATTACATTAAATGAGAACCTGGTGAATTATACATGTTTGGACATTGGGAAAAGAGTTCAACCAGAAGGAAAAAAGAGGTTACAAAGAGGACATGTCACAAACACGGTATTTGTAGAAGTTAATCTAAAAGAGCCATTGAGAAGAGATGATTGGCTAGATAATCCATCATGGGGTAGACAATGGATTATTTATCATTTTGATATAAAATCTTATAAGATTCGTAAGGAATACTGGGTGGTTGATCATGTTGAAGAAAAATGTTTTCGTCTATCTCAAGAACATAAGGTGGAAGCAATGACTGAAGTAGAATTTGGTGAGTATAGTATGACAGAAGAAAGAAAAAAGAAAATTGGCAGTGTAGTTGGTGAAAATTGGATAAGGGGAAAAAGTGTCATTTCAAGACTATATGAGAGATTAAGCCCTTGGTCCTCAAGGCACTCATAGCCACAATTTCTAGTATATGTCGCCGCGAGACACTTTTGGTCATGATGCCGTGACTCCTAGCGCATATCCTCGACAAGATACTGATGGTCACAGAGGTTATGTAGAGCGTAAAACGTTCCCATTAGACTTATGAACCAGAACAGCCACAATTCCAGCATGTATTCGTGAGACACAGCTGATTGTGATGCTATGATTCCTAGTAGATGCGTAAAAATGTTCCCGACGGACTTATGACCCAGAGAGGAGATATTCATGTCTCATGTAAGAACGATTCATCTTATTTGAGATCAAAGATTGATTCCTATTACATCATCATGAGATACACTAGTCATGTCTTTTTAGGCTCTGACTCGACTTACTGAGATTTCCGAATAATTCCTAGGACATCCCCGCGAGATACACTGGTTATTCTTCCTTCAGGACCTTTAGACAGAATCCTAAAACATCCTTCTAAGTTACACTGGTCATGTCGGCTTCTTAAATACGTGCATAATTGATTCCTAGCACATCTCTGCAAGATACGTTGGTCAAAGACAAGTGAGCTAAAGTCTCATGGTGACATTAATTGGGAATGAAAAGATTTTTCTGTCTCTTCAGGACGAGTCCCAGCTGACCACAGAGAGATTCTAATTCGTTAAGAAAATCTTCGTAGAGATTTTGATCCGTCAGTAAATCTCAGAGAGATTCAAATCTCTCTACAAAATATCGGAGAGATTCAAATCTCTCGAGAAATCTCAGACAAGGCTGAATATTCCCCATAATAGGCACGAGCCTCATATAGGAATCAAGTCTCCTTTTAAGACTTTCCATACGAATTCTGAGGCATCTCATGCCTTTTTTCTCGGACTCATCCTAGTCATTCTTACAGATCGGAGAATATATCTCTATCTTGGCCAACTCGGCTAAAGAGAATATTTCTCTCTCTCAACACATCATCACAAAGGGTGACTCAGCTTCACACAAATAGGAGATAACAATTATGATTTTGGTCTGGCAGTTTACGACACTTGTGAGAGATACCCGACTTATTTCTCATGGAAGAAGAGATTAAAGACGGTGGAATAATGAGATAAACTCAACCTAGTTTATACTTATATATTCATGAAGAGACGGGAGAATTTCTATGCATGGCACGAAAAGGAATCCTTATCTTCACCGACATAAGATTAGAGAATTCATCTATAAATAGGTCATTTATTTCTCCAAGCTATGATCATCTTTCTCATAACTTCTCAGAGAATTTTTTTTTCAAACCCTAGAATTCTCTGATCTCTCTTCATCTACTCCCTCCTTAAGACCAGCCCTAAATCTCTTCCATGTGATTGAAGCATCCTTTGAACATCCACTGTGTGTGGTTTAGGCAGAGACTTTTCGTGCTCAACCTCTCGCAACTCACTTTCAGAAACCCTAGAATCCCACTTCTAGCTTCTCTCATATTTTAGGTAACTACATTTTTGGAAACTACAGTGGAAGGTTTTCCACTCAGTTATAGTTCCAGATCAATCCCAGATTACATTTATCAATTTTAATCATGGTTACCACAAGGGGAAAGGAAATCGACACTTCAAATAAGAACGATGTTAATGCCAGAACTGTTGGGACTAACACAAATACTAGGCCTCCTAATGTTGGGGCTAAGGGTCTTAATATTGGTACTGAATGTCCTAATGTTGGTACTGAACGCCCTAATATTAGTACTGAATGCCCTAATGTCGTTACTGAACGACTTAATATTGGTATTGAACGTCCTGTCAATCTTAATACTGCTATTAATAGAATGGTATTATTGGGGCATCACATTCCGTTAGAGGGGCGTCATCTAATAGGACAAAAATGGGTCACCCATAAGTAATTTTAAAAACCCCTTATCTCAAATAATTTTGTAATGACCATACAAACCTTATTTAGTTAATTTTAATTTAATTTAATTAGATAATAATTAAATTAATGAATTTGTTATATACTTGGTGAATTCTGGGACAAATTTTTTGTGGGAAGAAAAACTAAAGAGAAGATAAAAAAGAAATTTTTTTAAAGATTTCTTCCAAACCTAGATTTTGATTCACTCAACCAAAACGAATCAAAGTGAAGAACTAATGGTTGAAAATCAACAGGTATGCCTCTAAACTATCTCCCATGAGTTTAATTTCGCACAAAATTAGCTATAGTACGTTAAAAAAAATAAGATTTTTCCACTTACTGCTCCTGTTACGGTTGGGTTGAAGCTTCGTTCCCAACCGTAAGCTTTATTTACGGTTAGGTTTGGATGAACTCCAAACCGTAACTGGTTATTAATAGGACAAAAGACACATTATGGTTGGAAAAATATCTAGCCAAACCCAACTGTAACTCTTTTACGGTTGGGTTTTTTATAATTCCAAACCGTAACTCGAGTTACGGCTGGGATCGATTTTTTACTTTCCAACCGTAATTGTTCCTGTGTTTTAAGTTTTGTTCCTACGGTTGGAAATAAATATCTTAAGTCTAGGTTGATCGAAAAATAAACCGTAAACCTGATAATTACGGCTAGGTTTAAAAAAGGAAAATTCAGTAAACCAACCTAGACATAAGACTAGATTTTACGGTTTAATTAAAACTAAACCTAGACGTAAGACTATATTTTACGGTTTGATTCAAACAAAACCTAGACGGTTGGAAATAAAGATCTTAAGTCTAGGTTGATCGAAAAATAAACCGTAAACCTGATAATTACGGCTAGGTTTAAAAAAGGAAAATTCAGTAAACCAACCTAGACATAAGACTAGATTTTACGGTTTAATTAAAACTAAACCTAGACGTAAGACTATATTTTACGGTTTGATTCAAACAAAACCTAGACGTAAGACTACATGCAAATCCTTGTTTACGGTTGAATTCAATTAAACCTAGATGTAAGTTCTTCATAATCAAATTTTACGTTTAGAAACCTAGACCCGAACCCAGACGTAACACTAGCAGAAGCGTAACTGAAACTTAATTTTTCTTCGATTTCATTCAATCTAACCTACTTTAAGCACAAAAATGAGTAAACAAAGATGGGTTTGTTCGATTATACCTAACATGCACAATGGGTTGTTGTTGAGGAGTTTGAAATTCTGATTCTTCAGTTGCTTGAATCGGTTGTTGATGATGAAGATTTTGGTCTGGTGGTTGATTGAGAAGATTAGGTTTTTAAGTTTTTATTTTAGTTTAAGGGTAATCTAGACATTTTGCTTTGGTGTTAGGATGTCCCATAACCACTTTTTTGGACACTAAGAATCCAAGTGAAGCCCCTCTAATGGAATGTGATGCCCCAATAATAACATTCTATTAATATTGGTACCTGGTGTCCTTTCAATCCTAATACTACTATGACTGAACCTCCTAGTACTAGCATTAAGCATCCTATTACCAGCATCGAGCGTCCTGTTAAACCCGCCCAGTCAGATCCACCGACTCTGGAAATCCTGTCTCAGAATCAAGAATAACTTTATGAAGCTCAAAAGAATATGGGAGAAACTCAAATCGCAATATTAGATAGTTTAAAAACTTTGTTTGAGAAGTCAGCAATTCTCAATTCTTCGTGAGGTTAATTTCATCCTTACCAGCGCAGAGATCCCGAGTCTTCCATAAATAATGATAGCGGAAGCCCGTGTACACCAATCCCTATTCGTGACCACGTCAACTACTGCACCCGTGATACTCATGAGCTCCCAAAAGATATATAGTCGCCTGAATATATGACCCTGGCAGATCTGGAGTGGTTACTGAATGCCCGAGAAAGAGACAAAGAGAATACCGATTTTATGCATAGTCACCGTCCTCCTAGCCCAGCCGAAATACAACGTATCCTTCTTCTCAGGGGATATACGTCTCTATCGTTTTACACTATACGATGGAGTTGGAAACGCTCGTGAGCATGTGTCTCAATTTCTCGAAGTGCTGGGAGAACACAAGATAAATCATGTCGTATGGATAAAAGAATTTTCCAAGTCTCTAACTGGAAGTGTTTTTATGTGGTATAAAAATTTAGCACCCGACATCATTGCTAACTGGAATCAGATGGTGATATCTTTTACAAAAAGTACTTTTTCGTCTCTAAACATACTACCAAATCTGATCTGGGAAGAATAGTTCAGAGAGCTAATGAGCATCCCAATGATTTTTTGTTAAGATTTAGATCTCAGTCTTTGGATGTCCATGACCTGAATGTAATAGAATCTCATCTCGTGGAAATATGTATCAACAACTTGCTTCATGTGTATCGAGCCCTCCTCGAGAATCTCGGTTTGCAGACTTTTTCAAAAATCCATGATGCTGCAAAGCGATCTGCTTCGTCATCACCCGTGCTATTAGAGAAACCAGTGATGACCAAAGCGGAAGAAGAACATCGAGTTGATCCCAGGAAGGGAAGAAGCTCGTCCGAGAAATGTTTCGATTTGCATCACTCAGCTGTTTTCACTAAAATAGGAAAGAGGAAGGGACGGAACCAGGACGCATAGCCTTCGAAATTCCCAACTTATGAACACAACAACTGTTGGAAATGATAATTTGTAATATAGAATTATCTAGATTAGTTTAGAGATGTGTATAGAATTCTACACAGTGAATATGTATGAGAGTTGTCATGAGTTGGTAATTTAGTTAATCATCGGGTTAGAATAGTTTAGAAGGTTCTAGATTTAGCTAGAGTCATGTAATGTGAAAAGCTAGTTAGTCAGGGTGTTAGAAAAATATCTAAATAGTTGGTCAAAAAAGATTCTAGAAATAGTCTAGAGAGAAGTATGAATGGAAGCAAGGTCAGTCAAATGAATTTTCTAGAATAGAGAACTCTAGAGATAACTAGAGAAGTGTAAGAGTGGGTCTAACAAAGCCTATAAAAAGGAAGTTCATGTGTCCATGTAAACTTGAGCAAGAACATCAATAAAAAAGAGAGTTTTGAGAGACAGTCTTGTTCCATATCTTGGAGCTCTGTATGAGAAATACTAATCACTAGCTCATGCATCTCCATGATCATCAAACCATCTAAAATTCCTTGGAGCTCTGTATGAGCAATACTAATCACTAGCTCATGCATCTCCATGATCATCAAACCATCTAAAATTCCAACATGGTATTAGAGCGGAGGTTCGATCCATATGGGGTGTGGAAGTCTTGTGCGTAAGTGGAAATCGTTTATGTGGTATAAAGAGTATATGAAGATGAAGGTACGATTCTCATAACTATCTAAATGTCTGAGATCGCAATGTTTGTTTTAAATCCCCATATGAAAGTTATCACCCATATGCATGTTTAGTGAAAAAAAAAATGTTAAGGAAGAAGATATTGCTCGTGAGTTTAATGATGTTTTGAAAATGTAAAGTACGTACTGTCTCCATGAAATGAGAGTTACAAAAAAGAGAAATTGTAGGGAGTGCATGTGGAAAAGAGTGCACTTTCGGACATGGCATGAGAAAAGCCATGTTGTCACGAGATGTTAATCCTCTACTCGTGACCAAAGGTAGCCGAGTGAAGGCTACAGGAAGGCCCCGTAAAGGCCGGGCCGAGTGAAGGCCGAGACGGTGGGAACGCACCCACTTAGAGGCTAGAAGAAAAGGTAGGCTAGCTGGAAGAAAAGAGGATGGAAAACGAGAGCTATGGAGACATCATGAGAAGATGAGGTGTGTCGACGCGAAGAAATGTCGGACATGAAAAAAAGAGAAATTGCAACACGAGCATGACGAGTGAAGAAAAAGAAATTGGGTGAAGATCGAAACCATGAAATGGAGATTACAAATTAGGAGGGGATGTTGGAAATGATAATTTGTAATCTAGAATTATCTAGATTAGTTTAGAGATGTGTAGAGAATTCTACACAGTGAATATGTATGAGAGTTGTCATGAGTTGGTTATTTAGTTAATCATCGGGTTAGAATAGTTTAGAAGGTTCTAGAGTTAGCTAGAGTCATATAATGTGAAAAGCTAGTTAGTCAGGGTGTTAGAAAAATATCTAAATAGTTGGTCAAAAAAAGATTCTAGAAATAGTCTAGAGAGAAGTATGAATGGAAGCAAGGTCAGTCAAATGAATTTTCTAGAATAGAGAAATCTAGAGATAACTAGAAAAGTGTAAGAGTCGGTCTAACAAAGCCTATAAAAAGGAAGTTCATGTGTCCATGTAAACTTGAGCAAGAACATCATTAAAAAATAGAGTTTTGAGAGACAGTCTTGTTCCATATCTTGGAGCTCTGTATGAGCAATACTAATCACTAGCTCATGCATCTCCATGATCATCAAACCATCTAAAATTCCAACAACGACGTCAAGGGCCCTCTAGACTTTCCATGCAAGTATGAGGAAGTGCTATAGTTGTTGGATACATGGATCCGGGATGAAACAATCAAACTTCTCTCTATATGAAAGGAGCCAACGATTGAAGCTATAACCAATCCAAAATATTGTCACTTTCATAGGTTTGTTGGTCATCCAACCAGGGAGTGCAAACCTTGAAATGGGGATTTTCAAAGAGAATAATGAGGTTGGAGATCTTATACTGGATGACAGAGAGGGCATGCACAAGAATCCTCTACCTCAGTACCAAATTAGAAGTATCTCTACTGATGAGAAACTAGTCGAAGAAGTAGCGGCCTCACTAATACATGGTCTATGCGAACTCCTCCATTTCTCCAAGAAACAACGAAAGGAAGTTTTCGATAATGTGAGTCGTATTTCACTAGGGACTCTTGCTTCACCACCCGAAGATTTTTTTTTTTTTTTTTTTGACGATGAAAGGGCAAATTTAATTAAAAAACAAAGATGTCACCAAGAGTGACACTAAAGTTACAAAAAAAAAAAAAAAAAAGGAAAAACAACAAGCTCACGAAGGAGCAAACACAACACAACCCGAAAGGACTCTTTCTTCACCACCCGAAGATGTTCAAATTTCATTTGCAATGACAGCTATTGTACAAGACATTACTTTTATGGCCAAGGACATGATGATGGAGGAAGGGAATAGACATGCTCTATATGTCCCAGCATTTCTCGGAGGAAAAGAATTCAAACGCTCTCTGGTAGACACTAGATCCTCGGTTAACATCATCCCTTTACAAATATTGCAAGAGGACGGAATCCCTCGGAATATGATTGATCCTCGCTCAACCATGATTAGTGACTTTGAGGGGAATACTAGTAATACATATGGGCATGTTGTACTCGATCTCCAAGTTGGGTCGATCCATGCCAAGGTGAAATTCCATGTTATCGAAAAAACTCCGGGTTATCACATGATTCTGGGACATTCCTGGCTTCATGATAACCAGGTGATGCCCTCGACCTATCATCAATGCATCAAGCCAGTTCATGAATGGAAAATTATTCGGATTGCGGCATCACCTTCACCTTATGTTTTGGCTAGTGTTATAATTATACCTAGTAGTATTCCAGACCCTCCTAGTTGAATTTACAGCACTCCTCTCCCTACGTAGGCATCTATTCAAGAATCCAATCGTCCTCCGTCCTTGACGCCTCTCAAGGAAGTTTTTCAGAACCATAAGAATATGGTTTCGTTCAAGATGATCAACGCTCTGGTTACTAGAACTCCGAGTCATTCAAGTCACAAGAAAGCCAATTTCACGCAGGAATATGATCCTAAGGGAAGGATTATTTACTTACATCGTTAATAAGCGCAGTCGGATATATGGTGAGTCTCTCTTTTGGGAATGGTCAAGTTATTAAACTCGGAAGATGAGGCTTAGTAATCTCCATGGATGAAGAAAATGTCCCGACTGGGGACTGAACAAAATTCTGGGTTTGGGAACCAGTATATAAATTATCTAGAATGACATGTTTTGTTAGGTCTTTGCTTCGGTATCCAAGTTAGTGGTTGGTTAGATTTCCTTTCGATATGTGTATATTTCAATCAATAAATTGTGTGCCAAACACTATGCACTCAAATCTTTTAGAAAATATCATATCCAAAATTCAAAACCTAAAAATAATGATATAGAAAAGCAAACACCACTAGAAAAAAATAAGAGTTTCTTCTTAAGCCACTCTCTTAGCCATTTGATGTTGAACCCGAGATTTTCACAAGTAATCACCAGTTTTTCCAATTCCGAAAGAAGATTGAAAGACGTGATGCCAAGGGTCATGCTTCTCGTGTCCCTAAGAAACGATAAGAGATCATTAACTACACCAATGGAAGGATGAACGGTATAGGTTATCACCTTCATGGTAGCGACATGGCCATACCTTAGCCATATTGCTTTATACAGCTCTGCAAATTTGGATTCAATACCGAATCCTCCTACGAGTACTTCATTTGAATCCAGAATTGCCTTGGGACCGACAAAATCTAGACCTGAAGTAGGGTATTCAACGACATTCAATGGATGTGCTCTGTCCCTTCGGGTTTCTTTAACATAAGAATTCCTGGTAACCGGGGAATAATGGGTATCTGAATCATCATCAAAAGAATATCTTTTTATTGTATTTCCAACAAGTGTATCTCGAGTTGTTCACACACCATGAGTCTACAAAAATAAGATGGAATCAAACAAGGTGTATCAAGATATGAAGGTATAAGAGGCAAATTAGGGTTTTATGACTGGATGAAGGTGTATATTACTTCCACAGGCGGGACTAGGATTCACAGAGACCAAAGCCACGTTTTATACTAATATGAGGAAAGTTAATGAAGTCATAATACCCCAAGGGTCATACTCAAGGCGTCGTAACATGCAAAGGTCCAAGGAATACATGAATTCTCTTACAATTAGGATTGATGTGCACCGCTGTGTGAAAGCACGCTAACCAACGAAAATTCACAAGGAATTTTGGGGTACTCCCTTGATAAAATATGTTTACCTATGTCTCTGATATAACATATCCAAAGGGATCATCAAACGGGCAAGCGAATTAAAAGATGTGACCACAAAACCCAGATAGGCGCAATCTGAAACGCTCCTGATATTCTATACGGGATTTCTGATAACAAAAGCATGTGACTGATTGATTGACCTAAATAGGTTAGAATTAGGTCATTATTTTTGCGTTGAATAGATAATTATTTTCTCTTTTCAAATTGAGGTTGTGAGCTCAAATCCGACATTGTATGAAGATTCTACTGCACACTCTATGCAAGTTTATCGGATCTGAAAGTTTCTAAAGAGTACTCAAATAAAAGGACATCTCTAAAATATGATCAGTTTTGTACCAACAATAAACGAGAGTGCGTATACATGTAGAAAGGGAATATTTCTTACCGGTGGCATTCCAAAAGGAGGTGGATAATGATTTTATGTCACGGCAAGCTCAAGACGATCAATACTTCAGTTAGCTCTCATATCGTCCGCTTGTGAATTGATTTCTCTTCGATCACGAGTGGGACAACTATACTAAAAGGAAACCAATTTTGTTAAGTTCTAAAGAGACGTGATTGAATTTTGAAAGTCTCTAAATAGTAGGATACTTACTTGATTTATGCAAGGGGATTAACGTTTGGGACTTGGCTCACATGAGAAAATATTTGATGGGGGCGTTTTCCGATGGGGGCATGGGGGACAAACCACATGTTGACATGTGTCTTTCTCCTTAAATGCTTCCAACCAATTTTGTTTTCAAAAATATTAAACAAATGTATTTTTGGAGAAAATATTGATTATCTTAATTGGTGAGATTTTATCTTTGGTATTTTTGGAAACAAAATTGGTTGGAAGCATTTAAGGAGAAAGACATATGTCAACATGTGGTTTGTCCCCCATGCCCCCATCGGAAAACGCCCCCATCAAATATTTTCTCGGCTCACATGAGATGATAACTACATCCTCTTATGAAATCCCTTGTACGAAATTACTAATACCCATAAGTTGGTCTAGCCAGTAAGCTCGATCTCTAGGAGATACGCATTCGATCCATTGAGCGTGGAAGAAAGAAAAGTTTCGTGATAAACTGTTTACAGTACCAAGAATTTGTTTGATTCTACAAAACGTGGACGGTCCTTTGCGAAAAGGGATATCCTGGTCGAACCCTATATGACGAGCAGTTCTGTCAACATTGTAAGATTGTATACTGAAGTTACTGCAACTGTCCAAACTCAAGACACGACCCGAAGAACTGCTAAATATATAGGTAGCCTCTACCTGAGATAAGTGGTCATGGCCTTCGGGAAGTAATATGCCATCCTTCATTAAAGAAAAGGAGTGGAATTGAGCCACACCCTCGGAAATTTGTGTCTAGGGACGAAAAGTGACAGATTTTTCGTCATTCATCAAGGCAGGCAAAGACTGTTGAATTGGATATCTATTGCACCAAGGATAAATCCTAGTTACCAGAGGATCACTAGATTTCAGTGAACGAGGGATGAGGGCATATTTCTCAAAGTGTTTTCATAGCCACGCCTGGAGGAAGCACACGTTCACCCTGTTAT
This sequence comes from Papaver bracteatum, assembly GCA_023529315.1. Taxonomy (NCBI): domain Eukaryota; kingdom Viridiplantae; phylum Streptophyta; class Magnoliopsida; order Ranunculales; family Papaveraceae; genus Papaver; species Papaver bracteatum. The sequence continues at coordinate 228,378 of JAJJWX010002584.1, forward strand.
CAACTCTTTTATTACCATTCGAAGATGTTATATCTTTTATTTCCAATATGAAGTGTTATTCCCCGAGATAATTGTATCGCTATAGAGATACATAAATACTTTATCTCTTCACCATTCGGGTTATCAAATATATCTTTGGATAGCCATAACAATATGAAATTAGTAATTTGCGTGGTTAAATAAGATGCAAATCCGAAAAGACCTTCGTAACTATGCCACTGGCTGATCCAGAACTTATATATATTCTTCTTAATAACTGGCTGAGAATAAGTTTGATCAATGGATTCAGACAGAGCTAGAGATATTTCCTTTTCATTATCATGTAATGTTAACGAGAATATACCTGTAACTGGGAGATGAAGAAGTGCGGCTACATCTTCGAGATTAATTGTGAGTTCTCCCCAAGAAAAAACGAAGGTGTGAGCCTGTTTAATCCATTGACATAACAAAGCTATCAAATCAGCAATGTCTTTCTTTATTTTCAAATACCTTGAAGCAAAAACTGCGTAATAGATTCCGAATCTCTTTAAGATTTGTTGAATTTCGTTACTTCTAAGCATGGATTCTACCCAGTCAGGCCAAGAATCCATGGGTTCCGGACGAGCTTTTAGTTTCACTACTGAAGGATTTACAATTTTTCTTTCCATGCAAAAATGTAGTATCGAAGAAGGAACGAGTGGTTGATTTATAAAAGTAATTCTACTATAGAAAACAAGATCTTCATTTACTTGGGGATTAAGGTAACTATCGACCAGTTTAGTAAAGTGGTGGAATTCATCATCGAAATTGGGGATTTCTTTATTGATGGTAGCAGTTCTATTACTCGTTGTGGAATCACCAATGTTACTCATACTATCGTCTTCCTCATGCATATTAGAAGAATTATGAACCATTCTCAAGACAAAATCAAAGAAGAGGAAGGCTGGTTTATTTTCTATCCAAGAGGTATTAGACAAAAAAAGAGAAGAAAATAGGAGAATTATTCACGTAAAAGATATATATGCATGCATGTGTGTTAGATCACTGCTCGGTCGAACTCGCAAGCGTTGATATCTTAAGCTTGTTGTCAAGTTTAGTTGCCAAAACTATAAGTCTTGATTTTTGGTCCATTTATAACTAAGTTTTAGATTAGGATAGTAAGTGTAGTTGAGTATTAGACTTCACGACGTTCATCGATTGAAGACGAAGAACTACTAAGGGGATCTTGTGGAACTTTATCAATTAAAGGTATGTGGAGACTTGAACTCATTTATCATTCAAAAGTCTATCTACTCTATCTCCTATTTGAGACAAAAATCGTATAGCTATATAGAATTCGATTATACATATTTGATGTTTCGAGTTGAGTTAACTCGCTTACATATTTCTCGGAATATGTGTTGGTAAGCGTTCGCTTTAACCAAGTTTATCTTATATTCTTGACGAAAGTCAAAAGATAATCATGTGAAAATTGCCTTGAAACATCTTACATGATTTGTGTGAGACATTCATTTGATGTAGACTCGGAATGTTTTGTATTGATCATTCGATCACTTGAAAATCGCTTTGAAGCTAATAATTTGTGTGAGACAACTATTGTCATCTTCCGAGAATGTTTCAATGATTGAAATGGGAGTTTAGAACAAATAACCATGATTGGATATAGCACAGTATGCGTACTTTTATATGAGTTGTCCAAGTCCGGGAACCATAGTCTGCATACCCATATGCGTACTGGTTGGTTATCGAAATCTGGGAACTTAGTAAGCATATTGGTATGCATACTGGCGTGAGTTTCAAGTTCCGGAAATTCAACTGAGTTTTGGAAGGTATGCGTACCCGTTCGCATATTGGCGAACCCAAACTTGGTTCGGCCACTAAGGTATGCGTACCCGTTTGCCTACTTGAGTAGGTTATGTTCTTAAATCGGTTTGTTCATGAACTAATATATTTATATATAATAAGGAATCCAATCTTTTTCAAACAGTGGCTATAATGTTCATGAATTGATTCGAGTGAATCAAAATCGATTTTGCTTCAATTGTGTCTTGTATACTTCTATGAGAATATAAACAATTGAACAACTCTAGAACTAGTTTCATTTGAGTCATTTGAACTAGTTATGGTTAAGATGAATATGGTTGATATAAAAGTGTTCATATGGATAACTTCGGTTAATTATTGTTGATCCAACAAGGTGTACACGTTTAGGTACGGTTACTCTTATCTAAATGAAGTCACTTTTCATTAGTGTGTAACAATCTAAGTTTGATTTAACGGTTGAAAGATATTAGCTTGAGTCTAATCATGTTTTCATCTAACGGTGAATATTGAATGCTTTGTTACCAAGGTAACATTGATTGCAAACCCTGATTTGAAGACTATATAAAGGAGAACTCAGCAACTGGGAAATATGATCCCCACACCTCATGTGTGATACTGGTTGCGACTAGAGTCGATTCTCTTATAACCTTAGGTTTTTCACGAAACCCTGTAGATTAACTGTTAGAGCACTGCTCGATCAAACTCGCATGCGTTGCTATCTCAAACATGTTTGTCAATCTTAGTGATCAAAACTATATAGTCTTGATTTCTAGTCTACTATAGCTAAGGTCTCAGACTAGGATATAAAGTGTAGTTGAGCTCAAGAACTCCATGGCGATCATCATACAAGACGAATGATTACTCAAGGAACCAGTGGATCTTCATCGACTAAAAGGTATGTGGAGACTTGAACTTATCTATCACTCAAAAGTCTATCTACTCTATCTCCTATCTTGAGACAAAAGTCATTTTACTAGATAGACTAAGAATATGCACATGTGAAATTTCGAGCTGAGTACATCTCGCTTATCTATTTCTCGAAATGGATGTTGGTAAAGCTTTCGCTTTATCCAAGTTCATCTTTGCCTAGTGACGAAAGTCATGTTATGTTTCAATCATTTTGGAAATCGCTCTGACGAAAAATAGTTTGTGAATAAAAACTATATAACGCCCTCTGAGAATGTTTCAATGATTGAAATGAGAGTTTAGACTATATAACCATTGGGGGATATAAACATTGTTGTGGCAACACATATATGTATAATTCCTTAGAACTTGAACCGAAGTTTGTGAACTTTGTTGAACAAGTGGAACCGGAACGTGAGCAGCAACTCAGTCCGCGAACTAGTGTAAGTTCTCGAACCCGAGAATATCTGCTGAAGTTGAAGCTCAGGTGCAGTCCGCGAACCCAGTTCACGAACTGACGAAAGTTCTCATCCCGAGAAATTCTACTAGAGTTTATTAACTTCAACCGGTTATCTTGAGTCCGCGAACTCAAGAGGTTATGTCTGAAAACGTTTTTCGTGAACTTATTCTAAATTACTAAGGAATGGTTTTGAAAACCGTAGCTTTATAGTTCATGATTAATGATTCGAGTGAATCACATCATTTTTTATTCAATTGTGTATCTTGTAGAACTTGAGATCTCATAGAAATTGAACAACTCTCTAACTAGTTCATTTGAGTCATTTGGACTAGTTATGGTGAAGAAGAATATGGTTGATATGAAAGTTATCATTTGGCTAACCATTTGGTTGACTAATACTGAACCAACCATTGTACATGTTTGGGTACGGTTAAACAAACCCAAAACGTCAAGTACATGTGTGTATGGCAAGCTAAGTTTTCGATCTAACGGTTGAGAGATATTAGCTTGTATCTATTCCGGTTTTCATCTAACGGTGAATATTGAATGCTTTGTTAGCAAGCTAACATTGATTGCAAACCCTGATTTGAAAGAATATAAGGGAGAACTCTAGATATTGAAAAAACAAATCCCCACACACTTTTCTTGTGTGATACTAGTTTTCACTAAGCTAGAGTCGATCTCCATTAGCCCTTGAGTTTTCTCTCTAAATTCGGGTTAACGACTTAAAGACTTCATTGGGATTGTGAATCCAGACCGATACTACTTTTCTTGTAGTTGTATGATCTGATCTTTCTATTTCTATCGTACGAGTACAATTGTAATAATTGGCTTGAGATTTCTATCTCCGATAGGCAAGATAAAAGTAGTCACAAACATCTTCATCTCATTGTTTATGATTCCTCAATAATCTTCTTCGCTGCGTCGATTAAGTTTATTGAGGTGATTGATGAAACTGAGCTGTTCGTCGGGAATATAAGTATGGTTTTATCGATTGGTTCCTGTTCACCTTGATTTATCAAAAAACGGAACAAAACTCATAGGTTTATTCGTGGGAGACGAATTTATCTATTACCTGTAGACTTTTCTGTGTGAGACAGATTTGTTTGTTAAAGTCTTCAACTTTGGGTCGTAGCAACTCTTGGTTGTGGGTGAGATCAGCTAAGGGAATCTAATGTGCAGTATCCTGCTATGATCAGAGGCGTAGGAGCATAATTGTACCTTGGATCAGTGTGAGATTGGTTGGGGTTCAACTACAGCCCAAACCGAAGTTAATTTGGAGTAGGCTAGTGTCTATAGCGGCTTAATACAATGTATGTTAAATCTGGACTAGGTCCCGGGGGTTTTATGCATTTGCGGTTTCCTCGTTAACAAAATTCTGGTGTCTGTGTTATTTATTTTCCGCATTATATTTTTATATAATTGAAATAATACATGTTGTGCGTTGTTCAATCGATTAGAATATCCGACCTTATTGGTTGTTGATTTAAATCGATTGACACTTGGATATTGGTCTTTGGTACCATCCAAGTTATCTCTCTTTGATTAGACTCGCGAATCTTATTTGCTTGAGTAAATCAAATCGAGAGATTGAGATAATAACTCCTTGAGATATTTTTTATTGATTGAGTCTTGTTGATTCTCTAGAAAACAACTCGGAGTTGTCCATACAGATTGCTAATCAAAATATTGGGTGAGGTTGTTAGACCCCCGCATTTTCATGAATGACTTGAAGACTTCATTGAGATTGTGAAGCCAGACCCAACTATTTTCTCTGTAGTTGTGTATTCTTATCTTGCTGTTTTCTATCGTAAAAAGTATTATCTTCTCTAAGATTTGCTTGAGATTTATTATCCGATAGGCAAGATAAAAAGTAGTCACAAACATCTTCGTCTCATCATTTGTGATTCCACAATATCTTGTTTCGCTACCATACAATTAAGATTATTGTGAGGTGATTGATATTTCTAGGTTGTTCTTCGAGAATATTAGTCCGGTATATCAATTGGTTCCTATTCAACTTGATTTATCGAAATACGGAACAAAAACTTCTAGGTATTTCTGTGGGAGACAAATTTATCTATTCAATAGACTTTTCTGTGTGAGACAAATTTGTTTATAAAGTCTTCGACTTTGGGTCGTAGAAACTCTTAGTTGTGGGTGAGACCCTCTAAGGGAATCATGTGCGTAAAGTCCTGCTGGGATTCAGAGGTGTAAGGAACGCGACTGTACCTTGATCAGTTTGAGATTGGTTAGGGCTCAACTGCATTCCAGTCCGAAGTTAACTTGTAGTACGCTAGTGTCTGTAGCATCTTAATACAGTGTGGTGTTCAAATCTGGACTACGTCCCGGGGTTTTTCTGCATTTGTGGTTTCCTCGTTAACAAATTTTTTGGTGTATGTGTTATTTTTTTCCTCATTATATTTTCTATATAATTGAAATATCACAGGTTGTGCATAAGTTCAATCAGTTTGTGAATCTGTCCTTTGGGTTGTTGATTAAATTAATTGACACTTGGATATTGGTTTTTGATACCGTCCAAGTTATTTCTTATATTCAATCGGGCTCGTAAATTCCTATTTGTATGATTGGAGATTGAATTGAGAAATAGAGATATAACTCTTGGATATACTTTTCTTAAGATTGAGTATGAGTGTCTAGTTGAATCTCTTAAAAGTATATTGGATTTAGTCCATACATATTTCAAAGCAAAATATTGGGTGTGGTTGTTAGACCCCCCACTTTTTCAATTGGTATCAGAGCTGGCAAACACGTTTACGACCTCATAAGTCTGTGTTTGTAGCGATCAGACTCTATGGAAAGATGTGTTATCTCATTAAATGTACCACCAATTTTCGATGGCTCAAATTACCTGTGGTGTAAAATTTCCATGCGTGCTTTTCTTCAAGCGCGTGATTTGCAATCATGGGTTTATATTGTTAATGGCTATAATCCTCCAATGGTTATAGTAGACGGTGTCTCTATTGCAAAGGATATTGGTAGATATGAACCTAACAAGATTCTCGCTGCAAAGAAAAATTCTGAAGGTTTAAATGCTATCATACATGTCATTACGCCAGATCTTCAGCACCATGTGACTACGTGCACTCGGTCTAAAGATGCGTGGGATATCTTAGAAACTGTATTTGAAGGGAATACCTGTGAAAAGGAAGCTAGGATTCAAAACCTAAATTTTGACTGGGAAAACCTTCGTATGGCTGATAAAGATTCATTTGATGAGTTTAATCACAAAGTGTCTGAAATTGTTAATGCATCTTTTGCATTCGGTAAGATTGTTCCTGAAAAGGACACTGTGATAAAAATTCTCAGATCATTACTATCCAAATACGATTATAAGAAACATGCCATCATTGAAGGAAATAACCTTGATACTCTATCCAGAAACTCTCTAGTAGGAAAACTAAAGATTTTTTTATCTTGAACTTAGTAAAAAAGAAAAACTTCGAATGAGTTGTAATTCTGTTACTTCTTCTGATGTAAGTTCTCTGTGTCCAAAATTGATTGATCTGAAGGATGAGAATTTCTTCAATTCTAATCTTTCACTGTGTGTACAACAGTTAAAGAAAACTCTTAGGAGAAGAAAAAGAAAGTCTCGCAAAAAATCCTCTTCAATTAATGTAATGGACAAGAAAGTTCACAAAAACTAAGTCAATGGAACTTTTTCCATGTGCTACAAATGTGATCATCACATTTATGGTGTTCCTGATAAGGAAAAGAGTGAGATAACCAAAGCATGGATGGCAACTCTTGACTATTATCCGGAGGAAGAAGTCTGTGAAAGTTCCCTCACTTATTTTGCTGATAATCACCCTTGTTCTTCCGACAACTCTGATTATTCCATGATAAATGATCAAACTTCTCCGAAAGAAAAATTCGATCTCTTGAACAAACATCTCTACTTGATTAAGAGAAAATTTCAACTGGAAAAGTAAGTCTGGATTAAGAGGATTGAAAATCTGGAATGTCAACTGAAAACATTAAGACAATAAAATGCGAATTCTCGTAATTGTGATGTTAAAAAGGATGATTGATACTCTTCTATTAGTTCTTGCAAACCAAATCGTCATATTACTCTTGTGATTTTATCGTGTTCTAATCTCTCTCATGATGAGAAAGACATGGTTAACTTCACAGCATATCATGAGTATATGATCACTGTCGTATGCGTCAAAAATAAATTACACTTTCTCACAACTCAAAATATAAATATAGCAAGGGCAAGAAAGGATCGATCCCACAGAGAGGTCTAGGTTGTCTCGTTGTTTCGGTTTCCTATAAGTAACACGGGGGATTTTCTGATTTTTATAAAGTAAAAGTAAAATAAAAGCAAATAAAGAAATAAGCAAACAAATCAAATAGAAAAGATATTGGTTAAGGATTCATCTTCATTCACTAACATGCTTTCAAAACAATAAGTAGAATTGATATTTTAATCTCAACTTTTATCAAAAGCCCTAGAATATCTTGATCGCAAGAATATCCCGCTAATCTCCTTTTGTCATCAACAAACACATTAAAAGATGCGAGTATGAGTTCTATCTAAAAGAACAACCTAACGTGTAAAAGAACTAATCAAGTTTAATTCCCTAGATGCATTAAGTTCTATGAAATCAGGCCAATCAAAGCAATTGAACTTGGAAAGAGCACTAATTCAATTTAACAAAGGTTACGGTTCACATATGATTATAAGGATGCATCACTACAAGCTATAACCATATTCATGCTACTTGTAATCAGGAATCTATCAATTTTACGTATAATAAACCCTAATCTAGCAATATAGATGAAAACAAACTCAACCGATTCGCGACTCGATCAAACAAGCATTCAATTCATGTAACAATATAAACAGTGAATCATAAATGATAAAGTATAGAGACAAAACTAATTTATCATATCAAAACCCATATTATGTGAAATCCAATTATTCCATAACCAATAATAAACTTAAGTACTCATGTTAATGGAGTTCATAACAAGAAGAAAGAGAAACCCTATCATGTTCACAAACCCTAGAAACAAAAGTAGAAGAAGATATATTATGATAGAGAAAAGACTTCTCTTTTTATATGTTTCTCAATTTCCATAAAGGATACTCCTTCCAAAATTAGGTCTTCTCTTCAAAGTCCATTAGATGAAAATCCACCAAGCCCACAAGTAATAAAAACCCGTGTAGAGAATATTTCCCAAAAACGATCGCCGGAAAACTGGGTTTCTGGCCGGAATCCGGCAAGTAAAGTCACCGCCGGCAACCAGAATCTTCTTTTCCGTTGTCGGAATATTCCGTCAGTCCACCGTTAATTATAACTGTTGTCTTAACGGTCGCCATTAGTCAACAGGGTCAAAATCTGAGTCACAACGAGTCAGCTCACTGACTCGGCTGGATGAGCTGAGTTGCCAAGGCCAGAATAGTTCACGACCAAGATGGCCATGCCTTCCCTGTATCTCCTGCAATTTCAGTTCCAGCCATAAGGGCTGTGCATTCATCCAAATCAAGTACAACATACACTTCAGTTCAACCTGCTTTCTCTTTCTCCATCTCAGTTTCTATTCAAACAACACACCACTGCCTCATATCGCCACCATGTCCCATTTCAACCAGTTTGTAGCTTCATCTCACAGCTGCACTAACCTCTGCTCCATAAGTTATATCAATTAAGCCTTCTCTGCATGAACTCAAAGAAACACCATTTGAGCCTGATTATGAACCTAAGGTCTCATTAGCTTCACTACCAATTCCCTGGCTCAGTCTTGTATTTAAACTCAACCCATAGCACCACCAGGACCATCTGAGCTACAATAGTATCTTACCAATGAACTACTTCTGCAACTTCATCTCCTTCTCAGTCAGGCCCATTCACACCAGTTCATAAACCTCCATGCAACTCAGCTGATGTTCCAACTCATTGCCTTACCAACTGCCTCAGTTCTGCATCTCCCATGCTAGCAGGAGCAACACCACCTGTAACTCCAGCTGCATAGCTCAACCCCATCAATAGCAGCACATCCTAGTTCCCCTGCAACAAACTCCAGATGTATTAACATACCCATTTACTCTTTCTTCTCTTAGCTGGGTCTCAATCATCACCACAAATTCAATCTCAACACTACCATCAGTTCACCATCATTCCACCAAATTCAGAACCAAGTGACAACCAAGTACTCCACTTCAGTTACTCATACATTCAGCTTCATCACAGACCAATTCCTCATCTCAGTCCAAACCAAAGTTTCCACCACTACCAGTGCCACAATTTCATCAACTCCAGTACCTGCAACTTCTGTATCTTGTTCTTCCTCTCCCAACTACAGCTACTACAACTGCAGTGCCATCACTGTGACCATGGAAATTGCACCAAAATCACCACACTGCATCCATTCTCCAAATCTCAGTAGCACTACAAACTCAAGCAGCAATAAACATCAACACCAATTTCTATGGCTTATTCCTGAATCGAGCAGTAATTCCAGAATTCATTACCACCAACACATGCTCAACTAATTTCGATAACAACCCATTTGTTCTTCTCCACAGATTCTCAATTTCACAGAACCTCGATCTCAAACTATGCTTCTCTTTCGAATTCAACAGCATCACCTTCATATTCTCCCTGATTCCCATTAACAGCTTAGGCTGCTGGAACTCAAAATCATTATCTTCTCAGATTCAATTTGTTCTCGACAACAGCAGCAGACCTTAATTCTTCAATAATCTTTCAAAATTTCTTATTTCAATTTCCAGAACCAAAACCTAATTTCTTCACTGCCTTCTTAAACTCTCTACGATCCATCTCTCGATTTCTCGGACAGAAAGTAACAGCTGTGCTGCTTCTTTCTCTCATTTCTGTGCAAATGATTGAAGAGAAGATAATTCTTCTCGATTTAGTGTTAGATCAATTAGGATAGCTATTTGCGCCCCACATATGCAGCCCCCCAGGATATCTGCACCTTCTCATGAATGATAAGGGACACCCAGATGGCAACCCCTTAACCTTGACCAGATTTTTTTTAGTATTCCTCCAAAGAGCTGCCCCTTAACCAGTACCGGGCTCCAGATAGTGTTCTTCCCTAAAATGACAATTGTGCCCCTTTATGCTCCAAATGAATTCTCTCCACCAGCAGCAACCGCCTCTTGCATCTCAAGTTCACTTCTTCTCTTCAATGTCTTAACATCATTAAAGCCGCCATGCTTTTCAGACATAATTTGCATCACTAAAGCTGGCATACTTTTCAGACAGAGATGAAGAAATAAAAGCAAATAATGATACACAATCCGCCTCCAATGCTTTTGCCATGTTTCCTCTTCTTTTGATTCAATTGACTCCAAAGTACCTAAATACTCAAACTCACACATAAGATACATAATTCACACGAAAAATAGCAAAGAAAGCATAAATACTAAATATAAAATAAGGTGTTTAGCACACCTATCAGTATACCTTAAATAACAATAAGGATTACCCAAGAACATATTGCACAAAGGTTCTTAAAAACCCTTCTTCTAAATCACGTTTTCAGAAGAAGAAAAAGAAATCTCATAAGAAATCTATGTCATTTTCTAAAGAGATTTTCAGAACCATTCATAGTATACAAAAATCGATGAACAGTTTGTTCGGAAAAATATCCTCTTCAGATTCTCACTCCACAAAGAGGAATCTGAAACAAGTTTTAATAAAATCATCCTCCTCTCTAGTGAAACCTCCCGATCCTTCTTTAGGTGAGAGAAATTACTCTTTGTAAGTTTTGAGATTGTTTTTGTCTATTTTCCCTTGGACAATGACAATAATCTCCTAAAGGGATGTGAAAATATTTATGCTGATTTTGTTTAAGTTTCGGCTAGGGTTTTTGTCAAAGGTCTTTATGGGAATTTATCTCATTGTGTCTTCTTTTTAAAGAGATTTATCTCCCTTAAGCAAGCATTTCATTTACTTTCTTGAAAAAACAGGGGTCTAACAACCTCACCCAATATTTTGCTTAGCAATCTGTATGGACTAACTCCAATATACTTACAAGAGAATCAACTAGACAGTTAGACTCAATCTTAAAAAAGTATATCAAAGAGTTATATCTCAATTTCTCAATTCAATCTGCAATCAAACAAATAAGAATTTGCGAGCCTGATAGAATACAATATAAATAACTTGAACGGTACCAAAGACCAATGTTCAAGGATCAATCAATTTTAATCAACAACCAAAGGTTGGATTTACCAATCGATCGATTCAACGCACAACCTGTGATATTTTAATAATATAAAAAATATATAATGCGGAAAAGAAATAACACATACACCAGAAGTTTTGTTAACAAGGAAACCGCAAATGCAGAAAAACCCTGGGACCTAGTCCAGATTTGAACACCACATTGTATTAAGCCGCTACAGACACTAGCCTACTACAAATCTAACTTCGGTCTGGAATGTGGTTGAATCCTAAGCAATCTCACATTGATTCAAGGTATATTCGTGCTCCTTACGTCTCTGATCCCTGCAGGATACTACACACTTGATTCCCTTAGTTAATCTCACCCACAACTAAGAGTTGTTAGGACCCAAAGTCGAAGACTTGATAAACAAATCTGTATCACACAAAAAAGTCTATTGAATAGATAAATATGTCTACCAAAGATAAACCTACGAGTTTTTGTTCCGTATTTTGATAAATCAAGGTTAACAGGAACCAATTGATAACCCAGACTTATATTCCCGAAGAACATCCTAGTATTATCAATCACCTCATAATAATCTTAATCGATTAACGAAACAAGATATTGTGGAATCAAAAACGATAAGACGAAGGTGTTTGTGACTACTTTTATCTCTTGCCTATCGGAGATATAAATCTCAATCCAATCTTATGATTTCACTCAATCATAATAGAAATAGCAAGATCAGATCACACATTTATAGAGAAAATAGTTGGATCTGGCTTCACAATACGAATGAAGTCTTTAAGTACTTAACCTACAGGGTTTCGTGAAAAATCTAGGTTAAAGGAGAATCGACTCTAGCTTATACAACTAGTATCACACAGGAGGTGTGGGGATTAGGTTTCCCAGTTGCTAGAGTTCTCCTTTATATAGATTTCAAATCAGGGTTTGCAATCTAAGTTACCTTGGTAACAAAACATTCCATATTCATTATTAGATGAAAACCTGGTTAGATTCAAGCTAATATCTTTCAACCGTTAGATCGAACTTAGCTTGTTATACACAAATGAAATGTAGGTTTGAGTAACCGTACCTAAACGTGTACACTTAGTTGGTTCAACAATATTTAAACAATTGTTATCCATATGAGCACTTTCATATCAACCTTATTCATCTTTACCACAACTAGTTCAAATGACTCAAATGAACTAGTTAGAGAGTTGTTCAATTGCTTAGATATTATAAAAGAATACAAGATACAATCGAAGAAAAATCTGTTTTGATTCACTCGAATCGATTCATGAACATTATAGCCATGATTTGCAAAGATTGCATTCCTTATTATATAAATGCTTTAGTTCATGAACAAACCGATTTTAAAAAGTAACTTACTAAAGTATGCAAATGGGTACGCGTACTTAAGTAACCAGATTGAGTTTGTTTTTTTCACTTCAAACTCCAGAAGAAATTCACGGACGTGAACTTTCCGCCAGTATACGTACGGGTACGCATACTTGCCCGGATTTCCAACAACCGCCAGTACGCGTACGGGTACGCATACTTTGGGTTCCCAGTTTTGGACTTTTACAAAAATGTGAGAACACACTATGTTTATATCCAAAGATGGTTACATGTTCTAAAATCTCATTACAATCATTGAAACTTTCTTAGAGGATGTTAAAATAGTCGTTATTCACAAACTATTTTAACCAAATCGACTTTCAAGTTATTGAAATAATCAACATGACTTTCGTCAAGAGTAAAGATGAACTTGGATAAAGTGAAAGCCTACCAACACATATTTTGAGAAATATATAAGCGAGATAAACTCGGCTCGAAATAGCAAATGTGTATAATCGAAGTCTATATAGCAATACGATTTTGTCTCAAAATAGGAGATATAATAGATAGACTTTTGAGTGATATATAAGTTCAAGTCTCCACATAGCTTTTGTTGATGAATTTACACAAGATCCCTTGAGTAGTTCTTCGTCTTCATTCGATGAACGCCATGGAGTCTAAGGCTCAACTATACTTATTATCCTAATCTGAGACTTAACTATAAGTAGACTAGAAATCAAGACTCATAGTTTTGGCAACTAAACTTGACAATCAAGTTTGAGATAGCAACGCTTGCAAGTTCGACCGAGCAGTGCTCAACAGTGTCCCCCTTTTTTAATTGTAGTGAAAAAAACTATCAATACATATGGATTACAAAATAAATAAACTTGGTTCTTCAACATTACTCGAAGTCTTCGTCACTTCCAAGTACTCCAATGATTCTAAAGGTATGCAATTTAGCATCATCGTTGTTGAAGATCTGTATCTATAACAATGAGAAAATAATAACTCTCAATCATTGTTACAGTGTCATAGTATTATTACACAATATCAAAGTTCAATTGTATCACAACTTAGACAACAATATTATGGTGATATGTATCACTCCCCTTAGTCAATACTTTAACTCACATGAAAACAACTCCTCCTTACATAATGATCTGAAAATCATATGTATTTGTAGTATGAACTACACATTAGTTCTCCCCCTTTTTGACAATAAAATTGGCAAAGGTACGAAAATTAGTGGGATCCTAATGCAATTTCCATAGAGATACTTCATGACCAAAAGAAAAGCACATATCAACTTTTTTAGATGCAATCACATAGCCGAAACTAAATGCATTCATCAAGGAGTTTATAAAGATACAAGATAACCCCTATAATATTCCATAGCCGCACTCCCTATAAAAATTTGGCGATTTAGCACAAGTTAAATTAAGAACTCTCCCCCATAAAATGTCATTCTCGAAAGAACAACAAGAGCGACCTTACTTTCACAAGAAAATAAGGATTTCTTTGGACATTAACAAATCACATGAAACATGAATTTGTATCCAAAAATCTCAATTAAATTAACCACAAGAGAGCCCATGATTAATTTAATTGGAAATGCTTACATAAGAAAACTTACGGAGCCGCACAATATTTACATAAAGATATGGATCAGGGAAGTTCAATACTGCGGAATACAAAAAGATTCACTCTATTTTTCATCACTATTTGCACAATGACATATAATAGACTTTAATCTTTGTAAACAAAAGTTCATCTATCTTCCATCAATATTTACATAATGACATAATAGGCTTAACTTTTGTTTGTCAAAAGTTCATTCAATCTTTTATCAATACTTGCATACTGACATATGAAATACTTAAGTTTTGACCATGTATGGGATAATCAAGGTTCACGTACTCAAACACACATATCCCATAACAAGTTGCAATATATAAAATCATACAAATTAATACTGCAAAAATAATCTTTGCCCTTAGAAGGTAGAATCAATCATTTTAGCTCAGATTTATACCAAGAATAACTACCAAAGGCGTATAAAAAGATTTTCTTAACAAATAAGATCATACAAAGTCATTAACAACCATGAACCATAGTTCACATAAGATGATTGTGAACATTCAAGAATCTCATATCAATGCATACTACTAACCATTCTTGAACTTCCTTCTTTGTGATTCACCAAAAAAAATCTTGTAAAAGCTACAAATGAGCTTAGATGAGTAGTACTCCAAGAATCCAAGTGCCCAAGTCCAAGAGAAGTGGAACAACTACGACGAAATGGAGTAAAACACTCAAAAACAAGAGACATGATGAAGACCAATCTTAACTCATCCAAATTCAATAATTATCATCTCTATTTTGAGTGGAATTCAAAAAGGAAGAGAATGCAAAAAGAATGAGGTAATTCCGAGTTCGGACAAAAACGTTATGGCCAAAACAAGTTTACCGAATATCTACGTCTATGGTCAAGTATGCATACCGGTTTGCAAACGAATTTTCATGACCTGAAGCAGTATGCAAACGGGTATGCGTACTAAAATCCCTGGATTTTGATTTTAAATGATGGTATGCATACCTGGTATTATACCATGAAGTCCAAACATCCCGAACTACTATTTTCAAACCTAATCATTTAAGAACCTTAAACACAGATCAAGTTAGGTATAAATGAACTATAAGCAAGTTACATGGATCATTATAAGTACTCTAAGCAAATAACAACACAAATATTTCTCAAGTTTATAGACATACCTTTTTAGAAGAATCCAATCGAATTCTACAGCCTTACCGAACAAAATTTGTGTGCCCCAATTCTCGTGCTCCCCTCACCGTTTACATAGCAGGGCATTCCTTGGTGAGGATGCACTAACAACACACTCAAGTGTCTTGCTCACCACAAGTGACTTTTGGATTATTATGAAAGAGATCGCTTTTAGAACCTTTCACATCCAAATCCATCTTTCCAAAGAACTTTTTAAGTTCCAACATTATAGGTATTTCCTTCTCCATAGCCATCGAATTTTCTGGGAGATCATTACTTTTCACACTCAAAACATCATTGACTTTCTTTGATATCCACTTCTGAGTGCGTTTAGGAACAATCATAACCTTTTTCCCATTACTCTCTTCTAGAATTCTCGGAATAGAATCAGATTGACTATTCTTTTGCAAGTTAGTATTTCTCCAACTGGGAGCATCGGATCTTTTCTTCTCCTTTACAAAGTTATCCTTTTGATAACCATTACGATTGTGAAAAGGATTCGTATGACGTTTATAGGCAAATATAGGTTTATCAAAACACTGATTCCTTTGCCTAAAGGTTGGACAGTTACAACCTGTAACGTTAAGGGGATTAGTCTTAACATATGATCTTGGTTTCACAACTTCTTGTGATGCCCAAACAAAAACATCATGAAGTTTATCATTCCTTATAGGAAAACGACATCTCTTTTCCATATGACCTTTATTTCCGCAATAGTGGCAAACATAAGGAATGTTCTTACCTCGATATGTGTGTGCTGACTTTGGAGGTTAATATACTTTGCTCTTTTGAACCTTAACTGTCGGTGAAGGTATTTCACTTTTGCCATCAGTGGAAACCTTTTTGTTTTTTAGAAAAATCTCTAGCCTTGGCAAATTTTACCTCTTTGCTAATGAAAATGTGGGGATCTAACAACCTCACCCAATATTTCGATTAGCAGTCTATATGGACTAACTCGAATATACTTTTAAGAGAATCATCTAGACATTCAGACTCAATCTTAATAAAAAGTATATCAAGGAGTTAACATCTCTATATCTCGATTTGATCTATACTCGAACAAATAGAAATCTGTGAGTCTTTATCAAATACAAGAGATATAAACTTGGTGGTACCAAAGACCAATATCCAAGGATAAATCAATTTCCAATCAATAACCAAAGGTTAGATTTCACAATTGTTCGATACAACGCACAACCTGTGATATTTCAATTATATAACAAAATATAATGCGGAATAGAAATAACACAGACACCAGAAGTTTTGTTAACGAGGAAACCGCAAATGCATAAAAACCCCGGGACCTAGTCAAGATTGAACACCACGCTGTATTAAGCCGCTACAGACACTAGCCTACTACAAACTAACTTCGATCTGGACTATAGTTGAATCCTAATCAATCTCACACTGATTCAAGGTACATTTGCACTCCTTACGTCTCTGATCCCAGTAGGATGCTGCGCACTTAATTCCCTTAGCTGATCTCACCCACAACCAAGAGTTGCTACAACCCAAAGTCGAAGACTTGAATAAACAAATTTGTATTATACAGAAAAGTCTACGATAATAGATAAATTTGTCTCCCACAGATAAACCTACAAGTTTGTTCCGTATTTTAATAGAAATCAAGGTGAACATGAAACAATCGATAACCCGAACTTATATTCCTGGAGAACAGCCTAGAATTATCAATCACCTCACAAGAATCTTAATCGTATGGTAGCGAAACAAGATATTGTGGAATCACAAATGATGAGATGAATATGTTTGAGATTTATTTTTATCTTGCCCCATCGGAGATAAAATCTCAAGTCAATCTTTCAATTGAACTCGTACGATAGAAATGTCAAGATCAGATCGCTCAACTACAAGAGAAGTAGTTTCGTATGGCTTCACAATCCCAATGAAGTCTTAAGTCGTTAACCTACAGGGTCTCGAAAAGAAACCTAAGGTTAAAGGAGAATCTACTCTAGCTAAACCAACTAGTATCACATAGGAGGTGTAGGGATTCGTTTTTACAGTTGCTAGAGTTCTCCTTTATATAGTTTTCAAATCAGGATTTGCAATCAAAGTTAGCTTAGTAACAAAGCATTCAATATTCACCATTAGATGAAAAACCTGATTCAACCAAGCTAATATCTTTCAACCGTTAGATCAAAACTTAGCGTGTCACAAACAAATGAAATGTATTTTATTTAGGTTTAAGTAACGTACCTAAACGTGTACACTTATTTGGTTCACAAATAGTTAACCAATGGTTAGCCATATGAGCACTTTCATATTAACCATATTTATCTTTCTCATAACTAGTTCAAATGACTTCAAAATAACTAGTTGAGGAGTTGTTCAATTTATTAGGTCTTTATACATAGACATAATTGAACAAAATCGGTTTGATTCATTTGAATCAATTCATGAACAATATAGCCACGGTTTTCAAAGATTGTATTCCTTATAATTTATTGTTTTAAGATCATGAACTACCGATTTTAGAAATAACCAGCTTGGGTACGCGTACCCAACCTGTCTTCTTCACCAATACCGTATGCACACATATGCACACACTTGGTTTCCGGCACATGGATTTATACACTAATGTGCGAACACACTATATATGCTTATATCCATAAATGGTTATATAATATCAATTCTACATTTCAATCATTGAAATATTCTTCTATAATGTTATAACATTCGTTATTCACAACTATCGTCATCAAAGTTATTTTCAAGATTGAAACGTCATCATGACTTTCGTCACGGGTAAATATGAATAATGGTTAAATCGAAAGCTTACCAACACATATTTCGATAAAAAGATAGACGAGTAAACTCGGATCGAAATAGAAAATGTGTATGTATGAAAATTATCATATTTATACGACGTTTGTCTCAAGAGTAGGAGATAGAGTAGATAGACTTTTGAGTAACAGATTAGTTCAAATCTCCACATACCTTTTAGTCAGATGAAGTTCCACTGGTTCCTTGAGTATTTCTTCGTCTTCGTAATATGATCTTCATGGAGTCTGGAGATCAACTACACTTAATTATCCTAGTCCGATACTTAGCTATAAGTAGACTAGAAATCAAGACATATAGTTTTGACAACTAAATTTGACAAACAAGCTTGAGATAGAAACGCTTGCGAGTTCGACCGAGAAATGCTCTAACAATCCCCCCCTTTGTCAATTTTAGTGAGAAAACTATCAATACATATGGATTACAAAATAAATAAAACTTTGTAGCTTCTCATCCACATGCTTGATCTCCTTGGTGATTCATCATTACTCAAAAACTTCGTCTTTTCCAAGTACTCCCATGATTCCATAGATGTTCAGTTTAGCATCATAGTTGTTGAAGATCCGTAGCCATAACAATGAGAGAAAAAAGGTCTCGATCATTGTTATACAGTGTCATAGTATTATTACACAGTATCAAAGTTCAATTGTATCACAACTTTGAAAACAATACTATGGTGATATGTATCACTCCCCCTTGGTCAATACTTTCATCTCAACATGAAAACCACTCCCGCTTACATAATAATCCGAAAAACATATGTATTTGTAGTGTGTACTACATATTAATTCTCCCCCTTTTCGTCAATAAAATTGGAAAAGGTACAAAAATGGGATCCTAATGAAATTTCCACGGAGACGCTTCAAGACCAAAGAAAATTACATACCAACTTTGTTTAGATGCAATCATAAAGCCGAAGCTAAATGCATTCATCAAGGAGTTTATAAAGATACAAGATATGGAAATTAAGAAAAAATATTACACAGCTGCACTCCCCACAAAGATATGGAAATTAAGCAAAAATTCAAAAGAACTCTCCCACATTTGATGTCATTCCCAAAAGAACAACAAGAACGAATCGGAATACACAACCAGATTATCCACAAACGAATCTATGATTAGTCTAGTTGGAAATGCTCACATAAGAAGATTTATGGAGCCACACAGTATATACATAAGATATGGATCAGGGAAGATCAATACTGCGGAATATACAAGGATTCATTCTATTTTCCATCATTATTTGCACAATGACATACAATAGACATAATCCTCGTAAAAAAAAAAATTAACTTATCTTCTATCAATAAATGACATAATAGGCTTAACTTTGGTTTGTCAAAAGTTCATCGATCTTGTATCAATACATGCATATCGACATATGAAAGAGATAACTTTTGACATTGTATGGGACAATAATAGTTCACGGACGCAAACACACATATCCCATAACATATTGCAATATATAAAACCATAAAGATTAATACTACAAAAATCATCTTCCAAATCAACTTTAGAATTTAAATAAATAAATCTAAAAACATTGCAAAATGAAAATATTGGACATAGCTATGTGTACTCACAATAATGGCTATTCCAAACCCTAGTTATCCTTCTTAAACAAAAAAAATAATAAAAATTCTTTTAAGAAGTTTCCTAGACAAGATCAAAATCAATTTAACACCAATATAAAGAAGCAAGAGAAACTACTCATCATCTTCATCTTCGGAGGTCATGAAGGTGGAACGATCTCAAGTTAATGTTCTTGAACAAAACTTACTTTGGTATATAACTTACAAACACCTTTGTAAATTTGGCGAAGAATTTCGTAGAAGAATCACTCGATCCATCAATTTTGTCACATCTTTGTCTCTTGCAATCATTTTCCCTCATTCGAATGAAGGTACATGGTCGAACAAGCTTGGGGATTCCGATGGAATTCCCAATAGGCTCGATGGAAAAGTTGCGACAAATTCTCTCAATCAAGCAAGAGTAGCATAACTTCTAATCGACGGATTTCATATCTAACATTTGCAAGATAATGAATCCACAAATGTCAAGACCTTTGGTTTCCATCACAAGGTAATAAACCAATTCCGCAAACTCATGACTCCAATGAGAATTCTCAACCATAGAAGGACAAAGGTTAGAAATACCCAATTTTCCAAAAGACTTTAGAGGAAAATATAGATGTTTAGTAGGGAATTTTCCTCCTTTCCACACAACACTTTTACCACAAAGACCATTTGAAATAGTTTCATGTGAAGGTCTTTCATCGCTTGGTCTAGGGATGCGTAAATTACCCAAAGGGATTTTGGTAATCTTCGAAATCAATTCTCTATTAACTAGTGTAGTTGCAGGAAAACCTACACTAAACCCCTTACCAGAATCCACAATTATCAACACCTATTTGAAGATTAAGAATAACACTTTATTGATTAATTCTCAAAAATGTTACAAGAAATGGAAGAAATCAAGAATACAACCGCTCACAAGAATTTTCTCTCTCCTCAAAACTCTCCCCTGACTCCAAAATTGATCTCTTCTCTCCGAATCTATTGATTCTCTTTATATAGGGTAGTTACATAGTGGATGACAGCTAAGTTATCCTTCATTTTCGGATCTGACTCGCGATACTCTCGCAGTAGCTGTTAATGTTAATTCTCGCAGGTGTTTGTGATCCTCGCGGCATCATCACTCTTTTATCATGTTTTTTTTATCGTCATCCGCTACGTCATTCTTTCAATCATTCTGTGACACTCGCAGTGTGGTGTTGAAGAGCTCGCAGAATTGTCGCTGTAAATCTTATAGGAGTATTGTTGTGGCGATATTCTGATCCTACATCTTTCCTCTTCTCATGTCTTTTCTGCGAAGGGAAAAGACCATGAGAAATCAAAACCTTTTGAAATGCCGCAGCTGTCTATTTTTCATGTTCTTTTGACATATATCTTTTCCTCGCCGGGTTTGTTATACGTATATTTTTATCCATTAAACTTCTGACACGTCCCTTTCAACCGCTGTGTTCCAACCGTTCACGTCTCTTCCTTGTATTAATTGCACTTATCTTCTCGAGATTTTTTACCTTCTATATATATATTCTTCACTCTTCTCTATTCTTCTTTTTACTTATTTCTTTATTCTCTCCGTAATCTCTCTGCAAATTCATTGTTCTTCCGTAAATTCTGGATTTGCTACTGTTAAAAAATTTCTTTCGATCTTTTACTCTTTCAATCTTCATTCCCATACTAAAAATGGTTGCATCCGGTCGCAAATATGTGATTTCTTTCGAGAAGATTCAAAAATAACTTCAAAACAAAGGTTTTATTTTATCCACCATTCCCAATCAAAACCCAAAGTCTGAACTTTCTGTTCCATTATTTTATGATCTTCCATGTAACCATGAGAAGATCATAGTCTCGCTAGGCCAGCTTAAAGCTGGTCTTCCCATTCCTCTCTATGACCCTGAACTTCCTTTATTATATGAGATACTCTCTCATGCGAAGTTCTCGCGGGAGGTATATCAGTTGAGTGGGGATTGCATTCGCTTAATGCTTGAGTATGCTACTCGCAGTGCTGGTAAAGAATCTCGCTACCTTGATACTGCGAAGAATCCTAAATTCAAAGATGTTCCAATTGTTCCCGCGAAGTATACTGTGGAGAACTTCTTCGCAAATTATGATACAATCCCTATGAAGAAGGACATCACTTGTTGGGGTGTCCGCTTACAAAAGAAGGATGACATCGCTGAAGATAAAGTTCTTATGTTAGATATCGATTGGCATACGGGTAATAATCAAGGCCCTCGTTACTCCAGTGATGACAAATGGTTCATTTTTCCATTATGTATAGAGGGTCCCTACATATCCGGTCCTCATGCATTGCCTGTGAATCTCGCAGAATATCAGCCGTGGGCTTTCAACTAGCCTGAAAGGAATAAAGAGGCGTGTTCCCTCAAATTTTTGTATAATTATCATTATTATCGTCCTCATGTTTTTATACTCTCGCTGACTACTCCAATTTTTCCAGATTAACAGGCTGAAAATTAACTACCAGAAATTTGGGAAGCCCAGCACCTTTTTAGCCCTTAAATCTCTCACAGATGAAGTAAGAAATATTCCTTTATGATTCTTAACAATATATTGTTGCCTCTATTTCTTATCTTTATATGTGTTCGCAGGTTATTGAAGAAAGAGAACCTGTTGTGGTTATGAGGACCAAAGGGAAAAGCAAAGGTTCTCCTCGCAAGGAAATATCTAACACGTCTCACAAGGAGAAATCTGGTGCTCCTTGCAAGGAAAAACCCACTGGTCCTCTCTCGAAGAAAAGAAAGATCCAAACTACATCCCTTTCATCATCCCAATCTAATGAAGAAAATTCTCATGATGATACTGATAATGATGATGATGATGATTTTGATGGTGATATCCCTTCCTCAATGGAATCCTCCCAATCGGAATCTTCCATGGCCCAACTATCTAATATTTTTGGCGATATTTCACATGGTATCGCAAATGATTATGGAAATGAAGCTCTTAATGGGGTATCCCAGGCTCTTGCCAAGATCTGAAATGCTCCCATATTGGTTGATAATTATTCCCTCCAAGGAATCTCAAGATCAATAACTCCCAGTCTCTTAAATTCTCTAGGTATTCTGGTATGTTTTCATTTCTTCACCACATTTATGTATTCATTTCCTCTCCAAGTTTAATTTACATTGTTCCTTCGCAGACTGAAAGAGCTTCCTTTGATGTTGCCTTAGACTTGGAGAAGAGGCGCGCATCTTTTCATAAGAAAAATACCGTTCTTCGCACGAAGAATGTGGAGTTGGAATCTGAGTCCGCTAGTCTTCGCGTGCAATTGGAATCTGGGTCTGCTGACCTTCAAGAAAAGATCAAGCAGTTGGAAACTGAACTTTCTTCCTCGCGAGATAAGGTCGCAAGCCTCCAAGATGAGAACGATCAACTTTATGATAAGAAATCTTTCTCTTTTTATTTAACCTTGTATTCCTTTGCATTTTTTCTTATTTTTCTTCTTCGTAGATGTTTACGGCCTTTCTGACGAAGATGTATTCCTTCGTTATTTTCCAAACCCAATAGATGATGATACTCTTCTCAATTGCCTTAATGAATCCTTAAACAACTATTCAAATAAACAGATTAAATCCCTTTATGTAGATGATCTTAGATCCAAATTTCATTTTTTAGCAATTGATCACAGATCTAGTTTGAGAGCGGCTAATACATCCAAGCGTCAATATCATAACTCTAAAGAAGAAATCAAGATTCTAAGAGCCCAAAAAAGTGATCTTATAGATGAAAAAGATCGCATCTCTAGGCAAGGAGCTCAAACTTTAGCGGATTTTCATAAAACCCTTCTTGAAGTCCAAATTGAAATAGATAAACTTATCCGCGAGAGAGAGGATCTTGTTGAAAGAGAAAACCAAATTCGTTCTCGTCTTCTTATTAATAATGATGACGAATTTGCCTGGGCTGCAAAGATTCTTGACAATGCCAGAACTAACTTAGGTGTAGATGTTAGTCTTCATGTTGAACAAGCGGCCTTAATTAAAGACATGATTTCTGAAAGAGAAGGTTGTTAATTGTTCTTCCTTTTTAATTTCTTGTCTTTTATAGTTTTTTGCAAAATTTCCAACTTGTTATTATATACTCGCAGGAGCTGAGAAGAGATACTCTGAAAGAATTTGAGAACTTGAAGCTGATAAGAATCAACTCGCAAAGACTCTTGTTGCTCGCAATGAGAAATATTCAAAATTGAAGACCCAATTAAAGATTATTGCTACCAATTTCAGTAATCTCCTTGTTGGTGTTCGCAATGATTCTTCCAAGAAGGTCTGCGATGATCATAACATTCCTCACTCTTTGTATCCTTTCCTCGCGGAAGAAGTTCCAAAGAATAATCCAAATCTTGTTATCTCTGACAGTGAAGCTGAAGAATCTGGTGGAGATGAAAGATACAACATAAGATGACGGTGAAGACAAAGAAGAAGAAAAATCTGGCGAGGATGATGATGGATCTAACTAGTTTTGTTTCCTCTTTTTAATATCCTTGTAATATTTGTACATTTATCTCCTTCTTCTTGTGATATTACTACAAGGTTCCTTGATGTATAAATTTCTTTTGCTTCTATCTGTATAAATTATAAAACAATTCTTTTTTGAAATATGGTTAATCAACACTTTTTATCCATCTGTGTAAATCTTCCATATAAAGATGAATAATAATCTTATCATTATGTTCATTCACATACTCGCCTCTGTTATTCATCTGCAATATGAAATATTGAGCAGATTAATGTTGAATAAAATCTATTTGTAAACTTTGCCTCAACTTCTGCGTAAATATCGCAGGTCATGTCTGTAAAATTATGATCTCTTGTGGTCTTATTTTTCCTTCCCAGTTAAAGGTCTTATTTAGCCACTTTTTTTTTTCTGCGACAAAATCGCAGGATTTCTTTACACTTACATGTATTGACCCATTGATCTTGCCTTATCCGCATTTTGTCAATTTTTCTGCGACAATATGACAAGTCTAAGCTCCCTTAGGAGAACAAATCCTTATGACATTGCCGTCTTGCGATATAATCGCAGGACGTCTTTACACTTTCATATAAAAACCCATTGATCTCATCTTAACTTTTTCTCATGGCTTGTTGCCTCTGTATAATATTTGTCACGTGATAATATGACAGGCCTAAATGTTCTTGCGATCATAAAGCCCGATGACATTGTCGTCTTTAGACACTTATCATCTCCCTAATGGAGGGTGCCACCCTTATCTTCCCACTGGTTTCCCCTTCAGGGAGGGCACATCATCCATACAAGACTAGCTCCTCCCATCCGTTCTTAACAACAACCAGCTATTTTCGTAGCCTCTTATCCTTTATTCCTATATGGCTTATAGTTACAAGACTGCACCCTAAGTGGGGTTTTCTTCGGGCAGAGTGCATCATATCCAAGACTTTCCAAGAATGTCCAGGGTAGTTTCGTACACCCCGGGCACTCTTGGCTCAACTGTGTACCTCGGAGCCTTGATCATACTCTGCACTCCTTAGGAGATACCCTTGGTTTTCCAACCAGGGTATAACCTTATATAGTTATAAATCCAAGGTACCTCTCCTGGATGGGTTTTCAATAACCCCAATCTCCATGACTCGGGTTCCAGCAGCGGTATAACCTTATATCTGAGCCATGTAAATAGATACCCCCTTATATGATGCACTTTAGGTCTTACATTTGCCTCTTACGAAATTTTATTCGCTAACTAGGGTGTATGCCATAAAGGTTAGTCCCATTCTTATATTTCTCTTGCGAGTATTGCAACTCTGATGAAATTTCTTTTCTTTGATCTTCTCTTTATTTGCATTTCAACTCTTGTATGATTTTTCAATTTCATCTTTTTCAGTCAAACGAAATATTCTTTTGAAACATTTTCTTCAACAAATCATTCATAAATTTATTAAATTTCATAATTTTACCTTTCTACTTACTATTTTCTGCTTCTGCCCTTTTGTTGCGTTTTGTTATTTTCTCTCCATCTGTGAGGCGCTCGCCATCAATTGCCTTTAGTGTGTGTTGACTTTGCAATATCCCATCTTCTCGTCGTTCTATTGTATCAACCATTAATTTGTCACTTCTTTGCCTCTGCTTGATGTTATACTTCCAATTTCTATTCCTCCCAGCTATTTCCTCGCAAGATTCCATGTCAATTTCATAAAACTTCCTTCCCTAAATCCAATCTCCCTTTATAACTCCAACACCGCTTGGATGTGGAAACTTAATGCACTGGTGATAAGTTAACGCTACACCTAAAATTCCATGTAACCATGGCCTGCCAATTAAGGCCTTATATGGTGATTCTATGTCAACCACACAAAATTGAACTTTGGAAGATATCCCCTTTAACGGAATACGCATAGTAATTTCCCCTTTGGGCTTGTTGGCAGTACCATTGAAACCATATATCTTATAGGTTGACGGTATCAGATCCTCGTCTCTTCCACCCATGGTTTTGTAAGTATGATAAAATAAGATATCAACTGAACTTCCAGTATCTATTAGAACTATGTTAATGGCCCAAGAATCTTCAGTTTCACCATCATCATTTTCTTCATATTCTTCTTCTATTTGTTTTGGATTTATTTCTAATCTTACCACCAGTGGGTTGTCATGCATCTCTCCAGGCTCTGGTACATCTTGTGCAGTGAAAGAAATAGTTTGCTTTTTCCATTCCTCTAATGGCGAGACTCTCGCAATATTCATTATCTCTCTTCCATTTGCGTCTCTCGTGAAGACTCTGCTTAGAACGTTGTCGTGGAAATACTCAATAGTCTTGTATGAATGTATGATGGAATTACAGAACAAATTCTTCACCTCGGCTACAACCTCTATCACAAATGTTTCTGCTCCTTTTACAGTATTCACTCTGCGAATATCTAGTGCCGGTGGTAACTGCTGAGATTGCAGATGTCCTATTAGAAAATGATTTAACTTTTCCTGATCAATCATCCTCAAAATTATTCTTTTTACATTCCTGCAATCGTTTATTGAGTGACCATGAAAATGATGGTAAGGACAAAATTCTTGATTTCGATTATTTGGATGTGGCTCTTTTCCCATATTCCGGGTGATGGTATATTTTCCATCAAAATGATAGCCTCCCAAATTTTTTCTACACTAGCATTTAGAGGTGTCATCTTAATTTCTTCCCATATTATCTTTTGACACCCTTTCCCTCTAAAATTATTTTGCCTCTGACCGCCATAAGTCTCTTGCGGCTGATCAAGTCTTTGAATTTTATTATTTCCACCGCGATTGTAATAATTCCTTTCCCTTTCATACTCCTCTTGATCTCGACTTCCCATGGCTACTAACTTATGCCGGTTATCAATCACCACTTTCTCTTATTGTGTCTGCGAGGTGCTCGCCACATTATTAATCATTTTAGGAAGTAAACTTCTGTTTTCCGCTATTGAGCTGGTCTTTGCGACTGGATATGATTCCATCTCATTTTGTTTCTGTAGGTACTGAATATCTCAAGATAATAGTTCACGAGTATCGTAATAAATAAAGGAGAAAAGAGTTATAAAATGATACGATGATAGAAGTAGCGCGGAGAAATATGAAGTTTTGCGAGGATGGAATAATTTTGCGAGTATGAGTTGCGATACTTCGCAATTCATATCAAATTTGCATAAGTTTTACTATAAATAGGAGTTCAAATGTAAAATTCGAGAGGTTCTTTTAATGAGTGTAAGAAATTATCTTAGGAAAGAGAATAGAAAAAGTTGTAACTATTCTAGTTCCATTTTGATAATTCTATGTAATCAACTAAGAGAATTAATAAGAAAGTTATCATTCACCATCAAGAACTTCTTGAGTTTTTACTAATTCTATTGAGGGTGTAGTTGTAGGTTATTCTGCAACTACATAATTGGCGCTAGAAACAGGGACTTGAGAATTGTGGTAGCCTAAATTTGAGGGAATTGTGGAAAATTTGAAGATCAAATGAAGTCAGTAGATGGAGATTGTAAAAAAGAAGAATGTAATATGATCACAAAGACAATGATTGATGAATTTCATAGTAATATGAAGGGAAAAATATACAAGCGTGATTGTAGAGGAAGAAAGATCATGGAGGAAGAAAAGATAACAACTTTAGAAGAATGGGAAAAGCGAAAAATCACATTTTCAGCAGCAGAAATTCCAAATGAAGACTTGAACCACACTTCACCATTGGTGATCACAATTCCGATCATGCTAGAAGATAAGAAAGTTGTAGAAAAATGGAAATTAAACCGAATTTTGGTTGATACAGGGAGTTCTGTTAATATCATATTCTATCATGCACTTAAGGGGATGGGAATTAAAGATGAAGAAATCACAAATTCAAAATGTCTTATTCATGGATTAGGAAAATCTACAACAAAATCTAAAAGGGAAATCGTGCTGCGAATATTACTAGGAGAAATCGAAACACATGTAATCTTGTGTGTGATAGATATGGAATCTCCATATAACATCTTTGATAGGAAGGCCGTGGATTCATGCGATCAAAGCTGTTGCTTCAACATTACATCAGAGAATCAAATTTCCTACACCAAATGGAATACAAGAAATAAAAGGAGATCTTGATAGTGCAAAATTTTGTTATCAAATTGAAGTAACGCAATGCGGAGGAAGATCAAGAAAGAAACGACTTCGTAGGAAACTTTGCGAAGGAAACAAAAAAGGAAGAAGAATTCGAGTGTATACAATAAGAGCAAAGGAAGGGAGAGGTATACCAAATGAAATTCGAGAAAAAGAAGGGGAACCAAGCAAAAATAATCAAAGAACCAACACCTATGGGGGAGCAAAGTCCAAGCTATGTTGCAGCTGAACCAACTAAAGAAATAAATATCGGAAGTAAAGAGGAGCCTTTATTCTTGCGAATTGGAACTAAGATGGATGAAGAAGAAGAAAAAAGAACTATTGATCTTTTGCGAGAATATAAAGATATCTTCGCAGGAAGTGTAGATGAGATACCAGGAATTGATCCATCAGTGGCGTGTCATAGATTGAACATAGATAAAAATGTAAGACCATTCAAACAAAGAATAAGGAAGATATCACAAAATTATCATGTACAGATAGAAGAAGAATTACAAAAGATGTTGGATGCAGGGATCATAAGGGAAGCAAAATATCCAGAATGGATTGCGAATATGGTCATTGTTAGAAAAATAATAAAGGAATAAGAATTTGCATAGATTTCACTGATCTAAACAAGGCATGTCCCAAAGACAGTTTTCCATTACGAGATATACCACAAATGGTGGAATCATTTGCGAGTCATGATAGAGTCACTTCACTTGATGGATATAAAGGGTATAATCAAATATCACTCATGAGAAGAAGATCAAGAACATCTTGCCTTTTTGCTCCAAGGGGTTTGTATTGTTATGTGAAGATGCCATTTGGTTTGCGGAATGCGGGTGCTACATATCAACGTATGGTTGAAAAAGTGTTCGCGAAGTGGATACATAAAACTTTGGAGGTATATGTAGATGATATGTTGATAAAAAGCAAGGAAGCTAAAGATCATGTGCAATATTTGAAGGAAATATTTGAGCAAATGAGAAAGTTCAACATCAAATTAAATCTGAGAAATGTATAATTGGGGTTTCATCTGGAAAGTTCTTGGGATACATAGTATCAAAGGAGGGAATACAAGTTGATCGAGAAAAGGTCCAAGCGTTCGTGACATGCCAACACCTGCAGCGGTAAAAGAAGTACAAAAGCTAAATGGACTCTTGGCTTCACTTGGAAGATTTATTTCGCAAATGTCGGATAAGTGCAAGCATTTTTTCAACATACTTAAGAAGGGAGCAAAATTCAAGTGGACTGATGAATGTGAAAAAGCTTTTCAAGGAATCAAAGAATACCTCGCAAATACATCTATACTACGAAACCCAGAGAGAGACGAAGAATTATTGGTATACCTCGCAACAACTCCATATGCTCTAAGTGCGGTTACATTTTGCGAGCAGACGCGAGGAGTAGAAAGGCCCATTTACTACATTAGTAAAACCTTTAATGAAGCGAGAGAAGAATTATTCTAAAATGGAGAAGTTAATCTTAGCCCTGGTTTATGCATCATTCAAGTTACGAATATACTTTCAAGCACATGTGATAAAAGTGGTAACCAAAGTCCCAATTGAATCAATCATGAAGAACACAAAAAGGTCGGGGAAGAATAGAAAGGTGGAATGCACAAGTAAACCATTACAAGATAAAATACGAAGTATTGTCATCGCAAAAAAATCACAAGTCGTCGCAGATTTTTTGGCGAGAATTTCCTTTGGAAGAAGATGAAGCAGTAGAGGAAATGATGGATGTTGAAGAAGAATTTGGAAATCCAAAAGACTTGTTAACAGAACCGGATAGATGGGAAATTCTAGTGGACGGATCATCCAATAGTGAGGGAAATGGAATTGGAGTCGTGTTGATTTCACCGAAGGAGAAAGAACAACATTCTCATTCAGACTAGAATTTGCATCCACGAACAATGAAACAGTACGAAGTTGTAGTGCATGCATTAAAGATCGCAATAGAAAAGAAGCTTGAAAGTATAAGGATAACAAGTGATTCGCAGTTAGTGATTTGTCAAATTAAAGGGAATATACCACAAATGAATCTTCTTTGAAGAAATACAAGAAACTCGTTGAAGAATTATCTGCGAAGATACCAAAATTAAAATGGAGACATATATCTAGAAAATATAACCGTCTCGAGATGCTTTTGCATTTATTCCAAGCATGATGACAAATCCAAATACAAGAAATATCCAAATACAGACAATTCAACACCCATCAGTGGACAAAGAGAAAGAAATTGAGGAAGCTGTTGCGATGGAAGTGGAAAGAGAGTTATCAAACAACATCGCAGATTGGAGAAAAGAAATTCATGCATATCTCGCAACGGGAGAAATATCCAGGAACAGACTAGAAGCACATAAATTAAAGAGTCGTGCAACAAACTATGAGTTGCGAGAAGGAATTTTATATAGAAAATCTTTCAATGGACCACCTCTCAGGTGCTTAACTCGCGAAGAAGGAGAAAAAATATTGAAGATGTTACATGGAGGAGAATGGCAATCATAGTGGGGGAAGATCTCTAGCATATAGAGCAAAGATACAAGGATATTACTGGCCTTATATGCATACAGACGTAAAATTGTTCGTACGAAGATGCAAGGAATGTCAACGACATGGTAAAAGAATTCATGCACCAGGGGCCACATTAACTTCTTCAACAAGCTGCTGGCCTTTTGGTAAATGGGGGTTGGATATTGTTGGACCATTTATACCTGGATCTGGACAAAGGCGATACTTGATAGTTGCAACAGATTATTTCACGAAGCTCGCGAAGTAAAAGCGATACAGCATATTCGTGATAAAGATGTTTTTACATTCATATTTGAGAACCTCATTTGCAGTACGGGGTTTCAGCACAACTAGTATCTGATAATGGAAAACAATTTGAGGGGCAGAACATAGAGATGTTACTCAGTGCTTTTAGGATAAAATGTGGGAAGTCAACCCGTTATATCCACAAGCTAATGGACAGGAGAAGCAACAAATAAAACAATCGAGATACAATCAAAAAGAAATTAGAAGGACATCTCAAAGGATGGTGCGAGCAAGTACCTAGCGCAGTTTGGGCATACAATACAACTAGAAGAGAAGCAACTGGAATGTCTCCTTATTGTCTAACATATGGAGTAGAAGCAGTATTACCCACAGAGGTTGTAATTCCAACAACAAAGAAAGAAGCTTGGGAAAGAAATTTAAGTGCGGGAGTAATATTAAGTGAATTGGATGATTTGGAAGAAAAAAGAGAAAAGGTGTTGCACCATATGAAGATTTATCAGGAACGATTAGCTCGAGAATACAACAAGAGAGTCATTGAACGTGAATATAAACCAGGTGATTTGGTCATGCGAGAAACACCTCCATATCAAAAAGAAAATGGAGGAAAATTAGCACCAAAATGGGATGGACCATATGTTATTAAAGAAGTTGTAGGAAGCGGAGCTTATCGGGTGATGGATCCGAAAGGAGAGACATGGGTTTGAGGCTTGGTAGACCTTGGAACATACTATATTTGAAAAGGTATTATCCATAAAACTCATGAAAATTTTTACGAATATTGTTTGCTCGCAGGAAATTGGGAAAAGTTACGAGTTTCAAAATTTATATTGCGATTAAACTTTCATTAATTTGCGAATAAAAGACCGCAATCTGTGATCAGCCTCAAATTTTATACAGGCAAACCTTTGTGGCGTACACCCTAGTTCGCGAAGCTATATTTCGTAAAAGTCAAAGTCCTAAAGTACGTCATTTAAGGGGGTACCTATAAACGTGGCTAAGGGTAACCGGAACACCACCAAGGGCCCTTAGTACATGGTAAAAATTTAGGGGTACAACCCAATAATGGGGTACCTATCCGGGTTAGACACCTTGGATTCTCACCTAATCTAGCGACATTACGCAATATAAAATGCGGTGTAAGAGGATTTAGGTTGGGCGACTAAGGCATCTTGTCTTTCCCAAGAAGTGCGAGAAAACGATCAAGGCGCCGAGGTACACGGTTGAGTCAAGAGTGCCGGGTGAGGTTGAACCACATCTGCCATTTTTGACAAGTCTTGGCAAATGATGCACTTGGCCCAAAGATACCCCATAGGGTGCAACCTCGTAACTATAAGCCCTATAGGCAAAAAGGATAAGAGGTTGCGATCAAAAGCTGGTTGTTGGCGAACCGGATGGGAAGAGCTAACCTTGTATGGTCGATGTACGCTTCCTTGAAGGGGCAACCAGGGGGGGAAGATAAAGGGCAGCACCCTCCATTAGGGGAGCTGATACGTGCTATAAGACGCAAATGTCACGAGGCTTCTTGTTTGCGAAAACATAAAGGCTTGTCATATTTGTGCAACAAATGAAGTTCTGCGAGCATTCTAAAAAAAAAAAAAAAAAAAAAGAGAAGGAAAACATACAAAAAGAACTCGCAGAATGAAACAAAGAAGTTAAGATGAGATCAATGGGTTATTACATGAAAGTGTAAAAACGTCCTGCGATTTCATCGCAAGACGATAATGTCACGAGGTTTTATGTTCGCAAGAATGTTCAGGCTTGTCATATTATTGCAAATACAAAAATTTACTACAAAAGAGGTGGCAAAATAAGACCTTTACTTAGGAAGGCATGATAAGACCACAGAAATTAATGAAATTCATTTCATCAACATCATTGAAGAAATTATACAAGTATATACATTATGAAGATCTGAAAAGAAGACAGCTTTGTCAATATCATTGAAGAAATTTTACAAGAATATACATTATGAAGTTTTGAAGAGAAGATAGCTCTGTCAATATCATTGAAGAATTTTTTCAAGAAGTCATATCAAAGAAGACAACATCATTGAAGAATTTTAACGAAGACTTAACAAAAAATGCGATTTTGATAGTAATCAAATACGAGATAAGTTCATATTCGTAAAAGTTTACGAGAATTACATACTTCTTATACTTCTCCATATATTGAATATTTCTCCAAAAGTCGAATACTTCTTATAATTCTTCAAGAATATCTCGTATTTATTATATTTCTTCAACGGATATTTCATTTGGTGAAGATTAAGTAATCATCATACTTCATATGTTCATAATTGTTACATAATTATTTTCATTGATTGAATACTTCTTCTTATATCTCCTCATTTGGTGAATTGAGTACTTCTAATACTTCTTATATCTCCTCATTTGGTGAATTGAGTACTTCTAATACTTCTTATATATCTTCATTTGGTAGATCGAGTATTTCTAATACTTCTTATATCTTTTCATTTGACGGATTTAGTACTTCTAATACTTCTTCAAAGGTATTGTATATGTAGTATACTTATTAAGGATATTTCATATATTTTATTTCTTATACTTAAAAGGGAGGATTTCTTATTTACAATCGTAACAAGTTGAAACTTCGTAAGATAAATTGAGGCAGATATTCTAATACTTCCAACAACGTTTAATCATTTAAAGAGAAATAATAGGGGGAAAAGGAGATACTAAGCTTTATCTGTGAGTTACATATTATTTCTCTTTATATGATCAAATGGGGCAAAATAAGGAAAACATTTAATTAAAGAAAGGATAAATTATCTTCGTAAAATATCAGATATACTTCTTAACTAAGGTTAAATCATCTTCGCAAAATATCAGATGCACTTCTTAAAAAACAGAATTGTTTGCAAAAAGAAAACCAACAGTAACTAAGGTAATGAATTCAAAAGAAAGGAGGAGGAGGAGAGTCAATGATAAATTGAAAAAAATAATGTTATCATGCTTCATCAACACTCTGTCTTTGGATCTTTAAGATAAGTAGGGTCAGTAGCAGCCTTCGACTTTTGCGAGATATCATCCTTTGAAGAATATGCAACAGGAACATCTCCTTGAGGAATAGATTCTTTCTCGTCATCAAGATCTTCATCATCACTCTCATAATCGAAATCACGATCAGGCTCACGAGCAACTTCATCGTCGGATATTTTCGGAGGAGTAATTTTCACGGGAGGCAAGGCTCTTGATAAGAGAATGTTATTCGTAAAGACTTGAGCTTTCAGATGACTTTCACGAAGTATAGCTTTTTGATGGTTGGTATCTTCGATATCTTTGGAATAAGCAAGATAGTTGAATCTCCGAGTAGCACGGTCACGAGAGTTGATTAAGCGGGTAGAAAGCAAAGCATTTTTCTTACGAAGCTCGGAACAGGAGGCTTCTAATCCAGCTTTCGCATTACGAAGGTTGTTCTCAGATTCTGCAAATAAAACAAAATTCAAAGGATAAAATTTGTGAGTATAACGAAATTTAAAGATATACCAGAGGCAGTCAAATTTTAATGACTACCTTCTCTTTGCGAAGTAAGAGATTGAGTTAAAGATAGACAACAGTTCTTCATCTGATTCATCGCATTATCAAAACCATCACCAACTAATCCTTTAAGTCGAGATTGAAGCTTTTGATCTTTAGAAAGGAGAAAATTTTTATCCTTCGCAAGTTTGGCATTAAGACTTTTTAATGACGAATAATCTTCTTCAAGTTGATTCTTCTTAGCACTCAAGACTATATTCTTATTAATAAGGGAATTCTTCTCAATAACAAAAGAATTTCTTTCATCATCTGAAGACTTCTTTAATTCCTCAAGTTCACCTTTCAACAAAGAAAGAAGATTTTCTTAATCGCAACATTTATTCTGAAGAGTCTTTAATTCTTGCGAAGAAACAATCATTGTATTCAAAAACGAACATTTCTCTTCTAATAAGGTTTTGTTCTCTTCTAATAAGGTTTCTATTCTCAAATTAGCTTTAGTTAAGGAAGAAAAAAGTTGAGATATGTCATCATTCAAAAAATTTCGATCATATATTAGTTGAGTATTCTCTTGAAAAAGAGCGTCGAGTTGTCAAGAGCACACGAGTAAAGATTAGATAAATGGGAGAATTGGTTTGAGAGGCTTTCATGCTTGGTTCGATATTCGTTGCATCGATTCATGGTGAAGTACCAATCTTCTACATTTACGGATGGATTCTATAAAGGGGAATGGGTTTTAATGGATGTTTCAAGCATATGAAGAATATAAGTAAATAAAAGGGAAAATATGAAGATAAGCAATCATACCTTTCAATTCATCATTTCTTTTGCGAAGAATCGTGCAGTCGAGAGAATCATTTTGAAGATGATAATTTTCTTTACGGAGATCCTCGCATTCTGCTTGAGAAGATTTCAAAGACTGGCGAAGCAATTCAATTTCTTTTTCCAAGGATTGACGTGAAGAAGAAATGTCTGGATTGACGAAATTATTTAGAACTTCGCAAAACTCATATTGCGAACGAACATTAGTAGACTTCGCAGTATTGGTCAAAATCTCAGATAACATTCGGAAAGTTGAATAAATTCCATCTCGAATTTCCTGAGGAAGAGGAGAAGAATTTGAAGGAATAAGAGCAAGCTGCAAATTGTTTGGAGAAATAGCACTCAAAGGATTTGGGGACAAGATAGGTTTTTCAAGAGAAGAAGTTGAAGAAATATTTTGCGAGGGTTGTTTTTCAAGAGAAGAAGTTGAAGGAATATTTTGCGAGGGTTGATCTTGAAGAAGTGTTGATAAATTGACATTGATGGGAGATTGAAAGGTAGGTAATGGAGTAGAGGCAGGATTGTGTGAAGAAGCATTTTCACGAGGAGGAGAGGAAAATTCCTTATCAACTTCAGGAAGGAAATCATCAATCGGAATTAATGGTGTGGGTTTAGTTATTCGAGATCTCTTACCAGGGTTTGGTTTTTCGCCAACCTGTGAATCAAAATGTAGATTAAAAACTGAGGCAACAATATATTGTTCAGGAAAGAAGGCAAAGTATTTTAACTACCTTTTGATTCTCAGATTTTCTTCTTCGTGGATTAGGGCTTGGATTTTTTAGTTGAGATTTCATACGAGGAGTTATTTTCTTTGAAATAAACCAAAATCAGATAACAAATTATACAGAAATTAAAGAGGAGAACAAATGAAATGCGTGGAGATAGAAGGAAATTACCTTGGAGAACTCATGAAGATATAATAGAAGAAAAAATTTCAGAGGAAACAGTAATGGAGAGTATGAACAAAAGATAAAATTGTAGAAGTAAGAAGAAGAAAAGGAAGAGAATATAAAGGAGTTATATAAGGGAATAACTAGAAAAGGACGGTTACAAAAGACGTGTCCAAATTCTAAAAGACTAAGTAACGGTTATGTTCTCACGATCATTTCTTCTTCGTAGAATTGACATGAGAAGAGGCAAGATGTAGGTCTTTGAATATCGCAAGATAATAGTTCACGAGTATCGTAATAAATAAAGGAGAAAAGAGTTATAAAATGATACGATGATAGAAGTAGCGCGGAGAAATATGAAGTTTTGCGAGGATGGAATAATTTTGCGAGTATGAGTTGCGATACTTCGCAATTCATATACAGCTGCATAAGTTTTACTATAAATAGGAGTTCAAATGTAAAATTCAAGAGGTTCTTTTAATGAGTGTAAGAAATTATCTTAGGAAAGAGAATAGAAAAAGTTGTAACTATTCTAGTTCCATTTTGATAATTCTATGTAATCAACTAAGAGAATTAATAAGAAAGTTATCATTCACCATCAAGAACTTCTTGAGTTTTTACTAATTCTATTGAGGGTGTAGTTGTAGGTTATTCTGCAACTACAAGCACCTCGCCAGTTAAGCTTGGTGCCAAATATTTGCACAACACAGCATCATGATTTTCCCACTAAAGCATACATCTCACATAAGCTTTGATGTGTTGAATGGCACATGTAGATCCATCAAAAATATTAGTTAATGCTGGAAAGTTGCACTTTGGGGGTATTCCTCCTAATTGTACTGCTTGAGTGAATGGAGTTTTTGCAACTTCTTCAATCGCCTCATCAAGTTGTATTCTGCCTCCTTCTCTTCTATCATTTAACATTCCCCTCAGTTCTGCTAATTATCTTAAAACTTGTTCATTCCCAACTGAATTTTGCTCCATTGGTTTTTTCAGTGCAGATTCCCTTCTCCTGCGTTCTTGCATATCTTGTGTTGCGAGATTTTGATTTTCGTCTCCATTGTTTTCTTCTTGTCTTTCTCCGCTATCTTTTCTTACATTTCTTTCGCAAATATGCACACCATTATATCTTTCATTTTCTCTTCTGCGATTTTCTTCTGCTCTTCTTTGCACCCCATCGTATTCTTCGTTAATATTACCATTATTGCGGTTCTGTTCACGTCTTCTTTTTCGATTGTCTTGATTATTCTAGCAAATTTCCTCTTGGAATTCTTGTTCTTCTACCTCTGCTCTCAATCTTTCCCTTTCGCAAGCTAAGCGTGCTTGTTCAGCATAATGTCTCTCGATTTCTCTTTCAATTATCTTCTGATTTCTTAGAGTTTTTCTTCCATGCAATATCCTCCTTCCTTCCTCTTGATTTTCTTTGCCATCTTGGTTATTTCGTGCCTGACGATGTTCATGCTCCTGCCTTCTGTTGTTTTGTTCATTTTGTTGAATTTCACCTTGTGGTATGTAACGATCTTCCCTTATTTCTCTCCTTTCGCGACGTCCTCCATTTGGATCATGATTTTCTTCTTCAATATTTGTTATAGGTGATATTCTTCTTATCACACTTTTGATTGTTCTCGAACTTGATCTCGTTGTGCTTCTTGATCTTCTATTTTGTAACCTCATGTTTTCCATTCTCAATTCATGGTTTTGCCTTGCCAAATTTGCACGTTCTTCCACCTCTAATCTCCTTTCCTCTTGTATTCTTTGTCTTAAAACCTATACTATTTCATTTTCATCATCTCCATGTATTAATCCTCCATTTACTTCTTGGTTTCTTCCTTCTCGTCTTTTATCTCTTAATTGTCGATTTTCTGGTTCTTCTATTGAATCTGATCTCCAAGTATGCACGCTTACTCTATCATAATTCACAGCTCTATCTTGCATTGGTGTTTGCTGATTTGGCTGTCGAGCCTGATTTTCTCCATCATACCTTGTTCTATTTCTTCTTGTTCTTATTCTTGAAGATTCTCCTATTTTATCTGTTTCTCCTCCTGCAAGTCTTTTACTCCTCCTTACGGTTGTTGGTGGTTCTGATGTATTTCTTCTTCTTCTAGCCATTAATCTTAGTAAACTGTTGGATGTTGCGTAAGATCTTTCACTAATTGTTCCAAATTCCTTCCAATCACAATGTCAATTTTTATCTTTTTCTTCAAATAATCATCAATTCATCCCTGTTTCGGGCGCCAAAATGTAGTTGCAGGAAAACCTACACTACACCCCTTACCAGAATCCACAATTATCAACACATATTTGAAGATTAAGAATAACACTTTATTGATTAATTCTCACAAGAATTTTCTCTCTCCTCAAAACTCTCCCCTGACTCCAAAATTGATCTCTCCTCTCTGAATCTATTGATTCTCTTTATATAGGGTAGTTACATAGTGGATGACAGCTAAGTTATCCTTCATTTTCGGATCTGACTCGCGATACTCTCGCAGTAGCTGTTAATGTTAATTCTCGCAGGTGTTTGTGATCCTCGCGGCATCATCACACTTTTCTCATGTTTCTGTTATCGTCATCCGCTACGTCATTCTTTCAATCATTCTGTGACACTCGCAGTGTGTTTTTGAAGAGCTCGCAGAACTGTCGCTATAAATATCGCATGAGTATTTTTGTGGCGATATTCTGATCCTACAACTAGAATCCATTTTCTATTGACCATGGTCTTGAATTCCATGTCCTCACGAACAACATCATGAATGTTGGCATAGAAGATTCTAGTAAGAGTATCAAAACCTTCACCAAGGCCATCAAAGATGTTTCCAAGCTTGAATTTTTTAAAACAAGTCAAATCTTCCTTATACCCACTTACATCATCCAATTTCTTTTCTAAAATAAACCCAGTAGAAGAAATCTTTTCAAAAAAAATTCCACGGGATTCATTCACAAATCTAATCCTAATAGAATTTTGTTCAATAGGAAAATCCATTGAAGAGGATGAAGAACCTAGGTTATTTGAAAAACCTTTTGAACCCTTATCATTCTTCATGATTCTAAAAGAAAATAAAGGAGTGAGAAAAAAATTACTTACTTGACTTGTTTCTTTAGGAATCCCTTCACAAAAAGATCTCCAAAGAGCTTTAATGGAGAAAATACACGTACCCTAATATTTCACGTACGCGGAATGATGAAGGAGGAAGAAGGATATGCGTACCCGTACTTCTTTTATACCCATAGATGGTCTTGGACCCGTATACGAACCGCGATCCACAAAAGGAAAGTAGGATTTTTAGAGGTACACATACTGGGAGAAAAATAACAGTATTTAAGAAGGAATACCTACAACAACCTTTTGAAAAGCTTTTATCACAAAACTTTAAAGAAAAAGAATACATGAACAAAGTCAATCCGTTACTTTCCCCATTCCAAGTTATATATCTAACACCCCGATTTTCGGGACCAGATCTTGCCCAGATCTCATGCCTGAAAAACCGAAATGCTACTTGGATACCATAACCGAAGCCCGGATACTCAGCCCAAGCTCATTAAATAATTAATTTGGACTTAATTAATTTATGTTCAATTCAGAAATTCTATAGCAGCGGATACATAAAAATTCTTTTAGAAAGATCTAACCGTTACTTTGACATGATTTTTAATCCACATGAACCCAAGAAAATTCTAGTTTAGCATAAAAATTAATTTCACCATTAAACATTCCAGATTCAATCTAAAAGAGTCACGTTTTTGTTTCGAACAAACGTAAAACAGAAATATACATTAGTTCACTCCAACTGAGGAGTCCAACTTTGTGCACCCCCTAAATACCGGGGTGCAAATTACGACCCTAATCATTCGTCCTTTTTCCTCTTAAAATATAAGAAAATGAAAACTGCGCTATTTTTTAGGATCCCATTAACTGCTCCTTCTCCTTCTTCTCTCTGACTTCGCTATCAGTCTTGAACTGATCCAAAACTTACTGCCGGAAAAGCCATGGCTTGATGAGAAATTAGAAAAATATGAAGAGTCGTGGAATAATGACACTTGTGAAGATGAATGGAACATTGATGGTAATTGTATCGAAGAATCAGAAGATTGTTTGGGTTTCGGAAGTGATTGTGAAATGATAAATGGGTACTGCGAAAAGGGTGAAAATCCTATAACCGGAGAAACATAAAGTATTGTGGCAATGTATGAAAATTCAAAGATTGGAATGATATTTAACACAATAGATGAAGCTTATGGTTAATACAATAGATATGCAAGAAAGATTGGTTTTAGTGTGAGGAAACAAAGATCAAACAGAAACAGATCTGATCGAAGCAAAATTCACTGAGTACTTCTAGTTTGTAGTTATGAAGGTGTATACCGGAAGGTAAGAACGCCTAAGAAGAAAAGGCCTGAGAGAAGATTTGAATGTAAAACAAGGTGTATATAGGCATGATGACATTGTTGCATACTAAGTAAGAAGATTTTCAGAGAGAAATTCTATGTCGACGCCGATGATGGTTAAAGGAACGCCTGTAGCCATGATTTTTTGTTTTGTTCTTTATCAGTTTTAAAGAAGACCACATTTTTTGTTTAGTTTGGTTCAAAAGTTTTTTTTTTCTGCTCAATCAAGGATTATTTTGTTTTTGTCTCTGCATTTGCTGCTAACACTTGTTAGGTCTCATTGTAGACATTTGTTGCAATTAGCTCTTTGTCTATTTTTGGTATTTGTTTAGTCATTTGTTGCCAATGTTTCTTTTTTGGAAAATAGAGATGATCAAGTGCAGACATGGGATGGTTTTCCCCATTCTTCATCATCCCTCTATAAAACTACATACAATTCGCTGTATTTTGCAAGAAATGTATAATAAAAGCAAAACCAAGCTGGTAAGAAGAAGACTACGTAACATTATGCACTTGCTGAAGCCTTTGTTGTTGAAGGTACTTAAACACAAGTTCAACCATATATTTTGTTATTGCAAAACCTTGTCAGAAAACTTCAAGATAATATTAAGCTAATGGATGTGATCATTGATTTTATATGTTCAATTTCGCACTGTTCTTCATAGTTCATACTTGGTTGTAATGGCCAATATCCACAAAGAACACCCACTCGAACATCTAACTACACAAAAATCCAATACAAACAGATGGTGGGTGTCCCAGCTGGTACGAACTAGCAGTAAAAGTATTCCTTATTATACCACGTTCCTTGTTTGTCTTTACTTCAAAAATCCCTCTCAACCCTTCTAGTATATAATCCATGATAATAACCATTCTTCTTCCACTGATTTGCTCCAAGTATAATTGAGTTTATTACGAACTATAACCCAACTTATTTGCAACGTCGTACTCCATTTCCTTCGAAAATATCTTCTTAAGATCTTCTTATTATTATATAACCCATCAAGCCATGGCTTTTCCGGCAGTAAGTTTTGGTTCAGTTCAAGACTGGTAGGGAAGTCAGAGAGAAGAAGGAGAAGGAGAAGTTAATGGGATCCTAAAAAATAGCGCAGTTTTTATTTTCTTATATTTCCGATGATATTTTAAACAAGAAAATAAAAATCAAAGATGGTTTTGGAAAACCAGATAAGAGGAAAATGGACGAATAATTGGGGCCGGAATGTGCACCCCGGTTTTGAGGGGGTGCACAAAGTTGGACTCCCAACTGAGTATAGTTACAGTTATTAATTTTCTATAATTTTTAGTTTAAGTTAAAGTCATTTTGACCACAATCAAACGTGTAGTTGACCAA
The DNA here is from genome assembly GCA_023529315.1 of Papaver bracteatum. Lineage (NCBI taxonomy): Eukaryota > Viridiplantae > Streptophyta > Magnoliopsida > Ranunculales > Papaveraceae > Papaver > Papaver bracteatum. Next base: position 270,509 of record JAJJWX010002584.1, read on the forward strand.
AACTGAATAAATGTAAAACAATGATAGTTCATTTTACAAAAATCATATCACTCACAACTCTAAATCAGGCTTAGTTTACCATTTTAAAAAGTAAAAAGAAATATCTTAAAGTTTACAGAAGTCACCAAGGCCTAAACCATGCAATAGAATAATTCTAAAACATGAAAAACTTCAGTATAGTTGAATCTATCATAAAAACGTCTGAATTTCGTACAGTAAGAAACAATTATTTTAAACTACTTATGGAACTCAGAAAATTACGAAATTTTTATCAGTACATCTTGAAAGAGTTTTACACATACTATAAAAAAATGAACTAAAACGGCACTATAGTATATTTGTCATAAACAGTCAAACTAACAAGACTCAGAAATTTTCATTGTCTATTCAAATAAAGTTTTCTTAACAAAACATTGTTCCATTGGTTATATATATTAAAGTATTAATAATCAATGAATACTCCTTAAATCATCTAAAATAGTTTGATAATATTTTATTATAATTTTTCAATCATAAATCCTATGCAAACTATTAATAAAAGCACCAAAACCGATCTCTATGCTTCTCAGCCATTAGCTCCTTATGGTGTTATAAAATCTGGAATTTTTTGTCATGAAACGACGTGAGTTGTGACACCCAGTAGGAAAGAACCAACAAAACATTTTATGCAAAAAATTTCAATCCCTTTTAAAAACATCTAGCATGATTAACACCACCGCAAACACATGGAAACACCACATCCTTAAACAATAATAAATTCAATCAATCCGCTCACCCCAGGGAGCCCCACGTGGGTTTAGGGAAACAAAACCGTTCCCAAGAATATCTCGTATCCCATCAAAAATATTTTTAAGAATCACAATCTATGGACCGCAGCCAACATTCATAATCATGCTGATTCACCCATATATTAATGAAAACTTGCAAACATAATTTTAATTAAAAAAAACTTAAATAAAAAGAAGGTTTTTAATTGTGTTGCGCCTACCTCAATCGCTAGCACAAAGGAAATATAAGGAAGAACCCCGCGAGAAAAACCGACAAAAGAAGATCCTCTGGTTTCTTATTAGCTCCTATTCTCTATGCTGCACAGTTAAACTTCTCATCTAAGAGTGATAACAAAACAGGGTAATAAGATCCCTATATCTAATTTTTGTTCCTTCTTTAGGGTCCGTAGATGAAGGTAACTGTAAGGTTTCTCCACAAACTTTTCCTAAGAAAAGAAATCCTACTCATTTTTACTTACTAGTATTCGGCACGCACGTGCAAGTTTCCATTTTTATAGAGAGAAGTAAAAGGGTGGGATTCAAACAACTTGAATTACTATTATACCCTCATATTATTTATTTTGCATAACTTCTACTGGCATGGACTAAGGGAAAAAGCGTCCATATTAAAATTGCAGCTTCATAGCACTGTTCGCCTACAATGCCTAATGGGTGTTTGCTTTATTTAATAGTATAGATACGGATGTAGTTAGGTCTATCCACGTTTACCAGCTAATGACAACATGATATTTGGCAATTAAGTTATCCCTAACTAAGCATATATCTGCCCGTATTACCATTCCTTGATCCAAAACGATGACTTAGCTAGTTTGACTAGTGGCACATAAGACAGACACAATTTTGTTAAGGTAAATCATTTTTGGTCAAGCCTTTTTGTATCCTTCTCGCAGTTAGCCGACAAAATAACAACTCCTAATGGAATCTAAAAGAAAGACACGTTTATCAAGACCACTTTGATCTTAACTGAACAGGGTCAACCACCACATTTCATGCGATATAGAATTATTTCAATTCCGAGTTCAAGTTAAATTTGTTTTCGTTCCTTCCTAGAACTAAGGCAATTTCTTAAGCCTAGCAATCAACATGAAGTTAAACAAAAATACGAGTAGCCTATCAATGTAAGCCGTTTACAATAACCAGGTCCGCTGGCTCCCATTTGTTTTACGGAAAAAGAAAACATACAAAGGCTACCAAAGTTACCAAGGCAGACATCTTTTATCTATCTAGTTATAGAGGGAGGATCCCCTCACACCCTTAATTTTACACTATCACACATTTTGGACGTCCTTTTTGCGGATAAAAACCAAACGATAACTTATTTGAAGCTAAGATTTTGGGGATATATTCTTCTTATAAAGATGTACGTACCCACCAAAAATGAGCACATTCCGAAACGTATAACTTTACCATCTACTACTTTGAAACTCAACCGTCGAAAGTCGACAAATTCTTAACCGTTTAAATTAAGATTGATAGATGATGAGGTTTGGTATTTCAGAATGTGCTCATTTTTGGTGGGTACGTAGATCTTTATACGAAGAATATATCCCCAAAATCTTAGCTTCAAATACGTTATCGTTTGGTTTTTATCCGCAAAAAGGACTCCAAAATGTGTGATAGTGTAAAAATATGGGTGTAAAGGGATCCTTCCCCCTAGTTATAAGCCAAAAGGTATGTGCCAACACTAACCACTATTATTTACTTAAGACTAGTCATGAATAAAATAATATTTGTTGTAGGGCTTATAACCTATAAATGTGCGGCCCAGCTAAATATGTAGGGTTCTCTTCCAACTTGTATATAAAGCATACTATGCTATGTAATACGGTTGATGTTGCTATCAATAAGAACCCTCTTGCCATTTCTCATACTATTAATCTTCTCGTAAATTCCCTTTGAACACGTTATCAACACGATGCTCAACCGCTGCTACAAAGATTGACAAGAAAAAGAAAGATGATTATTAGCCAATGTTACATGCTTCTATCAAAAAAAAAAATCGATCAGATCCGAAAAAAAAAAAAAAAAAAAAAAGAAAGAAAGATTAGATTTGGAAATGAAATTTGTCTGTTCGCAACCCTTCATGTCTGTTTGCGGGGAGAAGGAAATTGTGGAATCAAGCTAAGTGTCTCTCTTGTTTTGTTTTTTTTTATTTTGCAGACTCAGATTTGGTTTAATTTAATTTTGAACAAAATTTATTTTCCAAAACAAAATTTATTTTGCCCTAATCATCATTCTCTCTGAAATCCATCTTTATGCCTCCCTTTTGCTACCGTTAGACTGTGGTGCCATTAGTTGAATGATTGTGTTGATAATGGCTGAAGGTGATTCTAGTTGGGGAACAGTTGTAATATAATATTAATACGGTGGTTATATGTTTGTGTTGTGATTTGTCAAGTCCGTAGGAAATCTCTGTGAAGGAGAAAGTAAATCCTCCGTTGAAGAAGACGATTCAACCAGTTCCAGCTCGTGATGCCTTGGTGGTCCCGGTCCTGTTCCGTTGCATCCTGGTTCTGGTTGTCCCGTCCTGCTCCGTTCCATCCTGATTCTGGTGGTCCTGTCCTGTTCTGTTCCATCCTGGTTCTGGTGGACCATCCTGTTCCCTTCCACGATAGTTCTGGTTCTCCCATCATATTCCGTTCCATCGTGGTTCCGGGCTGTGCGTGACTAAAACTATTTCGGTTATGGCTATACACACAGTGGGAACCAGAGCTTACTTAAGGTATGTAACCAACTTGGTTTTTTTTTTTTTTTTAAATTGAATACATGCTGGCTTATCTTTTTTTATTTTTGTTTTATAGAACATGCTAGTTCTGTTTTCTTTGTCTTAGGTTAAGTCCATAGCATGTAAACGATCAACTTTAATTATGACCGTTAATATGGATTATTAAGAATTTTGGTCTGAATGTTATTTTATTCTCTTGAATATGATATATTGGCTATAGTTGAGTGGTGTATTTTATTCAATTGGTTGTACCAGCTCGATTCAAATATATTTGTTTGGGGTTTTGAAGTACTCAAACACTATTATTGCGTACGTGATAATTTCTTCCCAAAATTTGAATGTTCCGTGGAATGTAGTCTACTTACTCGACTATTAAAGAGTTGGTAGTTTCTAAAGAATTGCAAATAAAATTACATGTATTACAGTTTTTGTGGAAGAACTCACAAAAGACGATATGAGTTAGAAAATTTCCATTTCTCTACTTCATCCATTATACTAATGCACCAGTATATATTCAAGTATGACAACAAGAGATCTATCTACGTAATCTAGTCAACCTAAAGTAAGTGGTTGACATGTGTAGTGAGATTCTCTTGGACTATTGAGATAAAGAAATTTCTCAAATTAAGCTAAATGTTGCAAAATTGAAAATGGAATGAACCCCAAAGTAACGAGGGTTAGACCGACTCATATAAAGCATGTGAAAATGGACATATATATCATGAGACGATTTTTTTTTCCTCAGCAGTAATGACACCAAAGTATAGGTATCGATTGAACATGGGATCAGCTAAAATGTAATTCTAGCTCCCATCAAAAATAAAAGAAAATAGTTGGAAATGCACATTGGTCATAGGTGTTGGTATATATAATATAATGTGTATGTGTATCATAGTAATACCCAATTTTCACATCAACTTTAATGGCAACAAGAACTTTGCCTGGCCAATTGACTATCTTAAAGAGCTCAGAACTGCTGTTTTTTTTTTCAATATAGAACAAAGACGTCGCAAAATCTCTAGATGTACCAAGATATAATCACACCTTGTTAAATTCCCAAGTAACCCGTGCAAATGGATATCACGAGGAACATCAAAATGATGAGAATGTAATTGATTGCATCTTTTATAGTCTCTAATATATTTGGAAGGAAATATGTTTTAGAGAAACTAATGAGTCAATCTAGTACGATATAATTCACTATAATATTGGATTATTGAATCATATTGACTCCGGCGATAAAATGTTGGAAACTAACTCATACAGGCTTTGTGCATAACTATAAAGAAACTTTGGTTGTGACATGATGATTGTTTTGAAAGAACTCATACAAATATCACTTTATTTGAGTGAACGAAAATGGGAAAAAGATTGAAAGAATGCAAAGTGACGACATATCTCTCAATAAGTGTTTTCTAAATTACTAGATGCACAACCCCCATTCCCATTATGCTTTTAGGTAAGAAAGCATATCACTCATTTTTACAAAGTATTCAGTAAAATAGGATCGAGATCATCCTAAGATGCAAATGGTAAAAATTCCATATTACAAAGAAAACAAGGTGAACTTTATAAAAATATTCATGCAGAATGCGGACCATTAAAGTAACTTATGGCTTTGGTGAATGTTTTAAATTTTTGGACTAGTTATAGTTCCCAAGAAATTTGCGTTTGGAAAACTACTAGCACATATTTTACATGTAAGGGCTCACCAACCCTTGAAAATGCTATCTAGTGCACATCAAAAGGACTTGATGTTTATTGCATATTTAATAGGATGAATGCAGAGCATCCTATACCTCATGGTCTCCCAAAGGATATAATCAATGGTTACAGATGATTTCTAAGGAATAGGTTATGCGTACAAACCTACCTTTAACTGCTTGGGGAATATGCAATATTAACGCATCTTTACTTAATTCGTTTTAGAACCCAATATTAGTCAACTTTTTCTGCGTACCAGTTGGTAACTAGATTTAAGCCTGACATTCGTGTTCTTACGCATTTTTGGTTGCACTATATATGTGCCATTATGACTCCACATCGTACTATGATGGGTCTTCAAAACTGTTAAGTAGTTATGTTGGAAATGAGTTCCCAACAATTATCCGCATTTTTAAAACTTTGGCAGGAGATATCTTACCGCTAGATTTGCGGGTTATCACTTTAATGAGACAGTCTTCCCGTCATTAGGGTGAGATAAGAAAAAGTATTCTCTAAGGGAACGACAGGAACTGTCGTGGTGTGTTCCCATTGTGTCTCATATTGATTCTTATACTCCGCAAATGTAAATGTGAAGTGATAAAGAATATTTGATTTTCAGAATGCACACTGATGTTGCTAGAGTGATGAGATCACACATACCAGCTGCAAACCTACCTGCAAAGTTACAAATCCTCAATACGGGATATACACCATAGACTAAGGTGTTGCAATTACACTCAGTGTAAGTGTGGTGGAGGCCGTGGCTCCATAAAGGAAGTTGGAGATACCATTTCGTTTGATCAATCCTCACCAAGAAAGGAAGTAGGTGAGTAAGTCACAACTTATTTGTATCATCAGAAATCATCTCATAAGATTTTCTCTGAATATGTCCATGAATCAAACTGGAGGATGCTCTGAAGTTTTAAATGATTCTAGAGAACAATGAAATCCTGACGGATTATGAGAATGCACGTGAGTCAATGGAAGGATCATGCGTGCACAATGATGATATAATCCATAAATAGTTGCTCCAGAAGTAGAGCACAATGAGATTAACCATGCTTTATTTTGATTAATTTCAAATAAATAGCACATTGGACATACAAATAAATAGCACATTGAACACAATCCAGGTAGAACTTAGTTCTTTGGAAAATATACGGGTATTTGGTGTGGTAGTTGTAGTTGTAGGACCAGAATATCGCTACAACGCTATTTCTGCGATATTAACAACACTTTTGCGAGCGTCACAAAAGAATCTTTAGCAGCGTTTCGCGAGCTTCACAGAAGAATCCAAAAGAAGCTGACGATGGAAGAAATACAAAGAGAGTATTGTTTATCCCGCTATGGTTATCAATTTTGCGAGAGATAATATTATAGCAATCGCGATGAGATCGCAGAGTAGATCCGAAAAAGGAGGAAAACTTAGCTGTCATCCATTATGTAAATCCTTATATAAAGGGTTCGTTAGGTTCAAAAAAGGATGATGTCTTTTGGAGAGTTGATAAGGTTTTGAGGAGAGAGAAACTCTAGAAAGAAATTTGTACTTCTGAGTTCTTATATCTCTTGTAAAGAATTCGAAAATTAGAATAATAAAAAGTGTTGTTATTCATCTTCAAATGTAATTCAATTTCTATAGATTCTTATCAAGGGTGTAGTGTAGGAATTCTTGCAACTACATTTTGGCGCCCGAAACAGGGATTGAATTAACAAAAATTGAAGAGAAAGTGAAGAAGAAGGTAAGAATTGTTCAAGATTAAGGAAATCATTAAGTAAATCAGTGAGATAATTGAAGGGAGAATGATCGGAATCAAAGAGGATTGTAGAAAATTGGAGTGTGATATGGTAACAAGAACAATGGTTGATAGATTTCATGAAAATATTAAGGGGAAGATACACAAACGGGATTTTGAAGGAAGGAAAATTATGACGGTGGAAAAAATATCACCATTGAAAGATTGGGAAAAGCAAGAAATCACGTTTATAGCAGCAGAAATACCAGAAGAAAATCTAAGTCATACATCTCCATTGGTGGTCACAATATCCACTATTCCAATGAGAAAGGGGAAATCAATAAAATCTGTAGAAGAATGGGCTATGAATAGAACTTTGGTGGATGCAGCAAGTTCTGTAGACATGATATTTTATCATACTTTCAAGAAAATGGGATATAAGGATGAAGAAATGTCTTATTCAACATATCATGTTCATGGCTTTGGAAAGTCTTTAACAAAACCTAAAGGCGAGATAATGGTTCGAATTCCACTAAGGGAGATTGAAACACAAGTAACGTTATGTGTGGTAGACGTGGAATCACCGTATAACATGATATTAGGAAGACCATGGATGCACGCAATCAAAGCTATAGCATCAACGTTGCATCAATGCATCAAGTTTCCTACACCCAATGGAATTGGAGAAATTAGAGGAGACACAAATTTTGCGAAATTGTGTTACCAAATTGAAGTAAGAAATTGTGAAAGACGTCCAAAGCTGCGAAAGGCTCGCAAAAAATTGGCGAGAGAAACAAAGAAGGAAGAAGAATTTAAAGTTTACATAATAAGGGCAAAAGAAGGAAAAGGAATACCCAGTGAAATCCCACAAAAAGGAGATGAACTCGCGAGAATTATGAAAACACCAACACCAATGGGAGAACCTGAAGCTAGTTATATTGCAGCAGAACCAACAAAGGAAATAAATATTGGGAGTAAAGAAGAGCCTAAAATGCTGAAAATTGGGACTAGAATGGAGGCGGATGAGGAAGAAAGAACTATAAATCTCTTGCGAGAGTATGCAGATATCTTCGCATGGAACATGGATGAGATGCCAGGGATAGATCCGTCAATAGCATGTCATAAATTAAAAATCAACAAAAACATAAGACCATTTAATCAAAGAATAAGGAAGATCGTAACAACATATCATTCTCAAATAGAAGAAAAATTACAGAAGATGCTCGACGCAGGAATTATAAGGCAAGAAAAATATCCAGAATGGATTGCAAATATGGTAGTGGTCCCAAAGAAGAATAAGGGGATAAGAATTTGTATAGATTTCACTGATTTAAACAAGGCTTGTCCTAAAGATAGTTTTCCATTACCAGATATCCCACAGATGGTTGAATCAGCAGCAGGAAATGCTAGAATATCATCATTGGATGGATATAAAGGATATAATCAAATCCCTCTCGCTGAAGAAGATCAAGAACATACCACATTTTCTTCTCCAAGAGGATTATATTGTTATACAAAGATGCCATTTGGCTTACGAAATGCTGGTGCAACGTATCAAAGAATGGTGGAGAAGGTGTTTGCAAAATGGATCCACAAAACATTAGAAGTGTATGTAGATGATATGCTGATCAAAAGCAAAGAAGCTGAGAATCATGTGCAAGATTTGAAAGAGATTTTCGATCAAATGCGGCAACTCAATATTAAAGTGAATCCTGATAAGTGTACTTTTGGAGTAACTTCAGGAAAAAATTTGGGGTATATTGTATCGAAAAAAAGGAATACAAGTTGATCCAGAGAAGATACAAGCAATTCGCGATATGCCAACACCTGCGACGGTAAAATATGTGCAAAAATTAAATGGACTCTTAGCCTCGCTAGGAAGATTCATTTCGCGATCTTCAGACAAGTGCAAACATTTTTTCGATATACTTAAAAAGGGAACAAAATTCAAGTGGACAGATGAATGTGAAAAAACTTTTCAAGGAATAAAAGAACATTTAACGAACATAACTATTTTACAGAAAGATGAACCAGGAGAAGAATTATTGATTTATCTTACAACAACCACATATGCGTTAAGTGTTGTGTTGTTGCGAGTAAATACAGGGGTAGAAAAACCAATTTATTACATTAGTAAAACATTCAATTCTGCAGAGAGAAATTATTCAAAGATTGAGAAACTAATTATAGCATTGGTACATGCAACTTTCAAACTTCGCATCTATTTTTCAAGCACATAAGGTCAAAGTGTTAACAAAAGTGCCGATTGAGTCAGTAATGAAAAATTAAAAGAGATCAGGCAGAGTTGAGAGATGGAATGCACAAGTAGGGAACTCCGATATTCAATATGAAATTTTATCCTCGCCAAAATCACAAGTCATCGCTGAGTTCTTAGTTGAATTTCCTTTAGAAGATGATGAAGCTGTGGAAGAAATGATGGATGTAGAAGAGGAATGTGGAGATCCAAAAGAGCTATTAACAGAACCTAACAGATAGGAAATATTAGTGGATGGATCATCCAATGGATAAGGAAATGGAATTGGAGTTGTTTTCATATCACCAGAAGGAGGAAAAATAACTTTTTCATTTAGATTAGAATTTGCATCAACTAATAATGAGACAGAGTATGAGGCTGTGATCCATGCTTTAAAATTTGCGATAGAAATGAATTTAGAAAATGCGAGAATCACCAGCGATTCACAATTGGTTATTCGCCAGATAAAAGGAGAATACACAACAAATGAACCATCCTTGAGAAAATAGAAAAGACTTGTTGAAGAATTATCTGCGAGAATTCCAAAAATAAAATGGAGACACATATCAAGGAAAGATAATAGACTTGCGGATGCTTTCGCCTTCATATCTAGTATGATGACAAATTCATTGGCAAGGTGCATAAAAATTCAAAAATTTTCATTTCCATCAATAAACAAAGAAGAAGAATAAACAGATGTAATGATGATAGAAGATGGTGAGGGAGAGCCAACGAGCAATGTCACAGATTGGCGAGCAGATCTTCGTGCGTACTTGGCGAGAGGATAAATTCCAAGAAATCGTTTAGAAGCACACAAGTTGAAAAGTAGGGCAACCAATTATGAGCTAAGAGATGGAGTGTTATATCGCAGATCTTTTAATGGACCGTCGCTAAGATGTTTGACGAGGGAAGAAGGACAAAAAGTATTAAAGATGTTACATAGAGGTGATGCTGGTAATCACAGTAGAGGAAGATCTTTAGCATATAGAAAAAAAAATGCAAGGTTATTACTGGCCGTATATGCATGAGGATGCAAAGCAACTCTCAAGGCGTTGTGAGGATTGCCAGCGATATGGAAAAAATATACATGCACCAGGGGCACCATTATCATCCTCAACAAGTGTATGGCCATTTGGAAAATGGGGATTAGATATCGTGGGACCATTTGTACCTGGATCTGGTCAAAGAAGATATTTAATTGTCGCAACAGATTATTTCACAAAGTGGGGAGAAGTAAAGGCAGTACAACATATCCGCGATAAAGATATTTTTACATTCATCTTTGAAAATATAATTTGCAGATTTGGAATTCTAGCACAATTGGTATCTGATAATGGAAAACAATTTGAAGGACAGAACATAGAATTGTTACTCAATGCATTCAATATAAAATGTGGAAAATATACTCCTTTGTACCCACAAGCAAATGGTCAGGCTGAGGCAACTAATAAAACAATTGCAGACATCTTGAAAAAGAAGTTAGAAGGATACCACAGAGCATGGTGCGAGCAAGTGCATAATGAAATATGGGCTTACAACACAACTAAACGAGAAGCAACTGTAATGTCACCATTTTGTTTGACGTATGGGGTTGAAGCTGTATTACCAACAGAAGTCGTTATACCTACAACAAAAAGAGAAGCATGGGAAAGAAATTTAAGTGTTGGTATGATACTGAATAAGTTGGATGAATTAGAAGAAAAAAAAGAACAAACTCTACAACATATGGAGAATTACCAGTGCAGGTTAGCTCGAGAGTACAACAAACGTGTTAAGAAACGCGAATTACAACCTGGCGATTTAGTACTGCGAGAAACACCCAGTTATCAGCGAGAAAGTGGTGGAAAATTGGCGAGAAAATGGGATGGACCATACGTCATTAAAGAGATAGTTGGAACTGGAGCATACAAATTAATGGATCCTGAAGGAAGAGATGTTGGTAAAAAACTCGATAGACCATGGAATAGATTATTTCTGAAGAGGTATTATCAATGACACCTTCTGCGAGATAAGAAATACTGGTATGTTATATGATGAAATAGATAATAAATTCTTCTATTTCCATTACAACTGAAAATTCCTTCTGATAACAAAGCACAACAAGAGCAGCGAGCATCATCGCAAGAAAAGAAAATACAAATTTCGCAAGAGATTAATAGAACGGGACGAACCTTTATGGCGTGCACCCTAGTCCGCGAATAAAATTTCGCAAGAGGCAAATGTAAGACCTAAAAATGCGTCATATAAGGGGGTATCTCTTAACATGATTCATGGGTAAGGTTATACCGCTGCTGGATCCTGAGTCATGCAGATGTTGGGGTTAAAGAAAACCTATCCGGGAGAGAGATCTTGGATTTCCAACTATATAAGGTTATACCCTGGTTGGAAGACCGAGAATCTCTTCCAAGAAGTGCAAAGTATGACCAAGGCGCCGAGGTACACGGTTGAGCCAAGAGTGCCCGGGGCGTACGAAACTCCCTTGCCATTCTTGGTAAGTCTTGGATATGATGCACTTGGCCTGAAGAAAACCCCACTTAGGGTGCAGTCTTGTAACTATAAGCCATATAGGCATAAAGGATAAGAGGCTGCGAAAACAGCTGGTTGTTGGTAAATCTGGATGGGAGGAGCTAGTCTTGTATGGACGATGTGCCCTCTTTGAAGGGGCAACCAGGGGGAAGATAAGGGCGACACCATCCATTAGGGAGATGATAAGTGTATTAAGACGGCAATGTCATGGGGCTTTATGATCGCAAGAACATTTAGGCCTGTCATATTATCGCGTGACATAAATTATACAGAGGCAATAATCCAAAAGAGAAAAAGTTAAGATGAGATTAATGGGTTTTTACATGAAAATGCAAAGACGTCCTGCGATTTCATTGCAAGACGACAATGTCATAAGGTTAAATTCTTGCAAGAGAGTTTATACTTATCATATTGTTGCAGAGATTTTGAAAGAACATGGATAAGACAAGATCAAAGGATCTTTACATGCAAATGTTAAGAAATCCTGCGATTTTGTCGCCAACAGAAAGAGTTTGGCAAAAATAAGACCTTTAACTAGGAAGGCACAATAAAACCAAAAGAATAATCTTACCAATTAACTATTCTATTTTAAGATTACAGGGAATATTCATTCATCGCAGAACAATATATAAGAAGGAAATTTCTTAACATCGCAGATTCCTTCAGAATTTTTCAGAACATCGCAGCAATATTCATTGCATCGCAGATATATTCATGCTTTCGCGAATAATGAAACAACACAATTCCCTAAAGAAGATACAAAAAATAATTCACCATTTCAAGAAAGATAATGAAGGGAAAGTAGGGGAATGGAGAAGTAAGATTTCATTATCTTCCTTGAAAATACCCAAGGTAGACTAAGTTAAAAGTTAAATTCTAAAAGTTTCAAAAGTTACATCGTTCGCAAGAAAGAAGAAGGAAAAGAAAGCAAAAAATAAAATTCAAGTTTCAGCGATGGCTTCGCCAGATTCATTATTCTTGCTCATCAGATTTACTTTTGCCATAGTTATCAACTTCATCAGCATCCTTTTCACCACGAGTTTCTTCTTCTTTTGATTCTTTATCAACGATTACTTCTCCACTTGCAGCTACTCCTTTGGGATGACCTCTTTCTTCTTCTTCACCATCTTCTTGGGTGGTATTTTCTTCATCATTAGTAAACTCTAAATCTTCATCCATGGGAAGAGGAATTTCATCATCATCAACCTTTAGGGGAGGAATAGATACAGGAGGGAGAGAATGGGAGAGCAGAATCTCGTTCACAAGAACTTCAGCACTGAGGTGGGCCTTGCGAAGGAAACCTCTATCACGATTCATAATCTCAATATTTTTAAAGTACTCGAGATAATCAAGTCTTCTCCCTGCTTTGTCGCGAGCTTTAAGATAATTGGAAAGAAGAGACTTGTTCTCTTTGCGAACTTTATCCAATTTGTTGGTAAGATCAGCAATGGTAGAATGAAGACTTCTTTCAGATTCTGCGAGTGGCAAAAGTGATAAAAGATCATTTAGTCAAAGATTTTGCAAGAAATATAACACAAAATTTAACAGAAAGGTCAACAAGAGAGGCAGTCAATCGACTACCTTCTTTCTGCGAGGTTAAGTTTTGAATTAACGTAAAGAAACAGTTTTGCCATTGATTCATAGCTTCATCGAATTTATCGCCAACCACACCCTTTAGACGAGATTTCATGTTTTATTCTCTAGTGCGTAGATACAAGTTTTCCTTTGCTAGTAAAGAATGAGATTCCTTCAATTGAGAGCACTGGTCTTGAAGCTCGCTGGCCTTCAAACTAAGAGTTAACCTACCTTTGATAAGTTTATCCTTCTCAGCAGCAGATGATTCAGTTACCTCCTTGAGCTCATTTTTAAGGGAACAAAGAGATTGACCTTGATTATCGCATATCCTTTGTAGATTACTTAATTAATGTGAAGAAATTGCCATCAATCTTGAAAACCTATGTTTCTCTTGGGATAGAGTTCTATTTTCATCTGATAAAGATTCTACCGCCAAGTTAGACTTGGTTAACGAATATGAGAGACGAGAAATCTCGTTACTTAATAAACTTTGACTTCGCGATAATTGGTTATTCTCATTAGTAAGAGTATATATTTTATCAATCGAATATGTATGGAGATTATCTAATCTATTATACTGGTCCATCCAAGAATCTCTCTCGAAACGATCTTCGTCAGCAATAGATTCAAATTTAAGTCTCTCCATGAAACGAGTCCGATTTGAAACTAATATATGAATCAAGAATTTAAGAAAAAGACTTGAGTACATAAGATATAAAAGCAAAACAGAAAAACAAAAGAGCAGAGGCAGGAAAATGTACCTTTCAGCTCGTCATTTTTTCTGCGAAGATTATCGCAGTCTAGAGAAGAGTTGCGGAGCATATGATTCAGAGTATCACATTCAGCAGTTTTGACTTGAAGGCTTCTCCTCAGACCTTCAACCTAATTTTCCATAGACGCTCGTGAAGCATTACAATCAGAGCCAAAATACTTGAGTAGAGTCTCGCAAGTTTCATATTGGAGGGGATCAGTAGAAGACTTCCTAGCATTGTCTAAAATATTGGACAAGATTTTAAAAGCAACATCAACACCTGCAAAAGATTCATTTGATGAAGGAAAGGGTGTAGAAGGTGAAGTAGTAACAAGATAAAGTTGACGATTTGAATCATTTGCGATGGATGAGTTGTCAGGAGGAGGGGTATTTGAAAAAATATCACTTAAAGGCAATATAGGACTATAAGGAGTCTCAGTCACAGCAATCTTAGAAGCTTGGTTTGTCAAAGGGTCAGAAGAAGTAGAAGTAGGGGTAGTGATATTCTCGCAGACAAAAGAAGAAAGATTCAGTTGCGACAATGTGGGAGTAGTCCTCGCGGATGTTAGCGTGGGAATAATGAGATTTTCCCCAAGAGTCTTAAAGTGGCGAGATCTATTGGGAGGTTTAACAGGGTTCTCGTCATTCTGCGAGTAATAATTCAGATAAGAAACAAAGGCAACAATATTGTTATTAAAAAATAGAGGGTGTTTTTTACTACCTTATCATTCGCGGAACTCCTCTCCTTCTTTTCAACTAGCCTTTTGCGAATATTAGGATTTTGAGTTGTGGATTGTGTGTTAGAGATAACTCCGCCGAAAAGAAGATATAACATGAAAGTTATGAGGAATCAAATAAGAAAGGTTGGAGAATATAAGTAAAAATTGGTTTAAATAAATATCATAAGTCAAGAAACATACCTTGATGACTCTATTAGAACAGTAGCAGGAGAATATGAAGAAGAAGAAGAGTTGCAGACGGAATACGAAATAAATAGATAAAGAAGATAAAGAAACGGAAGAGGAAAATTAGTTCTGAAATTTAACTCTACCTTTTATAGGCAAAAGGGAGTTTACATATTAAGCAAAGACGTGTCAGTAAAAAAAGGAATTCACAACACGTGTAAGCGGTAAGGCTAGGTTAACGGAATCTTGTCGAGAAGAAAATATAAAAGGGAAAGAAGTTGCGAGTATAATAAAGAGTATTGGTTCTCATGATATTCTCTTCTTCGCAGAAAATACATGAGAAGAGGCAATATGTAGGACCAGAATATCGCTACAACGCTATTTCTGCGATATTAACAACACTTTTGCGAGCGTCACAAAAGAATCTTTAGCAGCGTTTCGCGAGCGTCACAGAAGAATCCAAAAGAAGCTGACGATGGAAGAAATACAAAGAGAGTATGTTTATCCCGCTATGGTTATCAATTTTGCGAGAGAGAATATTATAGCAATCGCGATGAGATCGCAGAGTAGATCCGAAAAAGGAGGAAAACTTAGCTGTCATCCATTATGTAAATCCCTATATAAAGGGTTCGTTAGGTTCAGAAAAGGATGATGTCTTTTGGAGAGTTGATAAGGTTTTGAGGAGAGAGAAACTCTAGAAAGAAATTTGTACTTCTGAGTTCTTATATCTCTTGTAAAGAATTCGAAAATTAGAATAATAAAAAGTGTTGTTATTCATCTTCAAATGTAATTCAATTTCTATAGATTCTTATCAAGGGTGTAGTGTAGGAATTCCTGCAACTACAGTAGTGATAACCAACCAAGTGTAAAGCCTATTGGACATACAAATTAATTTGTCATAAAGCATAATGAGAAGAAAGTAGTCTTAAAGTACAAAGACCCGCCTTGTGGCGCGAGTTTTCTCACAAAGCCCTGGAATTGTTGTCTTGTAATGAACGTTATAGAGTTCCGCTACTTATCTAGCTTGGTAATTTCAAAAGGACTTGAAATGCAGCATATGTATGTGGTTGTTATGTTTCTCTGAAAGAATCAAGAGATAAAAGATATTTACAAGAGTACTTGATAGACTTTTGTTGCCCAAATCAAATGACTCTAAACCACATAGTGCGTTTACAGTTAGATATAACACTCACTTATAGATTGAAGCAATCAGGTGGATGTGGTATACCCGTCTAAGTGACTATTTGATTTGGAGGGGATAGACAAGTGTAGGACCAGAATATCGCTACAATACTTCTCTGCGATATTAACAACAATTCCCAGCGAGCATCACCGCAAGATCTTCAACTACACTTTGCGAGTGCCACAAAAGCAGCCAGAAGAGTGACGTAATAACTGACGATTAAAGAAAACATGAGAAAAGCATGTTTATCCTGCGATGGTTATAAAGTTTGCGAGAATGAACATCATAACTATCGCGGTATAATCGCAGAACCAATCCGAAATAAGAGGAAAACTTAGCTGTCATCCACTATGTAACTACCCTATAAATATAGACCCAATATGTCCAGAAGAGGATGATGTATTTTTGAGAGTTAAGAAAGTCTTGAGGAGAGAGAAACTTCAAGAGAATAGTTGTAATCTTGAATTCTTCCATTTCTGTAAACATTTCTGAGAACAAAATAATAAAGTATCGTTTTTAATCTTCAATTGTGAGTTGAATATAGCAAAATCATAACATGGGTGTAGTGTGGGATTTCCTGCAACTACATTTTGGCGCCCGAAACAGGGAGAATCAAATTAAGAAATCTCTAATTACAATTTGAAGATTTGAAGAAATTGTTAGAGTTGAAGAAATGGCTAGAAGAAGAAGGAATACATCAGAACCACCAACAACTGTAAGGAGGAGTAAAAGACTTGTAGGAGGAGAAACAAATGAATTAGGAGAATCTTCAAGGATAAGAACAAGAAGAAATAGAACAAATATTGAAGGAGAAGATCAAATTCCACAACCGAATCAACAAACATCGATACAAAATAAAAATGTGGATTATGATAGAGTGAGTGTGCATACTTGGAGATCGGATTCGATGGAAGATGTAGAAGATCAACAATTGAGGGACGAAAGAAGAGAAGAAAGAAATTAAGGAATGGTTAAAGGATTAATTCATGGAGGAGGCGAAAATGAAACAACAGATGATCCAAGACAAAGAATACAAAAGGAAAGAAGATTAGAGGCGGAAGAGCGTGCAAATTTAATAAGACAAAATCACGAGTTGATAATGGAGAATTTGAGGTTACAAAATAGAAGATCAAGAAGTACTGTTAGATCGAATTCAAGATCATTAAGAGAAGAATTAAGGAGAAATTCCCCAATAAGAAATGCTAGAGGAAATATTCAAGAGGAAATGCAAAATCTAAATGAAGAGCAATGTCATAGAGAAGAAGAAGTAATAGAAGATCGCCATGATCCGCGTAGCAAAAATTTGGATAATAGACTTGATAACATAAATCAAGAGGGAAGAGACAACCAAAATGATGAAGATAATCCAGAAGAAGGTAGGAGGATATTACATGGGCGAGAGATTCAGAGAAATCGAAGAATAATTGAGGAAGAAATTGAGAGACATTATGCTGAACAAGCACGACTAGCTTGCGAGAGAGAAAGATTAAGGTCAGAAGTAGAAGAACAAGAGTTCCAAAAGGCAGTACGACAGAATAACAATGAAAATCGAGAAAGGAGATATACACAAAATCGTTATAATAATAATATTTAGGAAGAGTATGATTGAATACAAAGGAGAATAGAAAGACAACGAAGAGAAATGAAGAAATTCGCAGAGAAGTACAGCTGCGATTGCAAGAAGAAGGTGAAGCAGAAGACCGCAGAAGACCGCAGAAGAAGGAATGTGGGTGTAGATGAAGACACACAAAATCTCGCAAGACAAGAGGTATATGAACGCAGGAGAAGGGAAGCTGCATTAAAAAGACCGATGGAACCAAATTCAACGGCGAATGAGCAAATTTTAAGAGAATTAGCAGAGATGAGGGGAATAATAATAACAGAAGAGAAGGAGGTAGAAGGCAACTTGATGAATCTATTGAAGAAGCTGCGAGAACTCCATTCACTCAAGAAGTACAGTTAAGAGGAATACCTCCAAAGTGCAATTTACCAGCATTAACCAGCATTTTTGATGGAACTACCTGTGCCGTACAACATGTTAAGGCTTATGTTAGGTGTATGCTGCAATGGGAGAATCATGATGTTGTATTGTGCAAGTATTTTGCATCAAACTTAACTGGCGAGGCGCTAAAATGGTTTGAGGGATTGCTAAAAAATACTATAACTTCTTTTGATCATTTACAAGCTACATTTCTGGGAGCATATATAAGCAACAATTCATCGCGGCCAGGTATTGAAGATGTGTTTGGGTTAAAACAAAGGGTTGGCGAGAGTCTGAAACATTTAACCATAAGATGGAAGACAATGTGCAGTGAGATGGCAGGAAGAGTAGACGAGAGATATCTTATATTTTATCAATGCAATGTTCGCGACCAATCTGTTGTACATACAAATTTTCATATTCAAGAATACAATCACTATGACTGAACTACGAGAACTACAAGAAGAATACATTGCTTTGGAGGAGAAACAAAATGAGATGGTATCATATCTAATCGCGAATACCAATTCAGTAGCAGCAAATGGGAGTTTACTTCCTAAAATGATTAACAATGTGGCGAGCAGCTCACAAACACAACAAGAGAAAGTGGAAATTGATAACCAGCAGAAGTTGGTAGCTATGGGCAGTCGAGATCAAGAAGAATATGAAAGGGAGAAGAATTATTACAATCGCGTTGGGAATAATAAGATTCAAAGGCTTGATCAGTCACAAGAAACTTATGGTGGACAGAGGCAAAACAATTTCAGAAGCCAGAGTAACCAGAAGATAATATGGGAAGAAATTAAGATGCCACCTCTAAATGCTAGTATAGAAAAAATCTGGGAAGCTATCATTTTGATGGAAAATATACCATCACCATGGAATATGGGAAAAGAACCACATCCTAATAATCTTAGTCAAGAATTTTGTCCTTACCATCACTTTCATGGTCACACATTAAATGATTGCAGGAATGTAAAGAGAATAATATTAAGGATGATTGACCAAGGAAAGCTAAATCACTTTTTAGTAGGACATCCACAATCTCAGCGATTGCCTCCAACACCAGAAATTCGCAGGGTAAATACTGTAAAAGGAGCATAATCATTCGTAATAGAAGTTGGGGCTAAAAAAAAGAATTTGTTTTGCAATTCCATTGTGCATTCATCCAGAACAGTTGAGGATTTCCATGATAATGTTCTAAGAAGAGTCTTCGCGAGAGACATAGATGGAAAAGAGATAATGAATATTGCCAGAGTCTCGCCATTAAAAGAATGACAAAAACAAACTATATCTTTCAGTGCACAAGAAATACCAGATCCTGGCGATCAGCATGATAACCCATTGGTAGTAAAGTTAGAAATAAATCCCAAGCAAGTAAAAGAAGAAGATGAAGAAAATGATGACGAAAATGAAGATTCTTGGGCCATTAATAGAGTTCTAATAGACATAGGCAGCTCAGTTGACATATTATTTTATCATACCTACAAGACCATGGGTGGAAGAGACGGAGATCTAATACCATCAACATATAAAATCTATGGTTTTAATTAGGGCTGTCAATGGGTACCCGTTACCCGCTACCCGGAACTGCCTAATTGGGTCCGGTTCTGGGTCTTAAAGTTGGACCCATTAACAACTTAGGACCCGACGGGTAATTACCCGATTGGACCCGAATGTTAACGGGTCCAAACGGGTAATACCCGTCGGGTACCCACGGGGTAATGGGTACCCGTTTATTTAACCTTTTAATCATCTTTTTAGCAAAATTATATGTATTTTGCAAGTTTCGGCTTTGAATTTTTTTGATTTTTGATTTGTTTCTTACATTTAATCTTTATTTAGTACATTAATAAAGAAATAATAATAAATTTTTATAAAAATAATTTATATTCAAGTTAAAAAGAGAACGAAATTAAGATTTTAAGATTTTTTAATACCCAACGGGTACCCGGACCCGACGGGTACTCGGGACTTTAAACGGGTCCGGTTCTGGGCCAACACATTATGGAACCGGCCTCGGAACCGTTAGGACCCGGAACCGATGCTGATATGCCGGGTCCGGTTCTGGGTCATGTACTACCCGGGAGGACCCGGACCCGTTGACAACCATAGTTTTAATGGTACTGCCAATAAACCCAAAGGGGAAATTGAAATGCGGATTCCATTAAAGGGGATAACTTCCAAGATCTTGTTATGTGTTGTTGAAATTGAATCACCTTACAATGCCCTGATTGGTCGACCTTGGCTACATGGGATATTAGGTGTAGCATCTACATTCCACTAGTGTGTTAAATTTCCTCATCCTAATGGTGTTGGAGTTATTAAGGGAGATTGGGAAGAAAGTAAGAAATGTTATGAGATTAATATAAAATCTTGCGAGGAAAGAGCTGAGAAGAAGAGGAATTGGAAGTATAACATCAAGAAACAATAGAGATGTGAAAGATTGATGATTGATTCAATAGAGCAGCGAGAGGAAAATGATGCCGAGCGGCTCGCAGATAAGGAAAAAATAGCAAAACGTAACAGAAAAGCAGAATCAGAAAAAAGTAAGTAGAAAGGTAAAATGATGAAATTTACGCAGAATTTGTTTGAAGAAAATGCAATTGAAAAGAGTACTCTGTTTGAAAGAATTGCAAAATTTTACAAGAAATGAAATTTTATCAGAGTTACAATACTCGCGAGAAGCGCGAATAAAATTTCGCAGAGATTAATAGAATGGGACTAACCTTTATGGCGTGCACCTTAGTTCGCGGATACAATTTCGCAAGAGGCAAATGTAAGACCTAATAGTGCGTCTTATAAGGGGGTATCTCTTTACATGACTCGGGGATAAGGTTATACCGCTGCTGGAACTTGAGTCATGCAGATGTTGGGGTTAAAGAAAACCTATCCAGGAGAGAGATCTTGGACTTCCAACTATATAAGGTTATACCCTGGTTGGACGACTGAGAATCTCTTCTAAGAAGTGCAAAGTATGACCAAGGCGCCGAGGTACACGGTTGAGCCAATGGTGCCCGGGGCGTACGAAACTACCCTGAACATTCTTGGTAAGTCTTGTCTATGATGCATTTGGCCTGAAGAAAACCCCACGTAGGGTGCAGTCTTGTAACTATAAGACATATAGGCATAAAGTACAAGAGGCTGCGAAAACAGCTGGTTGTTGGCAAATATGGATGGGAGGAGCTAGTCTTGTATGGCCGATGTGCCCTCCTTGAAGGGGAAACCAGGGGGAAGATAAGGGCGGCACCCTCCATTAGGGAGATGATAAGTGTCTAAAGACGGCAATGTCATGGGGATTTATGATCGCAAGAATATTTAGGCCTGTCATATTGTCGCATGACAAAAATTATACAGTGGCAACAAGCCAATAGAGAAAAGTTAAGATGAGATCAATGGGTTTTTACATGAAAGTGTAAAGACGTCCTGCGATTTCATCGCAAGACGGCAATGTCATAAGGTTTAATTCTTGCAAGAGATTTATACTTATCATATTGTCGCAGAGATGTTGAAAAAATATTGATAAGACAAGAACAATGGGTCAATACATGCAAATGTATAGACGTCCTGCGATTTTGTCGCAGAAAGAAAAAATGTGGCAAAATAAGACCTTTAATTAGGAAGGCATAATAAGACCATAAGATTATTGTAATAATGCTCGCAGAATTTATGAGATTTGCGATTTTGCGCATAGATCATAAAGTTATGAAATTGTTGCTAGCGATAACATCGCCGATATTGAGGCAAAATTAATTTGATTCACAACTAATATATAATCTCTACTCAATTTTTTCATATTGCAGATGAATAATAGAGGCAAGTATGGGAATGCATAGAATGATGAAGTTATTATTCATCCATCATATGATAAAATTGCATAGATGATACATTTATACAAATAATTAAAGGATAATAATTATGATTGATTGATTATGTTTCAAAAAAAGAATTGTTTTCTAATTCGTACAGATAAAAGCAAAAGAAGTTTACACATCAAGTTGAAGAAGCTCGCTGCAATGTTACGAGAAGCAAAAAATAAATGTACAAAATTTACAACGAAGAAAAAGAGAAGAAACGAGACTAAGTAGATCCATCACCACCTTCATCGGAGCTCTTTTCTTTTTCAGATTTCTCCTCATTACTAGATTTCTCTTCTTCATCATTATCATTATTATCTCTATCTATGTCAGATTTCTCTTCCTCGCCAGATAGTTCTTCATCATTATCATCTTCGCTAGACTCCTCAACTTCGGTATTAGAGATAACTAGATTTGGGGAATCAGCTGGAATTTCCTTTGCAAGATCGGGGTATGTAGAATGAGGAATACCATGATCATCACAGACTAGTTTAACAACGTTATTATGAACACGAATAAGGGCGTTACTAAAATTTGAAGATGAGATTTTCAATTTTTCCTTCAATCTAGAATACTTTTCATTGCGAGAAGATAGATTTCCAGCGAGTTGGCTTTTCTCTTCTTCTAACTCATCAAATCTTTTACGATAGTTCTTTTCGGATGCTGCGAGCAAATGATAACAAAGTTAATACATATAAGGATGATTCAATTATGAAATCATTTAGTGAAATCATAAGAGTGATAACCTTCTCTTTCAGAAATCATGTCTTTAATTAAATCCTCTTGTTCAACATGAAGACTAACATCTACACCTAAATTAGTTCTGGCGTTGTCAAGAACTTTCGCAGCCCAAGCAAATTCCACGTCATTATTTATAAGAAGACGAGAACGAATTTGGTTTTCTCTTTCAATAAAACCTTCCTTCTCGCGGATAAGCCCATCCCTTTCAATTTGAACTTCAAGAATGGTCTTATGGAAATTCGCTAAGGTTTCAGCTTATTTCCTTGATATACAGTCTTTGTCTTTTGAGAGATATTTGTTTTTGGCCTTTAAAGTTTTAATCTCAGTTTTGGAATTATGATAAAGTTGTTTGAATCTATGAGTTATATCTAAAGAAGATTTGTATTCAATTTCTAAGAGGCGAAACTTAGATCTGAGTTCATCTATGGAAAGGGAATTAACATTGGAAGGGTTATTTAATGAATTATTAAGAAGTTCTAGAAGAGTATCGTTGTTTATTGGTTCAGGAAAAGACCGAATGGTTAAAGCCTCATCGGTGAGACCATAAACGTCTGCGAGAATGATAAATCAAGTAAGAAAGAATAGTTAAACATAAAGTTACGAAAGAAAAGAAGAAGGATATCATACCTAAGAGTTGTTTGTTAACAGTGTCAAGATTGGATACTTCTGCTGATTGATGAGAAAGATTGTTCTCAAGTTCTTTATTCTTCCCGCAAAGACTAGCGAGTTCCGCTTCCTTTTGTTCATTCTTCTCACGAAGATTAGAAGATTCAGATTTCAGTTCTTCATTCTTTTGGCAAAGAACAACATTCTTCTGTTGAGAAAATTCACGCCTATTATCTAAATCAGAAACAACAGCAAAAGCAGCTCTTCCAACCTGCGATAGAACTATATAAGTCAAAATTTGGCAAAAATATCAATAGATACATAAAAAGGATGAATAAACAGAAGCATACTAGACTGCCAAGTGAATTTAAGAGACTTGGAGTCAGCGATCTTGAAATCCCGCGAATGGAATCACTGTTAGCTAATATGGGAGCATCGCAGACTTTGGCGAGGGACTGGGATATTTCATTAATAGCTCCATCTACATACTCGCTTGGGATATCAAATACATTCTTTCCAAAAAAAAATGGATAGTTGAGCCATTGCAGACTCAGAAGAAGAAGAATCCTTTATGGAAGGAAAATTTTGGATAGTTGAACCAACGCCTAAATTACCATCATCGTTGTCCTTATCAAAATTTTCTGGAATAGGTTGAGGAATTGGAGAAGAAGAGAGTTGGGTTTTTCTTCTCTTTAAGGGAGGATCGTCAGATCCCTCACTGCGAGGAGCAGTAGATTTCCCCTTGCGATCAACTGTGGACTTCACTTTGGTTCTCGCAGGTTTTATTGGTTCTAATTCTTCGATTTCCTATGAACACAGATAAAGATAAGAAATAGGGGCTACAATATATTGTTAAAGCTAATAAAACGATATTTCTTACTTCATATGTGAAGGATTTAAGAGCTAAGAAAGTGATGGTTTCCTCAAAGCCTAGTAGCTGAGTTTCATTCTGTCAATCTGGAAAAGATCGAAGTAATTAGCGAAAATATCAAAACGTGGGGAAGATAGTGAATAATAATTATACCAAAGATCGGAGAGAACATACCTCTTTAGTTCTTTCAGGCCAGTTGAAAACCCAAGGTTGATATTCTGAAAGATTCGCGGGTAATGCGCAAGAACCAGAAATATAAGGACCCTCAAGATATAACGGAAAAATGAACCACTTGTCATCGCTAGAATGGCGAGGGCCTTGATTAGTAGATGTATGCCAATCAATGTCTAGCATAAGCGCTTTATCATCAACGATCTTTTCTTTCTTCAAGCGAACACCCCAGCAAGTGCTATCCCTCTTCATAGGGACAATTTTATAATTTTCAAAAAAATTGTCCATAGTATATCTGCAGAGACAATGGGAACATCTTTAAATTGAGGATTATTTGCAGCTTCAGGGTAGCGAGATCCTTTTTCAGTACCTAGAGAAGCATATTCAAGCAATAATCGAATACAATCTCCACCCAATTGATATATCGCTCGCGAGAATCTCTCGTCAGAAATTATTTCATAGAATAGTGGAAGTTCTGGATCATAGAGAGGAATGGGAAGAACAAATTCAAGTTGACCTAACGATACTATAATTTTCTCGCGAGAGCATTGATAATTAGTGAATAATCTGAGAGAAAGTTCGGATTTAGGGCTCTGATTTGGAATTGTAGACAAAGTAAAACCTTTGCTTTTGAGTTTTTCTTGCATTTCACCAAAAGCAATCAAAATTTTAGCACCAGCGACAACCATTTTTAAGTATTGGAATGAAAGAGAGGGTTGGAAAATAAGAAAAGAATCACAGCGATAACAGACGCGCAATT
This sequence comes from Papaver bracteatum, assembly GCA_023529315.1. Taxonomy (NCBI): domain Eukaryota; kingdom Viridiplantae; phylum Streptophyta; class Magnoliopsida; order Ranunculales; family Papaveraceae; genus Papaver; species Papaver bracteatum. Next base: position 295,640 of record JAJJWX010002584.1, read on the forward strand.
TACGGAAGAACAGTAAACTTGCAGAGAAATTACGGAGAGAAAGAAGAAAAAAGTAAAAGAGGAAAAGAAAAGAATGAAAGAAGTATTTGTAGAAGAAGAAATTTCTCGAAGAATATGAATGCAATAAATGTTAAGAAAAGACATGAACGGTCAGATCGCAGCGATAAGAGAGGACGTGTCGTGAATTTATTAGAGGAGAGAATATGTAAAAACAGCTGGCGAAAGATACATAAACGTGTCAGAACAGAAAAATTTGAAGAGATAAGTAGTTGCGGCATTTTAAAATTCTCATGATCTTCTCTTCTTCGCAGAAAAGACATGAGAAGAGGCAAGATGTAGGACCATAATATCGCTACAACACTTCTCTGCGAGATTAACAACACTTCCCAGCGAGCATCACCGCAAGATCTTCAACTAAACTTTGCGAGTGCCACAAAAGCAGCCAAAAGAGTGACGTAATAACTGACGATTAAAGAAAACATGAGAAAAGCATGTTTATCATGCGATGGTTATAAAGTTTGCGAGAATGAACATCGTAACTAGCGCGGTATAATCGCAGAACCAATCCGAAATAAGAGGAAAACTTAGTTGTCATCCACTATGTAACTACCCTATAAATATAGACCCAATATGTCCAGAAGAGGATGATGTATTTTTGAGAGTTAAGAAAGTATTGAGGAGAGATAAACTTCAAGAGAATAGTTGTAATCTTGAATTCTTCCATTTCTGTAAACATTTCTGAGAACAAAATAATAAAGTGTCGTTTTTAATCTTCAATTGTGAGTTGAATATAGCAAAATCATAACAAGGGTGTAGTGTGGGATTTCCTGCAACTATAACAAGTTAGTTATTTTTCCTTACGTATTCACAAGAAAGTTCCTGATTTGGAATTGTAGCTATTTATGTCGAAGGTACGGACATAATGGGCACTCTTGATGTAATAAGAGACCTTAAAAGCTATTTGAAATCCGAATTTGAGATGAAAAATTTGGGGAAAGCTCGACCGAATACTGAGCTTGTGGTATATTATCCCACCAGTTTTCATTTGTCTAAAGTTGTCAGGCAATTTAACAAAGACATGCATCCTGATAGCACTCCCATGATTAGTCGAGGTTCAAATGTAAGTAAGTGACCATTTCGTCTAAAGGAAGATGACGAAGATGTGTTGGGAGATGAAATTCCCATATTTAAGTACAATAGACGCATTTTTGTACTTAGTATAATAATGTACTCGATAATTTTGTATCCTCAAGGAACTTGTTAGCTAGATATAGCTCAGTGCCTACGCAATGTCATTGGAATGGTATAGTGAATGTAATAGTACTTAAAAGTAACCATTGACATAAATTTATTTTTTCCCTGCAAAGCTATTAAAAGGAATGCTAATGAAAGTACAATCCAAAAGTTGTTGATTATGAAGGAACAATAATCTCTTCTCCAACGAAAGTAATCAGAGGGAGATATGGTAGATTATTTTCTAAGTCATTACCGATATTCAATTTCGAAATATATATGACTAAAGGAACTGTCTAGAACAACTCTAAAAGTAATCATGGGGAGATGCCGACATCAGGGGGAGGATACAAGGATATGATGTCGATATATTTTACTTCGAAATTGAAGTTGTGTTGTACTCTTTTTCCCTTCGATCGAGAATAGTTTTTCCCAAAGGGTTTTGTTACTCGACAAGGTTTTTAGAGAGACAACACTAAAAGATCAAGTATGTTGAACATTGAAGACATAAAGATCGCAGTGATATTACTAAAAATATCTGAATCAAAAAAATGAATCGCGATATTCTCTTAAGCAACGTAACTTCCAGAATCAACAACATTGTCTTATAAACATTCATGTCACCAAAGTAAAGTGTGATAAACTCCTTTTGACTGTATTAGACTAATGAAAATTGTCTGAAATCACGGGGAGCATCTAATGGTGTGTTGAAATATTTTCCTTCACCGAGGTTATTTTCCCCACAGGGTTTTGTTGCTCAGCAAGGTTTTTAATGAGACAACAACAAACACCGGGAATGTAATTTCCCATCTAAGGCTATTGTCTTTCCCACGAGGATTTTATGCCATTAAGAGTTGTGAAGCAACTAGTCAATTTAAACAGAGTAAAGTGATCATTTGCAATGGATCACCTTTACTTGCAACTGTCACGTTGTACTTTTTTTTTTCCTTCAAGGTTTTATCCCACTGGCTTTTCCTTGTCAAGGTTTAAATGAGGCAACGTATACGAATCCAACTATGTTCTAAGTTTACTTAATATTGTACTCTTTTTATTTAGTTCAGGTTTTGTCCCTTTGGGTTTTCCTGACGAAGTTTTAACGAGGTAATTAACTTAGACTCATCGGTCTTTGAAGATCGTATTGCATGTGATGAACTACATGTAAAGTACAAGACAACATGTGAAGAGTTGTACCAAGGTTTTATCCCACTGGGTTTTTCCTTGTCAAAGTTTTAATGATGCAATTGATTTCGGCACAAGTCATCAAGGATAGGAAGACATTTGAAGAACTACATTCGAAGCACTAAATGTGGACCACTGCTTATGAACTTCTATTGGACCGCACAAGGGGGAGTATTGTAGGGCCTACATCCTATAAATGTGCGGCCCAGCTAGATATCTAGGGTTCACTTCCTACTTGTATATAAAGCATACTATGATATGTAATACGGTTGCTATTGCTATCAATAAGAACCCTCTTGCCATTTGTCATACTCTTAATCTTCTCCTAAATTCCCTTTGAACAATATTAAAATTTATGAAGAGTGATAATCAAGCATGTCATATAACTCCGAGAAGGGGACGTTCCCTAGATTAATATACGAAGCACTTAAATTAATAAAATACCTTTTTAATGTAAAATGACCAATTTACCCCTATTAGTAAAAATGACACTAATAGTTGTTGTTATTTTTATACCAAAATACCCTTTAAGCTAATTACAAAAATGCCCTTTATTTTTATTTTCTGAATCATTAATTTTATTACTCAAAATAATTCACAATACAAAAGATTTCCAAAATTTATGACAACTTATTACAAAAAAACAACAACTAAAACATAAAGTATTCCAAAAATTTAGGCAAATCTAAAGTAAGTATCTTCTTCATTCTCCATTCTTCCAAGAAAAGAAGGCTTTGCATCATAGTAGTTGATAACTCCTCTATTTAGAAATACTCCCTTTTTTGCCATCTTATCCGCAGAGAAGTTAATCTCTCTGTATACATGTCTCAAGTATATCATATGTATCTTTTCTTTATCCTCTCACATCTATTTCTCACTATCCATGGCACTTTATTTTTTGAAAAAGAAATCAGAACAGCCTTTGAGTCAAGTTGAAGACATACCTGGGTGAAATTTTTACTTATAGCCCATTATCCTGCCACTATGAAAGCCATCATCTCAGCAATATAGTTGGTTGCTAAACCCAAACCCCCTGAAGCAGCTCCAATACAAGAACCTGAACTATTTCTTGATACAAAACCAAGTCCAGCACACCCTGGATTTCCCTTTGATGCTCCATCACAACATATTAACACCTGATTTTGTTTTGAAAGTAGAAAATATACTTGCATCACCTTTGTAGCTGTGGTTGTTATTCCAGAAATAACAAAAAATTGTAATATCTGTAGATCATACATTATACCCCACATTTTACCCTTCATTCTAGTACTACAATCTCCTTTTATTCTGATTTTTTTTGTTTGAAGTTCTCCATATTTGGTGACACAGTATCATACATGACTTAATTCCTCACAAACCAAAGTTCCACCGTGATGTTAAAAGCACAATTATACCATACCTCTCTAATTGTATAGCTCTTTCCTGTGGCCATCTCTATCACATCCTCAAAGCATTTTGGAGTTGCACACTGAAATATTCCACACACCTAATGCCAAATCTGAGCACTAAAAGAACAATCCCACAAAATATGATTCATTCTGTCTTGATCATTTCCACAAATATAACACTTTGATACAGTGGAAAAACCCTTCTTTCTGACAGATTCTTCTGTAGCACAAGCACCTCTTAAGATCTTCCATAAATTAGTTGATATGTTTGGATGCACACTAGGATTCCATATCAACTTTTCCCATTTCATAGATGGAAACTTTCTTCTTAGTTTTTGAGATGCATTAGCCACTGAAAAAACACCAGTTATATCATCAGTCCATATTTGTAAATCATTACCATCTCTCAAAGCTGGTATCTCACTGGTATCAAAATACTTAAGCATAGATTCTGGTATCTTCCATTCTCCATTGTGGATTAAATCCTTTACTTTTAAATCAGCATTTGAGAAATGTACTCATCTGCAGCATGTCTTTCAATTAGTGCAAATTCCTTAATCCATTTATTCCTCCATACTGATATCCTGTGACCATCTCCCACCAACCATCTGCTACCCTCTTTCATATCATTCATCACCCACTTAATCCCAGGCCAAATAGAGGATTGTTTATGATATTGAATCCATCTCCCTTTTTTATCCTTATATTTAGATCTCATAAATCTTGACCATTCATCATCATCATTTTCTATTTTCCATAATAACTTCATCAACAATGCCTTATTCATAACTTCTAACCTTCTTAAGCCCAATCCACCTTCAAGAACAGGGGCATTCACCTTATCCCACTTTATTGTTATCAACTTTTTAACACTTGGATCCCCTTACCATAGAAAATTCCTCATAATTCTTTCACATGCTTGGATTACTGACTTAGGCACTTGTAGGCTGACATTGTATATATTGGAATACTACACAACACATGCTTAACACGAATCAATCTTTATGAGAATGCAAGCATTTTACCTATCCACCCTGCCAGCATTTTTTGCATAAAATCCACAATACCCCATACTTGAATTGTTTTAACTCTTCCAGGGTTTAAAATAACACCCAAATATTTTTCAGGAAAGAAAGAAAGTTCCATCTGTAAGTAGTTAGCAATCTTCTGTTGACCTGATGTTGAAATTCCACCTACAAAGCACTTGCTTTTTGCTTTATTCACTTCTTGACCAGAATTATTTTGATATTTACATAAAAGTGCCATCAAATTCTCCAGAGTTTTCTTGGTTCCATTACAGAAAATGAAAATTTCATCAGCAAACATAATATGTGTTGGGTTGCAACACCCCCACCCCCCCTCTAGCTGACTCAAAAATCTTTTTTAGCCACATAATTTCAATCTCTGAAAAACCAAATTTTTTCAACACTTCAAATAACAAATCCCAGCTTAAAGAATCATAGGTTTCAGTAATGTCAATTTTAAGTACAACATTCCACCCCCCCACCCTTCTTTTGCAATTCAGCTTATTCACCAATTCAAATGCTAAAACTATTTTCTCCTGTATATTTCTTCCTTTAATAAATGCACCTTGTTGCTCAGATACTAGCCTCCCAATCACCTTACCAATTCTATATGTCATGACTCTGGTGATAATCTTGAAATTGAAGTTTGCTAAACCAATTGGTCTAAAATGCTCAGCTCTCTTATCTCCTTGAATTTTAGGGAGAAGAAAAAGAAAATTAGAGTTGAAACCTCTTGGTATATATCTGTTTTGCCAACAATATTGAATGGCCTCTATTAGTTCAGTTCCTATCACCTTCCAAGCATATTTATAAAAGCTACCAGGAAATCCATCAGGACCTGGGGCACTATTAGCATTCATTCCAAAAACTGCATTCTGAATTTCCTCATGAGAAGGAACAACATCATGAAAAGAGTTATCTTCATCTGTTAAAATCTTGGAAATTACCTCAAAAATATCTGCATCATAACATACTTTTTTGCTTTCAAATTTCTTCTTGTAGTGTGAGACTAGAATATCTGCAATTTTATCATGCCCTATTACTAAATTACCCTCTGCATCTTCCATTTCAGATATATTGTTATGAACTTTTCTCATTCTCATAGTTGAGTGGAAGAAGGCAGAATTAGCTCCACCCTCCTTAACCCATTGTATTCTTGATTTGACTCTTAATAATTCATTGTACTGTTGAGATGCAAGATCTTGTTCACCTCTAGCAGTTACTAGCATATTTAGTAAGTCAATATTTTCATGATCTACATCTGATTCCAAAGAAATAGCTAAAAATCTTTCCTCTGTAGCTTTTACTTTAATTCTGAGATCCCCAAATACTTCCCAGTTCCATTTTTTCAAGATAAATTTAAGTCTTTTTAGTTTACTACTGAAGCAAAAAGCAGGATTACCAATGCATTCTTCACCCCATGATTCTTTAATAACATTCATAAAATCTGGATGAGTTGTCCATACATGTTGATATTTAAAAGGAATGTTTCTTGGTTTTTCAATATTAGCCACTCCTCCCAACAAAGCACCATGATCAGAGGTCCCTCTAAATCCCACTTTATATTCCCATCCTTCAAATTTTTCCAACCATTGGATGTTATAAAAAGCTTTATCTAAATCACATAAAATTCTCTTTCCTCCCACTCTGTTGTTACACCAAGAAAAACGTATACCAGACTTTGGTGCTTGGATTAAACCACATGAATCAACACAATCTCTGAATTCCTGCATGGAAATTCTTAATGGAACTCTGCCCCCTTTTTTTTCTTCATAAGATAATACTACATTAAAGTCGCCAAGTACCAGCCATGGCATCTTAAGTTGATAAACATCATACAGCTCTTCCCATAAATTCTTCTGTCAATAGTAAGACAGGCAGCATGAATACCTGTAACCAAAATATCACCAACTTGTACAGTAATAACTTGCCTTGTAGTAGAAATAACTGAAGGAGTAGATAAAGAAGCATGCCAAAAAAATCATATATTTCCTTTTTGAGTACTGCTTGAATTATGAATTACCATTTGATTCATTCCATTTATCCTCATTTTCTTCAAAAAACTAGTAGAAACTTTAACTTTTGGTTCAGCAATCTACAATAAATAAGGACTAAAATTAGTTACTAAATTTCTAAGTTTATCTTTGGCATGAATTCTCCTCAAGCCTCTGATATTCCAAAAGATTACTCTCATTGAGTTTGAGTGATTTGAGAACTACTAGATCCCCCTCCCACTGAATTAGACTTAACTGAATTATGAGCTTGTTTTCTTGTGGTCACATTTGGGATTCCTTTTTTTTTCTTTCCTTTGACTGGTTTTATTACATCTTTTGAGAAAGTCTCATGTTTCTCAACCACTTCAATTAATGTATTAAACTTACTAGGAGAACCTAGTTGCTTATCCTCTTCACCAGTAATGCCAAATTTTCTTGTTCTTGGAGTTTTTCCAGATACCTCTTTCCACACTTTATTATTCTGGATAGTTGTTAACACATTAGTTGTTTCCATTTCCTCCAATGCTCTTGATGTTGTAGTAATATTAATCCCTGAATTTAAAACTGGAAACTAGTACTCACTTCAAGTAATTATCAACTGCTAAATTTGGGAATTCTTTTGTAGAGTTCAATTAACCAGTAAAACCCATAATCTTATCCATTTTTTTTTGTGTAAACTGCTATTTTGATTGTTCCATAGGAGAATTTAACAAATCATTAATTAGAGAATCCCCTGACTTTTCCAGTTCATCAACAATTTCACCTTCCTCAACTTCTTTAGACTGTGAAGAACTTGCTTTATCTTGGGTGTTACAGATATCAAAACTATTCTCAGTTTGCTGCTGAACCTTCTTAGGAGTATATCTCCATTTTTGCTGATGAATGACTTGGTTTGAAGTAACATTTTTATACTCTCTTCTCTTGTTTCTACATTCTGTTATTAAATGTCCAATAACTCTGCAATGATTACAAAATTTGGGAATCTTAGAAGCTCTTACCTCCTATTCAAACTTCCCATATTTAGTTTCAACCCATACCTTATTGGGATTTACCTTTGTTAGATCAACTTCAACTAAAATGCTTGCATAGAAACTAAGTTCCTTCTTCAAAGTCGTGGCATCTACTCTTATTGATCTTCCCAAAGCCTTACCCATTGCCATTAGAATTGCTTCCTTCCAGTATTCAATACTTAACCATGGAAATACAATCCATATAAAAGCAGTAGAAGTTTTTTGAGACTCAGGTTTAAAATCTCTTTCCCAAAATCTTAGACTTAAAGCTTGTGATTCTATCTCCCAGTAACCTTCATAAATGTATTTCATATCATCACTGTTATCCAATTTAATTATGAAGAAACCCTTACCTATTGGAATTATCTGACAAGAACCTTTAAGTTTCCATTGATTTCTCAAAACTGTTTCAGCATCTTTGAATTTAATCTTTACAAGATCTAACCTACCAATTAGACTAAAACTCCATTCATTTAAACTCTCATCAATGAGATCATTAGGGACAAAAAATGAAGTACTAAAAGTAATGGGGGTAGACGAATTTTCCGATCTGAAATTCTTAGCCATCTCAAAATCAGAAATATTATTCGTAGAATCCGACATTCTAAACCATAAAAAACCTCATACTAAAAATAAAGATCACCTGAAGATTGTAAGAAATTCACCTGAGATGATGAAATTAATGAAGAAATCACGAAAACCGAAAGAAATTTTTTAACGGGTTGATCGCCGAGTTGCAGAGCGTGACTCGGACCGAGTTAATAACCTCAAAAATTCCCTTTAAATTGGGATAGAGATTACAATATACAAATAGGGTGAAGCTAATCCTTAGATAAGGTGGTGTAGAATGCAGAGAATTTATCATGCAAATTATTTGGTTGACATTTGTGCCTAGAATCAGGAGTATAATCAGAATTCTTTGGGCTCTTTTTCTTATGACAGGGAAATGACTTTTTCTGATAAATGGTTCATTTACCAACCCCACAGGAAGTATGTTTATCAACTTCAAGTGAATTGGCGATTGGAACAGTTTGTACATCATTAGAACATGATTTGACCGGTACAATTTTTTTATCAGAATGATTCAATTTCTCTATGGAATTAAGCTTTTCTAAAAAAATTAAAACATTTTCAAACGCTCTAAACAGATCCTTGTCAATTGATCCTTTATGATAGTGTTCCTCAAAGATATTAAGAGTAATTCTTGTGTGGGTCCATACCTTTGAGCGTTCATTATGTTTTCTTTGATAATTTCCTTTAATTTTTTCCTTAGACTGATTCTTCACATCTAGATTTTCCGATATTCTAGATGGTATGAGATTATCATTAGAGAACGTAGTTATGAAGAATAATAATCTCTGAACAATCTTTAAAGAACTTTGGTGTGCGTTACAGATGCCATGAGCAAGACTCCCAAAAAGATTTCCCTTAGGGATAGACTTTTGAGGATTAGACAAACACAAACTTATAAAGTTTAAGGTGTTTTCCTGCTCTGATACCAATTAAAAATGCAGGGATCTAACAACCTCACCCAATATTTCGATTAGAAATCTGTATGGACTAACTCGAATATACTTTTAAGAGAATCAACTAGACAGTTAGACTCAATCTTAGTAAAAAATATATCAAGGAGTTAATATCTCTATCTCTCGATTTGATCTATACTCAAACAAATATAAATCTATGAGTCTTTATAAAATACAAGAGATATAAACTTGTATGGTACCAAAGACCAATATCCAAGGATCAATCAATTTCCAATCAACAACCAAAGGTTGGATTTCACAATTGATCGATACAACGCACAACCTGTGATATTTTAATTATATAAAAAAATATAATGCGGAATAGAAATAACACAGACACCAGAAGTTTTGTTAAAGAGGAAACCACAAATTCAGAAAACCCCGGGACCTAGTCCAGTTTGAACACCACACTATATTAAGCCGCTACAGACACTGGCCTACTACAAACTAACTTCGGTCTGGACTGTAGTTGAACCCTAATAAATCTCACAATGATTCAAGGTACAGTTGTTCTCCTTACATCTCTAATCCCAGCAGGATGATACACACTTGATTCTCTTAGATAATCTCACTCACAACCAAGAGTTGCTACGACCCAAATTCGAAGACTTGAATAAACAAATTTGTATCACACAGAAAAGTCTACGATGATAGATAAATATGTCTCCCATAGATAAACCTACACGTTTGTTTTGTCTTTTGATAGAAATCAAGGTGAACATGAACCAATCGATAACCCGGACTTATATTCCCGAAGATCAGCCTAGAATTATCAATTACCTCACAATAATCTTAATCGTATGATGAAGAAACAAGATATTGCGGAATCACAAACGATGAGACGAAGATGTTTGTGATTTCTTTTTATCTTTCCCTGTCGGAGATAAAATATCAAGTCAATCTTTCAATTGTGTAGGACCAGAATATCGCCATGATATTATTCTTGCGAAATTTACAACATTTCTGCGAATTCATCTACGAGTTCTTCAACAACATACTGCGAGTGTCGCAGAATGACTCAAAAAATGACGTAGAAGATGATGATAGCTGAAACATGAGAAGAGCATGACAATTCTGCGAAGGTTATATCATCTGCGAAAATTAGCATTATCACTTCTGCGAGAAATCCACGAGTCAGATCCGAAATTAAAGGACAACGTATCTGTCATCCATTATGTAACTACCCTATATAAAGAGACCCAGTAGATTCAGAAAAGGGAGATGAATTTTTGAGCGTTAAGAAAGTTTAGAGGAGGGAGAAAATCCAGGAGAACAGTTGTATTCTTGATTTCTTCCATTTCTTGTAAACATTTATGAGAATCAAATAATAAAACGTTGTTTTTAATCTTCAAATATGTGTTGATTATTGTGAATTCTTGTAAAGGGTGTAGTGTAGGTTTTCCTGCAACTACATTTTTGGCGCCCGAAACAGGGATGAATTGATGATCATTTGAAAAAAAAGATAAAAATTGACATTGTGATTGGAAGGAATTTGGAATAATTAGTGAAGGACCTTACACAATTTTCAACAGTTTACTAAGATTACTTACGCAATTTTTAACAGTTTACTAAGATTAATGGCTACAAGAAGAAGAAATACATCAGAACCACCAACAACCGTAAGGAGGAGCAAAAGACTTGCAGGAGGAGAAACAAATGAAATGGGAGATTCTTCAAGAGTAAGAACAAGAAGGAATAGAACAAGGGATGATGGATAAAATCAGGTTCGACATCCAAATCAGCAAACGCCAATGTAAGATAGAGTTGTGGATTATGATAGAGTAAGCGTGCATACTTGACGATCAGATTCAATGAAAGAACTAGAAGATCGACAATTAAGAGATGAAAGACGAGAGGGAAGACATGAAGAAGTAAATGGAGGATTAATACATGGAGATGAAGAAAATGAAACAGTAGAGATTTTAAGACAAAGAATACAAGAGGAAAGGAGATTAGAGGCGGAAGAGAGTGCAAATTTGTCAAGGCAAAACCATGAATTGAGAATGGAAAACATGAGGTTACAAAATAGAAGATCAAGAAGTACAATGAGATCAAGTTCGAGAATAATTAGAAGTGAGATAAGAAGAAGATCACCTATAACAAATATTGAAGAAGAAAATCATGATCCAAATGGAGGACGTCACGAAAGGAGAGAAATAAGGGAAGATCGTTACATACCACATGGTGAAATTCAACAAAATGAACAAAACAACAGAAGGAAGGAGAATGAACAGCGTCAGGCACGAAATAACCAAGATGTCAAAGTAAATCAAGAGGAAGGAAGGAGGATATTGCATGGAAGATAAACTCTAAGAAATCAGCAGATAACGGAAAGAGAAATCGAGAGACATTATGCTGAAAAAGCACGCTTAGCTTGCGAAAGGGAAAGATTAAGAGCAGAGGTGTAAGAGAAAGAATTCCAAGAGGCAATTCGCTAGAATAATTATGACAATCGAGAAAGAAGACGCGAACAAAACCGCAATAATGTTACTATTAACGAAGAATACGATAGGGTGCAAAGAAGAGAAGAAGAGAAAATGAGGGATATAATGGTGTGCGCATTCGTGAAAGAAATGAAAGATAAGATAGCGGAGAAAGACAAGAAGAAAATAATGGAGATGGAAATCAAAATCTCGTAACACAAGATAGGCAAGAACGCAGGAGAAGGGAATCTGCACTGAAAAGACAAATGGAGAAAAATTTAGTTGTGAATGAGCAAGTTTTGAGAGTGTTAGCAGAAATGAGGGGAATGTTAAATGATAAAAGAGAAGGAGGAAGAAGGAAACTTGATGAGGCGATTGAAGAAGTTGCAAAAACTCCATTCACTCAAGTAGTACAATTAGGAGGAATACCCCCAAAGTGCAACTTGCCAGCATTAAATAATATTTTTGATGGATCTACATGTGCCATTCAGCACATCAAAGCCTATGTGATATGTATACTACAGTGGGAAAATCATGATGCTGTGTTGTGCAAATATTTCGCATCAAGCTTAACTGGCGAGGCACTAAAATAGTTTGAGGGTTTACCCAAGAATACTATAACTTCTTTCAATCATCTACAAACCACATTCTTGGGGGCATACATAAGTAACAATTCTGCGCATCCAGGAATTGAAGATGTGTTTGGATTAAAATAGATGGTTGGCGAGAGTCTGAAACACTTAAAGTTAAGATGGAAAACAATGTGCAGTGAAATGGCTGGTAGAATGGATGGGAGATACCTTATTTTATCTTTCATTAACGTTATGTTCGCAACCAATTTACTATATGTTCAAGTTTTCAGAGTCAAAAATACCATCACAATGACTGAGCTGCGAGAACTACAAGAAGAATATATTGCTTTGGAGGAAAAACAAAATGAGATAGAATCATATCCAGTCGCAAACACCAGCTTAATAGCGTCAAATGGAAGTTTACTTCCTAAGATTATTAATAATGTGGCGAGCACCTCACAGCCACCACAAGAGAAAGTTGTGATTGATAATCAGCAGAAGTTAGTATCCATGGGAAGTTGATATCAAGAGGAGTATGAAAGGGAAAGTAATTATTATAATCGCGGTGGAAATAATAAAATTCAAAGACTTGATCATCCGCAAGAGACTTATGGTGGTCAGAGGCAAAATAATTATAGAGAGCAAGGGAGTAAGAAAATAATATGGGAAGAAATTAAGATGCCACCTCTAAATGCTAGTATAGAGAAAATTTGGTATGATATCATTTTGATGGAAAATATACCATCACCCTGGAATATGGGGAAAGAGCCACATCCAAATAATCGGAATCAAGAATTTTGTCCTTACCATCATTTTCATGGTCACTCAATAAACGATTGAAGGAATTTTAAAAGAATAATTTTGAGGATAATTGATCAAGGAAAGTTAAATCATTTTTTAATAGGACATCTGCAATCTCAGCAGTTACCACCAGCACCAGATATTCGCAGAGTGAATACTGTAAAAGGAGCAGAAACATTTGTGATAGAGGTTGGATCCAAGGCGAAGAATTTGTTCTGTAATTCCATCATACATTCATACAAGACTATTGAGGATTTCCATGACAACGTCCTAAGCAGAGTCTTCGCGAGAGACGCGGATGGAAGAGAGATAATGAATATTGCAAGAGTCTCGTCATTATAGGAGTGGCAAAACAAACTATTTCTTTCATTGCACAAGAAGTGCCAGAGCCTGGCGAGATGCATGACAACCCACTGGTGGTAAGATTAGAAATAAATCCAAAACAAATAGAAGAAAAAGATGAAGAAAATGATGACGGTGAAACTGAAGATTCTTGGGCCATTAATAGAGTTCTAATAGATACTGGAAGCTCAGTTGATATCTTATTTTATCATACTTACAAAACAATAGGTGAAAGAGACGAGGATCTGATATCGTCAACCTATAAGATCTATGGTTTCAATGGTACTGCAAACAAGCCCAAAGGGGAAATTACTATGCGAATTCCATTAAAGGGGCTATCTTTCAAAGTTCAATTTTGTGTTGTTGACATAGAATCACCATATAACGCCTTAATTGGCAGGCCATGGTTACATGGGATTCTAGGTGTAGCGTCAACTTATCACCAGTGCTTTAAGTTTCCTCATCCCATTGGTGTTGGAGTTATAAAGGGAGATTGGATTGAAGGAAGAAAGTGATATGAAATTGAAATGGAATCTTGTGAAGAAAGAGCTGCGAGGAATAGAAATTGGAAGCATAACATCAAACAGAAGGAAAGAAGTGACAAATTGATGGTTGATATAATAGAACGACGAGAAGATGGAATGTTGCAAAGTCAACACACACTAAAATCTATTGATGGCGAGCGTCTCGCAGATGGAGAGAAAATAGCAAAGCGTAACAAAAAACAAAAAGCAGAAAGGTAAAATTTCTCAAATTGTGAAATTTAAGAAATGTATGAATGATTTGTTGAATAAAATGTTTCAAAAGAATATTTCGTTTCAATGAAAAAGATGAAATTGAAAAATCATACAAGAGATAAAATGCAAAAAAGAGATAATGACATAAGAATGGGACGAACCTTTATGGCGTACACCCTAGTTCGCGATTAAAATTTCGCAAGAGGAAAATGTAAGACCTAAAGTACGTCATATAAGGGGGTATCTGTTTGCATGGCTCAGGGATAAGGTTATACCGCTGCAGGAACTTGAGTCATGGAGAGCTGGGGTCCATCTCCATGAGAGATACCTATCCAGGAGAGGTACCTTGGATTTCCAACTATATATATAAGGTTATACCCTGGTTGGACGACCGAGGGTGTCTCCTAAGGAGTGCAGAATATGACCAAGGCGCCGAGGTACACGGTTGAGCCAAGGGTGCCCGGGGCGTACGAAACTACCCTGGCCATTCTTGGCAAGTCTTGGCTATAATGCACTCGTCCTGAAGAAAACCCCACTTAGGGTGCAGTCTCGTAACTATAAGCCATATAGGCAAAAAGGATAAAGAGGATGCGAAAACAACTGGTTGTTGTTAATACCAGATGGGAGGATCTAGTCTTGTATGGCCGATGTGACCTCCTTGAAGGGGAAACCAGGGGGAAGATAAGGGCGGCACCCTCCATTAGGGATCTGATAACTGTCTAAAGACGGAAATGTCATGGGGATTTAGGTTCGCAAGAACATTTAGGCATGTCATATTGTCGCGTGAAAAATACCTTACAGAGGCAACAAGCCATGACAAAAAGTTAAGATGAGATCAATGGGTTTTTATATGAAAGTATAAAGACGTCATGCGATTTCATCGCAAGACGGCAATGTCATGGGGCTTTGTTTTCATAAGAGAACTTAGGCTGTCATATTGTCGCAATAAATTGAAAAAAGCAAGGATAAGACAAGATCAATGGGTTTTTACATGCGAATGTAAGGACATCCTGTGATTTTGTCGCAAAAAATAAAAAGTGGCTAAATAAGACCTTTAATTAGGAAGGCAAAATAAGACCACAAGAGATCATAAGACTATGCAGACATGACCTGCGGCATTTTAGCAGAGGTTGAGGAAAAATTTACAAACAGATTTTATTAAACATTAATATGATCAATCTTTCATATTGCAGATGAATAACAGAGGCAAGTATGGGAATGAACAGAATGATAAAATTATTATTCATCTTTATATGGCAGATTCACACAGATAGTAAAAAATTAATAATCATGTTGATTAACCATATTGCAAAAAAAAAAGAATTGTTTTCTAATTTATACAGATAGAAGCAAAAGAAATCTATACATCAAGGAATCTTAGAAGCTGGAGAAATTCGCAGCAATATCACAAGAAGAAGGGGATAAATGTACAAATATTATAAGAATATTAAAAAGGAGAAACAAAATTAGTTAGATCCATCATCATCTTCGCCAGATTTTTCTCCTTATTCGTCTTCACCATCATCTTCACTATATTCTTCATATTCGCCAGATATTCAGCTTCACTGTCAGAGATAACAAGGTTTGGAGTATTCGTTGGAACTTCCTCCTCGAGGCAAGAATACAAAGAGTGAGAAATGTTATGATCATCACAGACCTTCTTGACGGAGTCATTGCGAACACCAATAAGGATATTACTAAAATTCGCAGCAGTGATCTTTAATTGGTTTTTCAATCTTGAATATTTTTCATTGCGAGAAGCAAGGGTTTTTGAGAGCTGACCTTTGTCGGCTTCAAGTTATTCAATTCTTTCAGAATATCTCTTCTCAGCTCCTGCGAGTATATAACAACAAGTTAGAAATTTTGAAAAAAAAAAAAAACTATAAAGACAAGAAATTAATAAGGAAGATCAGTTAACAACCTTCTCTTTCAGAAATCATGTCTTTAATTAAGGCCGCTTGTTTAACATGAAGACTAACATCTACACCTAAGTTAGTCTTGACGTTATCAAGAATCTTCGCAGCAAAAGAAAATTCATCATCATTATTAATAAGAAGATGGGAACGAATTTGGTTTTCCCTTTCAACAAAAACCTTTTTCTCGCAGATAAGTCTATCTCTTTCAATTTGGACTTCAAGAAGGGTTTTATGAAAATACGCTAAAGTTTGAGCTCCTTGTCTAGATATACGATCTTTGTCATATGAGAGATCATTGTTCTTGGCCCTTAAAGTTTTAATCTCTTCTTTAGAATTATGGTGAAATCATTTGAATTTGTTATCCATGTCTAAACAAGATCTATGGTCAATTTCTAAGAGACGAATTTTAGACCTGAGTTCATGTATGGAAAGAGAATCAATTCTATCATTGGAAGGATTATTCAAAGAGTTACTGAGAATCTCTAGAAGAGCATCATCATCTATTGGTTCGGGAAAATAACGAAGGGTTGAAGCCTCATCAGAGAGACCATAAATGTATGCGAGAATGGTAAATCAAATAAGAAGGAATAGTGGAAAGTAGAAATATGAAAGAAAAAAGGAAAATTCTTATACCTAAGAGTTGTTTATTGGCACTTTTAAGATTGGATACTTTGAGAATTTGATGAGAAAGATCCTTCTCTAGTTGTTTATTCTTCTCGCGGAGATTAGCAGACTCAGATTCTAACTCCTCATTCTTTTTGCGAAGAACAGTATTCTTCTTGTGAAAGGATGCACGCCATTTTCTCCAAGTCTGAGGCAACAACAAAATAAAATCTTCCATCCTGCGAGGGAAAACAAAAAATTATCAAGATAAACATAAATTAAAATCTTGCGAAGAAATGAAATTATTCAAATATGGCGAAGAAATGAAAACATACCAAAATTCTTAGTGAATTTAAGAGGCTGGGAGTCACTGATCTTGAAATTTCTTGAAGAGATTCATTGTATGTTAATATGGAAGCATCGCAGACCTTTGCGAGAGCTTGACATGTATCTCTAAGAGCATCATCCCCCACACTAAGCATAGCGTGAGAAAATATGCTGGATAGCTGAGACATAGAAGACTCATGAGGGGAGGATTCCCTCGCGGAAGGGATATCAGCATCAAAATCATCATTATCAGTATCATCATGAGAACTTTCTCCATTAAAATGAGATGATGAGAGGGAAGTAGATTGGATTTTTCTTTTCTTTGAAGGAGGAACAGTGGATTTCTCTTTGAGAAGAACAATATATTTATCCTTGCAAGAAGAACCTTCGCTTTTCCCTTTAGTCTTCGCGATCTTCACAGGTTTTATTTCTTCAATAGCCTTAAAACACAGATAAAGGTAAGAAATAGAGGCAACAATATATTGTTAAGAATCATAAAGGAATATTTTTTACCTCATCTGTGAGTGATTTGAGAGCTAATAAAGTACTAGGTTTCCCCGATTTCTTGTAACTAGCCTTCAATCTGTTAATATGGAAATATTGGAGTAGTCAGCGAGCGTATACGTAAGAATATGAGGAAAATAGAAACAAGTAAAAAATTGGGAATATACCTCCTTATTATTTTCAGGCCAGCAGAACGCCCATGGTTGGTAATTTGCGAGACTCGCGGGTAAAGTTTGAGAACTAGAAATGTATGGACCTTCTAATAATAAGGGAAGAATATACCATTTTTCATCACTGGAATGGCGAGGGGATGTATTATTGCCCGGATTCCAATCGATATTCAACATAAGAGCTTTGTCTTCAGAAACATCATCCTTCTTTTGTAAGTGGACACCCCAACAAGTGGCATCCCTCCTCATGGGGATTATGTCATAGTTTGCGAAGAAATTCTCTACAGTGTACTTTGCAAGAACAATTGGAACATCTTTGAATTTAGGATTTTTTGCGATATCAGGGTAGCGAGATTCTTTACCAGCACCGCGAGTAGCATACTCAAGCATTAGGCAAATGCAATCTCCACTCAACTGATATATTCCCCGCGAGAACTTCTCGTGAGAGAGTATTTCATAAAATAAAGGAAGCTCAGGGTCATAGAGAGGAATGGGAAGATCAGCTTCAAGTTGACCTAGCGAGACTATAATTTTATCGCCATTACATGGATGATCAGAAAATAATTTTACAGAAAGCTCAGCCTTAGGGTTTTGATCAGCAATGGTAGATAAAGTAAAACCTCTGTTCTGAAGTTCTTTTTGGATTTTCTCAAAAGCTTTCAAATATTTACGACCAGCTGGAGGAATTTTCTTAGTATAAGAATAAAGATTGAAAGAGTAAAAGATCGAAAGAAAAAATTGCAACAGTAGCAGATCCGGAATTCATGGAAGAATAGTAAAATTGCAGAGAGAAGAAAGAAGAAGTAAAAAGAAGGAGAGAAAAGAATGAAGGAAGTATTTATAAAAGGTAAAGATACTTGAGAATATAAATGTATTCAATGCGGAGAAAAGACGTGAACGGTTGGAACATAGCGGTTGAAAAGGACGTGTTAGGAATTGAATGGAAGGAAAAATACGTGTAAAAAATCTGGCAAAGAATGTAGAAACGTGTCAGAACAGAAGAATGTGAAAAGACGAATAGCTGCGGCATTTTATTTCTCATGATATTTTCTCCTTCGTAGAAAAGGCATGAGAAGAGGCTTTATCTAGGACCAAAATATCGCCATGATATTATTCTTGCGAAATTTACAACATTTCTGCGAATTCATCTGCGAGTTCTTCAACAACATACTGCGAGTGTCGCAGAATGACTCAAAAAATGACATAACAGATGACGATAGCTGAAACATGAGAAGAGCATGACAATTCTGCGAGGGTTATATCATCTGCGAAAATTAGCATTATCACTTCTGCGAGAAAGCCGCGAGTCAGATCCGAAATTAAAGGACAACTTAGCTGTCATCCATTATATAACTACCCTATATAAAGAGACCCAGTAGATTCAGAAAAGGGAGATGAATTTTTGAGCGTTAAGAAAGTTTTGAGGAGAGAGAAAATCCAGGAGAACAGTTGTATTCTTGATTTCTTACATTTCTGAGAATCAAATAATAAAACGTTGTTTTTAATCTTCAAATATGTGTTGATTATTGTGAATTCTTGTGAAAGGTGTAGTGTAGGTTTTCCTGCAACTACAAATTGAACTCATACAATAGAAAGTAGTAAGATCATATCGCTCAACTACAAGAGAACTAGTTTCGTCTGGCTTCACAATCCCAATGAAGTCTTTAAGTCGTTAACCTACATGGTCTCGAAAACAAACCTAAGGTTAAAGGAGAATCGACTCTAGCTAAACCAACTAGTATCACATAGGAGGTGTGGGGATTCATTTTTCCAGTTGCTAGAGTTCTCCTTTATATAGTTTTTAAATCAGGGTTTGCAATCAATGTTAACTTAGTAACAAAGCATTCAATATTCACCGTTAGATGAAAAACCTGATTCAACCAAGCTAATATCTTTCAACCGTTAGATCGAAACTTAGCTTGTCACACACAAATGAAATGTATTTTATTTAGTTTTGAGTAACCGTACCTAAATGTGTACACTTAGTTGGTTCACAAATAGTTAACCAATGGTTAGAAATATGAGCACTTTCATATTAGCCGTGTTCATCTTTCTCATAACTAGTTCAAATGACTTCAAATAACTAGTTGAAGAGTTGTTCAATTGCTTAGGTCTTTATACATAGAGACAATTGAAACAATATCGGTTTGATTCATTTGAATCAATTCATGAACAATATAACCACGGTTTGCAAAGATTGCGTTCCTTATAATTTATTGTTTTAAGTTCATGAACTACCGATTTGAGAAATAACTAGCTTGGGTATGCGTACCTTATCTACCGGATTTGAGTTTCCAAACTCAGCATAATTTTTCGGGTAGAAAAGTTCCGCTAGTACGTGTACGGGTACGCGTATCCAACCTGTCTCCTTCACTAATACTGAATGCACACATATGCACACACTTGGTTTGCGGCACATGGATTTATACACTAATGTGAGAACATACTATATATGCTTATATCCATAGATGGTTATATAATCTCAACTCTACATTTCAATCATTGAAACATTCCTCTATAATGTTATAACAGTCGTTATTCACAACTATCATCATCAAAGATATTTTCAAGATTGAAACATCATCATAACTTTCGTCACGGGTAAATATGAATAATGATTAAAGCAAAAGCTTACCAACACATATTTCGATAAAAAGATAGACGAGTAAACTCGGCTCGAAATAGCAAACGTGTATGTATGAAAACTATCATACTTATAAGACATTTGTCTCAAGAGTATGAGATAAAGTAGATAGACTTTTGAGTGATAGATAGGTTCAAGTCACCTTTTAGTCGGATGAAGTTCCATTGGTTCCTTGAGTAATTTTTCGTCTTTGTAAGATGATCGTCATGGAGTCTGGAGCTCAACTACATTTAACTATACTAGTCTGAGACTTAGTTATAAGTAGACTAGAAATCAAGACATATAGTTTTGACAACTAAATTTGACAAACAAGCTTTAGATAGAAACGCTTGCGAGTTTGACCGAGCAATCCTCTAACAGCTAATACTTGGAGAATCTATTCCCTTAAAGCCCAATCCTCGAGTATCATGATGATTTTTACTTTCTCCTACCATAGTGGTTAATTTACTTGAACTAGTATTGAACTTTTTCAAGTCATCTTCCAACATCTTGATTTTATCAAGAGAAGCAGCTCTTGAGCGAGATACGCACCTTCTCTGTCATCAAAACTTGCTTGCTGGGATTTTATCCTTGTAGTTTTGATAAACATGATCACATTCAAGTGACTTTCTACTCAGGTTTTCCTCGGTATCTTTGAGGATCGATTCGCAAGAGCGATTCCAACAATAAAGACCTCCGTAAATCCTTTTTAATTTCTTGTTTTCTCGATAGAGAGGAGTCAGAATAGGTGTTACATGAGAAGTAGTAATCTTCTTCATTTTTAATAAATCCAAAAACTTAACATACTATGAGACTTCCTCATCAACATCTCTATCAATATCTGAATCACCTTCATCAGAAAGTTCATCTAACTGTTCTTTTAGGCGTGTTTCCCAATCAACAGTTTCTACATTCAAAGAATATTTAGGTATTGACTTATATGTGACAGTTCTCTCAGGTGAATTCAAGCTTTGAATATCATCTGGTAATTTCTGACCTGGTACGTTATTAGAGATAGACTCGTCCATAATAATCATATTGCTACAAACATAGACTTATGAGGTCTTTAACGTGTTTTCCTACTTTGATACCTATTAAAAAAGCATGGGTCTAACAACCTCACCCAATATTTTGCTTAGCAATCTATATGGACTAACTCCAATATACTTACAAGAGAATCAACTAGACAGTTAGACTCAATCTTAAGAAAAGTATATCAAAGAGTTATATCTCAATTTCTCAATTCAATCTGCAATCAAACAAATAAGAATTTGCGAGCCCGATTGAATACAAGAGAAATAACTTGAACGGTACCAAAGACCAATGTTCAAGGATCAATAAATTTCAATCAACAACCAATGGTTAGATTTATAAATCGATCGATTCAATGCACAACCTATGATATTGCAATTATATAACAAAATATAATGCGGAAAATAAATAACACAGACACCATAAGTTTTGTTAACGAGGAAACTGTAAATGAAGGAAAACCATGGGACCTAGTCCAAATTTGAACACCACACTGTATTAAGATGCTACAGACACTAGCCTACTACAAAGATAACTTTGGTCTGGAATGTAGTTGAACCCTGATCAATCTCATAGTGATTCAAGGTACAGTCGTGCTCCTTACGTCTCTGATCCCAATAGGATATTATGCACTTGATTGCCTTAGATGATCTCACCCACAACTAAGAGTTGCTACGACCCAAAGTCGGAGACTTGTTAAACAAATCTGTTTCACACAGAAAAGTCTATTGAATTGATAAATATGTCTCGCACGGAAAACCCTACGAGTTTTTGTTCCGTCTTTTGATAAATCAAGGTAAACATGAACCAATTGATAACCCGAACTTATATTCCCAAAGAACATCCTAGTATTATCAATCGCCTCACAATAATCTTAATCGATTAACAAAACAAGATATTATGGAATCACAAACGATGAGACGAAGGTGTTTGTGACTACTTTTCTATCTTACCTATCGGAGATATAAATATCAATCCAATCTTACGATTGTACTCAATCAAGATAGAAACATCAAGATCATATCACGCAACTATAGATAAAATAGTTAGGTCTGACTTCACAATCCCAGTGAAGTCTTTAAGTCGTTAACCTAAAGGGTTTCGTGAAAAACCTAAGGTTAAAGGAGAATCAACTCTAGCTTATACAACTAGTATCACACGGGATGTGTGGGGATTAGTTTTCCCAGTTGCTAGAGTTCTCCTTTATATAAATTTCAAATCAGGGTTTGCATTCTAAGTTACCTTGGTAACAAAGCATTCAATATTCACCGTTAGATGAAAACCTGATTAGATTCAAGCTAATATCTTTCAACCATTAGATTGAACTTAGCTTGTTATATATAAATGAAATGTAACTCCATTTAGGTTTGAGTGACCGTACCTAAACATGTACACTTAGTCGGTTCAACAATAGTTAACCAATGGTTAGCCATATGAGCACTTTCATATCAACCATATTCATCTTTACCACAACTAGTTCAAATGACTCAAATGAACTAGTTATAGAGTTATTCAATTGCTTAGATATTATAGAAGTATACAACACACAATCGAAGAAAAATAAATTTTGATTCACTCGAATCGATTCATGAACATTATAGCCACGTTTTGCAAAGATTGCATTCCTTATTATATAAATGTTTTAGTTCATGAACGAATCGATTTTAGAAAGTAATCTAGTTAAGTATGCAAACGGGTATGCGTACTTAAGTAACCGTATTGAGTTTTTTTTTTTCACTTCAAACTCCAGCAGAAATTCACGGACGTGAACTTTCCTCTAGTATGCGTACGGGTACACATACTTGCCTGAATTTCTAACAACCGCCAGTACGCGTATTGTTCCCGGTTTTGGACTTTTACACAAATGTGAAAACACACTATGTTTATATCCAAAGATGGTTACATGTTCTAAACTCTCAATCATTGAAACTTTCTTAGAGGATGTTAAAATAATAGTTATTCACAAACTATTTTCATCAAAGTGAATTTCGAGTTATTGAAATAATCAACATGACTTTCGTCACGAGTAAAGATGAACTTAGATAAAGTGAAAGCTTATCATCACATATTTTGAGAAATAGATAAGACAAATAAACTCGTCTCGAAATAGCAAATGTGTATAATCGAAGTTTATATAGAAATATGACTTTTGTCTCAAAATAGGAGATAAATTAGATAGACTTTTGAGTGATAGATAAGTTCAAGTCTCCACATACTTTTTATTGATGAAGTTCCACAAGATCCCTTAAGTACTTCTTCGTATTCATTCGATGAACGCCTGGGAGTCTAAATCTCAACTACACTTACTATCTAATCTAATACTTAGCTATAAGTAGATTAGAAATCAAGACTTATAGTTTTGGAAACTAAACCTGACAAACAAGCTTGAGATAGAAACGCTTGTGAGTTCGACCGAGCAGTGCTATAACACTTATCTATCATGTCCTCTTCAAGTTTTTTCAGCAAAGATGATGATGTTTGGACTGTTCACTTTCCCTTTAAGAAAGTTCGTTTTGGTTCTTCTAATAATGAGACGTGTCAAGATACACGTGATTCATCCTATGCTGGAAATCCTACTGATTCTCATTTTGATAAACTCTCATTAACCATGAATCTTGTCTTGGAGCAAGTACGGGCGTTGAAGGGTAAACTAGAATCCTCCATCAAAGATAAACTTGATAATTATAGGGAATATGAGAAGGGTCTTCAAAGCATGATTTTCGGTTCTTGCTTAAATTAATTTTTTCTAGGAAACTTCTTATGAGAATTTATTCTTTTGTTTCTAGATTTATTTATTTAAATTCTAAAGTTTATTTGGAAGATGATTTTGCAATATTAATCTTTATTGGTTTTATATATTGCAATTTTTTTATGGGATATGTGTGTTTGCGTCCGTGAACTATGATTATCCCACATATGTCAAACGTTAAGCCTATTATGTCATTATGAAAATATTGATAAAGATATGATGAACTTTTGATTGCACATATTAAGTCTATTATATGTCTTTATGCAAATATTGATGAAAAATAGAATAAATCTTTGAATATTCCTCAGTATTGGTCTTTCCCCGATCCACTCTATGTGAAAGTACCGCGTGGCTCCGTAAGTTCTCTTATGTTGAGCATTTCCGATTAAATTAATCATGGGTTCTCTTGTGGTTAATTTAATTGAGTTTTCTAGATACAAATTCATGTTTCATGTGATTTGTTAATATCCAAAGAAATCCTTTTTTTCTTGTAAAAGTAAGGTCGCTCTTGTTGTTCTTTCGGGAATGACATTTTATGGGGGAGAGTTCTTAATTGAACTTGTGATTAATTGCAAAATCTTTGTGGGGAATGCGACTGTGGAATTTTTTTGGAGTTTTCTTGTATCCTTATAAACTCCTTGATGAATGCATTTAGTTTCGACGATTTGATTCCATCTAAGCAAAGTTGATATGTTTTATTTTAGTCATGAAGAATCTCTATGAGAATTTTATTATGATCCCACTAGTTTTCGTACCTTTGCCAATTTATATTGACAAAAATAGGGAGAATTAATATGTAGTTCACACTACAAATACAGATGGTTTACGGATCATTATGTAAGGGGGAGTGGTTTTCATGTGAGATGAAGTATATTGAATAAGGGGGAGTGTTACATATCACCATAGTATTGTTGTCAAAGTTGTGATACAATTGGACTTTGATGTGGTGTAATGATACTATGACACTGTATAACAATGATTGAGATCTACTATTTTCTCATTGTTGTAGCTACGGATCTTCAACAACAATGATGCTGAGTAGAACACGTTCAGAATCACTGGAGTACTTGGAAGTGATGAAGATTTCGAGTAATGTTGAAGAACCAAGGAAATCAAGCATTTGGATGAGAAGCTACAAAGTTTATTTATTTTGTAACCCATATATGTATTAATAGTTTTGTCACTAAAATTGACAAAGGGGGGGATTGTTGGAGCACTACTCGGTCGAATTCGAAAGCGTTGCTATCTCAAGCTTTTTGTCAAGTTTAATTGCCAAAACTATAAGTCTTGATTTCTAGTCAACTTATATATAGCTAAGTCTCAGATTAGGATAATAAGTGTAGTTGAGCATTAGACTTCATGGCGTTCATCGATTGAAGATGAAGAACTACTAAGGGGAGCTTGTATAACTTCATCAACAAAAGTTATGTGGAGACTGGAACTCATCTATCACTTAAAAGTATATCTACTCTATCTCCTATTTGAGACAAAAGTTGTATAGCTATATAGACTTCGATTATACACATTTGATATTTCGAGCTGAGTTTAACTCGCTTACATATTTCTCGACATATGTGTTGGTAAGCTTTCGCTTTAACCAAGTTCATCTTATATACTTGACGAAAGTCAAAAGATGATTATGTGAAAATCTCCTTGTAACATCTTACATGATTTGTGTGAGACATTTCGGGAACCATAGTATGCATACCTGTATGCGTACTGGTTGGTTATGGGAGTACGGGAACTTAGTAAGCATATCGGTATGCGTACTAGCGTGAGTTTCAAGCTCCGGAAATTAAACTGAGTTTTGGAAGGTATGCGTACCCGTTCGCATATTGGTGAACCCAAACTTGGTCCGACCACTTAGGTATGCGTACCCGTTTGCATACTTGAGTAGGTTATGTTCTAAAATCATTTTTTTCAAGAACTAATACATTTATATAATAAGGAATGCAATCTTTTGCAAACCGTTTCTATAATGTTCATGAATTGATTCGAGTGAATCAAAATCGATTTTGCTTCAATCGTGTCTTGTATACTTCAATGAGAATATGTGTCTTGTATACTTCTATGAGAATATAAACAATTGAGAAACTCTAGAAATAGTTTCATTTGAGTCATTTGAACTAGTTATGGTTAAGATGAATATGGTTGATAGGAAAGTGTCCATATGGATAACTTCGATTAACTATTATTGAGCCAACAAGGTGTACACATTAAGGTATGGCTACTCATATTTAAATGAAGTCACTTTTCATTTGTGTGTAACAAGCTAAGTTCGATCTAACAGTTGAAAGGTATTATTGAGTCTAAAAAGGTTTTCATATAATAGTGAATATTGATTGCTTTGTTACCAAGGCAACATTGATTGCAAATCCTGATTTGAAGACTATATAAAGGATAACTCTAGCAACTGGGAAATCTAATCCTCACACCTCCTGTGTGATACTAGTTGCGACTAGAGTTGATTCTCCTTTAACCTTAGGTTTTTCATGAAACCATGTAGGTTAACGATTTGAAAACTTAATTGAGATTATGAAGCCAGACCCAACCATTTTCTTTGTAGTTGCGTGTTCTGATCTTGCTGTTTTCTATCGTATTGAGTACTATCTTCTCTATGATTTTCTCGAGCTTTATTCTTTGATAGGCAAGATAAAAAGTAGTCACAAACATCTTCATATCATCGTTTGTGATTCCACAATATCTTGTTTCGCTACCATACGATTAAGTTTATTATGAGATGATTGATATTTCTAGGTTGTTCTTCGGGAATATAAGTCCGGTATATCAATTGGTTCTTCTTGTTCACCTTGATTTATCAAAAGACGGAACAAAAACTTCTAGTTATTTCTATGAGAGACAGATTTATCTATTCAATAGACTTTTCTGTGTGAGACATATTGGTTTATGAAGTCTTTGACTTTGGGTCGTAGCAACTCTTAGTTGTGGGTGAGATCATCTAAGGAAATCAAGTGCGTAGAGTCTTGTTGGGATTCAGAGGCGTAAGAAACGCGACTATATCTTGACCAGTGTGAGATTGTTTAGGGGTCAAATAAATTACAGTATGAAGTTAAGTTGTAGTAGGATAGTGTCTGTAGCATCTTAATACATCGTGGTGTTCAAATCTGGACTAGGTCCTGGGGTTTTTCTGAATTTGCGGTTTCCTCGTTAACAAAATTTCTGGTGTCTGTGTTATTTCTTTTCCGCATTATATTTTCTATATAAATTAAATATCACAGGTTGTGCATAAGTTCAATCAGTTTGTGAATCCGACCTTTGGGTTGTTGATTAAATTTATTGACACTTGGATATTGTTTTTTGATACAGTCCAAGTTATTTCTTATATTCAATCGGGCTCGCAAATTCCTATTTGTTTGATTGCAGATTGAATTGAGAAATATAAATATAACTCTTGGATATACTTTTCTTAAGATTGAGTCTGACTGTTTAGTTGATTCTCTTAAAAGTATATTGGATTTAGTTAATAGAGATTGCTAAGCGAAATATTGAGTGCGGTTGTTAGACCCCCATTTTTTTAATGTGTATATATATGTGCACGGTACGGACAAAATATGGAATTCTAATGGAAATAAAATTCTTGGAAGAGATGGACCGGTTTCTATATATTACCACATGTCAAAATACTTCCTTTTTTAATTCAACTCCAAAAAGGAAGACTTAAAGCAAAAGGAAAAAGAATTAGAGCTAAAAGAGGAAATTAGGGGAATTTGGATGAAATAAGGAAACTGATGGTTTTCTTTCTTCAAAATAATTCCTCCAAGCCATGAGAAAAACCATTCCATGCATGAGAATTCCCTCCTAATCCAATAGGAAGACACTTATTCTCTCGGTATTTTTTTTTCCAGAGGGATCAAAGTCGAAGAGAATTAGGGTTTTGACGAAAAATAACCTTAACTTCAAGAATTTGACGGAAAAGGGGATTTATTCTAAAATAGAAAGGACCGAGCCTCTCCCATTCTCTTGTACAGTTCTCTACACCTCTCTAAATCTCTTTTATCTCATTACTCTTCAACAAAATGAGCTCATAAGAGATTTTGACCAAAATACCGTTATATCGCAATTTTGAGTCTTTTCAAAGAAGAAGGCCTTAATACAGTCAACGATCGACCAAGCTCTCATATACTTATTCCAAAGGAATTATACACGTGAATATTAGGATTATGGAGTTATCTAAGTGTTCGAAGAAGAACGAGAGCAAAACAGAATCCAGAAAAGAAGAATTTCAGAGCAAATAAAGGGAATTTAGCTAAAACGGGGAAGTTTGAGTTCATAATATTCAAAACCAAGACCAAACATGCGCCTCTCTCCTCATATCAAGCCTTGACCATTCCTAAGGAATCTCATGAAGTATTTCATGTCAGAAAAAATCAGGCTCATATTGATTTTTGACGAAAATACCCTTGGTTTCAAAGATATGCATTTACTCTCGGAAAAGGGTTGTCTGATTAGTATAAGGGATTGAACGAGATCTCGGCATACAATGTGATAACCCCTCAACACGTATGCATGCCTACCAAGCCTCTTCAAGCATCTCCAGAGTGTCTAAAGGAGTCAGACGCGAATAAAAAGAGAAATTAAGGTTTAGGTGCAGTACAAGCCTGAATTTAGAATTTACATGGGATAGGGACTCCGAAACTTCAAAGGTAAGTGAAATTTATTCTAGGGTTTTTCCAACCTCACGGAAAACCAAGAATCCGCTCAAATCCCTCTCTTCCCCAAATACTCACTTGAACAAACACAGAAGCTCAAGGATACGCAAAAAGAATAAATTAGGGTTTTGTCCAAGTAAACCCTAATTTGCAAATCCCATTCGACCAAGATGGAAATTTCATCTCTACAAGACTTTATTCCCATAACACTTCCCAATCCGAGGGTCAATTCCAAGGTCAGAGTTACTCAAAAGGAAGAAGTTATGGTTTTGATCTAAGAAACTCTAATTCGCAAGTCTAGTCTCTCAAAACGGAAATTTTACTTCATCAAGTCTCAATTGTCATGCTGGTAATGTCTCCTAACATAAAATCCCATAAGGATCCAAAGTCCATAGTTGATTCGAAGTCCAGAATCAGAGCAAGCAAAGACTAAGCATCAATTCGGGGACCTCGCAAGTGGATTGTAATTTCATTCCTGAACAATTCGTAACCATTAATTCATAGAACAATCAAGGTTCTACTATGAGTAGTGGACTTACTATAGATGGTGAAAATTGGGTAAGGCGGAAAAGTGTCATTTCAAGACTATAGACAGAATTCAACTCTCACGGGAGAGATTAAGCCCTTGGTCCTCAAGGCACTCATAACCACGATTTCTAGTATACGTCCCCGCGAGACACTGCTGGTCGTGATGTCGTGACTCCTAGAGCATATCCTCGACGAGATACCTCTATTCACGTAGGTTCTGTAGAGCGTAAAATGTCCCCAGTGGACTTATGAACCAGAACAGACACAATCCCGGCATGTATTCGCGAGATGCATCTCGCTGATTGTGATTCCATGATTCCTAGTATACATCCTCGGCGTGATACTGGTTATGAAGGATCTGTAAATGCGTAAAAATGTCATTGGAGGACTTATGACCTAGAGCGGAGATATTCATGTCACCTGTAAGCACGACTCATATTAATTGAGATTAAGGAATGATTCCTAATACATCATCACGAGATACACTAGTCATATCTACTCTAGGATCTGACTCGACTTACCGAGGTTTCCGAATAATTCCTAGGACATCCCCGCGAGATACACTAGTTATTTTGTGTAATACCCCGATATTCGGCAGTGGTTGGCCGAATGGAATATAAGTAATGATTTTTTCCTTTCCTAACACCAAGGCCTTTTCAACACAATTGGCTCAGATTTGGCAGAGAACTCTGCAGTTAAGCGTGCTCGGGCGGGAGTAATCCAGGGATGGGTGACCATCCATGAAGTTTCTGCTGGATTACCGCAGCGATGCCCGTTGAAAACCCCATACTACCGGATATCCGCAGTGGCTAAGTAGGGATAATATCGGTGGAGGGACGGGTCATTACAAATGGTATCAGAGACGACGACGGGTCACCTGCCGAGGGTGGGAAGGTACGCTGGACGGGGTTGGTCCAGGTTCTTCTCATGAGGGGCATGGAACTTCAGAGATCTGGGCTTGCGGATATATTCTGGAGCCGAGGACGACTCCAATTTAAGGTGGTGGTATTGTAATACCCCGATATTCGGCCTTTTCAGCACAATTGGCTCCAGAGTTGACAGAGAACTCTGCAGTTAAGCGTGCTCGGGCGGGAGTAATCCAGGGATAGGTGACCATCCGGGAAGTTTCTGCTGGATTACCGCAGCAATGCCCGTTGAAAACCCCATACTGCCGGATATCCGTAGTGGCTAAGTGGGGATAGTATCGGTGGAGGGACGAGTCATTACATTCTTCCTCCAGGCCCTTTAGAAAGATTCCTAGAACATCCTTCTGAGATATATTGGTCATGTCGGCCCCATAAATATGTGCATAATTGACGTAGTGGCTAAGTGGGGATAATATCGGTGGAGGGACGGGTCATTACATTCTGCCTCCAGGCCATTTCGAAAGATTCCTAGAACATACTTCTGAGATATATTGGTCATGTCAGCCCCATAAATATGTGCATAATTGATTCCTAGCACATCTCTGCAAGATTCGCTTGTCAAAGACAAGTGAGCCAATGTCTCATGGTGTCATTAATCGTGCGTGCAAAGCATTTTCTCTCTCTAGGACGAGTCCCAGCTGACCACAGAGAGATTCTATTTCGTTTAGAAAATCTTCGTAGATATTTTGATCCATCAGTAAATCTCAGAGTGATTCAAATCTCTCTGCAAAATCTCGGAGAGATTCAAATCTCTCTGCAAAATCTCGGAGAGATCCAAATCTCTCGGGAAATCTCAGACAAGTATGAATATTCCCCATGATAAGCACGATCCTCATATAGGAATCAAGTCTTCTTTTCAGATTCTCCACACGAATTCTGAGGCATCTCATGCCTTTTTTCATGTGACTCATCCTTGTCATTCTTACAGATCGGGGAATATCTCTCTATCTTGTCCAAATCGGCTAAAGAGAATATTTCTCTCTCTCAACACATCATCACAAAGGCTGACTCAGCTTCACACAAATGGGGGGGGGGGGATAAAATTAGGGTTTTGGTCTAGCGGTCTACGACACGTGTTAGGAATACCCGACCTATTTATCACCGCATATGAGGAGTAAAGGCGGTGGAATAATGAGATAAACTCAACCTATTTTATCTTTATCTATTCCTGAAGAGATTAGAGAATTTCTCCGCACGGCACGGAAAGTAATCCTTATCTTCACCGAGAATTCAGATATAAATAAGTCATTTATTTATCCAAGCTACGATCATCTTTCTCATAACCTCTCAGAGCAATTCTAGGTTCTTCAAACCCTAGAATTCTATGATCTATCTCTTCATTTGCTTCCCTCCCTAAGACAATCCCTAATTTTTTTTCCTATGACTGAAGCATCGTTTTAACGGCCATTGTGCGTGGGCAAAGCCTGTTCATGCTCAACCTCCCGTAACTCACTTTCAGAAACCATAGAATCCCAGTTCTAGATTTTATCATATTTTAGGTAACTACATGCAGCCTATATCCTAGATAAAGGTGTAGAAATCAAAATAGGGTCTTTCTCAGGTTCAACTTCTAGTGCTAATCAGTAAATTCAGAAATTGATTTTCAAAGTGAAGGTGATGTACGAAAGAATAAGCGAACTAGAGATGATGCAAACCCTTACTCAGAAACCAATTATCAATCAATCCTAAATTCCCATATCAACCATATATATCAGATTGATGATACGTTTATTCAGAAAGTACTAATTCTGATAAAAATAGAGCTGGTATGGATCTATAGATGGAATGTCAATACAATGTTAAAGAAATGAAAATAACTGAAAACTCAACTACTCAAAATGGAAGCCTGATTACACAATATCAACAAGGAAGAGTTGCTGATTATCAGGTTAAAAACTTAACCCTAATTTTAGACTTCTTTGTTTTTTCTTATATCTAAAATTAGGTATTTCTGCTAAATTAGACTTGATAACTACTGTCTTTTTTTTATTTTACAATTCATTATTTTGCTAGATTTCTGGTCTTGTATGTTAGCAATTTAGTTAATCAATTGTTTCCAATCATGAGGTTTATTTCATGGAATGTTCATGGATATGGCAATAAAGATACTAGGAATCATGTTATAAATCTAGTTAGGACAAATGACCCTGATGTTATCTTTCTATCTGAAAAAAAAACTTGTTTTAAAAAGACGTCTTCTTTCATTGACCTCTGAAGTACCCAAATTCATTCATTGTTGACCCAATTGGCCTGTCTGGGGTTCTTTTTATTTTGTGGAAAGATGGATTGAATTTAGCAATTATTAGTTCTCAATACAATGTCATAAATTGTATATTTCAGTTTTATGGTAGATCAAAAGTAGGCTTTACTTGTATGTATGGAGCTTTACCTAATGGTAATAGAGATGCTCAGTGGAACTTTATTTCACAGAATAGGCGGACTACTCATCCTTGGTTATTATTAGGAGATATGAATTTGATTCTTAGTTTTACTCAAAAATATGGTGGTCATCCTCATACACAGTCTGCTCTTGATATATCTAGGGACTTTGTTAATGCTCTAGGAGTGTATGACATGAGTTCCTCTGGTAACATGTTCACTTGGATGAATAAAAGGCATGGCATTGAAATGATCCAAGAAAGACTGGATATACTTTTCCCCGAGTCTCATGTTTACCATTTAACACCTATTGCTAGTGAACATAGTCCCATAATTCTTGTTAGTTCTAGGAGTTCCAACTCTGGTAAGAAACCTAATAGATTTAATTAATATTGGCTTAGAGATCCATCTTGTAGGGATGTTGTGACTGATAACTGAAAGTCCAAAAATAACGGTTTTGCTGCTTTTAAACATGAAACTTCTCTCAAACAGGTTAGATATGCTTTAAGAGACTGGAACTTTAATTGTTTTGTAAACATTCGGTATAATATTAGTGAAATTAACAGGAAAATTGAGAATATGTATTCTCAGGGAAATGTGGATACCAATAATTCTGGTTTGTCTAATCTTCTTAAACAACTGTATTACTGGCAGGGGTTTGGAGAAGATTATTAGACAAAGAGCTAAAGACGACTTATCTAAATTTGATGATAGGAATACTAGGTATTTCCGTACTATAGCCAATTTCAGAAAGGAAAAAACTCATATTGAATCTATTAAGGATTATACTGGAGTTTGTCTAAC
The DNA here is from genome assembly GCA_023529315.1 of Papaver bracteatum. Taxonomy (NCBI): domain Eukaryota; kingdom Viridiplantae; phylum Streptophyta; class Magnoliopsida; order Ranunculales; family Papaveraceae; genus Papaver; species Papaver bracteatum. Next base: position 329,101 of record JAJJWX010002584.1, read on the forward strand.
TGATAGTCAGGAAATGGATAACAATATTATAAATCATTTTTCCTCTATTAGTAAAACCATTAATCCTAGTCACAATTCTATAAATTTTTACTCTGTGCAACCTTGTGTTACTGATAATGATAATGCTTGTTTGATGAAAATGCCCTCTAGTGAGGAAATCAAGAATGTGGTTTTCAATATGAAACCTTGGACCTCTCCAGGTCCTAATGGGTTTCCTCCAGGATTTTATCAGCAAATGTGGGATATAATATGAGATGATACTATAAAAATAGTTCAATGTTTTTTTTTCAAGGAAAGTTCTTTTAAAAGAAAACAATCATAATTTCATTTCTTTAATCCCTAAAGTTGACTGTCCTAATACTAATGTGGATTATAAACCAATTAGCATATGCAATACATCTTACAATATAATATCAAAACTTCTTGCTAATAGGTTGAAACCTCTGCTGTCTAATATCATTACTCAGTTTCAAGATGCTTTTGTCCAAGGTAGGATTATGACTGATAATATTGTGATTGCACATGAATTAGTTGATACAATGAAGAAACGTAAATCTAAAAAAATGCCTACTAGCTCTTAAATTAGACATGTCTAAGGCTTTTGATAGGATAGAGTGGTCCTTCCTACATGACTATCTTAAAGATTTATGGTTTTGTGATGACTGGTGCCACTTAATTAATCAGTGTGTGTCTACAATTTCTTCTATTATCTTGCTTAATGGTGCTCCTGAAGCCCAATTCTGGCCAACAAGAGGTCTGAGACAGGGTGATCCCATGTATACATATCTCTTTATCCTCTGTATGGATGTCCCATCAAAAAATTTACTTGATGTTGAGACTAAAAAGCTTCTCAAAGGTATTAAGGTTTCTAAAAATGCTCCTAGTATATCTCATATCTTTTTTGTAGATGGTTGCTTGATATTCACCAAACCAAATACTAAGGAGGTAATTAAGACATCTTAATACCCTTTTAGATAACTTTAGTAAAGCTTCTGGTAAAACCATTAATTTTGATAAATCTGCTATGGCTTTTAGTACAAAAATTGATAATTAGGTTAAGAATGCAATTACTTAGATTATGAATATCAAAAATATGACCTTACAAGACAAGTATTTAGGGGTTCCTCTCCTGCTACAACATGATAAGAGTCAGTCTTTCTCTGGTATAATAGAAAAATTTGATGGTAGTCCATCTATGTGGAAATCTAATCACTTTAATCATCCAGGTAAAACTATTCTAGTCCAAACTGTTCTAGGGTCCATAGATTCCCATCAGATGGTTGTTTTCCTTATGCCTAAAAAAATAACTGCCATAATATATAATATCCAAAGAAGATTTTTTTGGCATAAGGATATCAATGGAAGAAAATGGTATCCTAAATCCTGGTTTGTTGTAGCTAGTCTGAAGCATCAAGGTGGTTTGAACATTAGAAGATCTGCTGAGTTTAATAGAGCTCTCCTAACAAAATTGGCTTAGATATTAGTTACTGAAAAAGATGCTTTGTGGGTTCATATTATGGCCCATAAATATTTTCCTGATTTTAATCCTTTATCTGACTCTCTAAATAATAATGGTTCTTGGATTTGGAAAGGGATCTGTCAAGGATTGGAGATAGTGAAAGCCCATTATTGCCCGGAAGTTGCTAATGGTAAATATATCAACATATGGAAAGATATCTGGGTACCTAGTTTAGGTAATAATGTTCCTTATAATATGTCATCTAGTAGAATTACTAAAGTCTCTCAACTTATTGATAATGATATTGGAATCTGGAACCTTAATATGTTGAATACTTTATTCCCAAATGACATTGTTGAGCAAATACTGAGAATTAGGTTACCAATGATAGGTAATGACCATGTTAGATGGATGGGAACTAGAAATGGTTCATTTACTATTAAATCTACTTATAACATTTTGTTACAGGAATCTCAAGGGGGGAAAAACTTAAATATACCCAATTTCCCATGGAAAAGGATGTAGAAAGTTCAATTACCCCCTAAAATTTTACATTTCATATGGAGAATCATGCATGATTTTTTAGCTACAAGAGATAATTAAACTGAATAGAATGGTTAGTAATATTGATGCCATTTGTCCTCTATGTAAGCATATTGTTGAATCCTTTCATCATTTGTTTCGTGACTTCCATATTTCTCAGAGACTCTGGTTTGTTCGTGATCATACTCTGGTTGGTACACATACAAATATAAATCTCCGTAATTGGTTATCTGATATGTTTACTACTTACAATATTTGGGATCTATCAGTGCAAGAATTTGAGATTAATATCATGTATACTTATTAGGGACATAACAATGAAACAAAAAAACAAAAAAACAAATTTAATTACCGAAAAATAAGCGACTGAAACTGCTGGAAACAAATTGACGAAGAAAGCACCATATGTCCAAGAATAGTACACATGTACACCTCAAGAACAAGTAATGTTTTTACCCCAACAAAACAAATGTGACCAGGATATAATTGTTTGTTATAGTATATGTAAGTAATAACACAAACTATTATGAACTTAACACCAAAATTAACAAAGGAGACAAACATGCAAAACTCTAGGGATAATAGCTTGTTGTAAGTTAAGTGAAATGGGAATTTCAACATGATTTTATAGGTGAACCAAGGAGGTGAATTAAATGCATAATTATGTGTGAAATTGTGTTGCAAAACAATCAAAAGCAGGGAAGAAGTTATTCCATTTTTAATGCACAAGTAATGATATAAAAAAAAATTAGTAAGAAAATCAAGCATTACAGGTCATAACATAGAAGAAGAGAGTACACAAAAAAATAAAGTAGATGATCCAACAATACACATTGATATGTACTGGAGGAAAAAATATACTAAAGGAAAAGGTGTATGATCCTACATTTCATATTGATCCAACAGTATGTACTGAACGAAAAAATATGTGATCGAAACAAAAACAAATAAATCAAAGATAAATTTAACAAAAATAGTGAAATCAAACCGATCAAAGAAAGAAAGAGGAGTAATCATCACTTTAATCAGACAACCTCCATTTTACAGCATTGAATATCATATCCTGATGAAGAAGAAGATTAAAAAAATTTAAACAAAATCCAAAGTTGATGAATTGTATTTTCGTCTTCTACTTATTCATGGATCTATTCTTGAATCTTATTCTTCTTCACCATCACTTGCTTTTCTTCTTTTTCTCATCCATCGTAGAAGATCAATCGAGAAAAAAAACAAGAAGTGTGAGGACATAATAGATAGGGCTCAATCAACATAGCATGTGTATATGTTTGGGAGTGTTATAGGGCCTATGGCCCATGGATGTGCGGTCCATTAGATGACTAGGTTTTCCCCTTACATGTATATAAAGAACATTATGTGTATGTAATATATGATGATGCCTCTTTATCAATAAGAAATTCTTCTCCTTCTTTAATTGTTACTCTAACACGTTATCATGCACGAAGCTATACCGCAAAGATAGATTGGATCAGTTAATTTTTTTTTTCCATGGATGCCTTACCAGGTATTTTTTTTAAACAAAGAAATTTCGTTTCGCAGTATATATTAGGGTTCCAAGAAAGCATGTTTATCAAACATAGAGATTTTACCGTTATATTTTCATGAAAATTTAGTATGTTCTACCCAATTAGTCTTTATTCAGTATTTTAAAATTTAAATCAAGTCGGAATATGATGCAATCTCCAAATTATGATTTTAGTAGAACTGTCTTCGTTCAGAAAACCCTAATTATAACAGCGTCGAAAAACCTAGGTTTCATATAATTTTAAACGTTGGATTATTCTGTAATTTTTATATGCAGTATATGTTATCCTTATGGATATACTGTAAAAATTGAATAAAGATCCAACCATGGAAAGTACTCAAAAGTACGCGATATTTCCTGTTGTGTCCACAGAAACGTGAATCAGAACAGTCATACGGCGTCATAAATATCTTTTTATCGAGCCATTGGATGTCTTTGAAATTTTAATATGTTTGTTAAAATACTGTGATGAATCTACTTTAAAAATGTCATCATGATCGGACGATGATAGATTTATCTGTCGATCAGAACAGTTGAAAGAAGAATTTTTAACGATATGTTTTGGGCTCATATGCTAATAGTTTCGAACTTATTATCAATGGGCCTGAATATTTCATATATAATGAACCATATATGTTTATATTCATTAACCATGACCTTGTCAAACCCAATGGACCGGGTCTTGACCAAATAGTTGACCAGACTTTGACTAAACCAATTCGTCTCTAATTTGACCTTTTGAACTCAGAAGTACTTGAACACCATTAAAGAGTCTATGATGTGGAAGTTTGTGTGCACAAGTACAATACTTTCATCATAAAAATCTTCAACTTGTAAAGATACAACTTTCAAAGAGGAAGCCATACCTTCAACATTTCTAGGGCGAAGGAAGTTTGTCAAAACATTCATTTCCCCCAAACTTGAATGTTCAGTGGGATGTAATCCACTTGTTAGACTATAATGAGTCAATAAATTTGACAATGATATGTTGCAATTAAAAGCACACCTCACATTTTGTGGAAAGATACTCATAAAAGTTTCCATGAGTTAGAGATGTAATTCTTGCTCCAGTAGTAATGGTACAAAGTAAATGTATATACCTATAATGGGACAAAGATGTAATTCTGACTCATACCAAAGAGAGTTGCAAATCTTGGTATAAGCATTTTACTGAGAATGATACAAGCGTTATAATGCATGTATCATATATTAGTAGTCAACTACAAGAGATATAGGGAGTTTAAAGGAAAATGAACACACTATATTCTTGGTGAAGGTCATGCCCTAGACATCAACATTAATGGAAACAAGAAATTTTCCAAGTCAATACACTTACCCATTTTTTTCTTACCTTTATTCAATCGAATTCGTATGGTTACATTCTATATTTTGATCCTAAAATATTGTCTACATGATAATTTGACATATATTTCATTAGCTAATATAAAGAATTTTTTTTTGCGAAGAATTAAATTCATTGTCTGCACTTATGGAATGAAAAGTATATCATTTTCATGAGATTGAAATACTCTAAAGAACTTGAGATATACTCAAAAGTACTTGAGTTATAAGGATCATTCATACAATATGATGAAAATCATCTTCATAAACGGTAACACTCTAAAGTAAATGAGATAGATTTTCTTTTGTTATGTAATAAGGTCACACCATTTATTACACGAAAATCTTAAGGAATTTAAATTAGTTGTGAACTATTTCCTTATAATGCGACTACAAGGATTGGATCATCGGGCGCAGCATTGCTCAAAATTTGTTTTTTCGATAGAACAAAGACGTCGCAAAATATCTAGATGTACCGAGAGATAATCACACCTTGTTAAATTCACAAGTAAACCGTGCAAATGGATATCATATGGAGAATCACAATGATGAGAATGTAATTGATTGCATATTTTATAGTCTCTAATATATTTGGAAGGAACTATATTTTAGAGAAACTAATGAGTCAATCTAGTGCAATGTAATTCACTATAATATTTGGATTATTGAATATCCATATTGACTCCGACGATGAAATGTTGGGAACTGACTCATACAGGCTTTGGGCATAACCATAAAGAAACTTTGGTTGTGACATGATGAATATTTTGAAGGGTTATTTGGTTTTTGGTACTCAGGTTTTGACCCAAACCTGGGTTTGGTCTAACATTTGTCCAGCCTTTGCGTTTGGTCTAAAGACCAACGTTGACCTGCGTTGACTCAGTTAATGATGACGTGTTTAACTATTTGACTTGGTTTATTTTTTATGCCACCCTTTAAATTATTATATATTCAGTACCATGGGCTCCAAAAAATGATTCTTCCCCCTTTTCTTCTCTTCTCCTGCTGCTGCCTTAAATTGTTCAGGTAAGAAAAACTCTGTAAACCCTTGCTAACAAATAAATATAAGGAAATTCTTGCATTATCAAAGAACTTTTCCAATAATTAGATATGGAGTATTAGGTTCACATTCAGAAGGTCCTTTGGAAACCCATAACAAACTGCGCAATTAACAAAGCAAGATAGCTCAACAAGATATATATGTGAGATTAATAATTTACGATCAGCCTAAAGAATAACATTGATAAGGCGTGTATTTACTAATGATCATGAGAATGAAACCATAACATACGTATGTACTGACTTCTTAAACATCTCATCTTCTTAACCCAAAGCTTATCATAAACATACATCAAATAATCACCCAAAGCAGAAATTGAAACATCGAACAGTGTACTCGAATGATCACCTAGAAGAATCCCATGTAGTGGAATATCATTGAACATCTCATCTTCCGAATCGAAGGCCAGGACTTTTCAATTTTACCTAAAGCCCTAAATTGAATCTTGATATCTTCAATTTTTGATTAAAACAAAAGTTGATTATAACCCACTACAATTCAATCAGAACACATTAAAACCCATCAACCAATTTTAAGAAAACCCTTCAACATCAATGTGTTCTTCAAATCTCCACTAAATTTATCTTACCTAAGTCTGATTCATATGATTTACCCGTTTTTGAATCCACTATGATTCACATAAGCTTGATCTTCATAAATTCACCGAACTAAGTTACTTTCCAGAACCCAAACGAATTAAAATATCTAAAATCAGAGCTCCTTGAACAGGTAGATCATAAATAAAAAGCAAAAGATAAATTGGTTTTGATCTAATGGAAAAGGATTAGGATTCAGGATTTGGGAAAACCAAATTGGGGAAAATAAATTCGGGTAGAAAGGAGATGAAGATGGTTTTAAGATTTTGGGGTTTTGTCTGTGATGAAGAAATGAGAGATACATATGGTTTTAATGGATATCTCGGTTAATTAAAATAAATTGTTAACTATTTAGACGGATGAAGATCTAATCTGGATCGTCCATGTATATGATGGGCTGCAAAACAAAATTTATCAATTTTTGGGGCCATGCTAGTGAATACATAATAATTTAAAGGGTGGCATAAAAAATAAACCAAGTCAAATAGTTAAACAAGTCATCATTAACTGAGTCAACGTAGGTCAACGTTGGTCTTTAGATCAAACGCAAAGGCTGGACAAATGTTAGACCAAACCCAAGTTTGGGTCAAAACCTGAGTACCAAAATCCAAATAACCCTATTTTGAAACAACTCATACAAATACCAATTTATTTGAGTCAACGAAAATGAGAAAAAGATTGACAAAATGCCAAGTGACGGCATATCTCTCAATAAGTGTTTTCTAAAGTACTAGATGCATAACCCCCCTTCCCATTATGCTTTTAAGTAATAGATCATATCACTCATTTCACAAAGTCTTTAGTAAAACAGAATCGGGACCATCCAAAGATGCAAATGGTAAAACAAAAATTACATATATTAGAAAAGAAAAAAAGGCGAGGTTAAATTTAGAAAAATATTCATGCAGAATGCGGATCATTAAAGTGACTTATGGCTCTGGTGAATGTTTTGACATTTTGAACTATTAAATAGTTCCCAAGAAGTTTTGCGTTTGGAAAACTACTAGCACATATTATACATATAAGGGATCACCACCCCTTGAAAATGCTATCTAGTGCACATCAAAAGGACTTGATGGTTATTGCATGTTTAATAGGATAAATGTAGAGCATCATATACCCCATGGTCTCGTAAAGGCTATCATCAAAGGTTACAGATGGTGCCTAAGGCATGCTTATGCGTACAAACCTACCTTTAACTGCTTGGGGAATATGCAATATTACACGCATCTTCACTTATTCATTTCAGACCCACAATTGGTTAAACATTCTTTGCGTACAAGTTGGTAACTGGACATAAACCTGACATTTTTTTGTTGTTACGCAATTTTGGTTGCACTATATATGTGCCCTTACGACTCCACATAGTACTATTATGGGTCATCAGAATGATCAAGTGACTATGTTGGACAAGAATTTCCAACAATTATCCGCATTTTTAAAACCTTTGGCAGGAGATCTCTTACCGCTAGATTTACGGGTTATAATTTTGATGAGACAATCTTCCCGTCGTTAGGGGGAGATAAGAAAAAATATTTTCTAAGGGAACGACAAGAATTTTTGTGGTGTGTTCCCACTGTGACTCATATTGATTCTAGTACTCCACAAATGTAAATGTGAAGTGACAAAGAATAATCGATTTTCAGAATGTACATTGATGCCGCTAAAGTGATGAGATCACACATACCAACTGGAAACCTACCTGTAAGGTTACGAATCCTCAATAAGGGATATACACCATAGATAAAAGTGTTGCAACTACACTTAGTGGAAGTGTGGTTGAGTTCGTGGCTCCATAAAGCAAGATGGAGAGACCACAAGGTTTGATCAATGCTTACTTAGAAAGGAAGTAAATGAGTAAGGCACAACCTAATTTGTATCATTAATGAAATCATCGCATCTGATTGTATTTGACTATGTCTATGAATCAATACTAGAGGGAGCTCCGAAGTTTAATGATTTCAGAGAATAATGAAATCCTAAAGGATTATGAGAACACACACGAGTCAATGGAAAGATCATGCGAGCATATTAATGACTATTTTTATATATAGTTGCTCAAGAAAATAGAGAACGACGAGATCAAACTATGGTTCTTATTATATAATGTCAAAGAAGAGCATATTTAGTCTATACAATCCAGGAAAAACTTGGTTCGTTGAAAAATATACATGTATTTTGTGTGGTCGTGCTAACCAACCAAGTGTAAAGCCTATAGGACATACATGATTATTTGTCACCAAGCGCAGTGAGAAGAATAAAGTCTTAAATTATAAAGACTCTCCTTGTGGCTAGAGTTTCTTACAAAGCCCTGTAATTGTCCTCTAGTAATGAACGTTATAGCGTTCCGCTACTTAGTTAGCTTGGTAATTTCAAAAGGACTTGAAATGCAGCATATGTATATGGTTGTTACATATCTCTGAAATAATCAAGAGATAGTAAATATTTACAAAAGTAATTGATAGCCTTTTTTTTCCCAAATCAAGTGACTCTAAACCACAAAGTACGTTTACAGTTAGATAGAAAACTCACTTATAGATTAAAGTAATCAGGCGGATGTGGTATACCCTTCTAAGTGGCTATTTGATTTGGAGGGGATAGACAAGTAAGTTAATTTTCCTTGCATATTCACAAGAAAGTTCCTGATTTGGAATTGTAACTATCTATGTCGATAGTACAGACATGATGAGTACTCTTGATGTAATAAGAGACCATAAAAGCTATTTGAAATCGGAATTTGAGATGAAAAATATGGGAAAAGCTCGATCGAATACTGAGCTTGTGGTATGTTATTCCACCAGTTTGCATATGTCTAAAGTTGTTAGGCAATTTAACAAAGACATGCATCTTGATAGCACTTCCATGATTAGTTGAAGTACAAAATAAGTAAATGACCATTTTGTCTAAAGAACGATGACGAAGATGTGTTGGGATATGAAATTTCTCCTATCTAAGTGCAATAGACGCATTGTTGTACTTAGTATAATGTACTCGACCAAATATTACATCCTCAGTGAACTTGTTGGCTAGATATAGCTCAGCGCCAACACAACGTCATTGGAATGGTATAATGAATGTAATCATGTACTTAAAAGTAACCATTGACATAAATTTGTTTTATCCCTACAAAGACATAAAAAAAGGAATGCTAAAGGAACTGCAATCCAAAGGTTGTTGATTATGAAGGAAAGATAATATCTTCTCCAAAGAAAGTAATCAGGGGGAGATATGGTAGACTATTTTCTAAGTCATTACCAATATTCATTTTCGAAAAGTACATGACTAAAGGAACTGTCTGGAAAAACTCTGAAAGTAATCAGGGGGAGATGACGACATCAGAGGGAGGATCCAAGGATATGAGGTCGACATATTTTACTTCGAAATTGAAGTTGTGTTGTACCCTTTTTCAATTCGATCGAGAATAGTTTTTCCCAAAGGGTTTTGTTACTCGACAAGGTTTTTAGCGAGACAACACTAAAAACATCAAGTATGTTGAATGTTGAAGACATAACGATCATGTTGATATTACTGAAAATATCTGAATCAAAGAAATGAAACGCGATATTCTATTAAGCAACGTAACTTCCAGAATCAACAACATGATCTTATAAACATTCAAGTCACCAAAGTAAAGTGTGATAAACTCCTTTTGACTAAATTAGACTAATAAAACTTGTCTGAAATTAGGGGGAGCATCTAGTGGTGTATTGAACTATTTTCCTTCACCGAGGTTGATTTTTCCCATATGGTTTTGTCACTCGGCAAGGTTTTAATGAGACAACGACAAACACCGGGAATGTAATTTCTCATCTATGGTTATTGTCTTTCCCACGAGGGTTTGCTGACTTAGGAGCTGTGAAGCAACTAGTCAACTTCAACGGAGCAAAGTGATCATATGCAGCGGATCACCTTTACTTGCATCTGTCATGTTGTACTCTTTTCCCTTCGTCAAGGTTTTATCCCACTGGGTTTTCCTTGTCAAGGTTTTAATGAGACAACATATATGCATCCAACTATGTTCTAAGTTTACTTAATATTGTACTCTTTTTCTTTAGTTCATGTTTTGTCCCTCTAGGTTAGCCTGACGAAGTTTTAATGAGGAAATTAACTTAGACTCGTCTATCTTTGAAGATCGTATTTCATGTGATGAACTACATGTAAAGTACGAGACAACATGTGAAGTACTACATGTGAAGAGATGTACCAAGGTTCTATCCCACTGGGTTTATCCTTGTCAAAGTTTTAGTAAGACAATTGATTTCGGCAAAGTCATCAAGGAGACAACGATATTTGAAGAACTACATTCGAAGCACTACATTTGGAGTTCCATTGTTGAACCGCACAGGGTGGTGGTGGTGGTGGTGGGGGGTTATAGGGCCTATGGCCCATGGATGTGCGGTCCATTAGATGACTAGGTTTTTCCCTTACATGTATGTAAAGAACATAATGTGTATGTAATATATGATGCCTCTTTATCAATAAGAAGTTCTCTTCCTTCTCTAATTGTTAATCCAACATGGAGAGGATATTTCTAGTTTTTTTTTTTTTTTTTGAAAAAAAAGTACATAATAACAACCCTCATACATTTTTGGTACTGAGAATAATATTTTTGGTCCAAAAACATCATCGATTAAATTAACCATCTCTAATGGGTGGACTAGACCTTAAGTTGGTCCTTAAAACAGGATCACTATCAATTTCTAGATTGTGTTGATTATAATATGACTACACCCAGGGTTGGAGTCAGCCCATTGCAATGGTTTGCACTTGCACCCCCAGCTCAGCTAGCTTTAAAGCTTAATTTGGGTCCAACTAAAGATTTAAGTCAATTTACAAGACTAATTTTGCTTCTTTGCACCCTTAAAAAAATTTGCACCGCAAAACAAATTTTGCACCCCCAACTTAAAAATCTTGGCTCTGCCCCTGAGTACACCCTACACTATATAATCCGATTAAAGTTCCACGCCTTACACCCAATAAAAGCTACATGTGAGGGGCTTTGTTGAAAATAGACCAACAATGTTCGGGTTTTCTTGGTTTCTTCATTTAATAAGTCTTGGGCAATTTCCAATCACCAAGTGGTCTGGTGGTTGGCATGCTCCCTCCCACTGCAGAGGTAGGGGTTCGAACTATGTAATTGCAGAAATCCACTTCAATTTAAGGAGTTTGGATGTAATCTAGGGACCACTAGTTTAGGGCATAAAAAAAAAAGTCCAAGGCAATTAACTATATCTTTGAAAGCCGGTTTTCAAAGTTAATTAGGTACATACACGGGTGACGGTTTTGTGTTTTGACATTTGGAACTGAAATCCACAAAACCTAATCTCTTCTAACATCTAACATGTTTTTTTTTTTTTTTTTTTGTGAATCTTATGGATAAGGGCTATGAGACGTGTTAAAGCTTCCCAAAAAATTAGAACAATAAAACACGCTAGTAGCAAGATTGCACGTAAAAAACACGCAAATGCTTCATTTATATTCTCATATAAATGTTCCTTTCAAGGTTGAAAAACGCACAATTCAACAGTTTACAAAAACAGCTATTGTACAAGTTTCTCCATGGATTTTATGAGTATGCATGGTGATGTGTTTCTTTTTTTATTAATTGCCTCTTTGAAAAAACGCGCTCAAATGTGATTGTCAGTTTCTTATAAACTGTCGAATCAATAAAATTGGACTAGAAAATATAAGGGATCCTAGCCTACTTTTATTTGGATTTTTGTCAAATTGTTTACTTTTCTATGGTCCAATACCATGGCATGGATCGAGCACAACCAAGTCTTTATTACCAGACCAGATACGTGAATAACATGAGTTCCGAAATGACTAAAGATGTTTCAGTGGTAGGTTGGCATTGATTGTGGCCAGGCAATTTATATTGACCTTTATTCAAAGAGATATGCAAGTCAATTCTTATGCTACATGTATGGCAAGAATTCAACCTACATAAAGTGCATTCATATTTCAAATTGACATTTCAATTAACGTAAGCGAGTCCTACCATCACCGGACTGATTGCGAAACAGTATAATGAACATGCAGTCTTTACCAACAGATTTCACATCCATTTACATGTATCTCAGTAATTACAAATTTAACGTTTTTCAAAAATACATATTCATTATGCACTCAAATAAGCAGCCGCCGTAATTTTAGTCAAAGACGTAATGTCTGCTTTTATAAGCAGTTTATCTAAAACGGATCAAATGAGAACAAAATATAACTAAACAAGGATAATATAATATCAAAAAAAAATATTAAAAATCTTTGACATTCTAGCAGGCTACAGTGCTACACATGAAAGAATAGTACTACGTAGTAGTCCTTCACATAAAAGCTGAGCCTATAAATAAAGGCAATGATAAAATATGTGGAACAGAACAAATTTAAGATGGAGAGATATTCTATAGTTTTGATATCAGTGTTATTTTTCAGTTTTTCATTAGGAACAACGTCAATTGATACTGGCAAATTTCTTGAATGCCTTAAACTCCATTCTAAGACAGGTTTCATACCAATTTATACACCCAACAGTTCAAGATTTTCATCAATATGGACGTCAACTGTGCACAACATTAGATTCATAACATCTACCACTCTAAAACCCGAGTTTATAATTCTTCCTTCAGATGAATCCCACGTTCAAGCATCTGTGATTTGTTCTAAGCAACATGGAATCCTGATGAAGATTCGAAGCGGCGGCCACGACTACGAAGCTTTATCTTCTATATCTGATGTTTCATTTCTAATTCTTGATCTGTCTAATCTCCGGTCAATTAACGTCGATGCTGAAAACAAAACTGCATGGGTTCAGTCTGGCGCGCTTATGGGCGAGCTTTATTACAGAATTGCAGAGAAAAGCAAAACTCTTGGGTTTCCTGCGGGGGTTTGTCCTACTGTAGGCGTTGGCGGATTGTTTAGTGGTGGTGGGTACGGTACTTTGTTAAGGAAATATGGACTTGCAGCTGATAATGTCATTGATGCTCAAATAGTCGACGTTAACGGGAGAATTCTCGATAGAGACTCCATGGGCGAAGACTTGTTCTGGGCGATTCGAGGAGGTGCTCCAGGGAGCTTTGGCGTCATTCTTTCCTGGAAGATCAGATTGGTTTACGTCCCACCAACTGTGACCGTTTTTAGAATAGAGAAATTGTTGAGAGATGATAAGGGCTTGACTTCACTAGTACACAGGTGGCAAGAAGTTGCGCACAAACTTCCTCGAGAGCTCTTTATTAGAGCTGGCATAGCTCCGGTGGGCACCAACGAACGTAGAACGATTAAAGCTTCATTCATTTCTTTGTTTCTTGGAGATACTAAGACTCTCGTACCTGTGATGAAAGAGGGATTTCCTGAACTGGGTTTAGAGAGTAAAGATTGTACCGAAATGAGTTGGATTCGATCTGTACTCTGGTATGCTAATATGCCATACAACGGAACTCTAGATGTTCTATTGAATAGGACTCAATCAAAGAGGTTTGCCAAGGGGAAATCTGATTATGTGAAGACGCCCATTCCGATAGCCGCATTGGAAGGGGCTTGGAAAATATTAAAGGAAGGAGTTCGACCTGTAATGACAATGAATCCTTATGGTGGAATTATGGATGAGATTGCAGAGACTTCGATCCCTTTTCCACACAGAAGTGGAACTATACTTCAAATCCAGTACTTGACGATATGGACAGAGCCAGGGCCAGAAGAAACTGAAAGGCGTATAGATTGGATGAGAAAGTTTTACGAGTATATGGCTCCATACGTTTCTAAGTCGCCGAGGGAAGCGTACGTCAATTATAGAGATATTGATTTGGGTGTGTCGAGAAATGGAACTGCAAACTACTTGCAGGGTACTGCATGGGGAAGTAAGTATTTCAAGAACAACTACAAAAGATTAGTTCAAGTTAAGAGTAGAGTTGATCCAGATAACTTCTTTAGAAATGAACAAAGCATTCCTAGTAATGGATTATTATGAAGAAAATTAAAGAAAATAGCACAAAAGTAGTAGATGTAAGCATATAAGGTAGATGGTTATATTCTTTCTCTTTTACTTTTCATTTCATGTATTCATAAAGAAAAGTTGGTCTCTTCCACAACAAACAAAGTCACCCAGCCAGTGCTCCGTCAATCAAGCAAGTTACTGTATACAGAATGAGCTTAAAATGCATTTGTAGGTTCAGGGTATTCAATGCTGTAACATCAATATGTAAAATATTAAATATTATACGTAAATAAAACTTGGGTTAGGAAAAAAATTCCGAAAATGTACTAGTCATACACAAAAATATATAAAGGATTACATTTGTTTGGATTTTGGATGGAAATCGGATGTTGCATGGAATTTTCGGATTCGGATGCACTATGCAAAAAAGACTTATCAACATGACTAGTACAAAGATGAGAAACAAAATATCCTAAAATCAATGACCCAAAGGTCAAGTAAACTCACAAGTTGAAAGAGGCAAGAGTTGAATGAATGCTACCGACATTTCGTGGGGGGCAATGTTTGCCTTTCATTAACATCCGTGACTCTTTGCCAACCTCAATGATTGTCGAGGAAACTTAACTGTTTGCCAGCCTGCAACTCATGAATTCGGCATTTCCAGATCTTTCAAAATAAGTTCAAAGAAGAAGTCACAATTATGAATAAACATAACAAATCAAGTTATACCGTACTTGTGGTTCTCTTGTTCATTGTTTTCTCATAAACTTCATTAGAAAATGATGAAGAATTCACTGAATGCCTTGCACTCAATTCTGTATCGGTTTTTACTCCAACCAGCTCAAAGTATGCGTCAATTCTGCAATCCACTTTGCACAACATTAGGTTCTTAACTCTAGTACTACCACTGGGAAACCCGAATATATAATTACTCCTTGGGATGAATCTCAAGCTCAAGCAGCTGTAATTTGTTCTAGAAGACCCGAAATTCAGATCGAAGTCCGTAGTGGCGGGCGCAATAGTGAAGGTTTGTCTTCTGTATCTTATGTCCCATTTAAAAGTTTCTACTAAAAAGGGAGAAAACACAATAAAAGCTTCTTTCCCCTCTTTGTTTCTTGGGAATTCTGAGAAACTACTAACTTTGATGAATGAGAGATTCCCCGAGCTTGGTTTGGAGATATTGTACCGAAATGAGTTGGATTCAATCAGTACTTTAGTTTCTCCACTGATTTTTCCTTTGAGAAAATAAAGAGATATTTTTACTTTAGGTCACATAAAAGTTAACTGAGTTGCGTTTGGTCACGAAAATATTTTAATTAGAGTTTGGGTCACAAGACCATCATTGACCTTCTTGACCGTTGATATATATATATATATATTTTTTAGCTGTAATTAAATATCCTCAATTAATCAAATGAAATGAATATGGAACGAATTAGCAGACCAGATGACAAATAGAAGAAGAAATTGATAGATAGAATAGAAGAAAACTAGGATCAAAGGAGAATTCTGGGTTGCACGGACGCTCCATTTTTTGTGTCGTGTCCGCGTCCGACGCGCGTTTGACACTGACATGACGCGTGTTCGACGCATCAATTTGCGCGTCCTGCGCGCGTCTTGTTTGGACGCACCGATGACTCGGATTTGAAGAATTTTTTTTCATTTTCATTTAAACTTCTTCCATTATTTTTACTATTATTAACTAAATGAAGAAAGACGTACATTTAGATCAATCATTTAGGTATTTATTAAGATTTGTAATTGGAAATGACATCACGTATATCGTTTGTTGGGCATGTGTTGTTTTAAGAATGCATTTTGATAGTGCCATGTGTCTAACAATGATTGATTGCTTGACCTTTGGTGTGTATAAACAAACGATCTCTTTTTTTCTTTTGAAATTCATACACATAACATAATTTTCTAATTTTTAGGATCGAAACACTTAACTTTGTTGTATAAATACATGATTGTATATATAAATAAAATATGTATATACATGTCCGCGTCCTAATTTTTTGAAAATTTTGTAGTGATTGTATATATAAATAAAATATTATATATCGCGTCGCGTCAATTTTTGAGAATTCTTTGCAACCCTTTGCAAGGAGGAGATATAATCTACAAATCAAGTGACAAATTCAGCCCTAGATTCAACATCCACTACTTCGATGATAGACACTATCCACTGTCGTGAACAGAAAACATTTCATCTTCCTCCTTGTTTCCCGGAGATAAATTAATTTTACCCCAAGAGTTTCTACCACTCAATAAAATGATGCCAATTTCTCCTCGGTCAGAACAACATTTTATCAAGATTAACGAGAATCAGGTGGCTTTTCCCACTGAATCTATCCAAATCCAAACATCTTCATATATATTTTATGTCCCTTTATTCGATTCATTCCAATATATAAAAAACTAATTCATTCTTAGTTTCATAAAAGTTCTTCATCGTTCCCTAATTTGACGATCCTAATTTCATGGTAAGTAAGTTAAAAAGTTGAGAAAAAGAAAGAGCGGCGGCAGTCGTCGGTGATGAAAAATATGAAGGTGAATCAAATGGCAATTTAGTAAATAAATTAAAATGTAGTAAAAGTTTAGTTAATCATTTCCGTAATTAACAAATTTTCGAAATATGTTGCGAGGAGGCGCACGGCCAGGTACTCATGTCAGGACAAAAGCTTCCAGAGAATGTAGGAAATGAACTACTGAAATCTCATTTGTGCACAATCAAATGATAAATTGTACCCACATAAATTGGTCGTTTGCATCAATCTTGGAAATGCACAGCTTTACACATTATTTTGTTCCAGGAACACATCTTTACTCTGTACACATATATCACTCAATTTTCAGAAAATTGTAAATCAAGGAAAAGAAAATATACAATGGAAAAGCTAATAGATGAGGTCTTTACAAGTTGTATAATAAAAAAACAGTAGATGTACCAACCTCGGTTTTGTTACATGGAAGGTCCAGTACATGCACAAAACCTGTCCGTCTTTCATTCTGCGGTTACTGCTTCTCCTTATCACTATAAAGGAGATCTCTTAGTGCAAGTCTCTTTCTTCTAGCAGGAGCTGATGAGCTTCTAGCAGGATCAGATGAGGTTCCTTCTGCCCCATGTTCATTGTCAAGTTTCATTAGAACAATCTGCATTTTCTGCACCTCCAAATCTAAGCATTGGATCTTTTCACACATTTTGTGTGCTTCCACTGAAACATTTCTGCTCTCTTTGGACTCTACCTCAGCCTTTCCATCAAGTTTCACAGGAACAGTTTCTTCTAGATTTTTTCTTAATTTTCTGTTGCTATCAAGCAACTGTGTGATTGCTTCACCAACTTCTTGTAACCGCCCTTCCACCTTATCATATTCGGAATTTCCTGTCCTCCTGTTTTTCAGGATTTTGTTGACCTTTTTTTTCAATCCTTGCACAGTTCCTTTAAGGTTGCTTAGTTGCAGATTGTAAGATGCTAGTCTTCGCAGGACTTTCTGTGTATTCCCTTCTTCTTGTGCCCATGAAACTCTCTTGGGGACCTTATGGTCGATGACCATCTCCTTCTCTTCCTGTAAAATTGTTGAAGAGTTGTGCTCTTGAAGGCAATCACTATTACCAGTTTGCCTCACAGGAGATGCCCCTTTTGGGTTATTGTTAACAATGCCCCATGACTTGAGCTGTTGCTCATCAATTGGAGCGCTTCTTCTTAAGCTAGATGCATATAGGTCACGTCGGTGATCGTAAGATGAAGACGATGCAACCTGATCAAGCGGAATGTCTTTCACTAAAATCACATTCTTTATACCGCTAGTAGTTTCAAGCTCAGAATGCCCTTTAATGAGACCATCATCCCTACGCTCCACTTCTTTGGGTTCCACCTGAACAGCTTTGCTTGTCTTATTGCTGGCGTCCATGCTTTCCTGTTGAATGAGTCTCTTCATCTGTATCAGTGCCTTTCCAAATGCTTTTACCCTTCTTTGCAGATCTTGCAAGTCAGGGATTCCAACTGACATTGTGAGAGTATGATCACCACTCAGTTGAAAGCTCCTATCATGTCGAGGCTTCGCCACATCCTGTAAATTAAGGCATTAATAGAAAGTTCTTCATGAAGTTCAGGGACAATTTCAGCTAAACAGAACACTTGCCAATTGTCATTTGCCTGATAACAATGAACAATATATCATACTCATAGCACGCCCTAATAAAATCTTACAACTGGGAACTAGCATTGTAATGAACTATTATCCTCAGACAGAATCAAAGGAGCAGTTTAAAAGAAAGTAGAAATTACCTTAATCTCCTGACTATCTGCTGAATCGGAGCTTATATGTGAAAACATAAGATCTTCAAGATTATTTATACTCTCAACCAGAGGACCCATATCTTGTGCATATCTTGTCATGTCAGACTTCATTTCTTTATTTTCACCTACCAATGCACAAAGACTTTCTTTCAGCTTTACGAATTCTGCAGTACGTTCATCATCGAGGTCCGTGGTGCAAACCTCTACAGGTCTGAGCTCCAAATCTTTCTGGTTCCTTGTTGCGTTAAGCTCAATTTCCAACTTCTCAACTGCGGCTTTGAGATTTAAATTTTCTGCTTCGACCATTTTAATCCCTTCATGCATCATTTTAATTTCCTGCTCGAGACCACCATTAATTCCTTGTAGGGATTCCAAACCTTCTCCAAGCCCTTTAAGTTCAGCAACTTTTTCAGCACCAAAACTCTTCAGTTCAGCACCAAAACTCTTCAGAACTAAACAAAGGTTGCTCAGAAACATAGTTTCCTCGAGTAGATAAATGCTTTCCTCTTCTAGCATGCATGTCTCTTCCTTCAAGTTTGAGTAGTCATTTCTCAAAGATTTGATCTCTTCAAGTAACTTTGAGTTTTCATCTCGATAAACTAAGCTTGAGTTTCGCAAATCACACGTCAGTTGTTGAAAAACAGTAACAAAAACCAACTTCTCAGACAATAATTGCTGCTTGTCATCTTGTAATTGGGATAACTCACAAACAACATCTTCAATCTTCTTCAAAATATGCTGAACAAGTCTCTCATCTTCTTCAGTTTTATCTGGACACGCATAATCTACATCAGCTTTAAGTAGCTTCAACACTTGACGAATCCCCATTTTTAGATTGTCCACTTGGTTCGACAAAGTATCAACATTCAACTGCTGATGGAGATTTTTCTGTTCCAAATCTGAGATAAGATTCTCAGATGACTTGGATGCTTCAAGGTGTTTCTGGCATTCAATCAAAAGAGAGTAACTCTTCTCTTCGATATTTCGGACACATATCTGCCAGATGGAGATCTCCAGCTGAGCTTTCATAGCTTTATCCTCTTCTTTTCCGAGTTCATTTTCCATCAACCGATGCTTTTCCTGCAGCATACGAATGTGGTCCTCCAGATTACCTATAAGGATCCCATTGCTCAGAGCAAAACTTGTATGCATTTTTTTTTCTTGGTCCAGTAAGCCCTGTACTTCCGTGACTTCATGAAGTAGTGCCTCTTTCTCCTTCTCCAGATACACATGCTTTTCACCCAACTCTGCGCAACATTGCTCAAGACCTTCCAGCCTTTCACGCATGCTTTCTAGTATGGTGGCAAGTGTGTCCCGTTCGGAAACAAGACCCAACCTCTCATTCTTGAGAGAGTGGAAAGATTCTTCCAAGTTCTTTGATTTAGTACTAGACTTTTCAAGCTCAGCATTGACGCCATTGAGAGATTTTTCAAGGAAGAGGTTTTTCTCCGCAAGTCTTGCTAGACTCTCAGCAGCAATCTCTACTTGGGAAACAAGGGTGGCCTTCTCAGCAACAAGATTACCTATACAGATCTCATTGCTCTGAGCAAAACTTGCATGCATTCTTTTTTCTTGGTCCAGTAAGCCCCGTACTTCCGTGACTTGAAGAAGTAGTGCCTCCTTCTCTTTCTCCAGATACACATGTTTTTCACCCAACTCTGCGTTATATTTCTCGAGACCTTCCTGCCTTTCCCGCATGCTTTCTAACTTGGTGACAAGTGTGTCCCTTTCAGTAACAAGACCCAACCTCTCATTCTTGAGAGCGTGGAAAGATTCTTCCAAGCTCTTTGATTTAGTCTCAGTCTCTTCAAGCTCAACATTAACATCTTCGAGAGATTTTTCAAGGCAGAAGTTTTTCTCCGCAAGTCTTGCAAGACTCTCAGCAGCAATCTCTAGTTCAGAATGAAGGCCAGCTTTCTCAGCAACAAGATTACCTATAAGGATTTCGTTGCTCTGAGCAAAACTTGCGTGCATTCTTTTTTCTTGGTCCAGTAAGCCCCGTACTTCCGTGAGTGCATGAAGTAGTGCCTCGTTCTCTTTCTCCAGATACACATGTTTTTCACCCACCTCTGCGCTATATTTTTCGAGACCTTCCTGCCTTTCCCGCATGCTTTCTAACTTGGTGACAAGTGTGTCCCTTTCAGTGACAAGACCCAACCTCTCATTCTTGAGAGCGTGGAAAGATTCTTCCAAGTTCTTTGAAAGATTCTTCAACAAGTTCTTCTAGAGATTTTTAGTCTTAGACTCTTCGGAAAGTAGGGCAGCCTTCTCAGCAACAAGATTACCTACAAGGATCTCAAGCAAAACTTGCATGCATTCTTTTTCTTGGTCCAACGTAGTGCCTCGTTCTCTTTCTCCAGATACACGTGTTTTTCACCCACCTCTGCGCTATATTTCTCGAGACCTTCCTGCCTTTCCCGCATGCTTTCTAACTTGGTGACAAGTGTGTCCCTTTCAGTAACAAGATTTTTCATTAATGTCGTCGAGAGATTTTTCAAGGAAGACGTTTTTCTCCGCAAGTCTTGCAAGACTCTCAGCAGCAATCTCTACTTCGGAATGAAGGCCAGCCTTCTCAGCAACAAGATTACCTATAAGGATCTCATTGTTCTGAGCAAAACTTCCATGCATTCTTTTTTCTTGGTCCAGTAAGCCCCGTACTTCCATGGCTTCATGAAGCAGTGCTTCGTTCTCTTTCTCCAGATACACATATTTTTCACCCACCTCTGCGCTATATTTCTCCAGACCTTCCTGCCTTTTCCGCATGCTTTCCAACTTGGTGACAAGTGTATCCCTTTCAGTAACAAGATCCAACCTCTCATTCTTGAGAGCGTGGAAAGATTCTTCCAAGCTCATTGATATAGTCTTGGACTCTTCAAGCTCAACATTAACGTCTTCTAGAGATTTTTCAAGGAAGACGTTTTTCTCCGCAAGTCTTGCAAGACCCTCAGCAGCAATCTCTACTTCGGAAAGTAGGGCAGCCTTCTCAGCAACAAGATTACCTACAAGGATCTCATTGCTCTGAGCAAAACTTGCATGCATTCTTTTTTCTTGGTCCAGTAAGCCCCGTACTTCCGTGAGTGCATGAAGTAGTGCCTCGTTCTCTTTCTCCAGATACACGTGTTTTTCACCCACCTCTGCGCTATATTTCTCGAGACCTTCCTGCCTTTCCCGCATGCTTTCTAACTTGGTGACAAGTGTGTCCCTTTCAGTAACAAGACCCAACCTCTCATTCTTGAGAGCGTGGAAAGATTCTTCCAAGCTCTTTGATTTAGTCTTAGTCTCTTCAAGCTCAACATTAATGTCGTCGAGAGATTTTTCAAGGAAGACGTTTTTCTCCGCAAGTCTTGCAAGACTCTCAGCAGCAATCTCTACTTCGGAATGAAGGGCAGCCTTCTCAGCAACAAGATTACCTACAAGGATCTCATTGCTCTGAGCAAAACTTGTGTGCATTCTTTTTTCTTGGTCCAGTAAGCCCTGTACATCTGTGACTTCATGACATATTGCCTCTTTCTCATTCTCCAGAGACACATGTTTGTCACCCAACTCAGTACAGCGTTTCTCGAGACCTTCTAGCCTTTCACGCATGCTTTCTAACTTGGCGACCAGCATGTCCCTTTCGGTAACAAGACCCAACCTCTCATTCTTGAGAGAGTGAAAAGATTCTTCCAAGTTCTTTGATTTAGCACAAGACTCTTCAAGCTCAGCATTAACGTCATGGAGAGATTTCTCAAGGAAGATGTTTTTCTCCATAAGTCTTGTTAGATTCTCAGTAGCAGTCTCTACTTGGGAAACAAGGGCGGCCTTCTCAGCAACAAGATTAGACTTTGTTTGATGAAGGGACTTGCTGGTTTCTTCCAGTGCCATTAGTTTTTCCCTCAACTCTTCTAACTCTGCATTCACATCTGAAAGAGAAGTTTCTAAATGGGAATTATTTTGCAGCAACTTCTCCATTTGCTCCATCTTCGCCAAAAGAGATGCATTTTCTTCTTTCGCCTCATGGTACAGCTCTCTCATCTTAGAATTCTCCTGTTGCAATCTTGTCACAGACAACTCAAAGGAATCTGGTTTGAGCCCAACATGCTTTACTTGTTCCGCGACACTATGGTACTGCACATTCAATTCATTTATTTCTTCTTTTAGACAGTATATCACTTGCTCAAAAGCATTTCTTTCTCCCAAAAGAAGCTCAACCTGTTCTTTAAGATTCTCTTCTGCTTCCTTCAAGAACAAGACTTCTTCCTGCAACTTCTTAATCGTTATGGCACAAGACAAGTTTTCTTCATCAAGGATTTTGGATCTCTCACTATGTCTTCTAGTTTCATCATCAGCATGAGAGAGTTTAGTCTCCAAATCTGATATCTTCTCCAAGCATTGCTTATATTGAAGAATAGCAGCTTCATTTTCACCCTCTAATCTGGTGAGGTCCTTCTTTGAGATTTGAGCTTCTGCTTCAGCAATTCTTGCTCGTTCTACCAATACTTGCTCATTCAGTACTCCGGCCTCTTTTGCTTCCTTCAAGCACAAAACTTCATCTTGCAAATTCTTAATCAACATGGTAAAAGACAAGTTTTTCTCATCGAGAACTTTGGTTCTCTCGATATGTCTTCTAATTTCATCCTCCGCATGAGAGAGTTGAGTCTCCAAATTTGATATCTTCTCCAAACATTGCTTATCTCGAAGAATAGCAGCTTCATTTTCACCCTCTAATCTGGTGAGGACTTTCTTTAAGATATGAACTTCTGTTTCAGCATTACTTGCTCGCTCTATCAATACTTGCTCATTCTGTACTCTGGCCTCTTCTGCTTCCTTCAAGCACAAGACTTCATCTTGCAAATTCTTAATCGACATTGTACAAGACAAGTTTTTCTCGTCGAGAATTTTGGTTCTCTCGATATGTCTTCTAGTTTCATCCTCGGCATGAGAGAGTTGAGTCTCCAAATCTGATATCTTCTTCAAACACTGCTTATATCGAAGAATAGCAGCTTCATTTTCTCCCTCTAATCTGGTGAGGTTTTGCTTTAGGATTTGAACTTCTGTTTCAGCTTTACTTGCTCGCTCATTCAGGACTGAGGCCTCTTCTTGGGAATGTGAAAGTTTGGTCTCTAGATCAGATAAACTCTCTAAGCATTGTAAACAGTTGGTTACCCCTGCTCCAGCCTTAGAGAAAGAGTGTGTTAAAGTTCCAAATTCACTTTCTTCTTTGATTGCCTGCTCACTTAGTTCTCTGGATTCCATATTAGATACTTTCTCCAAACTCTTTTGGTACTGAAGGCTAATTTTGTTTCCAGATTGTAACTTTGCGATCAGTTGCTTTAGTTTCAGAACTACATCATCAACTTTCCCAACTAATTCATCCTCGGACATGACCCCTGTCTTGATATTCTGTCCAGATAAACCAGTTTTTGAACTTTGTTTGCGCTCTTTGACCTTGTGTTCAGTGAGCACCTTAGAATCATTATCTTTGTCGCAAGTGTTTTGGTCCTTCGTCACTTTTCTTTTGGCGAACTTAGCATGTTCTTCTGCTCCTCCTCCTGATCCAAACAGATAATTTCCCTGTCTGAGTCTTTTTATGCCGGCAGAACAAGACTGAGCTGGAGAAAGACCAGAACCTTCCTTGTGCAAGCCATCAGGGTACAAAAATGCACGCATTGGCTGTGGCAGTATTTCAGCAGCAGGAGAGCCCGAGCAAGGTGAATCATTATTGAAGGAAATTTGACTTGGAAATGCTTCTGACATAGTCTTATGAGCCTGGCGAAGTGCCCATGTTGCATAATCATATCTTTCCCCTAGAGCCAGATATGCTCGGTAAGATTCTTCCACCAGTTTCAGTAACTCATCAGATCGCTTTTTGTAATACATCTTTGGCCTTTTTGAAAAAAGATTTGAATCTTCTTTTATGAGCTTGATCATCACAGTTACTTTTGCATCCATATCTGTTTCAAGTAGGTAATGTCATTTTTTATTAGTAATAAACAAACGAATAGCTTGTCTCAGAATTACATTTGCGAAACCCAAAGTGCTGTGCCTAAATTCTACTTTCATTAATGAAAACGGTACTAACAAAAAACAGAACTGGAAATGCTAAAAGGAATTTCGTGCTTAGCTCAATTTTGCAGCTCTTAGATTAGTACTTTATTGCTTGACTCGAGGACACAGAATTCAGTTTGTTGTTTGACATGCTTAGAATAGATAAAAGGGTTTGGTATTTGATAGTTGGACAAATAGCATTCTTATAGCCTATATCTTCACTGCCTACTAAGCACAACAAGCAAAAAAATATCCTAATAACAATAGCATATAGACATAACATTTGAACTACTGATAGACAAAAGATTTTGTAACTCAAAAAATGAAACCGGAAAGAAAAACCAACATTTACCTGTAAGATTTTCCTGAAGCCATTTTGAATTCTTTGGACTCCACCATGAGTACTTGCGTTTTACCTGTCCGGGTCTTTTTTTGCCAGCGGAACGAGATTGCGATGGAGAAAGACCTGAACCTTCCTTGTGCAAGCCATCAGGAGAGGAAGATGAATCAACACTGAAGGGAATTTGATTTGGAAAAACATCTAACGTAGTCTTACGAGCCTGGTGAAGTGCCCCTATTGCATAATCATATCTTTCCGCTAGAGCCCGATATGCTAGATAAGATTCTTCAACCAGTTTCAGTAACTCAGGTCGCTTCTTGTGATACATCCTTGGCCTTCTTGAGAAATAATTTGCATCCTCTTTTATGAGATTGACCATCACACTTACTTTTGCATCCATATCTGTTTTCAAGTAGGTAATGCCACATTTTTAGTTGTAAGCAAGCAAATAGCACGTCTCAGAATTATGACTATGAAACCTAAAGTGGTGCAACATTAAAGTGATTTTGTGTTTAGCTGAATTTTAAAGCTCGTAAATTAATACTACATTGCTTGACTCGAGTACACCGAGTTCTGTTCATCGTTGGAATAGATATGGTTGGGAATTCAATAGTTGGGTTTAGGGCCTAAACCACAACTCTAAGGAA
Source organism: Papaver bracteatum (assembly GCA_023529315.1). Lineage (NCBI taxonomy): Eukaryota > Viridiplantae > Streptophyta > Magnoliopsida > Ranunculales > Papaveraceae > Papaver > Papaver bracteatum. Next base: position 354,894 of record JAJJWX010002584.1, read on the forward strand.
GATAATTGATAAAACATAACACAACATTAACTTCAAACTGAAAATTCAAAACTTCTTGCTGCAAATGGCAACTCCAACTAAATCATACCGAACACTACATGAATGCAAATTATTCTAATTACAATGGCTTAAAGACAAAACAATTGAACTATTCCTAGACAAAAGTATTCATTCATAGCATAAACAAAAGCTGAGAAACAAAGCCGAAAAGAGGAAACCAATAAATACCTATAAGATTTTCCTGAAGCCATTTTGAATTCTTTGGACTCCACCATGAGTACTTGCGTTTTAAGGTCATCATGCTTAAACAAGAACACCAAAAATACCTCTTCCTCTTTTCTTTTGTTTACACAAAACACTGAAATTTGATCGAACAATTAAGAAAAACAAGAAAATAAAAGGCAAAAACCACCCAAATTTAGTAGTTACTCCTTGTACCTATACACCAAAATGATATAGTACTCATGATCCCCAAGATCAAGACAGCTCTATTCATACTTGAAATCGAACCCTACAAAGTACAGATTACTAATCATTCATCTTTTGATTCTTCATAACTGACAAGTTAAATATGTAAACAAGCTACAACTAACAGCACGTTCAATCAAGCAAAAAAAACATGTTTTCTTTGTCCTTACATAGTGGCTAACCAGTAGGCAGCCACTACGAAACTAACAGCATGTTTGTTTTAGTTACAAAGTAATGAAAATATATTTCCTAGCTCTAACCATGATTACATATATGCATAATGGGGCAAGCCAGAGTAGCCAAACTATTGGGTGATCCCATTAAAACAATCAAAATCATTCTTTTGAAGTTAAAATTAGTCAACGAGCCAGTTGTTTAAGAACACATGATGACGAAGAAATAAAATAATCCAAGCCTTAATCTCGAGATTCAACAATGGTTCTCAACAAGCAGTCAGCACACAAGATAATCGTTTACAAAAACAAAAGAAACAGACAAGATAATCAATCCAAAAAAATATTAACATCAAAGCCACACTAGTAATTCAAAGGGACAGATTTAATATACTATGGTGGGGCACTTGCCCCACCTTAAAACACCAAAAGGGTGTTCCAATATTGGTGCTTTTTGCTTGTGCCCCCTCTTTTAACATAATTAATTTTGTGAAAATTTCATTGACTTAGCCAGGTGGGTTGGGGGTCAGTAAAATGCTGGAAATATTCCAACTACTCTAGATTTCTACCAGCACTCATCCTTTTGTCTAGTCCTTATACAAAGTAGAAGCAGATTGGTACAGGTAAATCGAGATCAAAGTGAAAGAAAGGGACACTAATTTTATCTCTTCCCTTTCTTTTCATTTCTAGTGTTGTCGAGTCAAGTGTAATTCTGGAAATTTGATTTCAAGATCATGATTTGATTCCACTGGGGTCAAGCTCAATGAAAGTCTATCTTGCAAGAGTTGACTTCAATTTCAGGGTAAGAAAGAAAAGAATCACATTGAGGAATTTAATCAAACATATAAAACTCAAAAGGAAGAAGAAATCAAAGTTTTAAAATCGCAAAACTTTTGAAAAAAATTGTACAAACATCAACTATTCAAAGCTAAGATGTAAGAATCAAAACTTTTACATACTCTGGTTTGCACAAGTACCGGTACACCGGGACGGAAGTCCGATACCACGCTATTGAGAGTCCGATACGAAGTATGGACATAGCATACACCATTCCTGTATTAGTATTCTCCGAAGTTGAAGATCATCATCTTCTGCAAGTGGATCATCATCGTCATATAAACCAGTTGATAATAATAATAACATGGCAGAACTATATTTTGATAAAACAGTGGTAGTATTAATGGCAGATGATGTTGTAGTAGCTGGTGATATAATTATTGACATGAATGAATATATTTCTTAGCTGGATGGATGGATCGTTTTACACATTGAGAGAATGTTGAGTGTTGACTCCATAGATGGAGTGTCAAGATATACCACCACAAGAGAGTTGAACTCGACAATGGACAAAGATAAGACCCAACATATACAAACTCAATACTCATACGCAAAAATGCTCTTTTGGCATGATATTTACTGCAGCATGATGTCTTATGTGCAGTCAGTGTTGTTTTTTGTAAGGACGTCAACGACTAAATTATTGCTCATGTCAACTCAATTTTGTCAAATAGCAAAGAAGAGTCATCTCAACATCGTAAGAAGGCATGGTATGAATCAAATTTAAGTTATATGCCCCACCGCCCCGGAATCAAATCTCAAGTTCAATTTCACTTTGTTGCTAAAATTTTGGCGTGTCTGTCAATAATACATCCCAAATCTATTGGATTTTTGGCTTCACATCGACTTCATGACCCATGGTTGTTTTATAACGCGCTTAGATACCAGAATCAGAAGTCAAAAACAAAGATAGTTTGCTTTATAAAAAAGTCGACCTTTTTGTTTCTAGAAGTTGTTCCAAAATTTTACACTCAAATAAACTTCTTGTTTTTTGACTTCCAAAAGTCAAGACCGGAGAAACCATGGTTTTAAGATGAAATGCATTTTATTTTATTTTTTAAATAAACAACTAAATGAGGGATCGAAAAACAGGAACACGTAATTGGGGGATATGAAAACTAATTGGGGGATATAGCTAAATGACAAAATAGGGATCCAAATATCCTAGCTGGGTTACCCCTTATATAATTAAATTATTAATTCCTAATCTAACCCTCACTAATCAGGATTAGTTACTAATTATGATTAGTAAAATGTTAATGATTTGGGGATATAATAAGTTTGTATTTATGTTTATTTGAATTTGTGTGGGTTAGTTGAGAGTAGAAGGAGGAAAAAAATTTTTAAGTAGAATTTTTTTTTTCTTCTGAAAATGGAAGATGATTGTGATGAGAGACTTGTAGCTGCTGAATCTTTAGCTCAATTACAACAACAATCATATCTTCAATCTTCGGTTAATGATAACAACTCACAATTGTTGTATGATGAACCAACACCTTTGAATCATGATTTTCGTGACCATGAAGTGTTTTGTGAAGAACCAACTCAAGAAAGTAAACATGTTTAGCATACAAACAACCCCAACACACAGGTAATGCTTCAAAGAGGTCGAAAATTTGATTTTTTTTTTTTTTGAAACCGCCATTTCTGTCTGAAAAAGCTTAGTACCGGCATGCTCGTTGTATGAATACTACGTCGGAACCTCTATAACCGGCATTGTATTCATACAAATTTGTATGCCGGGACAAAATATCCCCAACTGTTCAAGAACATACCGGCGTGGTATTCAAACCAAGATTGCATGCCGGTACACATTTATACTTTTTACCTACCACCAAATATTCTATGGAATATTCAAACCGGGAGTGTGAGTACATGACAGACAATGCCGGTATATGATACCGGCATAGAAACTTAAATTCCGAGGATGCCGGTTGTACATGAAAAACATACAGAAGTTAATGATATTTTGAACTTAAATACCGGCATTCCTTTCTTTTAACTTACTATGCCGGAACCTAATCTCGGAATGGAAACTGAAATTCTTTGAATGCCGGTTTTAATACTGGCATGGAGAGTCAATTATCATTTATGCCGGTGCTTAATCCCTGCAGTTTACTTTACTTATCGACAATGCCTGTTTTGAATTAATCCAATTTTGTTTTCATTCATTGCTTAGATTGTGACATCCAACGATCAACCAAACTCCAAACCGCTCCATCGGGATACGTCGGAATACTATAAAATGCCTCGGGTATGTTACCAAACAATACTTTCACCTAGTTTTTACAATTTTATGTTGGGATTTTCTTGTAAACTCCCATTGTTGTCCTTATGTAGGGAATAAAAGATGAAAAGGAAGCAATTGCTTGGGCAAAAGCGACGGCTCTTAAGAACAGGTGTGTCTTATTGAGGAATATCCAACGTTCTGATGTTCGTTTTGAGATGGTTTGCGAGAGAAGTGGAAAATACAAGGAGAAAAATAGCCATAAGAGAAAGAGTTATGTATATAAAAAGAAGACTAAGAGGGTATACAAGACAGTTACGAGGAAGGATTACTGCCCCTTTAAGCTTGTATTCTATCTAAGAGGAGAAAAAGAAGAAAAAAAAATAATGAGAATGTACGGTGTGGTTTGGACGTCACAACCACCCCGATCCGAAAGATTTTGAAGGTCACTCCCTAGTTGCGAAGCTAAAACCTGATTAATTCGAGGATGTAAAGAGAATGACCAAAGCATGTATCAAACCAAGAGTGATTCTCAAAACCTTCAAGGAAAAGTATAAGACGAACGTTTCTTCACTCAGTACAATTTATAGCGCACAAGCAACCATTAAAAGGTTGGAATGGGAAGGGAGGAGTATTATGCAAGAATTTGAGAAGATAGTTTGGGATCACAACTACACGCGTATCATTAAAAGAGGACCGAACGAGAAGCCCCTTCAAATATTCATTGCGCATCCTTTGCTTTCAAAATTGGCTCATACATGTTGTGGTGTTCTTATGATGAACTGCACCTACAAGACAAATAAATACAACATGCCGTTGTTCAACATCGTGGGGCAAACATCGGACAAGGTAACATTCACATTGGCTTGGTGTTTAATGGAAAACGAGAGGGATTACAATTATCATTGGGCATTGCGACAATTGAAATTATTGTTCCAGGAAAATCGTTTTCCGAAGGTCATCATAACCGATCAATTTGACGCACTAATGAATGCCATATCCGACGTATATCCGGATGCACAAAATTTCCTATGTATATTTCATATAGGTGAAAATGTGAAAAAACATTGTCATGCTTTGTTTGAACCCTCTAAGGCTGATATTAAGAAGAGAATGGTTGCTGAACTAGAGGAAGATGTTCGCAAATAGAAACTATCACCCGAAGAAGAAGAAAATGAAAGAGGAAAGATTAAAGAGCGAGTCGACAAAGAACTCCATGAAAATCATAAAATGTGGTTGAAATTTCTAAAGGATTGGGAGAAAGTTATTGGTCTCTTACCGAGGACATATATGAAAAGATATTGAACATGTTTATTGTCAAATATAACGAAGTGTATCCAAGTGTCGTCTCATATTGTCGGGATAATTGGTTGGATAAGTTCAAGGAAAAATTTGTGCGTGCGTGGACAAATCGTTATAGACATTACGGGAATGAAGCAACTAGTATAGCGGAGTCCTCTCATGGGAGATTTAAAGATCTCATCCAGTCCGGCCAGGAAAACGTGGTTACGGTCACCGAGGCAATGGAGCAACACTTTAAGGCCGATATCGATAGGATCAAGAAGGCTTTTGAGAAAATCTCAATGGAAAGGATGACTCAATTTCTTCAACATACTAAGTTTCTCCAAGGAATAGAGTTTAACCTCTCCCATTGGGCAATAAAACATATGATGAGACAAATGCAATATGAGAAAAATTACGGAAAACCGGGTGATGTGTGTATTTGTCCCGACATGTCTTCATTGGGGCTTCCGTGTCGTCATATGCTTGTGAAGTATGAAGAAGTGATACCTATTTATGTTATTGATCCGTTTTGGAAGAAATTATCTTTCGACCTTCCCCCTACCGAAGCTCCCGGACAATCACCATGGGATACAAAGGAGGCCCAAGAATTTTATGAAGCTTACTCACGTGGCAACTCGGCTAGCCGACAAGTATTGTTGAGCCAATTAAGACTAATTACACGGCCATGGATAGCACAAAGTGAAGAGACAAGAAAGGGAGATCCTCCCAGTAGACCACAAACTAAAACGTCAAGAAGAAAATAGAGGAAAGAATTCAAACAAATGACACGACGTGAAGAAGAACTCGCGGCAACTAAAAAACGATATCTATGTGCAAGTGAGATTTCAGAAGCAAGATTTGCGGAAGCGCCCGTTCCAAACAAAAGGGGTAGGCCGAGGAAGGAACCGATATCAAGTCAACAACAATCGACGAGTTCGGAAGCTACACCCATAGTCGATGTATCGGAAGTTCAAAGGAAAAGGGGAAGGCCGCCAAAGGTACCAACATTAAGCTACCAAGGACAACAAGGTGAGAATTCCGAACCTACACCCATAGTCGATGTATCCGAGGTTCAAAGGAAAAGGGGAAGGCCGCTGAAGGTACCCACATTAAGCTACCAAGGACAACATGGTGAACATTCCGAGGATACACCAATATTCGATGTATCAGAGGTTCAAATGAAAATGGGAAGGCCGCCGAAGGCACCAACATTAAGCTACCAAGGACAACAAGGTGAGCATTCCGAACCTACACCCATAATCGATGTATCCGAGGTTCAAAGGAAAAGGGGAAGGCCGCCGAAAATACCCACATTAAGCTACCAAGGACAACAAGGTGAACATTCTGAGGCTACACTAATAGTCGATGTACCCGCGGTTCAAAGGAAAATGGGAAGGCCTCCGAAGGTACCAACATTAAGCTACCAAGGATAACAAGGTGAACATTCCTAGGCTACACCCATAGTCGATGTATCGGAGGTTCAAAGGAAAAGGGGAAGGGGTAAGCCAAGGAAGTATAATCTCCCATCACATATTGAAGACATTGATAATGTAGAGATTGGAGAGGATGGATTGGAAATACTTAAGCAACAAAAGGGTAATATGAAGATGTATAAGGATCCCAGAACAGGTAGGACTATTAGAACTTATCATACGAAGATACAGTCTTACATAGACCAACTTCCTGAGGTTATTCGCGAGTTTAATGTGTACACGGATGATGTCAATGGAGATGGAAATTGTGGCTATCATGCCGTGACCGAACAATTAGGAATCTTCGAGACGACTGTTAGTAAAGGAATGACACCATGCCGATATACTAAAATGAGGATGGCCGATCAACTTGTGAAGAAGATGAGCTTTTATGAGCAATTGGTTGGTCACGACGACGGGTTTGATGATATGTGTGCTCAAGTGTTAGGACCCGGGCAGGAAATGGAATTTCTTTTTTCTTAATATTGGATGAGAATGCCGCTTTGTGGGTATCTAGTAGCGGATACGTTTAATTGTGTTGTTCATTATTTTACCCCCACCTCAGGAATAACTTTTACACCAAAGTGGCAAAAATGTGAGGGATCCCTTAAGACGAGAAGAGTTGTTTTGGCGTACATGAACGTCAATCATTTTGTTATTCTAAAACTCAAGGACAATTGTCCATTGCCACCTGTTTATGGGATGGCTAAAAACAAGGAACTAGATCCAAATATATAGAAGGGATGGATGGCATTATATGACGAGAATCACCAATTATGGGATACTTTGGCCTTATCAAAGAAACCTCTTGAAGAGGAGGAGTTGAAACTTCGTACGTGTGGAAGCGATGATGAGTAATTTGGATATATGTGGTTTACTAATACTCCACCTTTTGTTTTTTTGGAAGTTTGAATTGTAATCATTAAACCATATGCCATGTATGTGCCAGTGTGATTTGATTCAAACTTTACTATACCGGTACTCGTACCGACGTTGAAATATATGTTCTCTTTAGTGCCGGAATCACAGCATAAGTACACAAATATAATTTTGCCATTTCCGGCATTGAAAAAAATGCATAACACTGCAGGTACTACACATGCATAGTTTATTCACAAGGGAAAGTTAGAGTATCGGCATAGTTGTGGTTCTATTGACCATGCCGGAACTCTATTTTTTTTTCATTATGGAACTAAACAGAGTTCCGGTATAGTACACACGATATCGACTATGCCGGTTTTGGAAAATAAAAACTTAGAAATTGCAAATTGCAAGACACATAAAATAACATAAGAAAAGTTTAAACAAACCAAATGTAAAGTTAAGATGTTCCAAATCGAAAACAAATGAAGCAAAGATGTTCAAAGTTTACCAAGCCACATAAACAAACATAAACCAAACTAATACTATAAAAGAAACAAACAATCAATCAGTTCTTGGCTTCTTGTGTGCCCTCTTCTTCTTTTCGCCCCACGAGTCTTTTGCCTCTGGATCTTCGATTTTGTCTATCTTTTCATCGAGTTCCTCCATTTCTTTCAAGGTCAGCACCACTCCTTTCTTGGTCTTTTTCTTAATGAATCTTGACAGATTTCCAAGCCGCTGACGCTGTGAAGGAATTTTTAAACATATATTTAGTATGTACAATTTTATAAGTTGATAGATATAGATTAAGAGAATAGTAATGAACGCACCAACAACGTAATGAGCTGTAGAAGTCCGGGTATAGTATCTGGAGTGGTGGAGGGACGTGCTGGTGGTGGAGGGACCTCTACCGTATCCGGGCGTACAACATAAGGATGCGAGTACTATAGATTCCCGCTTAGGAATGTTGGTTCACTATCAAAACCGTTCTCAGCCAATTCCCAATCATCCGTATCCAGCACAAGTTCTTCTTCTTCCCTTTCGATCCAATGTGTAAGAATAGGTTCTGGGTCGTATCATATCAGAGTATGGTTCTCATATGATTGGAATTTAGTAAAGTCGTGAGAATATTTATGATAAGATGTATCCGTGAGATCTTTCTGCTTAAAACCGAGTTGGCGCATCACGCAGAGAGGGTTATGCATAACAAATCCTTTTGGATGAAATAACGGTCCGTTGTAAAATGAAACATTTTCATGTCTCTGAAGGTGAACTCCTCTGACATTCCTATAAGGGTCAAACACAACATCTTCCACAGAAAACGAGTCTGAAGCCAATCCCATTTCTAAAAACCGTTTCTTGTTAGGCGAAGGGGTATTGCGGAAGAAGTATTTCTGAGCTAGAGACATATTCGGTTGATAATCACAACAAATATCCAATCCTTTATACCCTATGAAAAAATCTCGGAAGTGTTCATAAGCCCACACATGTGCCCATAAAATGTATAAGAAAATAAATAGTTGGAAACTAATAAATGTAATGATAACAATCACAAAATATGTAGTTCACTATACCTGAATCACAATGAAATTCCCATTAAATTGACGGCCTTTCACCTTAGAAGCTCGACGCATTTCTGCCAAAATTTGTGCCAAGAAAGCAGTGCCCCATGAATACTTATGAACGTCTTCCAACGGATCCAAGTATTGTAGGTTGTTCATATGCACCCTGTTACCATTAGAGTCAGGGAATATAGCGGTTCCCAAAATGAACAACATATATGCAGCGAAAGTTTGTTGAGCTTGCGCGGGAGTCAATTCCTTGTTCTTCGTATTCCCAAACAATTGATTGAGTTGGACGAATGTTATAGTCTTTGTCTGAGAAGTTTGTTTCTTGTACAAATTTGCCAACGTGGTTTCCTTGTTCCATCCAAACAACTTTTCAGTGATCTCATAGATCTTTTCCCACCATAGGTCCTTCGACTTGTCTCCTACCTTAACCGGTTACCCGAGAACCTCTAGTCCTATTATCCTTTGGACATCTTCAGGGATAATGGTCATCTCGCCAAAATTAAAATGCATGGTGTCAGTTTCACCATAAAACCTCTCCAAAAAGCAGTTTGTCGTGACGGTATCAGTGGCCACATAATTTTCTATCGCAGGATACAACCCAGATGCTTTGACTATTCCTTGAACAGCCGGACACTCATCCTCCAAAATCCACACATCCGATTGTTGATGGTGGCTAACACGCCAGACTTTCCTGTGGTCCTATATAAACACAACGAACTTAATTAAATTGATCACAGATAAATAATATAATAACAAGATACAAACGTCTTACATAAGTTTGATAGATGCATCGAGCCCAAGAGTCTTTATACGAAAATAAAAGTTGTGGGTTTATCGGTTGACCCCAATGTTTGCCATCATTTCTGTCAGGAATCAAGTCGTACTTATCAGAGAAGTGAGGTAGGGGTGCCTTTTCATCATCAGTTTGTCCTAAGCCACCTGCTTGTGAGGATGAGCCACCTGCTAGTTCCGGTTCTGGTGGATTTTCCCTTTCATCATCATCATCAGTGCTGGTTGAGTCGCTTATAGGATGATCCCGAATTGTGACCTTAGTAGTAGCCGGATTTTGACATTTACGTCGAGAAGACTTACGTTTTGATTCTTCAACAGCTTTTCCTTTTCCTTTGTCCTTTATTGATGCGTGAGACCTATGTTCCAACACATTAAACTGAGTTATATACTGGATGCCGGCATAAAAAGGGAACACACAGAAAACCGGCATCCCCATAGACATATAAACCACGCCGGAACACATACCGGCATTATCGGCAATAAATAACTCTATGCCGGTTATATTTAATTCTATACAGAAAATTATAAGACATATGAAACAAAAACCGGTATAATATGTTACCATACCTTGAGTGCCGGAACAGATATCAGCATCGCAAAGATTAATACTTTGAATGCCGGTTTTGGTTGAATTCTATCCAGGGATTTAAAAAATTTAGGGAACGAAAACCGGCATGGTATGTTACTATACAGTGAACGCCGAAACATTAACCGGCATAGCCAAAGAAAATTCGGTAGTTCCGATATGGTTTCCGGCATACGTAAATTATAAATCTATGCCGGTTTTCTGGATTTTTTAACAGAGTTCTTAACAATTTTAGTTCAGCAAAACTAGCATAGTTTGTAAACCCTAAACAGAGGCATGGTATTGATCAATAATGATTTTCAAATTGAATTCAATTGACTAGAATTCATTTTACTAGAATGCAATTTCAAAACCCTAAGCAGAATTTTCAATCCGTCATGAACCCTAGCAAGTTTGACTTTGTGTTATATATTATGAGATAAACCCTAAAAGTACTTCAATTCAACGGGAGACTTTATGTTATACATCACTTACCGAATCAAATCTGTTATGTCCGCCTCACCAGGAGACTCTTCAGGACTTTCTTGCGCACCATCAACATGTATTTCTGGATTGGGTTTATCACGAGATTTGCGACGAGCCATTGCTTTGGTATAGAATATCAAAAAAATAGGGAGAGATTGAATAGATCGAATATTTTTCTTTCCAAAACCGTCACTTATATAGCATGAGTAGTTTGAAACCGACGAGCCATTAAAGAAACCAACGATTTTGTAAGCGACCAATGACTCATTAAAGATTTGGTAACCATCAAATTAGTGGAATGAAATTGTAACCGTCAAACAAGTTGAATGAAATTGTAACCGTCAGAATTCCGGCATGGAAAATTACATGCCGATTATGCCGGTATTACAAGTTAATGATTTTTTTAACTTCTTAGTGTGAGAAAACCGGCATAGCGTGTAAACATATCCATTATGCCGGTTTCAGGATACCGGCATGGAATTTAACTGATCGGGCTTGTCGGTATGTGAAAGAAACTTGACGAAATAAACATCATTAAGCACAAACATAAGATCTCAAGAAAATTCCAACTAACATCATTTAAGGAAATAAAGTTTAAACACATAAACAACGTTACACATAGAATGAAAGCTCTCAAGCCAAATACACCTAACATCATTTATTGGAACGACATTCAACAAGAAAAGCAGCTTCGAAATGCCTAAAAGGATCTTTTCTCCATTTCGTATATGCATCTTGAGCTTCATACCTATCACCACTGTATCTTGCAATAAATTCGTTGTATTGGAGACATGATTTGATGAGTGCAGTTGTTCGAATGCGTACTATTTGATCAGCGTATTCAATTTTGTGTTTCTTACCGTCAAACATGTTATGCTTGTAAAAACCAGTTCTTACAAGACCCCAAAAAACATCTGAAGGGCGTTGATCCTCCGGAAAATCCGATACTATGTAGTAATTTCTAATCCACTATGTTTCCTCCTCAATACCTGCTTCTATCTTAGCTTGTTTTTGACGTTTAACCGCTTTCTCAGCTTCCGATTTTATCTTATCTAATTTTTGACGATAACGTTGAAGCTTTGCTTCCTCTTTTTCTTCTCTTTTCCTCTTAATTATCTCTTCTTCCATTGCGGAAATTGACTTGGTGGTTTCTTCCTTCCTTCTTAGCTTTTCTAGTATTGTGGCAACGGAGTTGGTTGTGGTTGATGATTGATTTCCTGTTGGAGTGGACAATATGTTCCTCATACGTTTTTCCTTTTCGAGGGAATTGATGAACTTGGAAGCTGGTGTTTGATAATCCATCGGAGATATATCTTTGAGGTATCAAGTGCAATGGGTGTGTCCATTCCTTTAAATAGATGTGGAAATAACGGCACTTTTCCACTTTAGTGACGGCACTCTAAGTAACTTAGATCCCACGCCGGAACTAATGTTTTCTGGTGTATGGTTTAAAAAACTAGCCGTTAGGCATTCAATTTCTGGCACCGGCATATATAGGAGGAAGTACGACTATGCCGGTATCCTATTGCGGCACTGAATATTATAAAACGTTTATGCCGGTATTGCAGAATTTCTTTACAGGAAACGAGCAAAATATTCCTACAATACCGGCATTCGATGTATAATAACCTTTATGCCGAAATGGGTAAAATTCAAAAAAAACACGGCTAGTTTTTTGAAAAATAAGACAGTTAGAGCTTCATTTCTATATAACATTCCACATTCCTTTGGAAAAAACTACACAAACCAAGCACCAAATAACAAAAATCATTCTCTCAAGAAAGCAAGCACGGTTCAAATAATGGGGGATTCATCGTCTACCTCTATTTGCAAAGTAAGTAGATTTACTAACAACATACTCTTCAATACTATGATGGATAACTAATATAATTTTCTCTTACAGAGTCATCATTGCAAGTGTCAAATTTTCAAGTCACCTTCTCACCTAGCCATGGACTGTCCATTTATTTATTCAAAGTGTATAAGCTGTGATGGGACATTCCGATTTTGGATTGCAAAAACTGATGACGCTTAAAATGGAAGAATATTTCTAAGATGTTTGAATCACCCAAAGTGCGATGAGTTTCAATGGTTTGACAAAGCTGTTGAACTAGCAGAGTCAATAGAAAACCACAAGGGCCAATGAAAGTCTATCGATGGGTGTGATGGGTGTTATATGAAGGGAAAGGAATATGTTGAAAAATAAGAAGAGCCAATGAGGATGATCCTTGACACCCCCATCCCGGACGATGTCTTTGAAAAGATTAGGGAAACGCTCAAAGGATCCGCAATTGTTGAAAAGGGATGGAAATAGATTATCTCTAACTAAGTGCAATCCATTCACTGTTTTTTTAATTTAAAGTTTCCAATCCAATGTAATAGATTACTTCAGACTGAAATAAAATAGAATTTGAAATGATTTAAGCAGCGTGCCGGCATTGGGGATATCAATACTACTATGCCGGTTTTATGTCAACTCTGTAAGAGTATTTGGAAACTTTAAATACCGGCATTGTCAAAATGAATCCTACTATGCCGGTTTTCTGTCACATATTTAAGAGTATTTGGAAATTTGTAATGCCAGCATGGACGTTAGCAAATACCACAATGCCGGTACATGGAAGTTTCTATACAAGAACCAAATAATGTATACTGATTGTTCCGGCATAGTAATTTCTATGCCAGGAATAGGTACCGGCAAGGTTTTGAGCATTCTGTATATGCCGGTATGTGTACCGGTATTTCAAAAACTGAGCTCTACTATGTCGGAAGATTTTAACTTTCAAACTAGAAATCTAAACATGTTCAACATAAACCAAAGAACTATAGAGTTTACCCACAATACAAACCAAAACAAGTTTGAAATTGTTTTTGACGTAACAACCACCATCACTAATTGTCATCAATTCTCTTCCACTAAATTGGTTTTTTGTTTTCTTTTGGGTCGGCGCCTTCCTTGTTTCCCCAAACATAGCTTTTCCTCGAGTTCCTTGATTTCTTGAAGAGATAGCACCACTCCGTCCTTGTGCTTGCAACCTAACATCTTCGTAACCTTTCCAAGCCGACGTTGCTAGTTTAATACATAAAACACATAATCATTATATATGTAAATATATGATTATGTTTACATTTAATGACTATAAGCAATTAATAAAACTTACCACCATTCCTAAAGTCTTAAGAAGTTGGGCCATCGTAGGTTGTGGAGGTGAAGGAATTTCAACATGAGGGTTTTCTTGGTGTGGAGCTTCGACGGAGGGAGGGCGCACGACATAAGGATGTGACCATTCCAGGTAATCCCTCATGTAGCTGTCATCAAATACATAACCATTTTCCGCAATCTCCCACTTACTAATATCTACTAAACGACGTGGCTCTCTTTCCCTCCAATGTGTTGGTTCCGGTTCTAGATCATACACTACATGCAACTTGTTGGGAGTTGAATTGCACCAAGAAAAGTAAAGAAGATAATTATCAGCAGAGGCTGACCAAAAATGGGATAATTGCTTAAATCCATGTTGGCGAAGCACACGACATGGATCGGCCATGATGTATCCTTTTGGGTGGTACAACGGCCCATTGTAAAATGAAACATATCTTGGAATTTGACTATATCCTCTAATCTCCTTATAAGTGTCGAACACAACATCTTCCTTCCTCATAGCATCCAGAGCCAATCTCATATCGATGACTCGACCTTTGTTACCGGGCTTCGGATTACTATTAAACTCGAACTTCTGAGCTCTAGGGGTATCGGGTTCGGGAAGGTCTTTGATCTTCAAGAATTGGCAGTCCTTGAACAAGGTTGGGAAGTGTTCATAACACCACACCTAATCCAATGTGAACAATATACATGTGAACATATGTTAAAAAAATACATGTGAACAATATACATGTGAACATAGATTAAAGAAATATGTACCTGGAGTAGAGTGAAATTCCCGACAAATTGGTTTGTTTTAGCCAATGAATCCCTTCTCATCTCCGCCATCAAATGTGCCATTACCGCGGTGCCCCAAGAATATCCATAGACACCTTCCAACGGGTCAAGGTACTGGAGAAAGTTTTCACTTACCCCGTTGCCATTAGTGTCAGGGAATGCCCTAGTGCCCAAGATGTATAACAGGTACGCAGCGGTTGTATAATGAATCAGTGCAGGGTCCCATCCATCCTTCAAACTTCTAGCCTTTGTATTTTCAAACATCTTCTTAAGCATCGTCAGCTTGAATGTCTTCGTCTTACTTCCGTTCGATGCTACATAAAAGTTATCCGAAGAAGTTTTGAAGTCCCAACCAAACAAATTTTTAGTCAAATCGTGCAACTTCGTCCAATCTAGGTCCCGAGACTCAACTCCTTCTAAAATTGATTTTCCGATAACATTCAAGCCTAGAATGTCATGAGAATCTTCAAGAATCAAGGTCTTCTCTCCAAACGGGAAGTGCATTGTATCAGTTTTACCATGATACCTTTCGAAGAAGCAATTGACGGTCACAATATATGGATTCACGTAATTTTCAACCAAATAATATAGACCAGAGTTCTTTACTAATGTTTGGACATCTTCATGCTCCAACGACAATTTCCACTCAGTCGCGGCTTGGTTTCGGCAAACACGCACAACCTTAGTATGATCCTACAAATAAGAGATAATACGATTAATAGATGATGTAAAAGATAAAACAATGCACATGCACAAAATAAAAAATGCTTAAATAGGTTTGAAAGATAGTACGAGCCCAAGAGTGATTATATCCAAAGAGTACTTTCGGGTCCGGAGCTTGACCCAAAATTTTACCATCATCGCGGTTGGGTATCATGTCATCAATGTGGGGAATGTGACAACCTTTAACTTTAACTTTGGGTTGCGCCTTTCCCTTGCCTTGTGTTGGTTGTTGACTCGTCCCACCAACTTCGCTTTGGCTTGCGAATTTACTTGGATGAACCTCATCATCTTCCTCCTCACTTTCCCCTTCATCATGATCATTGTCCTCAACTGTTCCAGTACCTTCATGGATTACAAGTGCACTACGTTCACCACCACTCTCCCAAATTAACCCTCTTATTTTAAACCCCAAACGCTTCTTGTGACCTTCGTATTTCCCTCGTGGAGGCATGGAATGAGGAGTATCAAGACCGTCCTTCCTCCTTCTCTTAGTGAGAATATGACCTTTATTTTTCTTCGCTTATTTGGCTTTTGACCTATAACATAAGCAAACAAAACAAACATAAGAAAAGTCATGGCAGTTTAGGAATCGGCTTGGAAACTCTTAAACAAACCAATGCCGGTAACATGTTCCGGCATAAAATCTTAAATATCGAGCATGTCGGTATCGATGTACCGACATCCTATGGAACCTAAATTGTGTGCCGGTATTGAGCACAATTTCAGTGATGTTCCTGTATGTTTTAAGTGAACTACCGGAATTTTCTAATTGAACTAACTCATGCCGGTTTTTAAGTACCGGCATTCACGAAACCTAGATACAATGCCGGTACAAAATATTGTTCCTGTGTGCTTTTAGTTGACTACCGGAATAGTCGTCAATCCAATTTGTATGCCGGTATAAAAAATTAAGTTTCAGGAATTCAAACCGGTATGGTATTCAACCCTAATTGTATGCCGGTATAAAACATTTAGTTTCAGGAATGCAAACCGGTATGGTATTCAACCCAAATGCTATGCCGGTACCTAAACCGGCTTGGTATTCAAACCTAGATCTTATGCCGGTACTCTCTGTAAATCGAGAGTTTCAGCTATTGTTGGCGATTCTAACATAAACCCATGGCTACAAATCGATTAAAACAATCATAAATGAGTTCAAAAATCACTTACCTTCTCAGAGAAGCCATGAGTGGTTGATTATCCGAGTTCGCTGCTTCGTCCTCTTCTAGTTGTTGAGCAATGTTCTCGATTCTTTGTTCATGTGTTTGTTGAGCAATCGATTTAGTGTTCCGTTTTGCTTTTGATTTCTTTCGTGGAGGCATGGTTATGGTAGGTTAACCGACGAAGAAATTTTTGATTCAACGATTAATCGTCGATGAAGAATGAACAATGAGGAAGAAGATGAAGACAAAAAAAATTCAAAACCTAACCCTAACTATGCCGGTACCTCAAATGGGAATTGGGGGATATATGAATTTGGTTATTTGATTTTAATGTTTTAGGGAAAAGGTCATTATAGTCTTTTCATAATGATTTTTAATTAATGAAAGGGTGTTTTAGTATTTTTCGCACTCAAAAAACACCCCTTAACAGCCACCTTTGGTTGGGGGAAGTAATTCATATCCCCCAATTAGTTTTCATATCCCCAAATTACGCGTTCAAAAACAGGCCAACAATCAGTACATATAAGAGTTGTTCACTTTAAACCAATCAGCTACATCGTCGAGCTGCATGTACTATATAGGTTTGAGGACTGAAAATAAACCTAGCTTGATTGGGGTATACCCAGATTAATTGGGGTATACCCAAATTTAAATGGAAATTTTCCCTTACTAAAGGGAGGCCAAAATGTGGTGAGTTTACCTTTTTACCCTTTCACTAATTAACCCTATTACTTAACCTAATAACCCTATTACTTAATCTAATAATCCTAAAATTAAAAACTTAACCAAACAGTTAATCTTCTCTTCTTCTTATTCTTCATCTCATCTAAAAATTGAAAATATTATGATTATCCTGAAAAATGGTTGATTCCAAACGATCAAGAAATAACATAGATTCAACAGGAAGTATCAAAAGATCCAAATCAGAGAAAAAAGGTAATAGAAAAGATAGAACTAGTAAACCCGAAAGTTCAATCCCTGAGAATATTGAAAACAACCCTCTGCCGGTGAAACGAAGACTGTAAGTTGATTTTTAAACTCAACCCAGTATTGTTTAGTGTTTTTTGATTGTTAGATTAGGTTAGAAACTGAAAATTTAGATTTTCAGGGTTTTTGGCCGGCAATGTCGATAGTTTAACATCATGCCGGCGGTTGTTGTTTCTTAAGCGCCGGCGTGGTAAGAGGATGAATAACATGCCGACTTTGCATACAAAAATTGTTAGACATGGAGATTGTTAGACAATAACCAGTGCCGGCATGCAATACCAACAACATCATGCCGGCCGATGTGTAGCCGACATTGTATTGTAATTGTACCATGCCGACTTTAGGCATCAGAAACTTGATATTTTTAAGTTATAACCGGCATTATTAATTAATACAACACTGTCGGCAGTGTTTTGGTCGGCTAGGTGAATGATTATTACCATGCTGGCCTCCTATTGGTCGGTAGTTTATATATTATATACCTTGCCGGCTAGTGGATTACCTGAACCGAATTTCAATGTGTAACAATTTTGATCTCTTATTTGTGTTCAACAGTGTTGTTTGTTTTTATATCTCTTAGGAGTGTTCGGGTCATCAAACTGATTATACTTTTTAAACAATGCGAGATGTTTCATCATGAAACGTATTGCCCAATGCGAGACATATCTATGTATACCAACAAGAAACCAATCATCCTCCTTAAACTCCTTCAACTTCCGGAAGCTACTTTCTTGAAATTGTTTTTTTATCTTGTCGATATCATTATTAGTGTACTCATGGATAGCATGTTGCACCGTCACAATCCCATTTTGACTCATGAAAAGTAGACCTTTTAGTCTCCCATGAGCTTTCTCTACCATACTTGTGGATTCAAGTTTGAAATGTTTATAGTCGTAGGTAAAAGCATACACAAACCTCTCTTTGTGTGGCGTCAACCATTGTCTCTTGCAATATTCCACTACTTTGGGGTAATTAGTGCCCCAATCATCCTCGAACTCCTTCAAGTTTATCTCATATCTTGCCACACTCATCGACCAATACAACTTATCCCACGCTTTCATGAATAACCCAAACTTGATCTCACCTTCTTTCCATTCTTCGTCTTCTTTCTTCTTCTCTTCCTCTCTCTCCTCTTTAGTTAGTTTACTAAGACGTTCATCTTCCTCATTTTCACGTTTAGTACCTTTCTTTGAATTTGGCTTTTGGATATGATTCCTACAATTCTTTCTAAGATTGCATTGTATATGCCAAGTGCAAAGGAAATTTTGCGCATTGGGAAATACTATCCTCATGGCGTTCATTATTGCTTGCTCATTTTCGGTGACTATAACCCCCAGAGTTTCGTCTTCGTGGTAGAGAAGCTTCAAAGTTTCCAATGCCCAAATATAGCTATCATCCTTCTCCCGATCCATAAAACACCATGCCACCGTGAACGATTGCTTATCCGAGGTTTTTCCTACAATGTTCAACAAAGGCATGTTTTACCTATTCGTCTTATAAGTATAATCCATGAACAAAACTTGGTAAAAGAAACGCGCCAATTGAATCATATCGGGATGTGCAAGAAAAATACAATCCACCTTCCCCTCCGATGACTCATGGTGTATCACCGTGTAGTTGTATTTGTGTGCCAACCATTGTGATTCTTCCATCACCTTTCTTCCATCCCATTCAATCCTTTTAATGGTTTCCTTGGCCGCATAAATTTTAGACAATGAAGAGAGGTTATGCGGGGTCGTCCCTCTTGAACCTACGAAGGAGCTTGCTTGGTTTAATTCCCCAACTTGCTCTTACTTGTTCGAACTCGTGCGGTTTCAACTTGGCAACTTGACAGTGCCCAACAAGACTTTCCGGATCTTTATGGTTATGCCAACCAACATCAACTCTACTCATTCTCCACATGTTATCGATTTCTTGGTTCCTCCCAAAAATAATCTTGAATGGGCATTCACACTTCTTAGACTTCGTCTTGTACACCCTAGTCGTCTTCTTATCATACGCATAACCCTTTCTCTTGTGACTTTCGTCCGGCGATCCATAACACTCGCATACCATTTCAAACCGCGTAGATTTTTTTTGAGTGTTTTTCACTAGAACGCACATCTTCTCTTTTGCTTTCTCAACAATCCAATTTAACGCGTCGTCTTTTTCCTTCCATTCCAAATTATTAGCATAATGTTCGGAAGTATCGGGACCCCTAATTTTCTGAGCTTGAGGCTGACCCGCCATAGGTACCAATGCCACAATCTACACAACATCAAAAGTTTAGTTAGTATGTATTACCACGGTCGGCATGGTCTACATATAAAACAATGCCGACAGGAAACAGCCGGCAATGTCTTAAAACTTGAAAATGCCGGCGTAAGAATTTTCAAGTAATGGTTCCTATGCTTCAAAAAAAATAGAAGTCGGCAAGGTTCAAATTGTATACCATGCCGACATGATACTGCTTATGAAAAGTCGGCACGTTGTGCAAAGTAAAACCACGCCGGCTTTTACGGCCGGCATGATCGACAATCCTTGACCTTGCCGACCCGGTACAACATAAGTGGAAAAAAAAACAAAAATCGATCATTTACATGGAAAAATCACAATCTTCACCACCTAGGTTTTCTACCTGATTAATTGCAGCTCCATTATCTTCTTCTTGGTCATTGGACTCTACGTTTGGCTCGAGACATTCATCACTTCCATACCCATCTTGAGTTTGAGGAAAATAAAAGTGAGGATCATGCAAATAATCCATTCGATCATGGTCTGGTAGATCATCATACAAGTTCTCGTCCGTAGGAGGAAGGTTAGAAGGCTCCCCCACTTCAAAATCAGGATTTGAATCACTCATATCACAAATTTCACAAAAACCTTAACTCCCCCCCCCCCCAAAAAAAACCTCCTCTACTACTTCATACTAATTCTCTCTATAAATGATTTCTAAAACCCAACTTATAACTAAATCAACTAACTAATATAATTAATTTAACTAAGAGGGAGGATCCCTTTACATGGCTTGTGTGACATTATCTCACACATTACATGTCCTTTTGCGAATAAAAACCAAACGATAGCGTATTTGAAGCTAAGATTTTGGGAATATGTTCTTCTTATAAAGCTCTACATACCCACCAAAAATCAGCACATTCCGAAACGTATAACTTTACCATCTACTACTTCGAAACCCAAACGTCGAAAGTCGACAAATTCTCAACCGTTTAAAATAAGATTGATAGATGATGAGGTTTGGTATTTCAGAATGTGCTGATTTTTGGTGGGTATGTAGAGCTTTATAAGAAGAACATATCCCCAAAATCTTAGCTTCAAATACGCTATCGTTTGGTTTTTATTCGCAAAAAGGACATGTAATGTGTGAGATAATGTCACACAAGCCATGTAAAGGGATCCTCCCTCTTTAACTAATCTAATCATTTTAGTTAAATTAGAGTTAATCATTGTGGGGGGCATTTTAGTCATTTAAAAAAAATCTAGGTTAAGGGGTGGCTTGACTTTACTTCATAATGACCCTATTTCGTCTTATTGGGTATACCCTAATTAATATGGGTATACCCCAATCAAGCCAGGAAAATAAACTTACAAGCAACTAAACAAAAACTAAAGTAGAGGAAATATCTCTAAATATAGCCTTCATATGTTGATCATGGTAAAAAATTCCAGCATCACTTGCAATAATGACATGGGTAGGCTTGTCTTCTACGACTTTCTTCAAAAAAGGGTCCATGGCTTAAAATTAAAATACGGGACATGGATTCGAGTGCTCAAACAAGAACCGACATTCTTGTGGGCACCCTAACGTTCAACGCTTAAAGGATGCCTATAGCGAAAGAAAAAAACAAAGCCTCGGGGGATTCGGGGCACCCACCACTATCCTACCGGGCACTGGCATTATCTTTATGGTAAGTACTGATTAGGGCAGTAACAATCCATGATATGGTAATCTTGTAACTCCCACGGCCGTGTAGTTAGTGGAGTAATCCTCCTTCGTAAAGGAAGACGGAAGTGTCTATAAAGAGGCTTATTCTCACTTTTGTAATACACACAAAAACTAGGGTTTACTCAAACACTTGCCTAATTTTTTTTCATGGATCATGCTACTTCATTTAACGATCTCCTGGTAGAAAGCAAGTTGGATATATTCTCTAGGTTACCAGTTAAGTTAGTTTTAGATTGCAGACAGGTATGTAAATCTTGGAGAAATCTCTTACACTTCCAGAATAATGCTGCCTTTGCTCATCTACATCTTTTACGTCAACGTTTCCGCCATGGACCTAAAAGACACCAGAAGCGACTGGTTGATGCTAACCATGATGATGATGATATTAGTCGTGATGGTTCTGATTTTAGTATCATGAGTTTAGTTATTTTCGATGGAAAAAAAATTCTATTATGGGGAGTACTATGATAATTATGGTGGTGATTATATCGGTTATAATACAAAAAAGATCAATCTTGGGTTTCCTGCAGACGTGTGTGGATTTGTTGGTTCGTGTAACGGATTGCTTTGTTTGTCAGTCGCCATGAAGTGCAAGCCCATCAAGTTTTTGAGCAACCCTGGAGAGCTTAATGTTCCTGAAGGTTACAATCGGAAAAGTGATGAACCTTTATATATCTGTAATCCTGTTACTCGAGAAATTGTGACTCTTCCAGCATTGAGTATCAAAAACAAAAGGAATAACATCAGCGGTGCGCATGGATTCGGTTATCATCCCTTGACTAAGGAATACAAGGTTGTCAGGATTTGGTATGGTTCAATTGGGAGTAGGAATGGTGTGTCAGGACAAGTAGAGGTATATACTCTTGGCAGTGGCAACGGATGGCAGAGTAAAGGAAAAATTGATTACTATGTTGTACCTAATGATGAAAATGGGAATAATTGTGTTAATGGATCTCTCCATTGGCTCAAGTATGGAACGGCTGAGATTGTGGCATTCGATTTGGCAAACGAGGAATTCCACTTTGTTCATACACCATCTGGTTTGTCCTCTAACACCCCATCAGTGATATCTAGTAGAATTTTTGTCATGAGAGGGAGTTTGTGTCTTGCTTATGAATATGCAATGCATACTGACTTATGGATGTTAAAGAAAAATACAGGTAGTAGTAATCTTTGTAATGCAGGTAGTAGTACTCTTTGCAATGCAAAAGACGAGCACTACAAGTCGCGTAGTTGGATTAAAGAGTCACAGATAGGATTTCCATGTGTAAATCGAGGCTTTAAGATATTTGGCCTTACACAAGAGGGAAAAGTGATGCTTAAGGACATTCGGGGTTCTTTGAGTCAGTATAGCACAAGCGGAGGTACAAAATTTTATCACACTGACAGTTATGCCTTTTATTTCCGAATTATATCGCATGTCAACAGCTTTATTTCATTGAAAGCTCTTGGAGAAGCAAATGTAGAGACATGCGTAGGATCAAAAGACGCTGATGTCGAGGGAATAAGGAAAAGGAAAAGCGTACCGGCATATATTGTTGAAGATTACTACTCTTTGTTATAGGTTACAAATTGGCTTTATCCGGCCTACCAGTCTTTTAAGTTACTTTGCATTGATTCTGCTGTTTGATTTTTTGGTTTTGAATTTATGGATCAGTGTCGTGGTAGTTCTTTAGGAATTTCTTATTTCTTGTTTGCTAGTTTGATGGGTACTATACAGAGGAAACATTAAACAGAATGCAAGTTCAGCAAGGTTTAAACGTAAAATAATGCATTCCCTACGATGCAAAATTTCAATAGCTAATTTAAGAATCGTGACGATTTTTTTTTACACTTATGCGAATAAATGTTTAGAGTAAATGTCAATAGAATTTCAATAGCTGGGTTACTTTAAATAAAGTGACCGCGATCCTCAAGCTTAAAGTGTCTAGTGTCGTATCTGGGTCCAAGTCCACTAGCACCAATGCGGCAATGCAATGTGACATTTTATGTCGAGTAAATGTCTGTTTTTTTGCTTTTTTTTTCTTTTCATAATAATGGAAGTTGTGGTAGGACGCGAGAACCATGAGAAAATTTTGTTGACATGACACAGATACCACAGTGAATTTGCAGCTCAAACTTATTTCAACCAGCGAAATCCTTACCGAATGGAATAATGAAACTTTCGGCCATCTCCCTACCATGATCAAGAAATCAACAACGCAAATTAAAATGGCTCAACATCAATGCGCCAGCAACACTGGTAATGATTTGACATATTGGCAACTCCATGAATAACAACTCCGAGAACAACACTCGACGTTTCTCGACTATCATGCAACGTATTGGCGACAAAGATCAAGAATCCAATGGCTATAACCGGGCGATCAAAACAACTGGGTTACTGACAAAGATGTCGTGGTTGGATTAATAATTAATCACTTCGCCGATCAATATACGGCTCCAAATACAGTGATAGAATAAAGCCTATTTTCAGCGATAACCCCAAGGTTAACACCCAGCAAGTGTGTCTCTCTAATGAAAGAAGTAACTCCTACATAAATCAAGCAGGCCTTATTCTCTATTGGCTCTGAACGTGCTCCAGGTCCAGACGGATATACTAGTAAGTTTTTCAAGGTTTTCTGGGAAACAACACATATACATCTAATAGAGTTGGTACGTAGTTTCTTCAACTCTTTGAGTATCCATCCGCTTATGAACCACACGATCCTCACTCTAATCCCCAAAATAGACCACCCATCCAAGCCTTCGCAATTCAGGCCTATTGGACTATGTAATGTAACATACAAAATCATTTCAAAAATATTGGTCA
Source organism: Papaver bracteatum (assembly GCA_023529315.1). NCBI lineage: Eukaryota > Viridiplantae > Streptophyta > Magnoliopsida > Ranunculales > Papaveraceae > Papaver > Papaver bracteatum. The sequence goes on from JAJJWX010002584.1 coordinate 379,201, forward strand.
ACCGCATACGCCCCTTACTCCCGTTCCTAATAAGCCCTTATTAGCAATTGCTGGAGATCTTTTTCATCATATTTGTAGGACCAGAATATCTCTACAACGTTATTCCTGCGATATTAACAACGTTTCTGCGAGCGTCACAGAATATCCAAAAGAAACTGACGATGGAAGAAATAAAAGAAGAATATGTTGATCCTGCGATGGTCATCATTCTTGCGATAGAGAATATTGTAGCGATCGCGATGAGATCGCAGAATAGATCCGAAATAGGAGGAAAACTTAGTTGTCATCCATTATGTAAATCCCTATATAAAGGGCTCGATAGATCCAGAAAATGATGATGTATTTTTGAGAGTTGAAAGAGTCTTGAGGAGAGAGAAACTTCAAGAGAATATTTGTAATCTTGATTTCTTCCAATTCTGTAAACATTTCTGAAATTTGAATAGTAAAATGTCGTTTAAATCTTTGAAGTTTAATTGATTTCCAATAGATTTCTATAGAATCTTAACAAGGGTGTAGTGTGGGAATTCCTGCAACTACATTTTGGCGCTAGAAATAGGGAGAATCAAGCTAAGAAATATCTAATTACAATTTGAAGATTTGAAGAAATTGTTATAAAATTAAAGAAATGGTTAGAAGAAGAAGAAATACATCAGAGCCACCAACAACTGTGAGGAGGAGTAAAAGGCTTGCAGGTGAAGCAACAAGTGAATTAGAAGAATCTTCAAGGATAAGAACAAGAAGAAATAGAACAAGGATTGAAGGAGAAAATCAAATTCCGCAACCGAATCAACAAACATCAATACAAGATAGGAATGTGGATTTTGACAGAGTAAGTGTGCATTCTTGGAGGTCAGATTCGATAGAAGAAACAAAAGATCGACAATTGGGAAACGAAGAAGGAGAAGAAAGAAATCAAGAAATAGTTGGAAGAATAAATCAGGAAGGAGGAGAAAATAAAATAACGGATAATTTGAGACAAAGAATACAAGAAGAAAGAAGATTATAGGCAGAAGAGCGTGCGAATTTAACAAGGCAAAATCATGAGTTAAGAATGGAGAATTTGAGATTACAAAGAAGGAGATCAAGAAGTACTGTTAGATCAAATTCAAGGTCACTCAGAGAAGAACCAAGGAAAAATTCCCCCATAAGAAATGTTAGAGAAAATACTCGAGGAGAAGTGCAAGATAGAGAAGAAGAGATAATTGGTGATAGCTATAATCCGCGTGACAATAGAAATCAAGAGGGAAGAAACAACCAAATTGAAGAAGAAAATTCAGAAGAAGGTAGGAGGATATTACATGGGCGAGAGAATCAAAGAAATCAAAGAATGATTAAAGAAGAAATTGAGAGACATTATGCTGAACAAGCACGTCTAGCCCGCGAGAGGGAAAGATTAAGGGAATAAGTAGAAGAACATGAATTTCGAGAAGCAGTGCGACAAAATAATCATGAATCGAGAAAGGAGACGTACGCAAAATCGCTACAATGGTAATATTCAGTAGGAGTATGATAGGATACAGAGAAGAATAGAGAGACAACGAAGAGAAATGAGGAGAAATGAAGAAATCCGCAGAGAAGAAGATAGGCAGTTACGATATCAAGAGGAAGATGAAAGAGAAAATCGCAGAGAAAGACGAGATGATGATGAAGAAGAAGATACACAAAATCTCGCAAGACAAGAAAGGCAAGAACGCAAAAGAAGGAAAACAACATTAAAGAGGCCAATGGAACAAAACTCAGATGAGAATGAGCAAATATTGAGAGAATTAGCAGAAATGCGAGGAATGATAAACAATAGAAGAGAAGGAGGTAGAAGGAAACTTGATGAAGATATTGAAGAAGCTGCGAGAACTCCATTTACTCAAGAAGTACAGTTAAGAGGGATACCTCCAAAATGCAATTTACCAGCATTAACCAACATTTTTGATGGAACTACTTGTGTTGTTCAACACGTCAAATCTTATGTTAGATGTATGCTACAGTGGGAGAATCATGATGTTGTGCTATGCAAATATTTTGCATCCAACTTAACTGGCGAGGCGTTGAAATGGTTCGAGGGATTACCAAAAAATACCGTAACTTCTTTTGATCATTTACAAGCTACATTTTTAGGAGCGTATATTAGCAACAATTCATCGCGGCCGGGTATTGAAGATGTGTTTGAGTTAAAACAGAGAGTTGGTGAGAGTCTGAAGCACTTAACCATAAGGTGGAAATCAATGTGCAGCGAGATGGCTGGAAGAGTAGATGAAAGATACATGATCTTATCCTTCATTAATGCAATGTTCGCGACTAATTTGATGTACATTCAAATTTTTAGAATCAAAAATACAATCACCATGACAGAATTGCGAGAGTTACAAGAAGAATACATTGCTTTGGAGGAGAAACAAAATGAGATGGAATCATACCCAATCGCGAACACTATATCGCTAGAGGCAAGTAGAAGTTTGCTCCCTAAAATGATAAATAATGTGGCGAGCACCTCGCAGGCACAACAAGAGAAAGTAGTAATTGATAACCAACAAAAATTGGTAGCGATGGGCAGTCGAGATCAAGAAGAATATGAAAGGGAGAAGAATTATTACAATCGCGGTGGAAATAATAAGATTCAAAGACTTGATCAACCGCAAGAAACTTATGGCGCACAAAGGAAGAATAACTTTAGAGGGCAAGGAAATCAAAAGATAATATGGGAAGAAATTAAGATGCCACCTATTAATGCTAGTATAGAAAAAATTTGGGAAGCTATCATTCTGATGGAAAATATACCATCACCATGGAACATGGGAAAAGAACCACATCCAAGCAATCGAAGTAAAGAATTTTGTCCTTACCATCACTTTCATGGCCATTCAATAAATGATTATAGGAATGTAAAGAGGATAATTTTGAGGATGATTGATCAGGGGAAGTTAAATCACTTTCTAGTAGGACATCCACAACCTCATCAATTACCGCCAGCACCAGAAACTCGCAGAGTGAATGCTGTAAAAGGAGCAGAAACATTCGTGATAGAAGTGGGGGCTAAAGCAAAGAATTTTTTTTTGTAACTCCATTGTGCATTCATGCAGAACTGTGGAAGATTTCCATGATAATGTTTTAAGTAGAGTCTTCGCGAGAAATACAGATGGAATAGAGATAATGAATATAGCGAGAGCCTCTCCATTAGAAGAATGACAGAAACAAACTCTATCTTTTTACCGCGCAAGATGTACCAGAGCTTGGCGAGCAACATGACAACCCATTGGTGGTACGATTAGAGATAAATCCAAAGCAAATGCAAGAATAAGATGAAGAAAATTATTGTAAAATTGAAGACTCTTGGGCCATCAACAGAGTCTTAATAGATACCGGGAGTTCAGTTGATATCTTATTCTATCATACCTATAGAACCATGGGTGGAAGAGATGAATATTTGATACCATCAACGTATAAAATCTATGGATTTAACGGTATAGCTAACAAACCAAAGGGGGAAATTGAAATGTAAATACCGTTAAAAGGAATATCTTCAAAAATCTTATTCTGTGTTGTGGACATCGAATCACCTTATAATGCTTTGATAGGACGACCTTGGTTACACGGGATATTGGGTGTAGCATCTACTTATCACTAGTGTATCAAATTTCCTCATCCTAAAGGTGTTGGAGTTATTAAAGGAGATTGGGGAGAAAGCAAGAAATGTTATCAAATCGATATGAAGTCTTGCGAAGAAAGAGCTGAAAAGAATAGAAATTGGAAGTACAAAATCAAACAACAACAGAGATGTGAAAGGTTAATGATTGATACAATAGAGCATAAAGAGGATGTGAAAGCTGATGGCGAGCGTCTCGCAGAAAAAGAAACAACAGTAAAATGTAGCAGAAAAGCAGAATCAGAAAATAGTAAGTAGAGAGGTAAAATGATGAACTTTAGAGAACTCTATGAACGATTTGTTTGAAGAATATGTAATTAAACAAAATATTCTTCTTGAAAGAATCGCAAGATTTTACAAAAAGAAAGAAGATCAAAGTTATGAAATTCTATCAGAGTTACAATACTCTCGATAAACGCGAATAAAATTTCGCAGAGATTAAAGAATGGGACGAACCTTTATGGAATGCACCCTAGTTCGCGAATAAAATTTCGCAAGAGGCAAATGTAAGACCTAATAGCGAGTCATAGGAGGGGGTATCTCTCGACATGATTCATGGGTAAGGTTATACCGATCTTTGGATCCGAGTCATCTTGAGATGTTGGGGTTAAAGAAAACCTATCCGGGAGAGAGATCTTGGATTTCCAACTATATATGGTTATACCCTGGTTGGACGACCGAGAATCTCTTCCAAGAAGTGCAAAGTATGACCAAGGCGCCGAGGTACACGGTTGAGCCAAGGGTGCCAAGGGCGTACGAAACTCCCTTGCCATTCTTGGTAAGTCTTAGCTACGATGCACTTGGCCTGAAGAAAATCCCACTTAGGGTGCAGTCTTGTAACTATAAGCCATATAGGCATAAAGGACAAGAGACTGCAAAAACTGCTGGTTGTTGGTAAATCTGGATGGGAGGAGCTAGTCTTGTATGGCCGATGTGCCCTCCTTGAAGGGGAAACCAGGGGGAAGATAAGGGCGGCACCCTCCATTAGGGAGCTGATAAGTGTCTTAAGACGGCAATGTCATGGGAATTTATGATCGCAAGAAAATTTAGGCCTTTCATATAGTCGCGTGACGTAAATTATACAGAGGCAACAAGCCAAAAGTTAAGATGAGATCAATGGGTTTTTACATGAAAGTGTAAAGACGTCATGCGATTTCATCGCAAGACGACAATGTCACGAGGCTTTGATCTCGCGAGAGAGCTTAGACTTGTCATATTATCGCAATACAATCAAAGAAGAAAGATAAGGAAATATCAATGGGTCAATACATGCAAATGTAAAGACGTCCTGCGATTTTGTCGCAAAAAGAAAAAGGTGTGGCATAGTAAGACCTTTAATTAGGAATGCATAATAAGACCACAAGATTACTGCGATAATACTCGCAGTTGTTGTTAGCGATAACATCGCAAATATCAAAGCAAAATTTATTTAAAGCTAATATCTAATCTCTACTCAATTTTTTTCATATTGCAGATGAATAATAGAGGCAAGTATGGGAATGCATAAGAGCGATGAAATTATTATTCATCCACTATATAAAAATTGCATAGAGATTGTTAAATGATAAATTTGCATAGATACTTAAAGGATAATAATTATATTGATTGATTAATTTGCAGAAAAAGAATTGTTTTCTAAATTCATACAGATAGAAGCAAAAGAAATTTACAGAATTGGAGAAACTCGCAGCAATGTTACAGAAAGAAGAAAATAAATATACAAAGAAAATAGAGGGAAGAAGAAGAACTAGCTAGATTCATCGCCATCCTCTTTGTCAGATTTCTCTTCATCTCCAGATTTCTCCATTTCATCATCGCTATCTTCATTCTTATTAGATTCTTCTTCTCCATTTGACTTTTCTCCTTCGTCATTATTATTATTATCTTCATCCTCATCAGAATCCTCAGCCTCGCTGTCAGAAATGTCAAGACTTGGGATTTGTTTGGGGATTTCCTTTGCAAGATCAGAATATATAGAAGGGGAAATTCCATGATCACTGCAAACCAACCTAACAGAATCATTATGAACAATAATGAGAGATCTATTGAAATTCGCGGTAGTAATGTCAAACTGCTCCTTCAATCGTGAATATTTATTATTGCGAGCATCAAGGGTATTCGCAAGCAGATTCTTCTCATTTTCAAGTTCCTCAATTCTGTCAAGATATCTTTTTTCAGCTCCTGTAAGAATATGACAACAAGTTAGAAATTTTGTAGAGAAGAATAATGAAAATAAGAAAATAGCGAGAGGAAGAATAGCTAACAACCTTCTCTTTTAGAAATCATGTCCCTAATTAAAGCCGCCTGTTCAACTTGAAGGCTAACATTTACACCTAAATCATTCCTGGCATTATCAAGAATTTTCGCAGCCCAAGAAAACTCATCATCGCTATTTATAAGAAGACGAGATCGAACTTGAGTTTCCCTCGCAAGAAGATCTTCATTCTCGCGGACAAGCTTATCTATTTCCATTTGAACGTTAAGAAGAGTCTTATGGAAGTCATCTAGAGTCTTGGAACCCTTTTTAACAACAAGATCCTTCTCGTCAATAAGATCACTATTCCTTTTTCTTAATCTATTTATTTCTTTCTTTGAATCAAGATGAAGGCGCTTATATTTATTGGTCAAACCAAAATTGAATCTGTGTTCAATTTTTAAGAGATTAAGTTTGGATTTTAGTTCATCTATGGAAAGGGATTCAATCTTATTATCTGAGAAGTTACTTAAAGAGTTATTAAGGCTAGCAAGAAGAGTATTATCATCTACAAGTTCAGGGAAAGATTTAAAGAATGTAGCCTCGTCAGTGAGACCATAAATATCTGCAAGTTAAAAGTGGGTGCTTGAATATGCCGCGATAGAATAAGGAGAATTAAAAGAAAAAGGGAAATAAGTAATACCATAGAGTTGATGGTTAGCTTTGTCAAGATCAGAGATCTTTTGTTTATCAACTGAAGCTTTAGCCTCCAGTTGTTTATTCTTCTTATGGAGCTCAACAACTTCAGATTCTAATTTTTCTTTATCCTGGCGAAATTTAGCAACCTTCTTTTCATAGTTGGCGCGCCTCTTATCTAAATCAGAAGCAACATCAAAGGAAGCTCTTCCAATCTGCGAGAGAATAATATAAATTAAGAATCTAGCAATGGAGTAAATACATAAACAAATTGAAGAAATAAAACATACCAGGGTACCAAGAGAATTCAAGAGACTGGGAGTCAGCGATCTTGAGATTCCTTGGAGAGAATCATTATCCGCCAGAATAGGAGCATCACAAACTTTAGCGAGAGCTTGGGATATCTTGTTAATAACTTCATCCTCATCATTACAAGTTATGCTATGGGAAATATTTCCAAAAATTCTAGATAAATGGGTCATTGAAGAATCAGATGAAGAAGAGTTCTTTATAGAAGGAAATCCAGAATTATTATTGTTAAAATCTTCATAATCATTATCCTTATCAAATTCAACACTCGGATTTTCTGGAATGGGTTGAGGAGTTGAAGAAGAAGAGGGATGGGTTTTCCTTTTCTTCAAAGGAGGATCGCCAGATTCTTCACCACGAGGAGAAGAAAGTTTCCCTTTGGGAGGAACAACTGATTTATCCTTTAAAGATTTATCTTTAGTTCTCACAGTTTTTATTGGCTCTAGTTCTTGGATTTCCTGCGAGCACAGATGAAGATAAGAAATAGGGGCAACAATATATTGTTAAAACTTACGAGAAGATATTTCTTACTTCATCCGTGAAGGATTTGAGAGCTAAGAAAGTGTCGGGCTTCCTAAAATTTTATAACTGAGTTTCATCCTGTCAATCTGGAAAAGATAGAAGTCATTTAGCGATAGCGAGAATGTGAAAACGGAAGGAGAATAAAAGATCATAATTATACAAAATATCAGAGAGATTATACCTCTTTAGCTCGTTCAGGCCAATTAAAGACCCAAGGTTGATATTCTGCAAGATTCGCGCGAAGTTCGCGAGAACCAGAAATATAAGGACCTTCGAGACACAACGGAAAAATAAACCACTTGTCATCGCTAGAATGGCGAGGTCCGTGATTGGTTTTCGTATGAAAGTCAATATCTAGCATGAGAGCTTCTTCGACAGCGAGTTTCTTCAGGCGAACACCCCAGCAGGTGCTATCCCTCTTCATAGGGAGTATCTTGTAATTTTTGAAAAAGTTTTCTACAGTATAATCTGCAGGGTTAATTGGAATATGTTTGTAAAGAGGATTTTGAGCATCTTCAGAATAGCGCGATCCTTTACCAGCACCACGAGAAGCATATTCAAGTAGCAATCTAATGCAATCTCCACCTAATTGATATATTGCTCGCGAGAACCTCTCGTCAGATATTATTTGGTAGAATAATGGGAGTTCTGGGTCATAGAGAGGAAGGGGAAGACCAGCTTCAAGTTGGCCTAGCGATACTATGATTTTTTCGCGAGAACATTGATCATCAGTAAATATTTTAAGAGAAAGTTCAGATCTATAATCCTAATATGGAATTAAAGACAAGTTAAAACCTTTAATTTTGAGTTTCTCGTGCATCTCATTAAAGGACTTCAATTTTTTAGTACCAGCATCAACCATTTTTGAGTATGGGAATGAAAGAAAAGGTTGAAAAGAAGAAAGAAATCATAGCAGTAACAGAAGCGCAATTCGCGGAAGAACAGTAAAATTTGCAGAGAGGGTATGGAAAGAAAGAAGAAGAAAGTAAAAGAGAAAAAGGAAAGGAATGAGAAAAGTATTTATAGAAGAAGAAATTTCTCGAAGAAGATGAAGGCAATTAAAGAAAACAAAAGACATGGGTGGTCAGATCATAGAGGTTAGAGGAGACGTGTCAAAAATTTATTGGAAGAAAGAATTCGTGAAAACAGCTGGCGAAGGACATAGAAACGTGTTAGAACGGAGAAGTCTGAAAAGATAAGTAGTTATGGCATTTTAAAAAGTTCTCATGATCTTCTCTTCTTCGCAGAAAAGACATGAGAAGAGGCAAGATGTAGGACCAGAATATCGCTACAACGTTATTCCCGCGATATTAACAATGTTTCTGCGAGCGTCACTGCCAATTCTTTAACAACGTTTCACGAGCGTCACAGAATATCCAAAAGAAACTGACGATTGAAGAAATAAAAGAATAATATGTTGATCCTGCGATGGTCATCATTCTTGCGATAGAGAATATTATAGCGATCGCGATGAGATCGCAGAATAGATCCGAAATAGGAGGAAAACTTAGTTGTCATCCATTATGTAAATCCCTATATAAAGGGCTCGATAGATCCAGAAAATGATGATGTATTTTTGAGAGTTGAAAGAGTCTTGAGGAGAGAGAAACTTCAAGAGAATATTTGTAATCTTGATTTCTTTCAATTCTGTAAACATTTCTGAAATTTGAATAGTAAAGTGTCATTTAAATCTTTGAAGTTTAATTGATTTCCAATAGATTTCTATAGAATCTTAACAAGGGTGTAGTGTGGGAATTCCTGCAACTATAATATTAGAACCTCAACCAATACTAAGAACCCGAAAATAACACTAAAATTGGATATCCAAAACGATTATGATAGTTTGGACTGGGATTTTGTTAGAAAATCCTTTACCAAATTAGGTTTCCCGACAACTTTCATAGAATACATCATGCTTTGTATAACAACAGTCACATATTCAATCAACATCAACGGAACGTCGCATGGGTAAGTCACTCCAACTAGGGAATAAGACAAGGGGATCCGCTCTCTTCATATGTGTTTATTGTTTGTGCGGAAATACTCTCAAAAAACTTAGGAAATCTTGAGGCCCAAAAAGCTGTGGATGGGTTACGAATTTCACAAAACGATTCATCAGTTCTCCATCTTATGTATGCGGATGATCTCCTCATCACATACAAGGCTTCAACAAAAGGCACAAATCAACTTAAGCACCTACTCAAAGCATACAGAACATCAGCGGATCAACACATTAATACTTCGAAATCCACCATCATCCACCACCCAAAGCTCAACCAACAACAATTACTTTATCTTCAACAAGCATTCAATATGCCCACAATCTCAACACCCCCGATTTACCTAGGAATTCAATTCAAGCATGGAATATCCTCTCGTCACATTTATGAACCCCGGTTTACCCCACCAAAACCCCTTACCACCAACTAAGTTTCTATGGACACTACCGTGTCCTCCAAAAATACAAATTTTCTTGTGGAAAGCAATCAACGAAGGCCTTCCGACCTTCACCATTTTAAAACATATAAACCTCATCAATATTGAAAATTGTCCACAATGCAGTTCTGGTCCGGAATCTGCTGCCCACATTCTCCTCCATTTTCAAGTAGCCATGGCATCCTGGAATAGTCTATTCATAAGACTCTCTACTCATTCAACCATGCACAACCCATAATCTTCCAAATTTTCCAAATCCCCAGATGAAAATCACACAAATCTTACAAATGAAAACTTACCACATTGTCAAAACAGCTTTATGTTTCCTATTATGGTCCTTTGGATAGCTATAAATGACTACATTTATCGACAAAGGCAACCAAACCTAGGTAACATCACCCAGATGACTCTCTCTCTTCAACAAGAGTTTTCTTGGGCACAAGATAACCTCCCTCCTGTGCTACCTGGAATACCATCTATCGCAAACCCAACAAATAGAGAATGAACGACTACAACAATATTAATAAAATGGATCAAACCTAATATATAATGGATCAATATTAACACTGACAGAGCAGCGTGAGGACACCCCGGAGTAGCTGGAGCAGGTTTCATTTGCATGGATGATTCTGCCAAAACCCTATTAGCCGGAGCACAACCACTAGTAATTACCATCACCCTTATAGTTGAGTCCCGGGCAATGCTCATAATCATCAAGACGACAAAATAACGTAACTGGCCAAAGGTTCAATTTGAAACCGATTCGGAAAACCTTCTTCGATTTCTCACCTCAGACTCGGATCCGCCTTGGTACATCTCAGAAATAATCTCAGAAACCAAACAAAACATGGGCCATATCCCCCACTGCATGGTCAACCACATCTACACATAAGGCAACCAAGCAGCGAACAGATTGGCCAATCTGGCAGCAGATAAAAGCCAATTAGAGAAACTTACAACTTTATTTTCGGACCACACAATCCTATCGTGCATAAAAAAATTGTAATGGATGACTCTTTGGGTATCACATACCCTCGTGTAATTGCAATTTAATCTTAATAATATCTTCATGATTCAAAAAAAAGACATGAATAATAGTTACATTCCATGTTGTTTATTGAGAGGTTAGATTTATTTTTTATTTTTTATTTTTGGGACAATCAACATATTTCAATCCATTCAAATCAAAATTTTGATTACATGTTCGCTTACAAGAATAACAAAAACATCAAAATAAGAGATAATCAAAACCCTAATACAAATAGGGACATCAATTACGAAGTAGATCGCGAAGAGAAAGAGCGATAAACCGCAAAGATATCCAAAAAACGTCATGTATAAGGGAGAGATGATAGTATATCCGGAAGAAAAAAAATTCTGACCATTAATCTGATTGTATTCTTCTTCCATAAGAGATGCTCCTGAAACAAAGGAGTACTTTTCCCATAAAATTGTCAATCCACACGAACACGGATGAGCGATGTCGTGGTAAATTGTTGATGTTTTTGAATCGAGAATATCAAGCCATGAACCAACCATTAAAATCTGAAAAACTTGCCCCACAACGACGAAGAAAAATCGCCAAAAAACGACGAAGAAATATGTCAAAAGATACCAAAAGTGATGTAAAAACATCTAATTCAATTACCTAATATCAAAAACCTTAAAAGAAAAAGAATCCTTGTTCAAATTTGGTCTAAAAAGGACCAAATCTGAGCAAAATGGCTCTTGAGTTTTTTCTTTTTTTTTTTTTGGAGAAAGGGAAGATAAAGAGAAAGAAAAGAGAGAAGTATTTTTCAGTACTCGGTAAGAAGAGAGGTTAGATGTATTAATTACAAGATATAATACAACAAAGTTCCTAATTTCTTGGTTATCAAGTATATTTGAAATCATACTAGGTTTTCGAACTTGTTGTAAATGATCGACACATTTTTTAGACTTTTGATTTTCGCTTCTTTGGTTATGGTGTTCGTCGTTGTATATTGATCCCTACTTGTATCTCTAATTTTAGGTTGAGGAAGTTTTCTAACAATTAATGATATTGATTCATCAATCCTATTTTCCTCTGGTCAAGAGGCATCCGGACCGTTTTTGCTGTTGACTGTATCTACATGTAATTTACAGTATGTTGTTATGGGAACACTTGATGATAAATTTTCTTCTAACCATTTAATATCCTTTAAAAACGCCTCAACATGAAAGCGGAAGAAGCCTAATCTGAACTCACACAAATATGCATAAAAAATTCTTGATCAACCGAGTACTGTATAAAGGCATATTTGATATTTTTTTCTTCCATATATTAACCGACTAGCCATATTTGTTAATAGAGCTATGTTGAATTGGTGTGGATGTTGGATTTGTGTGGATTTTTTATTCCCATACCCCCTTGTGATTTTGATCCACGCCTTATATAACCTCTTTTTCCTTTTGAGCCATTTGTTCCACCAAAAATCTCTTGGAATTCGATCCAGCTAGTCAAGTGGTTCTTTTGGAAGTGAAAGAACCCGCATTTGGTAGATTGGGTATGCTTGAGATAGAAGCTTTTGCTTTCCACCTTGCAAAGTTGTATAATATTTTTGAAGAAGAGGTACAAAATTTTCTTTCCTGTTTCTATATATCAAAGAAGAGAGGGGTGCCGAGATATCCAACATTTTTTGTCATCAAGGAAACTTATAGAATTTTTGCTATGATTTTTCCATGTATCGTATGGATTTTATGGCTAAAGTAGTTTCCAGATTTATGGAGATTAATCGTTTGACCCATGATTTTTCCATGTTTCACATGAATTCTACGGTAAAATTGATTATATACTAAAATTCACAAACCTAAAATTCTTTTTGCAATAAAAATCGTAAGACCATCTCCAACTATTTATTTTTTAGAAGAAAAAAGACAAATAATTATTGAAAGGTAGCCAATATAGGAACAAGATTACAAAAAAAAACAAGAGCAATCGTCATACAAATCCAATGGTTTCATGTTTCCCTCGTATCTGTACAAGTATCCAGTCAAGCAATATTGACGGACGGAATCAAATCGGTCAAGCCTGGTTGGAACTTAATCATATCGAAATTACTTTGTCACCCTTCAAGTGGTTCCCTTAACCAAAGCTGTTACATGGGTTTGAAAAGATCTTACTTTCTTCTTCTTTCTCCCGCATTTTTCTTCTTGTTGTTCTTCGTTGGGGGAAAAATCCAGCAAAGATTTTCGGGCGTGATGGATGGGAATTCGAATCCAGGTGACCTATGTTTAATATTCTGGTTGTATCACGTGATTATGATGAATGAAGTGTGAGTATTCTTAACTGTAAATGAAGTAAGATATCCATTGTTATTTCCTAATTGAACCCTAATTTAGGTTTTTTTAATAAGGTAGTGGTAAATGAAGCGACATTTCCTGCAGACGATTGATCAGAAATGGTCGATTTGGGTTGTTCCCTTTGCTTAGTAAACTCTATTATATCTATTTGAGTGGTGGGTGTTAATGAGTTGGAGTATTTATCTAATGTAAACTTCCTAATTCCAACAAGTACCTTGCACCACCACTACCACCAGTTTAACCTGGTGTTGATTTTACTTGGTATGTTTTTTGGATTTAAACTTTGATGTAACAAGAGAACTATAAAGTCTTACCTACTTGTATTGTCAGTTGAATTGAGGTGTAAATAGTTGGAATATGGAATGGTAGTGGTACTGGTATATTTGAACCTATTATGTGTTAGTCCATAGGTGGGTTTGTAACACAGGGTATCTAAATTGTAAGAGGACTCTCGTAAATGTTCAAGATGTAAATATCAGATTTGTGTTAACTAGATGCATCAGAATTGTTGAATTAGGATATGAATTGTTGGTTGTAGCCATAATGAGTTGGATATGTTTATGGGAAAAAAATATTATAGGATGTACTGGTCAAGAGGCAGTGGTCTCTGTTAAACCATTGGTCTTCTTTCATGTTCGTTTATGATGCCTATTTCATAATTGAGTGATGACTCCTGTGGAGTTAATGTGGGTTTGATTATCATTATGTAAGGTATGTCATCTTTCTTGAAAATGGCGAGCTTCAAAATGCAAAGAAAGTTCAAAATGTCTCTTTGAGTGAAGTTATTGAATTATAATGTATGTATGTATGTCGGTTTTCTCTAGAAGATTTAATTGTTTTCCACAGTTCCACTGAACCGAGTAAATCAGTTTTCCCTAATTCCCAATCCGTTTGCAGCTAAGCATATGTGTGCATAGGCCTACTGGTCAGCATTAGGAATAAACGTACCTTTTGGTTTGTGATGTATGAAACTTTATAAAATGATTAATTGTCTAGCGCGGGCCACTGATGGTTTGCGATCAGAAAAAATTGTGATGGTTGGGTTCTTTTTTTCCTTTTCTTATTACGGTATACTCCTTTAAATTAACATTGTAGGTTCGTTCTCATTACAGTCTCTTAGTTTTGATTTAATCCACATGATCATCCAACTAGTTTTTGAATCTCTCGATTATTAATTTCTTCTTTTGAACTTACCGAGTAAGGCTAGTGTATGGTAATTCAAAATATTTTTTCATTTTTTCATATATGTACTGACGTTGCCGTTGGTTTTCATTCATTACCGTGTAATTTTTCTTTATATTTCTTTTGTCTTGTTTTGAATAGCTTGTTTTTCCATAGAGCTAAACTAACTTGGATTTTTTGAATATCCAACAGCTCTTCTAGTGCCCAATCTCACTGAAAGTTATGTAGAATGAAATGAATATGAAATTAATAATTCTGCACCCATGATGAATTACTTAGAACTATGCCAGTACCACTTATTGTGTGAAGTTTCATTTTGTCAAGCATCTCTAATTACCATTGCTATATAAATGGCATTATTCTTTGTTTCTTGATTCAAGTATCTAGTCCCATGGGGTGATGCAATTTGGATGGCATGGCATCATTTGTACCATAATGGTAAGAACTACTCATCTACTCGTTGGTTACTCTATTTTTGTTAGTCTATTATGTGCCTATTTCATATCAAGAGTTTCATATTTTGCGCCTTTATGAGTTTAGGAAAAACCAATGGATGATCTTCAAACAATAGGGGAACTGCAGAGATATTCTAAGTGCAGGTTGACAAGGAAGTAGATATATGTCATCATTCAAAGAGTATGCAAAGCTCCTTGTTCATCCATTGGAAATGTACCAGTTTACGACATTGGGAGGCTTTTGGTCGAGTCAGATTAAAATAGTTATACTGATATTTAAGTAGTCGGCCTAAAGTAGTTTCATTGTGTATATGTCTGACCATAGTCTTACCAATATCAGTCTGTAAAATAGTTTACCATATGATTTGGAGAAGCATCGTTTATTGTCGTCATCATGAAAAAAATACTAACAACTAGTGAAGATTGATCAAGATGAAGTTGTTCCTTAGCTTGTACCACCTTGATTATATACTTACTTATCAATTTGTATGTTGCAGGATGCACTTGACGCGTGCCCATGTTAAGGATGATGTAATTCATTAACTTCGGGAAGCCAGTGGTTCAAGATGACAACTATAAAAGCTAAAATAATCTAGTATTGGATTCATTATTAGAGATTTTGTAAGTATCGGCTAATCGTAAAATATATTACCGTATGAAATAAGTTGGGTATACTGCTCTATTTCCATATAAATTTAAATTGGTAACCGTTACAAACGTCCGTATAAATTAAAGTGGGTAAATTAGTTATACTGTTGTATAAAAAAAGTTGGGTTTAGAAAAACCATTGATTAGAGGAACCCATAATTCTTATAAACCTCATGGTCAGTCTCAACAAGAGCTTGGAGACACCATTTGCAAATGAGAAGGACATTTTTCTTCCGACTCTAAAGATGATATTAGCACAGTGGGCAAACATATGAGAAGGCAACGTAGTCCTACTAACAATAAAAGAAGTAATAGGGAAGGTAAAACATTACACTTGTCCAGTATCAAGAAATTTGATTGTTTCGGTTGGAGTAAAGTTAAGTCGCGGCATTTGGAGTTAGACTTCAAGTTTGGTTGAGTTTGCAAATAGTACCATGTTATATGGTGTTCTATTATTCTGCAGTTTACTTGTTTAGTTGAGTTTGCCAAAGTTTTTTGAAAAATCATTTTACACGGATTAGAAGGAATAACAAGCGTTGGTTAAAGTATAAGAAACGAGTATTGCTAAGGACTGTCATTTACATACTTGTGCAGGCTATAAAGATCAAAACTGGGCTAGTTTTGACAATAGACTTCCATGAATAAAAGTGTTGTTGGCATAACACAATGAATACAGATGAAGCAATATCCTCATGGGATTGGTTGCTAGGATTCACTATTGCTTTCTGAACTTGAGGCTCTAATGCATTGTAAGGTATTCATGAATGATTTTGTAGAGAAATCCTCACAAGGGTAAGGTGTCCACAGATGTCTTTCACTTCTTCCATTTTTCCAGCTATGTAGATACTTAGAATTTTTGAAGTTATCTAAGAAGGAAATAGCTGGTTGACAAGATATGTATTCCACCTGACAAAAATGTATAGCCACAACTCTTTAACTTTGGATACACTGAACATGGTATCAGGCTTCTCCGGGATTGCACTGTTGGTGTCTGGATTCCAAGGATTGAATATGTTTATTATCTCCCCGTTACCCGGATTCAATTATGTTTTTATACAATATATGTTATACTTTAGGAGTAACTAAGGTTGGATTATTAACTATGGTTAAAGGGTAAAAATGGAAAATAAATTAGGAAACTTATGAAAAGAGAACGGACAAACTCAGTTGTCCGTCAATTTCAGATAAATTAAAAGGTGTCCGGATCGTTGGGTTGACTGGAATGTTCGGATTTCTACGACGATAGATCAAAAAACAACATCTCAATTACCAATAAAGGTCGAGAGAGAGTAACCCTGAAAAATATCAAAATTTTAACTCATTTATACAGAGTACACTTAACAACGGTAATATGTTGCTCGAACTTCCGATTTTTTTTATTTTTGTTTTCTGAAGCATATACTTCCAATTGTTGTTATTATAGCATCTGCCATTTCTTTCTCTCCATATTTTCCGGTATATAGCAAATAGGAGCATTTTCCACAACTACCTACATTTTCTCTTGCTCTTCTTATTATTGTTACCAGATATCTAAAAGAGACTTGATCAGATGGTTTATTTTCCTAAATAACAATTATCTTGTGCTTGGTTTGGTGCAAGTAATGTACACGTAGTGCCGGTTTGAATATTCCATAGAATATTCGTTGGTGGGTAAAAAGTATACATTAAAACCGGCATGCAATCTTTATTTGAATACCACGCCGGTATGTTCTTGAACAATAGGGGATATTTTAAACCGGCATTCATATTTGTATGAATACAATGCCGGTTATAGAGGTTCCGGCATTGTATTCATATAACGAGTATGCCGGTTTTCAGCTTTTTCAAACAGAAATGGTGGTTTCGGAAAAAAAAAACAAATTTTCGACCTATTTGAAGCATTACCTGTGTGTTTGGGTTGCTTGTATGTTGAACATGTTTACTTTCTTGAGTTGGTTCTTCACAAAACTCCTCATGGTCACGAAAATCATGATCCAAGGGTGTTGGTTCATCATATAACTCCAATTGTGAGTTGTTATCATTAACCGAAGATTGAAGATATGATTGTTGTTGTAATTGAGCTAAAGATTCAGCAGCTGCAACTCTCTCATCACAATCATCTTCCATTTTAAAAAAAAAATTCTACTCAAATTTTTTTCCCTCCTTCTACTCTTAACTAACCCACACAAATTCTAATAAACTTAAAAACACAAATTATATCCCCCAAATCATTAACATTTTATTAATCTTAATTAGTAAATAATCCTGATTAGGGAGGGTTAGATTAGGAATTAATAAATTAATTATATAAGGGGTAACCCAGGTAGGATATTTGGATCCCTATTTTTTCATTTAGTCATATCCCCCAATTAAAAGTCATATCCCCCAATTGTGGGTTCTTTCAAAGATACGAGGTTTTTAAATATTTAAAAAGTGCATTTACTCTTATGTCCCTATAAATATTCTTTATACCACTTCTTTAAAATCTAACGGCTGATTAAAAAGAGGAAGTCTAATGATCTAACAGATAATATCAATAGTTCGGACGGAATTCTATTTATGAGATCTAACGGTGGAATTTTAAAGTTTGGAAATCCAACGGTTATATCTACTTGAGTTTTGCCATTAAAAGCCTGGCTTGATTGGGGTATACCCAAATTTAAATGGACATGTGCCCTTACTAAGGGGAGGCCAAAATGTGGTAAAGTTACATTAATACCCCTACAATAATTAACCTAAAACTAAACCCTATATTAATTAACCTAACACTAAACCCCAAACTTAAAAACTAAAAACTGATTAATCTTCTCTAATCCTTCTACTCTAATCCCTCTCCTCTTTCATTCCAAAAACCCAAAATCAACCAAAATTTTCAATTTTGATTTTCCTAAACAAATGGTTCATTCTAAACAATCCAGCAGCAAGAGAGATTCAACAGGAAGTATCAAAACATCCAAATCAGAGAAAAAAGGTAAGGGAAAAGATGGAACTAGTAAACCCGAAAGTTCAATCCCTGAGAATGTTGAAAACAACCCTCCATCGGTGAAAAGAAGATTGTAAGTTGATTTCTAAACTCAACCCAATATTGTTTAGTGTTTTTTGATTGTTAGATTAGGTTAGAAACTGAAAATTTAGATTTTCCGCGTTTCGGCAAGACGGACGATAGTTTCACAACATGCGGCGGTTGTTGTTTCCTAAGCGCCGGCGTGGTATGAGGATGAATAACCTGCGACCTTTCATATCATCCATGGCGGTTGTTAGACAATAACCAGGGCCGGCGTAGGTATACTAACAGACACCTTCCGGCTAACTTACCGCCAGCATGGAGTTGTCCTTGGACCATGCTGACTGTAGGCATCAGAAACTTTATATTTTTGAAGTTATAGCCGGCATCATTATTTAATACAACCCTGCCGGCTGTGTTTTGGTCGGCTAAGTGAATGGTTATTACCATGCCGGCTAGATATTGGTCGGCAGTTTATATATTATATACCTTGCCGGCTAGTGGATTACTAGAACCAAATTTCAATGTGTAACAATTTTGATCTCTTATTTGCGTTCAACAGTGTTGTTTGTTTTTATATCTCTTATTTGTGTATTGTTTAGGTTCCCGGAGGAAAAAAAAAGAAGATCCACCTTGTTCGGTTACTAAAGATGATCTATTAGAATTTATTGACGCAATTTATCCCAATGTAGAAGATCCTAAAGATGAAACTGAAAAGAATTGCCCTGTAAGAAAACTATGTTTGATGGGTAAAGAAGATCCTGAAGAATTTCTAAGGTTTATGAACAGTCCTATCAATCCCCTCAACTATGTTGAATGCACATCATCAAAAGAAAAAGAAGAGGAGGTTGATCCAAGGACCTTTTTCAGGGCATCTTACTTTTCTGGAGTGAACCCCTATTACAATGAGGATGGTGACTACATAGGTCCAGTGAAAAGGAAGGGAAAAGCAAAAGCTGATGCTGGTGAAAAAGCTAGTGATGGGGAGGAAGATAATAACAATGAGAAGGATCCTTGAAATTCTTAATCTTTATTATGTTTTACTTGCTTTAGAAACTTAGATTCTGGTTTGAACTATTACATTATGTTTTGAACTCTTAGAGTGTGGTTTTAGACTTGTTAAACTTATTTTAATTTTCAGTTTTAGTTGCTTTAGAAATTATTCTGCTTATTTAGTAATAGACAAGTAATGGAGGCCGGCATGGTATTAAATCTATACCTTGCCGGTGTAGATGTTAGTTGCACCTTTTAGGTACAAAGTACAACCCATTGAATGCTCAACGGCTAGAAATTTCAAAATCAAGATATTAGGTATGTTGTTATTATAAAAGCATTCTCAACTTCATCTTCAACCTTGCATAAAGAATGGAAGTTTCAAAACCAAATATTTGTAGTCTTTGTACACTTAGTGGTCATTTTGCAAACGATTGTCCCTTTGAAGGAAGCAAATGCACTATTGAAGGTTGTAAGGGATTCTTATTTCTCATGAAAGCTGCAGTAGGAGGTGTATATCAGCCGTATACTTCAAAATGCACTTTTTGTGGGTTTTTCTATTAGATAGATGAGCGCCTAACTCCGTATGAAGATGAAGTTGCTAAAATCAACCTTATACCATGCACAGATCCATATTGCGACGGTAAGATGAAGCTAATTACCTCTCCTAAGAAATTGTGTAACGGAAAAAGATACTATCTATGTCCCAAATGTGTTAGGGTTAAGTTTTTAACGTTTGTATGCTTTAATTGAGGTTTGTATCCGATGTATAGTCGGTGATGTTAAAAATATAGGCTTGCCGGCGGCCTTTTAGTCGGCATTATCCAAAATTAAAAGCCTCATAGAAGGTTTTTCTGTCGGCATGTATATTATAATACACATTGCCGGCTTGATAACATTCATGAACAATTTTTGAGTGAGCTCTTAGACGGCATGGTTATCCTTCAACACAATGCCGGCGTAATTAAAGCCGGCAACTTGGCTAAAGCCGGAACATGCCGGCCTGATAGAAAAAAACATCCAGGAACAATCTTTTTAAGGGAGTTATCCGCCGGCATGGATAATTTCATACACATTGCCGGCATAGTTAATGCCGGCATTCTGGTAAAGGAAATACCTTACCGGCCATATGAGGCAGCTTTTTCCTTTACTATCCTGCATTGTGGCCGGCAGTGTGATGAGATAATACCGTGCCGATCCTTGGAAAGCCGGCAGGGTTGTGTAATTACTATGATGCCGGAAAATTGAAAATACATCCAAAAAAACACATCCATTTCATTCATTTATATCACTCCAAAGTACATTACACAAAACACGCATGCGATTACAAAAGTACTCCAAAAAGTACGAATGTTTTGTCTAGTACTCCATTGTACACAACACAAAAAGATTCCTTATTCCCTAATCATAATCACTCCTCACTCAAATCTGTTGGAAGGATTTCATTCAAATCTATTGAATCTCCTTTAGTCAAATCTATTGGACATTACCTAGACTCATCTATAACATTCCAAAGGGCCATGTTGTCCTCATAAATTTTCATCCATTCCTTGCTCTTTTTTTTCTGTGATCTTCTCCCACAAACTAAACCTACATAGAGGAGGTAATGGACATTCCTTATTGAGTTGTAGACCAATAAAATGATTTTTATCCACCAAAGCAATGACAATTCTTCTATGCTTTAGTTGGCTCACACAAATCGCATGTTTCGGTGCAAATGCTATAGATAGTCCCTCACTAAAGAAATGTACCACGCAATTCCACGTATCCGCCAATAGATGGCCACACTCCGGCATTCTCAACCAATGCTCCCATTTGATAGGTGCATTTCCCTCCGAGCCTTTAACACTAGTTAGAAAACATTTGAAAGTTGCTTCTTTCTCCTC
This sequence comes from Papaver bracteatum, assembly GCA_023529315.1. Classification (NCBI taxonomy): domain Eukaryota; kingdom Viridiplantae; phylum Streptophyta; class Magnoliopsida; order Ranunculales; family Papaveraceae; genus Papaver; species Papaver bracteatum. Next base: position 400,463 of record JAJJWX010002584.1, read on the forward strand.
CATGGAACCTTCTAGCATCATTGAGATATGGAACTCTTTGTCGTTTTCTAGTCGATCAGCCATCTTCTTTCTAATGTATTAGCATTGGGTGAGATTCTCTTCAACCGGTCCACTTAGGTGTCCCAATTGTTGCGAGATAACGTGAAACCCACAATTTCCATCTTTCAGAACATCGTCGGTACCAATCACGAAATCTTGAATAATTGGAGGGAGTTGCTTGTGATACTTTTGCAACACCGGTTGTACTACCTTATTTGGACGACCTTTTTTCTTCGCAACATTTCCTTGGCTTGCTTGACTCTCAAGAGGTAGAGTTCCATTTGTATTCAAGTTAGAGACCATTGGTGTAGTTGAACCCTTCCTTGGACGACCCCTTTTATTTCCAATAAATTCCACACTTGCTTGACTCTCAAGAGGTAGAGTGCCATTTGTATTCAAGTTAGAGACCGTTGGTGTAGTTGAATCCTTCCTTGGATGACCTCTTTTCTTTTTTGCGGGCTCCTCACTTTCTTGACTCTCAAGAGGTAGAGTGCCATTTGTATTCAAGTTAGAGACTGTTGGTGTAGTTGAATCCTTCCTTGGACGACCTCTTTTATTTTTTGCGGGCTCCTCCTTGTATTGCGCCTCGGTATAAACATGTCCGGATGGATCGCACTTTGTACTCAAATGCTCTTTAATGTTTTTCTTTTTGGATTGATCACTATTTGTACTTAAAAACTCTTTGATTTGTTCTCTTTCGGATTGATCACTATTTGTACTTAAGCACTCTTTGATTTGTTCTCTTTCTTCCGCCCTCGTCTTTTTGGTAGTTGGTCTACCATTAGTATCTTGTTTCTCCGGTTCTTCAAGTTCTTCCATAAAAGGGTAAACAATCGGCATCAACTTGTCCTTCATAGTTTGTTTGTCCAACCTATTCAACGTGGGGTACTTATCGAGGATTATTCGCCCAAGATCCATGTCGCCAAACTCTTCACCGGGATCTTCTCTTGTAGACGGTTTGAAAGATAATTGCTTCCAATAAGGATCGATATCATCAAGAGGAATGGGAGTTTTATACCTACCAATCATATGACGACACGGAAGTCTGATAGCCTTCATTATCCTACACTTACAAGGAGTGTTCGGGTCATCAAACTGATTATACTTTTTAAAACAATGCGAGATGTTTCATCATGAAACATATTGCCCAATGCGAGACGTTTCTATGTATACCAACAAGCAACCAATCATCCTCCTTAAACTCCTTCAACTTCCGGAAGCTACTTTCTTGGAATTGTTTTTTTATCTTGTCGATATCATTATTAGTGTACTCATGGATAGCATGTTGCACCGTTACAATCCCATTTTGACTCATGAAAAGTAGACCTTTTAGTCTCCCATGAGCTTGCTCTACCATACTTGTGGACTCAAGTTTGAAATTTTTATAGTCGTAGGTAAAATCATACACAAATCTCTCTTTGTGTGGCGTCAACCATTGTCTCTTGCAATATTCCACTACTTTGGGGTATTTAGTGCCCCAATCATCCTTCAAGTTTATCTCATATCTTGCCACACTCATCGACCAATACAACTTATCCCACTCTTTCATGAATAACCCAAACTTGATCTCACCTTCTTTCCATTCTTAATATTCTTTCTTCTTCTCTTCCTCTCTCTCCTCTTTAGTTAGTTTACTAAGACGTTCATCTTCCTCCTTTTCACGTTTAGTACCTTTCTTTGCCTTTGGCTTTTGGATATGATTCCTACAATTCTTTATAAGATTGCATTGTATATGCCAAGTGCAAAGGAAATTTTGTGCATTTGGAAAGACTATCCTCACGGCGTTCATTAATGCTTTCTCATTGTCGGTCACTACAACCCCCGGAGTTTCGACTTCATGGTAGAGAAGCTTCAAAGTTTCCAATGCCCAAATATAGCTATCATCCTTATCCCGATCCATAAAACACCATGCCACCATGAACGATTGCTTATCCGAGGTTTGTCCTACAATGTTCAAAAAAGGCATGTTGTACCTATTCGTATTATAAGTACAATCCATGAACAAAACTTGGTAAAAGCAACGCGCCAATTGAATCATATCGGGGTGCGCAAGAAAAATACGATCCACCTTCCCATCTGGTGTCTCACCGTGTAGTTGTATTTGTGTGCCAACCATTGTGATTCTTCCATCACCTTTCTTCCATCCCATTCAATTCTTTTAATGGTTGCCTTGGCCGCATAAATTGTAGACAATGAAGAGAGGTTATGCGGGTCGTCCCTCTTGAACCTACGAAGGAGCTTTCTTGGTTTAATTCCCCAACTTGTTCTTACTTGTTCGAACTCGTGCGGTTTCAACTTGGCAACTTGACAGTGCCCAACAAGACTTTGCGGATCTTTATGGTTATGCCAACCAACATCAACTCTAATCATTTTCCACATGCTATCGATTTTTTATTTCCTCCCAAAAATAATCTTGAATGGGCATTCACACTTCTTATACTTCGTCTTGTACACCCTAGTCGTCTTCTTATCATACACATAACCCTTTCTCTTGTGACTTTCGTCCGGCGATCCATAACACTCGCATACCATTTCAAACCGCGTAGATTTTTGTTGAGTGTTTTTCACTAGAACGCACATTTTCTCTTTTGCTTTCTCAACAATCCAATTTACCGCGTCCTTTTTGTCCTTCCATTCCAAATCATTAGCATAATGTTCGGAAGTATCGGGTCCCCTAATTTTCTGAGCTTGAGGCTGATCCGCCATAGGTACCAATGCCACAATCTACAAAACATCAAAAGTTTAGTTAGTATGTATTATCATGGTCGGCATGGTCTACATATAAAACACTGCTTAGGTGAGAAAAAGCTCAGGCACGTAAGAGAATATAAACAATGCCGACATGGAACCATCCGGCAATGTCTTAAAACTTGAAAATGCCGGCGTAAGCATTTTCAAGTAATGGTTCTTGTGCTTCAAAAAAATAGAAGTCGGCATGGTTCAAATTTTATACCACGCCGGCATGATACTGCTTATGAAAAGTCGGCACGTTGTGCAAAGTACAACCACACCGGCTTTTAAGGACGGCATGATCGACAAGCGTCGACCTTGCCGACCCGGTACAGGAGAAGTGAAAAAAAATAAAAATCGATCATTTGCATGGAAAAATCACAATCTTCACCACCTAGGTTGTATACCTGATTACTTGGAGCTCCATTATCTTCTTCTTGGTCATTGGACTCTACATTTGGCTCGAGACATTCATCACTTCCATACCCATCTTGAGTTTGAGGAAAATAAAAGTGAGGATCATGCAAATAATCCATTCGATCATGGTCTGGTAGATCATCATACAAGTACAAATCTGTAGGAGGAAAGTTAGAAGGCTCCCCCACTTCAAAATCAGGATTTGAATCACTCATTTCACTCATATCACAAATTTCACAAAAACCCTAACTTTCCCCCCCAAAACCTCCTCTACTACTTCATACTAATTCTTTCTCTAAATGATTTCTAAAACCCAACATATAACTAAATCAACTAACTAATCTAATTAATTTAACTAATCTAATAATTTTAGTTAAATTAGAGTTAATAACTGTGGGGGCATTTTAGCCATTTAGAAAAATCTAGGTTAAGGGGTGGCTTAGCTTTACTTCAAAATGACCATATTTTGTCTTATTGGGTATACCCCAATTAATCTGGGTATACCCCAATCTCGCCAGGATTAAAAGGGGGGAGATAGGGATTTTTTTTTTTTTTTTTTTTTTTTTGCAGTAATTGGGAATTTTACAATCCGTAGTGTAGTGGTGATCCTGTAACTATTGGAAGTTTGTAACCCCAAAAGAGGCTTATTATTCCCAAAAATTAACAACGTTTTCTTCTCTTCCTCTCCAAGATTATCATTTGTGTTATTAGTTTTCCTTCTTGTTTATCACAGTTATTCATCTGTTTGTTCTCTTCGGCTCTTCCTCTTCCAAAGAAATCAAAAATCCAACTGAAAGGTAATCTATCAATCTCTTTATCTTGGTTTCAATTTGATCTTTTTTCTATCTTGGTTTCAATTTAATCTGTAATTGGAGAAAGAGAAAGGGATCGGTTGTTAGGGGGAGATTTTCTTCAACCAATTTCTTCAAATGGTGCTACTTCAACTGGGGTTTTAAATGGGGCTACACCTGAAACATTTCAGCCTGCGAGAATGGAAATCGGTGCTCAGCGATGAGAAGGTTGATTTGTGAAGATGCCTCTACAAGCAAATTATCCTTCCACAAACCAAATTTAATTGAAGGTAAGAAAATTGCAATGTATGCTACTGATTTTGCAGAAGAAATTAGGAAATGTGAATCTTTTCTTGTTGGCTATTTTGTGGGTAGTAGAGTTTACTTTCCTAAAGTTGGGATTGCTCTGAAAAAACTTTGGAAACTCAAAGGGGAATTTCGTGTGACTATGAACGGTGATAACGTTTACATTTTTGAATTTGACCTTGAAGAAGATAGACTCGCTGCAATGGAGATTGGGTCAGTTTTCATTTCAAACAAACTGTTTTTGATCAAACCATGGCACTTATTTGTGGAACAATCAGTGCAATGGATGAAGACTGTACCAATTTGGCTAAACTTGAAGAACATACCCATCCATTTATGGAATGCCAAAGGGATAAGTAAGATAGCTAGCTACTTGGGGGTTCCTTTACTCGCTGACAAGCACACGATAGATAGAACTAGGATGAGCTTTGCTAGAGTTTGTGTAGAAATAGAGGTAAATTTCAACTATCCAGATTGCATCCCAATATCTTTTGATGGAGTTGAGTTTCAAGTTTCCGTGGAGTACTCTTGGAAGCCACCAAGATGTGATGTTTTCTCTTCATTTGGTCACTCTAGGGGATCTTGCCCAACATCAGACAAAATTAAAAAGAAAATTTGGTCTCCATGTGTCAAAAAGAGAGTTGGGAATGATGCTACAAAGAATGTAGAGGTGGAGGATGTCGCCACGAACATTGCACAGGTAGAGCATGAAAGTGAAGTTATTGGGCAAGGGGATGATGTTCTTACTTTAAATGGGAGTGAAATTGCAGGCAATGAAGAAGATAATGAGTCCTCCTTGCTGCTATGTGAGAATGAGTTGAGCGGGGGTGCTACTCTGAAAGCATCGTCTTCTGCTGTTGATCCATGTGCAGAGATGTATGTGAATGGTGAGAGGGAATCTTAACAAGAAAAGGTGCTTGGTGAGTGGAAAACTTTTAAAATAAATAAAGGCACCGGAAAAAAGAAAAATGAGAAGTACTTAGAGATTCCTTCAGTGAACCCGTATGCTAATCCTGATAATGGTCAACCGGTTGTGGAAGATGCTAGCACCTCATCTGCTGATCTATCCATTCCCCCGGGTTTTGAATCTCATAACAGGTTTCACGGATTCGAAGAAGAAGAAGAAGAAGAAGAAGAAGAAGAAGAAGAAGAAGAAGAAGAAGAAACCAAAGAAGATGATCAACAAGGCAAGGAAGTTTTAATTGGGGTAGATGAAGAAGGTGGTAATGAGAGGGTTATTGGGGAAGAGGATAATAGTCTACAACAAGACAATAAGGATCAAGTGACAGTGGAGAACTGCTTAGATTCAGATGTACCTTGCTCTGAATCGACAATTGCAGTTGCTTTGTCTTTGGAAGCATCCTTAGACTCTAGAGGAGGGGAACGCCCAATTTTACTTTCTCCGAAACAAATGGGTTTTCAACTCCAAGGGTGACTCTATTTCTAATATGAAGGTGAATTCGGAGGCGAGTATTCCGAGAAGATTTGAGTTGGATTACGGTTCGAAAAAAGAAGAAGAAGAAGAAGAAAAAGTCCCCCCTTCTTTCTAGGCGTTTGACTCAAGATAATCAAGTTAAGTCTGCTACTATCTCTCGATTCTATCGATCCGAAATAGATTCTCAAATCGCTTTTAACAAATTGATGGGTATCTCTGACCATCCTTTGATGAGATCTATGTGTAAGAATATATTGGAGAATTCTAAGTCTCAATCAGAGATGGAAGCACCGCCCTTTGAGGATGATGATGGTTTGGGAGATTTCGACCCTGACACCGAGAATGATGAGCAAATTGATGTTGTCAAATGCTCGTTTCAACATGAAAATGAGGATTTTGAAGATTGATTAGCTTTCTCCAGTCTCTGGGGTTTCTAGTTTGTCAAGTTTCCTAAGTTTTTCTTTTGGAGCTTAGGTTTGAAGTTTTTCTTTCGGGTTGTTTGTGTTTGCTCCTTCGTGGGCTTGTTTTTTATTTTATTTTTTTTTATTTTTGTAACTTTGGTATCACTCTTGGTGACATCTTTGTTTTTTTAATTAAATTTGCCCTTCCTTCGTCAAAAAAAAAAAATTTAATCTTTTTCGTTTATTAACTACTATTATCAAGTATTGGTAAAAACGTTTATTAACTACTATTATCAAGTATTGGTAAAAACTAGGGTTTACTCAAGCACTTACATAATATGTTTTTCTCTTTGTGTTGATTTCTTCTAGTTAATTTGTAGGTATATAAGATGGAACATACTACTTGTTTCAACGATCTCCCAGTAGAAAACAGGTTGGAAATATTTTCTAGGTTACCGCTACAGTTAGTATTAGATTGCAGAAAAGTATGTAAACCTTGGAGAAATCTCTTACACTTCCAGAATAATGCTGCCTTTGCTCATTTACATCTTTCACGTCAATGTTGTCGTCGCCGTGGACTTGAAGGACTCCAGAAACGACTGCTTGATGCTAACCATGATGATGATGATATTAGTCATGATGGTTCTGATTTTAGTAGCATGAGTTTGGTTGTTTTCGATGGAAAAAAGTTCTACTATGGGGAGTTCTTTGATAACTATGGTGGTGAATATATTGGTTATGATACAAAAAAGATCAATCTCGAGTTTCCTGCAGATGTGTGTGGATTTGTTGGATCATATAATGGATTGATTTGTTTATCAGTCGCTATGAAGTGCAAGCCCATCCAGTTTTTGAGCAACCCTGGAGATGGTAATGTTCTTGAAGGATTTAATCGGAAAAGTGTCGAACCCTTATATATCTGTAATCCTGTTACTCGAGAAATTGTGACTCTTCCAGCATTGAGTATCAAAAACAAAAAGAATAACATTAGCGTTGCGCATGGATTCGGTTACCATCCTTTAACTAAGGAGTACAAGGTTGTTAGGATTTGGTATGGTTCAATTGGGAGTAGCAATGGTGTGACAGGGCATGTAGAGGTATATACTCTTGGCAGTGGCAGCGGATGGCAGAGTAAAGGAAAAATTGATTACTATGTTGTACCTAATGATGAAAATGGGAATAATTGTGTTAATGGATCTCTTCATTGGCTCAAGTATGGAATGGGTGAGATTGTGGCCTTCGATTTGGCAGAAGAGGAATTCCACTTCGTTCATACACCACCTGGTTTGTCCTCTAACACCCCATCAGTAATATCTAGTAGAATTTTTGTCATGAGAGGCTGTTTGTGTCTTTCTTATGAATATGCAAAGGTTGCTGATTTATGGATGTTAAAGAAAAATGATGAGAAAAATGCAGGTAGTAGTAATCTTTGCAATGCGAAAGACCAGTATTATAAGTCTCGGAGTTGGATTAAAGAGTCACATGTAGGATTTCCATCTGTAAATCGAGTATTTAAGATATTTGGCCTTAGCCAAGAGGGTGATGTGGTACTTAGGCACATTCATGGTTTTTTGAGTCAGTATAATGCAGAAAGAGGAGGTGTAAAGGTTTATATGACGGAACGTAACAATAAGGCATTTTACTCCCGGATTATATCCCATGTCAACAGCTTCATTTCATTGAAAGCACTTGGAGAAACAAATGTAGAGACATGCAAAGGATCAAAAGATGCTGATGACGAGGTAATAAGTCAAAGTGTACCGGCATACATTGTTGAAGATTACTACTCTTTATAGATTTCAGGTTGATCGTATCTCCAGTCTGTCAGACTTTTCAGTTACTTTTATGGATTTTATTTGCTGTTTTTTTTTTTTTTTTTTGGATTTGAGTTTATGGATCAATGTTGTGGTAGTTCTTTAGAAATCTATTTTGTGTGTTTGTTAGTTTGATCAGTACTGAATAGGGAAATTTCAGTGAGTTACAGTTTACGGAAGAAACAGCAAACAGAATGTTAGATCTGCAAGGTTGCTGGACTTGTTTAAATTTGTAATCAAGTTGAGTATACTTTGGAGGAGTCAGTAGTACAGTATAAAATAGTATTCAAAGCTTGGAGAAGTCTCCTACACTTTAAGTACTTTACTTTTCTTATAGCAAAGTTTCATGGTTAATGTTTTATACTTCTCATCATCTTAATTGTTTGATGAGATCGACTGTAACAGTCAATGGTCTATTACACAGGATATGTTGTTTTATATCCTGATGTTGGGTAAAGGGCTTGTTTTGTTTTCTTCTTTTTAAAGCTGTTGTGTTATGCGAAAGGAGCAACATATTGAATATCACTAAGTATTTGAGATTACAATCACAGAGAAAGATTTCAGTTTTTGCGCTAATGCTAATGCTAATTCAGTAGTATTTGATTCAAGAGCGCAACACAATTTAGTGCCAAGTTATAATGGAATAAATTTATACATCGTTGATGATCTCAAGAATGGGTACAAGTTGATATTCTCTCTGCCCTCTCTCCTCCCTAAATGCAAAACTCTTATTTTCTTTATTTTTATTTTTCTGTTTTCATTCAAACACCCCTTTCAATTTGATGACGAGTCATTTGATTTTGCATCAGAGTGATCAAAATCTTAAAACTCAAATCACTTTCTTTTCTCAACACAAAAGTGATTCTGGCTGACTGCATAAAATGAATTTTGACCGACTGTATAAACTAGTTTCATACTCTTTTCATCTTCTCTGGCATAGTACTAACTTTTAGGATAATCTTGAGGATAAAAGTCTTCTTTGAACCTTAATCACCAATCCAGGATGTTTCAAGGTCTAGATTTGGGTATAGATTTTGGGTTTCTATATCTTTCCTTTCTAAGGAAATCAAATTTCCTTTCAACTAGGTCTATTCTATTACAGGAATTAGTTTTTTGAGATTGTCTAAGCTAGAATCTCAATCCCCGAATTAAAAAGGTCTAGGAAGAATTGTAGATTTATACATTCTATTTTAAAAAAAAAAAAAAAAACATTATGTGAGGTTTTACTCTGGACCCTAGTTAGCAATTCGAAGTTCGGCAAACGTACGAGTATCATACGGATTTGTAGATATTAAATCCGGTCAAAAATCCGGTCAACGGTTCGTGATGCGGCAATAGTTCGGAACGGCATACGTACGTGTATAATTCATTTTAGGGATATGAGTTCGGTGCACAAAATTCGGCTTATATATATAATAAACTAATAAACATTTACGGTGAAAATAAAACATTTCATGTTGGGAGTGTAAGAATTTTCTGGTTTTATTGTGTAATATATAAAATATATACACTATTAATCAAAAAACGATCCCTGGCATAGTGGTCCTACAGGTATTAGGGGAGTTTGGGGTCTTGAACTTAATTGTTCGAACCCCTTCAATAACACTTTTGTAAAAACCTTGAACTTAATTGTTTGGGCTTTGCTGGACGTTGTAAATGGACCGAATTTGTCATACGAATTGTTGTTCGGATCGTAAAATCCGCGTATAAATCAGGGAGCTTCAGAAAACGGACGTACCTAGTTCAGAGATTGAATTGGACGGCCGAATTGTTCGCTCCCGATCGATTCACGAATGATTCGCCGAATTGCTAACTAGTCTAGCCATCAACATTATACGATCTAAAGTTCTAATCACAACCACAATAAAACACGAGATAAACAACATGTATTACCCAAGAAACAAAGAAAAGTTTTCTTGCATGCTTAGGTTGATCTTAGTTCTCCATCCCTTCTTCTGCCTCCTCCATCCCTTTTTCAGCCTCCTCCCTCTATGCTTCTTCATAATGCCCTTTCCCCTACTTTCGCTGGTACCTATCCTCCCTCTTAAGAACATATTCATAATCAAACCCTGGTGACATCTCCTTGAGATAAACAATAACATCTAGTGACTGCCCTCGCTCCATCTTAATCTGAATCCTTCTTTTAGCTCTAGCATCCAACTTGTTTTTCTCCTCTTTTCTTAGATTGCAGTAGGCCAACCATTGCGCCTGATCAGGATGAATGAAAGCTTCAGCACCGCAATTAGCACAAATGTGGTATTGGATCCGATGCAGATGATTATCTTTCCATCGCATCACTCTAGTTGAAGAAATTAGAGCATCGTTGGGAACTATCTTGTGATTGCAAGCCATTTGGATTCTACCTTAGCTCTAATTCTCAAGTTCTTTATTCTCCTTTCTCTCCTTTGTGTGTTTTATCTCTAATTATTCTTGAGTAAACCTCTCCATTTCCTGAACTTAATGCGTTTAGGTAAAAATCCCATCAATTACAACTTTTCAATTTCCTCACGGTAATGCTTAACTCTTCTCATCTTCTTTCAATGGTTTTTTGCAATTCCAAAACTTCCTAATGATGCCTCTGTGTAAACACAGCTACCGTCTATCGATCTTAATGACAATTAAAAATATTTTTAATAAATTACATTAGGAAATGGATGAGTGCCTTGACTAGAGTCTTATATTTTAATTTAAGTCAAGGTTGAAAGTTTTTTTGTTCCATACTAGATTTATTGCTGTTTATCTCACATTAGATGAGGGTTGTAGCTTCTTTAATTTCCGCCCCAAACAAAATTTGTTTCATCAAGCTTTTTTGGCGCGATTGACCAACTTTCTGCTAGTTTATCTCGATTCTAGACTTTGCTATTCGCAGCATCATTCAATGTTCTTTTTGGTAAAATATAAATCAAATTTGATTAAGTTGTCGACAATAAATCGATTTTAAAAACTTTTTTTTTTCCTGCATTTGTATGTACGACATTCCAACGTTGATTTCCTTCCTTCTTGGATAAATCTTTTGAATTAGTATTGGGTTTTAATTTAACTATCATTCAAACCTTAGAAACTAAAACGGATGATCAATTGGTGTGTGAAATAATTTTATGTTTCAAGGAAATTTCATTATTTGGTTATGAATTCTACTTTTCTCTCTAACTTCATTGATTTGATTAGGTTAGGATACTTTTTCGAAGAAAAATTGGATTATTTCTTTATAGAATTGGATACACTAAGGAGGTCTCAAATTTATGCACATTAAGGAATGGGAGATACTAGATTTGTAAAAGTTGATATTAGTATGCTATTTATTTGATTGTGCCTATGAATAAGCCAACCTTAGTAAAAACCTTTCAGACTAGGCTAACATGGAACCAAATAGTTTCACCAGAGAACTGTGAAAAATCTCCTTTTAAATTCATGCATGGACACCAACTTAGAAATTCATAGAACTTACCATAAACAGAGAAATTAGACATTTATAGAGAGCTTCTTCCTGCACAAAGATTCCTAGGACAAACTTAAATAAAAACTTTATAGAGAGTACATTAATAAACACAAAAAAAATTAACATGATTAATAAACACACCAAGATAAATATAAACAAAATAAACATGATTAAGCAACCCTCTTGAACCTTGCTGAGAACCCTGTTATTCCATTTTTTTCTACAACTTCCTCTCTTTCTGCTTTATCATAATGTCCATTTCCTCTTATTCTATGGTAACGAGCCTCTTTCCTTAGAAAATATTCATAATCAAATCCTGGAGGCATCTCAGAATGATAAACTTGTGCATCTAGAGGTCTCCCCTACTCCACCTTAATTTGAATTCTTGCCTTAGCTTCAGGATCTAACTTATCCTTCTCTTCCCTGCTCATGTTACAATATGCTAACCATTTTGCCTGCTCTAGATAAAGGAAAGCCTCAGCATCACAGTTCAAACACACAAAGTAATGGAGTTGATGCAGATGATTATCCCTACATCGCATAACCCTTGTGGTGGATATACGAGTATCTTAGGAACAATTTTGTGATTGCAAGCCATATTAATAAGTTTTTCTTTTTTTCACTCTCTAACCCTTGCTATACTATAGAGTGCTAAGCCTTAAATAATCTTAGAAACCCTCTATTTTACTGGCATTTAAGTACATGCAAGTTAAATCTCATGAAACTCGGCCTTTTGTTTTCTACGCGGAAATATTTTAGACCAACTCTTCTCATCCTTTGAGAGAATCTTGGATTTTTTTTTGTAATATCTTTGTAGTCTAATGATATCTCTGTGGTAGTTCTGTCACATGTCTAAGTATATTAATTCAATTAGAAAAGAATTAACGAATGCATCAGAAAAATATTTGAACTAAATTTATTTTACAAACCCTCTTGAACCGATTGGTTTATCCTATTTATTTCTTTAAGAATTAATGTGTGAAAAAGCGGGGGTACAACAACCACACCCAATATTTCGTTCGGCAATCTGAATAGACAAACTCCAATATACTTTCAAGAGAATCAACTATACAGTCAGACTCAATCTAAAGAAAAGTATATTAAAGAGTTTATATCTCTATTTCTTAATTCAATCCGCAATCAGCAAATAGGAATTTGCGAGCCCGATTGAATATAAGAGAAATAACTTGAACGGTACCAAAGATCAATGTTCAAGGATCAATCAACAACCAAAGGTTGGATTTACCAATTGATCGATACAACTCACAACCTGTGATATTTCAATTATATAACAAAATATAATGCGGAAAAGAAATAACACAGACACCATAATTTTGTTAGCGAGGAAAACCGCAAATACATAAAACCCCCGGGACCTAGTCCATCTTTGAACACCACACTGTATTAAACCGCTACTGACACTAGCCTACTACCAATTAACTTCAGACTGGAATGTAGTTGAGCCCTAATCAATCTCACACTGCTCAAGGTACAGTTGTGCTCCTTACGTCTCTGAACTCCAGCAGGATTCTACGCACTTGATTCCCTTAGCTGATCTCACCCACAATTAAGAGTTGCTACGACCCAAAGTCGAATACTTGATAAACAAATCTATCTCACATAGAAAAGTTTATTGGAACAGATAAATCTGTCTCCCACATAAATACCTACGATTTTTGTTCCGTCTTTTGATAAATCAAGATGCACAAGAACCAATTGATAAACCAGACTTATATTCCCGAAGAACATCATAGTATTATCAATCACCTCACAATAATCTTAATCGTATGGTAGCGAAACAATATATTGTGGAATCACAAACGATGAGACGAAGATGTTTGTGACTACTTTTAATCTTGTCTACCGGAGATTAAATATCGAGAAAATATTAGAGAATATAGTACTCAGTACGATAGAACAAAGCAAGATCAGAAAACGCAACTACAGAGAAAATATTTGGGTCTGGCTTCACAATCCCAATGAAGTCTTTAAGTCGTTAACATACAGGGTTTCGTGAAAAAAACTAAGGTTAAAGTAAAATCGACTCTAGTCGCAACTAGTATCACACAGGAGGTGTGGGGATTAGGTTTCCCAATTGCTAGAGTTCTCATTTATATAGTTTTCAAATCAGGGTTTGAAATCTAATTTACCTTGGTAATAAAGCATTCGATATTCATCGTTAGATGAAAATATGATTAGATACAATCTAACATCTTTCAACCGTTAGATCGAACTTAGCTTGTTATACACAAATGAAATGAACCCACATTTAGGTTTATGTAACCGTACCTAAACGTGTACACCATGTTGGCTCAACAGTAGTTAACCGAGGTTAGCTATATGAACACTCTCATATAAACCTTATTCATCTTATCCATAACTAGTTCAAATGAAACTAGTTAAAGAGTTGTTCAAGAACACAATTGAAGCAAAATTGGTTTGATTCACTCGAATCAATTCATGAAAATTATAGCCACGGTTTGCAAAGAATTCATTCCTTATTATATAAATGTATTTATTCATGTTACAACCGATTTTAGAACTTTAACCATTCAAGTATGCAAACGGGTACGCATACTTGAAATAGTTGGACCAAGTTTGGTTTTCGCCAGTATGCGAACGGGTACGCATACCTCCAAACCCAGCAGAAATTTCCGGTCACAAACCTTACGCCTGTATGCGTACGGGTACGCGCACTTAGGTTCCCGGACTTCTCAAACCAACAAGTACGCATACGAGTATGCATACTATGGTTCCCGGACATGGATCACACATATGCAAGAGTGCACAACATGTTTATAATCCAATGTTGGTTAAGTGTTCTAAACTCTTATTTCAATCATTGATACATTCTTAGAGGATGACAATAGCTGTTTTCACACACTATTAGCATCAAAGCAATTTTCAACTTACTGAAATAATCATAACGAAACATTCCAAGTCTACATCAAATGATTGTATCACACAATCCATGTAAGATGTTACTCGGCGATTTTCACATGATCATCTTTTAACTTTCGTCAAGAATATAAGATGAACTTGGTTGAAGCGAAATCTTACCAACACATATTTCGAGAAATATGTAACCGATTTAAACTCAGCTCGAAATCTCAAATGTGTAAAATCTAAAACTATAGTAATACGACTTTTGTCTCAATATAGGAGATAGACTAGAAATAGATTTTACAAGTGATAGATGAGTTTCAGTATCTACATACCTTTTGTTGATGAAGTTCCACAAGATCTCCTTAGTAGTTCTTCGTCTTCAATTGATGAACGTCGTGAAGTCTAATTCTCAACTACACAATCTATCCTAGTCCGAGACATTATAAGTAGACTAGAAATCAAGACTTATAGTTTTGATCACTAACAATCATAAACAAGCTTGAGATAGCAACGCTTGCGAGTTCGACTGAGAAGTTCTCTAACAATCTCCCCATTTGTCAATTTTAGTGACAAAACTATCAATACATATGGATTACAAAATAAATAAACTTTGTAGCTTCTTATCTAAATGCTTGATCTCCTTGGTTCTTCAACATTACTCGAAATCTTCGTCACTTCCAAGTACTCTTCCAAATGTGTTCAAATCAGCATCATCGTTGTTGAAGATCCATAGCTATCATAATGAGAAAACAGTTGTTCTCAATCATTGTTATACAATGTCATAATATCATTATACAACATCAAAGTCCAATTGCATCACAATTTTGACAACAATACTATGGTCATATGTATCACTCCCCCTTAGCCAATACTTCATCTCACAATGAAAACCACTCCCCCTTACATAATGATCCGTAAACCATATGTATTTGTAGTGTGAACTACACATTAATTCTCCCCTATTTTTGTCAATATAAATTGGCAAAGGTACGAAAACTAGTGGGATCCTCATGAAATTTTCATAGAGATACTTCATGACCAAAAGAGAACAACATACCAACTTGTTTCGATGATTTCACATAGTCGAAACTTAGTGTATTCATCAAGGAGTTTTTAAATATACAAGATAACTCCTACAATATTATATAGACGCACTCCCCACAAAGATTTGGCAGTTAAGCACAAGTTCAATTAAGAACTCTCCCCCATAAAATGTCATTCCCGAAAGAACAACAAGAGCGACCTTACTTTTACAAGAAAAGAAGGATTTCTTTGGACATTAAGAAATCACATGAAACATGAATTTCTATCCAAAAATCACAATTGAATTATCCACAAGGAAAAAGATCAATTCAATTGTCCATGCTCAACATATAAGAACTTACGGAGCTACACAGTACATACACAAAGACGTGGATCAGGGAAAGACCAATATTGTGGAATAATCAAAGATTCATTATATTTTTCACCACTATTTGCACAATGACATATTATAGACTTAATCTTTGAAAACAAAAGATCATCCTTTCTTCCATCAATATTTGCATAATGACATAAAAGGCTTAACTTTCGTCGTCAAAAGTTCATTCTATCTTTTATCAATACTTTCATATCGACATATAATAGAGTTAACTTTTGAACAAATATGGGACATTCAAGGTTCACGGATGTAAACAACATATCCCATAACAATTTGCAATATATAAAACCATAAAGATTAGTACTGCAAAAATCATCTTCCAAATAAACTTTAGAATTTAAACAAATAAATCTAAAAAAATTGCAAGATGAAAACGTTGGCAATAGCTATGTGTACTCACAATATATGGCAATTCCAAACCCTAGTTATCTTTCTTAAAACCCACAAGAATAAATTCTCATAAGAAGTTTTCTAGATATTTATTAAAAAGAAACAGCTCCCATAAAACATTTCAATTATTGTGAATGCTCTTCTCATATTCCCTATATTCATCAAGCTCATATTCTATTAGATCAATCATGGATTCAAGATTATCCATATTTTATTCAAGTCTTTTGGAGGAAGATTCAAGTTCACTCTTCAAGGTACTTACTTTTTCCAATACGAGATTCATGGTTAAAGAGAGCTTGTCAAAAGGAGAGACAGAGGGATTCCCATCAAGGGAGGAATCGCATTTGTCAGAGCACATCTAACTATCAGAAGAATCAAAACGAATCTTCTTAGAGAGAAAAAGAACAGACCAGACATCACTTTCTTTGCTTGAAAGACTTGATGAGGACATGATAGAAGAGATGAATAAAAATGCTTTCACTAGGAAGAAATCTTCATCCTAAAAAGAAAGAAGATAGGGGATAAATTTCCAAAAAGACCTTTGACCAAAACCCTAACAGAATTTGGTTATCCCTAGGAAAAAGTCTGATAGGGAAAAACCGTTTATGAAATGGTTCATGGAACGAAAAGGAGCCACAAGAAGAACATGAAAAAACTAGAGAATAAACATGAATATTTCATCACAACCCCTCTTGAAGATTATGTTTCTTGTTCAAGAGAGAAAACAACAAGAACCATCTTAAACCTTATTACAGATTGTCATTCCTCCAATACAAAGCAGGACTGGGCGGTTTCTTATGAGGAGGAGAAGTATTTGTTATTCCATATTTCTGTATTGTCTTTAAGAAAGAAGAGTTATGTGCGTCATTCTTTCTTCTCAGCACAATTATGAATACCTTGTCTGTTGATTTTCGTAAACTATGAATGACTTTGGAAATCTCTTTTGAAAGAGATGAAGGTTTCTTAGGAGATTTCCTTTTTATCTTCTGAAAACAAGGTTTAGCAGAAGAGAGATTTTCTTGATACCTTGTGCACACTGTATCTAGATGATCCTGATTTTCACACAGGAGAACCAAATCATTTGGTATGTCCTTGTATTTTTCTATATCATTATTTTTGTCAAAGTGGTTTGAGAATGATATAGATTCAGGAGTAACTTGCTAAAAATTCCTAGAAGAGTTAATCGAAGAGGTTCGATATATCTTAGGAGGATCATACTTGCGAGAGACATGAATTTCTTGTCTTAAAATCCGCAGTTGACATTCCAGATCATCAATCCTTTTAATTAAGATTTCCTTTTCCAGATGATGTTCTTCTGGAGAAGTAAGATCGTATATCATGGAATAATCAGGACTGTTAAGAGGACAAGTGTGATTATCAGCAAGGAAGTTAAGAGAACCTTCACAGATATTTTCCTCAAGACGGTAGTCAAGAGTATCCATCCATGATTTAGTTAACTCACTAAAATGCTCATCAGAACATTTGGAATTATCATGGAAACTTCTATAGCACTTGGAACAAGTTTCATTAACATAGTTTTTATGAACTATTTTATCCCTTTTATTGATTGAATGATCTTTCTTTTGAGACTTTCTTTTACTCTGTCTGAGAGTCTTCTTTAACTATTATATAAATAGTGAAAAAGTATAATTAAAGCAATTCTTATCTCTTGTATCAATCAATTTAGGACATAGAGACTTATTGTCAGATGTAGCAACAGAGTTGGCTAGCAAGTGACGTTTTTCTCTTTGACATAGTTCAAGATCGAAAATCTTTATCTTTCCAACAAGAGTATTTCTGGAAAGAGTATCAAGGTCATTACCCTTAACGATGGCATGCTTCTTAGAATCGTATCTAGATGGCAGCGATCTGAGATTTTCATCACAATATCCTTTTCAGGAGTAGTCTTACCCAACACAAAAGATGCATTAACAATTTCAGATATTTTGTGATTAAACTCATCAAATGAATCTTCATATGCCATTTATAATTTAGGTTTTGAAGCCTAGCTTCCTTTTACAAGTATTTCCTTCAAATACGGTTTCTAAGATATCCTAAGCATCTTTAGACCGAGTGAACGTAGTAGCACGGTGATGAATATCTGGGGTAATGACGTAAATGATAACATTTAACCCGTCAGAATTTTGCTTAGCAGCGAGAATCTCGCAGGTTCATATGCACCAATATCCTTTGGAACAGTTACATCACCTTCTGCAACAACTGGAGGATTATATCCATTAACAACATAAACCCATGATTGGAAATCACGCGCTTGAAGAAAAGCACGCATAACAATTTTCCACCATGAGTAATTTAAGCCATCGAAGACTGGTGGTATGTTTATAGAGATAGCACTTCTGTCCATATTCAGATCGCTAAAAACACAGACTTATAAGGTCTTAAATGTATTTTCCTACTATGATACCAATTGAAAAATCGAGGGTACAACAACCACACCAACAACTCATTCGTCAATCTGAATAGATAAATTCCAATATACTTTCAAGAGAATCAACTAGACAGTCAGACTTAACCAAGAGAAAAGTATATTAAAGAGTTTTATATCTATTTCTTAATTCAATCCGCAATCAACAAATAGGAATTTGCGATCCCGATTGAATATAAGAGAAATAACTTGAACGGTACCAAAGACCAATGTTTAAGGATCAATCAACAACCAAAGGTTGGATTTACCAATTGATCGATACAACTCACAACCTGTGATATTTCAATTATATAACAAAATAAAATAAGGGAAAGAAATAACACAGACACCATAATTTTGTTAACGAGGAAAATAGCAAATACAGAAAGACCCCGGCACCTAGTCCATCTTTGAACACCACACTGTATTAAGCCACTACATACACTAGCCTACTACCAATTAAATTCGGACTGGAATGTAGTTGAGCCCTAATCAATCTCACACTGATCAAGGTACAGTTGCGCTCCTTACATCCTTGAACCCTAGCAAGATTCTACGCACTTGATTCCCATAGATGATCTCACCCACAACTAAGAGTTGTTACAAACCAAAGTCGAAGACTTGATAAACAAATATGTCTCACACAGAAAATTCTATTGGAATAGATAAATTTGTCTCCCGCAGAAATACCCATGAGTTTTGTTCCGTCTTTTGATAAATCAAGGTGCACATGAACCAATTGATAAACCAGACTTATATTCCCGAATAACAGCCTAGTATTATCAATCACATCACAATAATCTTAATCGTATGGTAGCGAAACAAGATATTATGGAATATAAACGATGAGATGAAGATGTTTGTGATTACTTTTAATCTTGCCTATCGGAGATTAAATCTCGAGAAAATCTTAGAGAAGATAGTACTCAATATGATAAAACAAAGCAAGATCAGAACACACAACTACTAAGAAAATAGTTGGGTCTGGCTTCACAATCCAAATGAAGTCTTTAAGTCGTTAACCTATAGGGTTTCGTGAAAAAACCTAAGGTTAAAGGAGAATAGACTCTAGTCGCAACTAGTATCACATAGTAGGTGTGGGGATTAGGTTTCCTAGTTGCTAGAGTTCTCCTTTATATAGTTTTCAAATCAGGGTTTGGAATCTAAGTTACCTTGGTAACAAAACATTCAATATTCATCATTAGATGAAAACCTAATTAGATACAAGCTAATATCTTTCAACTGTTAGATCGAACTTAGCTTGTTATACACAAATGAAATGTACATACCCTCATTTAGGTTTATGTAACTGTACCTAAATGTGTACACCATGTTGGATCAACAGCATTTAACTGAGGTTAGATATATGAACACTGTCGTATCAACCTCATTCATCTTAACCATAACTAGTTCAAATGACTCAAATGAAACTGGTTAAAGAATTGTTCAATTGCTATATTCTCATAGAAGTATACAAGAACACAATTGAAGAAAAATCCGTTTGATTCACTCAAATAAATTCATGAACATTATAGCCACAATTTGCAAAGAATTCATTCCTTATTATATAAATGTATTTGTTCATGTTACAACCGATTTTAGAACTTTAACCATTCAAATATGCAAATGGGTACGCATACTTGAAATAGCTCGACCAAGTTTGGTTTTCGCCAGTATGCGAACGGTCACACATACCTCCAAACCTAGCAGAAATTTCCGGTCACAAACCTTATGCTAGTAAGCGTACGAGTACGCGCACTTAGGTTCATGGACTTCTCAAATCAACAGGTACGCATACGGGTATGCATACTATGGTTCCCAGACATGGATCACACATATGCAAGAGTGCACAACATGTTTATAATCCAATGTTGGTTAAGTGTTCTAAACTCCTATTTTAATCATTGAAACATTCTTAGAGGGTGACAATAGCCGTTTCCACACACTATTAGCATCAAAGCATTTTTCGAGTTATTGAAATAATCATGACGAAACATTCCAAGTCTACATCAAATGATTGTATCACACAAACCATGTAAGATGTTACTCGGCCATTTTCACATGATCATCTTTTGACTTTCATCAAGAATATAAAATGAACTTGGTTGAAGCGAAATCTTACCAACACATATTTCTAGAAATATGTAAGCGAGTTAAACTCGGCTCGAAATCCCAAATGTGTATAATCAAAAACTATAGTAATACGATTTTTGTCTCAATATAGGAGATAGACTAGAAATAAACTTTCCAAATGATAGATGAGTTTCAGTCTCCACATACCTTTTGTTGATGAAATTCCACAAGCTCTTCTTAGTAGTTTTTCGTCTTCAATTGATGAAAATCGTGAATTCTAATGCTCAACTACACAATCTATCCTAGTCTGAGATATTATAAGTAGTCTAGAAATCAAGACTTATAGTTTTGATCACTAACATTGATAAACAAGCTTGAGATAGCAACGCTTGCGAGTTCGACCGAGCAGTTCTTTAACAATGTGTACTCTAGTTAAGTATTACCCATCCTTTAGTATCCTATTAGAAAACTTCTTAGCTTTTCATCCAGACTTTTTATAACCTATGAGACCCTAGTATTTTCCACTTCTACTCAGTTTTTATTGGCTGTCTCTGATCCTAGGTAGTCTCTCCTCCCAAAACATAGTATAGAC
Organism: Papaver bracteatum; assembly: GCA_023529315.1. Lineage (NCBI taxonomy): Eukaryota > Viridiplantae > Streptophyta > Magnoliopsida > Ranunculales > Papaveraceae > Papaver > Papaver bracteatum. The sequence goes on from JAJJWX010002584.1 coordinate 421,621, forward strand.
AAACCTCTCTGTTAAGTTCTTTCAATCAGTACTAGGTACTATGTTTAAATTCGAATTAGAGTATGTTGTCGATTTTAGATTGGATAGGTATTTAGATATAATTCTTTTTGTTTTTGACAACGTTCACATGTCTGTTATGCCTTATTTTCTTAAAATGCTCACACCTTTTAAAAAGCCTTCTCAATACCTCCATAAATACCAATTTCTAGTCCCGCTCTTGGTTATTTTTATTCTTCTTGATGCTTCCATGGGTGATCATTTCAATCTCTATAGGCATCTTAGTGGATTATCCTTAGCACATCGTTATGTCAACCATGCTTACTTCCTACTCCACTTGGGTTCATTCGAGATTTTGGTATTAAGCAAAACAATATTATGGCTAGAATTTTCTCAACTGATATTTTAAATCCTTGGGAAGTTAGGGGAGATGTCAGTAATTTCTAGGGAAAAAATCTAGGTTTTCAAATAAGAGAAGTAGACCCAAACCTTTTCATCATCTCTTTCCGCTCTAAGGAAGATTTTACTTGAATATCGTTAAATGGACCATGGTATCCTTTTGGAAACATTCTTGCAACTACAATTGCATATCAAGGATTGTGCATATCTACATACAAAGTTAAGGAAATCCCACTATGGGCCTCTATATCAAATGCAAAATGTGAACATATAAGTAGAGGAATGCTAGGCTTGATAGCAAGCAAAATAGGCCAGGTATCAAGAGTCTGCTCAGGCTCAGAAATATCAGCGCCATATTTTCTACCAAGAGTACTTGTTGGGGTAAATATTGAGAAATCTCTTATAGATATGCTTCTAGTCAAGGTAGAAAACTATCCAGTAACAAATATTTACTTCAACTATCTCAACTTACCCTCTAAAGGTTTGCTCCCACTGCCTAAAATTTGGTCACAAGGTAAACAACTGTGCAATTATGCAAGGCAGACCTTTGGAATATATATGATATCACTGGGGATTCTCCAAGTCCAGTTGATGACATATTTTGGTTAAATGATGAAAATGTGCAAATTTGGAACCCAAAGGACAACTTCGACTACTAAGGGAAGTCTGTACCAGTAGAAACATACCTTATCCAACTAGGAGTTCGTGAAACTTTTAATGACATATTCAGATCTTATGTTCAGGATGAAAATTCTTCTCACATAAACTTTCAATCCTATGAAGTCTTAGGACCAATAACTTATGATAAGGAGATGCCCCTAGCATATTCATCTATCTTAGGAACGAGAACCTTCTCTTTCAACTTACCTGAAAATTTCATTATATTAGCTAAGTCAAGCTCGAAATCTTTCTGTTCTTCTAACTCAGAAACTAATAGGATCATTGATTCAGTGAGATCCCCTAAATCGGAGCTTCAAGGTGGTTTCTGACTTCTTCAAGATATCCCAAATACTGTTCAGCCTGTCCCAAACATTTTTTTCTCCTTTATCGGGTAGAAGGCTTTCTTTCTCATCTTATGAGAATGCTAGAGACTCATTTGATTCAAATACTTCCAGTTTATATGCTACATTTTTAACTGCTACTGGATCATCTCCATTAATTCATTCCAATCAAAATTGCATCACATGAACCCCAACTACACATCCAAAATCAACTTTTAAAATTTCAATCTCTGATTTCTTATCATCTTCTTCATCGGATAATTTGTGTTCAATCCCTTCTACAGATGGAAGTCTTCTGAAAATTGATCAATACAGATCTAATTTGCAAGAGAAAATGCTTATCTTCCAATTCCTTTCCCAGTACTCACCCCTTCAAAGCAACATGAGGAGACACAGGGAATTTTGAAAGTGCAAGAGCGGGACTATCAATCTCACTAGATATGCAAGAATCAGAAGAAGTAGGAGTATACCAGCCAGCATCTTGGGCTAATTAAAGAGAAAGGCATAAGGAATTTCAGCATTGAAGGAAATTGTGAAAGCTTGTTCAACTTTTTGAATGGTAGGAAATCAGAAGTCTCTTGGCGCAGTAGAGCCCTTTCGGAGGAAGCAATAAAAATTGTAAAAGACTGTCAAAATTTTCAGGGTTATTATTTTGTTCCTAAATTAGGTAATGCAATGGTAGATTCTCTAGCCAAGCATGCTAAAACTTTCTCTTCAGTTAAGGATTGGGATGCCTTCCCCCCTATTTGTATTCACCAAAAACTAGTAGTAGATAAATCTAATATTCGAAGAACACCACAAATCTCCATATTAGATGGCTCTACTTCATATGTAATTTTTCCTCCTTTGGAAGGCTAATTTCTCAATGCAATGCCTTATAAAAAAAAAGTTATAATGAAATTTTTATTCTCTTAAATCAATAGGAAAATCGAAGAAATATCTAAAATTAATTTGTATTGTTTTTTAATAACAATTCACAAAAAAAAAATTTACATAATTTTAAAACTAAAAACGAATTTGAATTGCTTTTTAATAATAATTCACAAAAAGAAAAATGCACAATTTAAAAATAAAAAATACTTTTAAACTCTCTAATTTTTCCTTGGAATTACTTATCAATTGCGATCTTCTCTTTCCTTAAGGTTTTGTCGGTTTGATCTACAATTTGAAGCAACAATCTATACCACGGCTGTGATTGCATTCCATGCCACCCTTATATGACTTTGTCTCCTTAAAGTTTTCTCTAGTATCTCACAATTGTACGTAACAGAAAACATTGAATATCTGATTCCGGCATGCTTTTAAAATACCCTTATCTGAAACATAATATCCACCTTACTCTCTCATTCTTCTTGATAGAGATGATGAATCCGTTAATGCTGAAACTAATTGATTTTTTGGTAAATTTATTTACTATTTTAGCCTCTTTTTTTCTAATGAAAATTTCATGAACGAAGTTGTGACTTTGAGCGTAGATGGATAGGTGTTGTTGATATGATTCAATCATGTCAATTGACATGGTTTAAGGCAGTTATTAAGTCATGTGAAACCATTGTCCTTAGTAGGGCTGTCAACGGATGAATATCCATCGGATATTTGGAAATCCGATATCCGATAGGTTAAGCGTTATCGGATATCCGATATCCGATAATGTCCTATAGGATATCAAAATAAGATATCGAATCCGATATGCTAAGCAATCAGATATCCGATAATATCCGGTTCTAACAAAAAAAACATAAAAACCTTGTAAAACATGTTCATAACTAAAATTTGTCGGATATTTATCCGACATTATCCGATAATATCCGAAATGAGTATCCGAAATGGCTCTAAATTAGGGTAAATTACAAATAAGTTCATGTCTTATCGGATATCGGATATTAACAATTCGGATAAAGCCTAATCCGATTCCGATATGTTAAGGAAAAATTATACGATAACATATCCGATCCGATATCCGATAAAACGGATAAAATTATGTAGGATCTCGAATACTTGGAAAAGGATTCTGGATATCGGACAAATATTGACAGGCCTAGTCCTTAGAGCATTTCCAATGCAATGGGTAAAGGTCTTAAAATTGCATGACACCTAGGATTTAAGACTTTTTCCACCAAAGTTTCATCTCCAATGCAAAGGTGGACGCCATAAAAAATGATGACATGACAAAGTGGGGGTAAATGAGAAAGTCTAAATTAGACTTTCTTCATGACCTTGAGTCTTAAGTCCACATCATCATTTGTTTCTAGATTTAAACAAAATTTGTTAGATAAGATCTTGGAGATTGGAGATGAATTTCAGCTAAAAAAAAATTCTTTAATTTTTTTTGTCTTTTAGCAATGACCTACTAAAAAAAAGTGTTAATAAGACCTGCACGTATGATGACCTTGACCCCAAGCATTGGAGATGCTCTAATGGACATAACAACTTAGCTCCCTATGTAAATCAAATGTTCTTTGTTCTTACTGCTAATTTCCTTCGAATATTAATATTCTTTGTTCTTACTGCTAATTTCCTTCGTAATTTGTTTTTGGCACAAGTTTTCATGTGTAACTTTAGATACTATACTATTGAGTACAGTGTATAAGTTGACGAGGGATCTCTATGATCAACATAGCATATTGGATGCTTACGACTATGATTTCTAATGGGATATTAGTTTACGAGGAAGGGCATCTAAATCCATATAAAAAAGAATATTTTCCAGATCTCCTTTACTCCCTCCGTCCCCGATATATAATTTTCTTAGAATAAGAAAAATTATGGATTTCATAAATGAGGGAGGATCCCCTCACACCATTAATTTTACACTATCACACATTTTGGACGTCTTTTATGCGGATAAAAACCAAACGATAACGTATTTGAAGCTAAGATTTTGGGGATATATTCTTCTTATAAAGATGTACGTACCCACCAAAAATGAGCACATTCCGAAACGTATAACTTTACCATCTACTACTTTGAAACTCAACCGTCGAAAGTCGACAAATTCTTAACCGTTTAAATTAAGATTGATAGATGATGAGGTTTGGTATTTCGGAATGTGCTCATTTTTGGTGGGCACGTAGAACTTTATACTAAGAATATATCCCCAAAATCTTAGCTTCAAATACGTTATCGTTTGGTTTTTATCCGCAAAAAGGACTCAAAAAAGTGTGATAGTGTAAAAATAGGGGTGTAAAGGGATCCTTCCCCTTCATAAATATCCATCACTTTTCTTATTTTACCCTTTATCTTATGCCCAAAATAAGAGACATTGACTTACTTATTATGATACCCATGCATTATAAATAAGGGTATATGTGGAAAAAAAATATCATTGAAATTAAAACTCCACCTATTTAATGGGACTAGAATTTTTTTTAACCCGCCTATATAATAGGGACGCATGGAGTATATTTTAATACCTGTCACAATAAACTAGCACACCATTAGCAGTGTTGCTATATGGTTTGAATTGGAGATATGCGTGACATCATATGATTTGCATATTTCGTCCTTTAAGTATCTGGCGTTTTTAGGGGCCTACAAAAAGGATTTAGGGGCCAACAATAAAACAAAATAGGGTCACCCAAACCTAAATTGAGTCACCCCTTATCCTATTTTTTTCGTAATAGCAAAATTGCCTCTTCAATAATCGGTAGTTAAACATGAATTCGGTAGTTACTTTACATTTAGTTATTGTTAGCCAATTTTTTTTTTCTTCGCGAATTTTGGTTCTACCATAATCGGTAGATAAAAATCTATACTATCTACCGATTATGGATGATGTTCTTGGATTTACACTAGCAGAAACATAATCGGTAGATAAGTATCTATTTTACCTACCGGTTATGGTTGATGTTCTTAAGAAACCATAACCGGTAGGTAAAATAGATACTTATCTACCAATTATGTTTCTGCTTGTGTAACTCCAAGAACATCATCCATAATCGGTAGATAATATAGATTTTTATCTACCGATTATTCTTGATTCAAAAAATTCAATTTTTCTGCACTAAAAATTAAGCACAATCGGTAGATAATGAACATCATTAACAACCGATTGTGAACGTATAAAATTTCTAAATTTTATTAAGTTTTGAAAATTTGAATTTGGGTCCATGAAAACAATAGGTAGATAATAAGCATCACTTATTAACACAGTTTACTACAGATTATGGTAGTATCAAAGTTCGAAAATTTAAGGATTTTGGCAAAATCTCATTTTGGGGACAATATACATACGGTAGATAATATATATTTTTATCTACCGATTATGGTAGTATCAAAGTTCGAAAATTTTAGGATTTTGGCAAAATCTCATTTTGGGGCCAATATACGGTAGATAATATATATTTTTATCTACCGATTATGGTAGTACTAAAGTTCGAAAAATTTAGGATTTTGGCAAAATCTCATTTTGGGGCCAATATACATTTGGTAGTAAATTGTGTTACTTTAACCTCCGAATGTACTCAATTTTCGAATTTTGGCACTACCATAATCGGTAGTAAATTTAATTTCCGAATGTATATTGGCCCCAAAATGAGATTTTGCCAAAATCATAAAATTTTCGAACTTTGGTACTACCATAATCGGTAGTAAATTGTGTTAATAAGTGATGCTTATTATCTACCGATTGTGTTCACGGTCCCAAATTCAAATTTTCAAAACTTAATAAAATTTCAAAATTTTCTACGTTCACAATTGGTAGTTAATGGTGTTCATTATCTACCGATTGTGCTTATTTTTAGTGCAGAAAAATTGAATTTCTTGAATCTACCATAATCGGTAGATAAAAATCTATTTTGTCTACCGATTATGGATGATGTTCTTGGATTTACACTAGCAGAAACATAATCGGTAGATAGTTTACCTACCAATTATGGTTGATGTTCTTAAGAAACGAAGAACATCAACCATAATCGGTAGGTAAAATAGATAGTTATCTACCGATTATGTTTCTGCTAGTGTAATTCCAAGATCATCATCCATAATCGGTAGATAACATAGATTTTTATCTACCGATTATGGTAGAACCAAAATTCGCGAAGGAAATTTTTTTTGCTAACAATAACTAAATGTAAAGTAACTACCGAATTCAATTAGGTTTGGATGACCCTATTTTGTTTTATTGTTGGCCCCTAAATCCTTTGGAGTAACCCTAAAAACGCTAGGTTAAGTATTGGTACTCTGGTTTATTTTATTTTGTTGTCTCTTAGAAAAGAAATATTTATCACCAAGGAGTGTTTTTCTAAACTTTTCTTTCTTCCTTCTTTCTCTTTTTTGTAATTTTGGACTAATAAATAACTTTTAAATAACCATTTTTCGTAGCCAAATTTCTTCTAATTATGATTGTAACACGATCATTATTATCAGCAAAAAAGAAAAGGTGTTCATAATTGTATTTGTAGTAATGTACAAATTTTGGGCATGGTTTTGAGAATTTTAAAATTTCCCTCGAGAAATTGGCCCAAGTGGTCTCTTATATGGCATCATAGTATTCTTATATGGCGATCTCTTGTGCTTCATAACCACATAATATGTTGTAGGAGTAGGAGTTTCTTCATTTTCAGTTATCTCCAATATCTTAAGCACGTGGAATCGTGGATGGTAATAAAGTCACATTGAACGCTCAATAGCCTCGTAATGAGTTTCCCTAACTTTGAAATTTGCGATCCATTCATTTGCTAGTTATCTCTATCCTCCGTTATACAGAGAGCAGAAGAAGCCATAGTTTTGTAAGTGATTAGTTACTGAGTCAGAGAGTTAATAATTAGTATGACAAGCAAGATACTCGTGTCCTCTAAAACTAAACTTCAATAATGCACGAAAATAATACTGGATGAAAATTTGCATGAGTATCATTTTGGTACTTCTGACCCGTGACTTTTGAGCATAAATGGTTGTTGATGTTTAGTCATTTCAAATGACAGGGGTTATCAAAAGGCAGTTATAACCTTCACCTTTTACTTGGATGCATTTGATAAGAAGTCTTTGAATCGAAGAAGTTTAACAAACTAAGAGAAATTCCTATGGGATGAACAAAATCTAAGTTTGTTCATTTTTCTCCCACTATGGAATGAACAAATTTGAAAAACGGATGTTCAAATCAACAAATTTGATGGTTTGAACATTGAATCGGAACTTCCGGCGCGCGTTTGGTGTAAAGACTAAGAGAAATTCCTATGGATGCTAAGTTTGTTTGGAATGAACAAATTTGAAAAAAGATGTTCAAATCGCGTCATTAAAGACTAGCGTCATTCAGAAAAACGCTGGCGTCAGAAGCGATAACGCCAGCGTTCACATACCTAGCGCGCGTCAGAACAAATAGCGCCGACGTCATCAACAATAGCGCCAATAGCTTAATCTGAACGGCTGCGAAGAGTTCCCATCCAATGGGTACATTTTTTAAAATCTATAAATACACACATTCTAAATTCACACATTCAACTCTAAATTCACACATTCTTCACTCTCTCTCAATTTTTGATTGAACATGTCTCGACCCCGATTAGTTCGGCGAGTTCCGTATGCTAAAGAAGAAGATGAATCTATTTGCATAAACTATGTTTTTTTATCTACTCAGCTTGCTTCAACAAACTATCCATGGGTGAATTTCTGGGCGGTTATTCACGATGGGTTCTGCAGTGACACTCGTGATCCGAGTCGTCGTTCTAAATGCGACATAGAACATCGTTTTGATACAATTAAGAAAGAAGTAAGTGAGTTTGTAGCTTTAACCATACAAGTAAATCGATGTCGACTGAGAGGTGAAACTGATGCTGAGATGGTAACAAGATCTTTGGTTGAATGGCGAAGATGGAAAAATGTGGCTTTTCCTTTCGAAAAATGTTTTGAAATCCTTAAGGGGTTGAAATTGTTCAACCCTTTCTTTGTAGTTTTTGTTCCACCCAGTACTGTTTCTCATTAGTGAAAAATGTGGCAATGACATGTAATTTTATTTAATTAATATTGTCGTACTTTTAAAACTAAAACAAAATTACAATAATCTCTCTAACGTCGCTCATCTCTAGCTCGCGCATTGTTATTTTCTGGAGCCAATAATTTAGTAAGTCCCGGGGAAAGACCTGGGAAATCCCCAGCTGCCAACATATTATATAAATTTCCGGTCATTGTTATACCTGGGGATAGACCGGATAGACCTGGCTGAACAAAAGCAGGCGATTGGAAAGCACTCTGTGTACTCGGTCCTCCAAGCGTATACGAGGTTTTTTGTTGTGGTGGTATTGGTGTGTAGAATTTTGGTTTTAGGGCGAGAATGATGATGAAATGCGCCTAGGTTCAACCCATAATGCCTGAGGTTGAGATACAGGCACAAGCTGTGGTGCAATATTGTGCTGTGTTCACTGTGTTTCTCGTACCATTGTTTCTTCACTATCTCTCCATGATCTGTTGGGTTCTTCTAAACCTTCGTGCAATGATGAGTTTTTGCTCCTGGTGGAACTGGAAGACTATGACTGCCGCCCATCATCATTTACAGGCGGACTAAATCCAAACATTGAGGTTGTCTGCCAATTTCGTACTTCTTCCAAGTGAATCGCATCTTTTTGTCGATTCAGCCAATACAAACCGTTCAATTATTTCCTCAACTCTGGCTCAATGGCAATCACATTGTTGTAAGGATAATCACGGCCCATACCTTGGGAAACAATGGGGATCGTGGTTGGCTCACCTTATGAAGTAATACTTTGTAGCTCCCATTGAATTTCGGGCATATTGAACGAAGATGATGAAGAACTTGCACCCTTCCTCGGATAAGTAATAAATCTTGGCTCTTGTGGAGGTGGTCGTCTAGGCATGATACTTGGATCATGGGACATGTTTGATAACCCTGGGAAATCTACCCCATAGACGTGCATGTTATGTGTCCTAATTACTAGTTTCGTAATTGACGTGTACCAGTTTACATACTGCTCTTCATCAATATTCCTCTGTGTGTTTAGTTCATACCTCTCCCAATCGGTTCTTCTCAGCCGATCAAAATCTGATGCAGAGGTTTGCTTATGTGGTGGCGGGTTAATTGGAATTGCAAATATACCTTGTATTTGGTACTGCACTCTTTCTCCTAGATACAAAACCCCTCTTTGAGATTCCGGACTGTAAAAAAAAACTCTAAGCATAGAATAATCAAGAATACATCTTCCAACATCACCATTATACTCCGGTAAATCAATGTATGGGCGAACAACTACGTTGTTGTGGCTCCGAGTCATCTGCTATAACCTTTGAACAAAAATGGAACCAAAGACATCGCTTCCAGTGTGCTTCTCTATGTTGTTCCTTATATACATGTCCAACATTGGAAATCTCAGTGTCTGGTCTTTTAGGATTGGTTTACCAACACAGAAGTAGGTATACCACCAATACTGCAAATTACTTCGTAATTTTAGAATTTTGACTAAATAATCTACATTAGTAATAATAATAAATTTAAAAATAATTATTTTGATATTTACCTCCATAAACCCTCGAAGTTTCCATTGCCCAGGGACGCTTTATACAGAGCACATTACAATTCTCCTAAAATTGAAGATCCCCAGTCATAATGTGGTGCTTTTTCGAGATCTTCTAACGCTTCAAACCAACCAACATGAGCAAAAAAAATTGAATTTGGAAAGAATGTCTGACCCAGTACCCATAAGATAAACATCCTTTCGAGTTCAGGATAGTCATCTACATGTCATGGATTTCTGGTTTGGGTTAGGAACATCTTCAACGCCGCACATCTAATCCCATTTCCTTTCAATTCTTTATAATCTTCACGCATTGCTGATTCCAAAAACGAGGGACAAAGAATCTTCCATTTACTATTTAAAACCCATTCCTCTATGTTGAATGGTGGCGGGTCTCCCACTCCACTTGGAATCCCAACAATGAAATACAAATCAATGGGAGTAATTCCTATTACAAGTATAATATCAACTATGATTAATTATTTGGTTTATTTAATAATTATTTAAAAAGTTTAATTTAAGTTAAGTTAAAAAAACTTACCAATTTCGAAATCAGTAAAATGGAATGTGTGCGTTGTACTCCACCACCTTTCTATCACTGTTTTTGGAATTTTTTTGTTATTGTTTCTATGATTTATTCTATAAAGCGCACGCCAAGGAAATATGTCAACCCTTTCTCGGACTGCAGACGGTAGACCAACATAAACAACATTTAATTATGAAAATCCACCCCTCGTGACATGAAATCCCTCAGATCGTTCATGATGCCCCGACACATGACCTGGGACTAATGATGGATCAACAACTATTTTTTGGTTAGCAAACTCTTCTTCTCGATTTTGAGAAAAATCTACACCTGTGGGAGGCAACGGTGCAGATTTATTTTTTCGATCTCTTTTCTTCTTAATTCTATTCGCCTCCTGTCTCACCATATTCATATTGTAGAAAATTTTAATTTAGAAGAGTAAATGAATAAGAGAATGGAAGTGGTGTGAATGAAAATGAAAAAATATAGAAATTTTTGATTTAGAAGAGTTTTAGAAGAAAGAAATGGAAGAGGTGTGAATGAAAATGAAATAAATGTAGGCGAATTTATAGTATTCGAAAAATTGGAACGTTGGGAATCTAAACGTTGGAGGGTCGAACATTGGAGTTTGCCTTTCCAACGCGGCGTTTTTATGCCTAACGCCAGCGTCAGCTATTCTGACGCCCGCGTTTTCACTCCAAACGCAAGAGTCCTTGCTATTGTCGCCCGAGCCTGTCCTCCTATCGCGCGTCTGTTTGTCTAACGCCTGACGCTTTACCATAGTGGAAAACTCAATTTGACCATCCACGTGGTTGAACAAACTTTCGTATTTGGCCATTGCCATAGGAATTGCTCTAATAGTCCTGTCTTATTTTTCCCGTTTTTTTCATTTTTTAAGTAGAAAATCAACATCGAAAATGATATATGGCACCCATATATCGTGCACTGTGCACCCAACATTAGGTGGCATCGATAGGGAACAAATATTTAATATCATGAGAAATACTTGGTTTTCGAGATTATCTTTTCGTTTTCATCTTCGGAGTGATTATATAATCGACATTAATATTGTTAACTAGAGAAACCTAATCGCTTTCTATCTCCAAATTTGCAAATTCTGATTATTGATCCTATCATATCACCACTAAAGTGCATTTGAAAGAACGCGCAATTTGGGGATACAAAATCTAATTGGGGGATATTGATTACTTCCCCCAACCCATGATTTCTTCTAAGGGGTGACCATTTAATATGAAAATACTAAAATACCCTTTGGTTAATTAAAATTATTTATGAAAAGACTGTTTTACCCTTTCACCTAAAATATTAAAATCAAAAACCAAAACATATATCCTCTAATTCTTATAAATTTGTTCCGGCAGTGTTTAGGTTTAGGTTTTTGAAAAAAAAATTCTTCATCGTTCTTCAACCGTTCTTCGTCGATTTCAAAAAATTTCGTCGATTAACGTACCCGAATCATAACAATGCCTCCATGAAAGAAACCAACTGCCCCATCGAAGTCAAAATCGATTGGTGAAGAGAAATTAAAACAAAGACTTGCTAAGATTGCTCAAGAGCAAGAAGAAGAAGAAGCAGCAAACTCGGAAAATCAACCGCTCGCAAGGATGGCTTCTGTGAGAAGGTAAGTGATTTTAAAATCCTTTACGAGTGATTTATTGTAATGGGTTTAGGTTAGAATCGCGAAACCTAAACAAAATAGTTGAGTTTCAGTAGGTTCCGGCATTGATTTGTGTATGAATACTATGCCGGTTCTGAGTTACGGCATTCAATCTAGGATGAATGAAGTGCCAGTATTAAGTTACGGCGTAGATGTTAGCATGACTGCAAAGCCGTTTCCAAACCATGAAAGTTAATGTTATGTACCGGCATAGACGTTGTGTTGAATACTATGCCGGTTTTAGGTAACGACATTCCTTTTTGATAATTCGCGTATGCCGGTAGTGGACTTAAAATTTACAGGAACATCTTTGATTTTGTCACCAGTGCCGGCGTATATTTTCGGTAGCATTGTATGCCGATACTAAGTTACGGCATGGAATTAATTTAGTTAGATAGTGCCGGTAGTAATATTTTGGTATCCAGGAGATTTACATATGACTACCGGCATTATCAATAGTTAATGGTCACCGCCGGAACAATATATCGGCAGAAATATATTACTAAGTTTCTATGTCGGGAGATGTTTACCGGTGTGGTTTGTTTAATTAAGCCTTTGCCGTACTAATATGAGATGTCTTATATTCATTTAGTATGCTTATGATATAGTTCAAAAGCCAAGGAAGCTAAGAAAAGAAACAATAAAGATGTTGTCACTAAGAGAAGGAGGAAGGACGGTCTTGATACTTCTCAGACTCTTCCTACCCGCAGGAAAGATGAAGGTCGCAAAAAGCGTTTGGAGGCTGAGTCTAGAGAGATAACTTGGGAGAGTGGTGGTGACCGTAGTCGACTTGTGATCAATGTACCTACTACAACAGTTGAGCAAGATGAGCAAGATGAAGAGGAAAGTGAGGAGGAAGATAATGAGGTTCATCCAAGTCAAGTAGCAAGCCAAAGAGAAGTGGGTGGGCCTAGTCAACAACCCACAAAAAGCAAAGCCAAAGGCAAGGGAAAAGTAAAAGTTGAAGGTACCCACCTTCCTCATGTTTATGACATGATACCTGACCTCGATCGTGACAGAATTTGTGGTGAAGCTCACGATGCGAAAGTCCTATTTGGCTACAAGCACCCATGAGATCGTACTATCTATCAAACCTATGTAAGAATTTTTTAATCTTGTGCATATGTATTCTTGTGTATTTATGTAAAATCTTTTAACCGTACTATCTCGTGATTGTAGGATCACAAGAAGGCTGTGCGTGTTTGCTGAAACCAAGCTGCCTTCGATTGGGATTTGTCTTTGGAATGTAAAGAGGTCCAAACATTAGTAAGAGATTCTAGTCTATGTGCTTTGGTTGAAAATTATGTGAAGTGTGATTCTGTGACAGTCAATTGCTTCGTCGAAAGGTATCATGGCGAAATTGATAGCATGCACTTCCCGTTCGGGGAGATGACCTTGATCTCGGATGATGCTCAGAACATTTTAGGCTTGAATGTTATCTGCAAATCAATTGTAGAATGTGATCATTGTCCGGACCTAGAACGGTCGAAGTTGCACGCTTTGACTAACAAGTTGTTGAGTTGGGACTACAAAACTTCTGTGGGAAGCTTCTATGTATCAAAGTCCAGTACAACAAAGACAGTCAAGCTGACGCTTCTTAAGAAGAGGTTTGGAAAAACACATGAAAAAAGTTTGAAGGATGGATGGGACCCTGCACAGATTCGTTATACAACCGTTGCGTACCTTTTATTCATATTGGGCACTAAGGTATTCCCCGACACTAGTGGCAACAGGGTTAGCGCAAGCTTCCTTCAATACTTGTATCCGTTGGAAGAGGTCTTTACTTATTCTTGGTGCACCGTGGTAATGGCACATTTGATGATGGATATGAGAAGGGCCTCTAAGGATGTTACTAATCAATTTGTCGGGAATTTCACTCTGCTCCAGGAAATCTTGTTTTTAAACTTATGTTCTTATGTATATTTTTTACATATACCGTACCGTTTTTATGAAATCGGAAACAAAATTTACTGCTTCTTATATGTATCATTCCATATTGGTATAGGTATGAGATTATGAACACTTCCCAACATTATTCAAGGACTACCCCTACTTGAAGATTATAGACCTTCCTGAACCTGATGCGCCTAGAGCTAAGAGATACCAGTTCAAAAATACTCCGAACCCAGGAAAAAATGGTCGACTAATGGATATGAGATTGGCTCTAGACACAATGACTACCAAAGACGTTGTTCTCGACCCTTACAGGGAGGCTAGAGAAAATCTCCAAATTTTGAGGTATCCAAATGTTGCATTTTACAATGGACCGTTGTTCCACCCAATGGGTTACGTTATGGCCGATCCTCAATGTGTGATGCAACAACTTGGATATAAGTAATTACCTGGCTTCATGATAGCCTCTACTTCAAGGTACATTCTTGACTTAGGTGAGTCCATTACAAGTCCATCAAAGTTGAGGGTAGTGTATGATCCAGTTTCATAACCAACACATTGGAGGGATAGGAAACCAAGTCATTTAGTAGATATCAATAATAGGGAGGTTGTGAACAAGGGTGATGAATCCGATCCCTCCAACATTAATTATTACCTAGAATGGTCACATCCTTTTGTCATGCGCCCGGACGACAGCGACGTTCCACCATAGAAAAACCCTTCGGTTCCAACTCCTACAGAGGCACCACCTAAAATGGACAAACTTAATAAGACTCTTGGATTTCTAGTAAGTATTGTTAATTCCTTAGTCGTTTAATATGCACATACTCTTATATTAGCATATTTATACTAATTACGTGTTGGATGTGTGAAACCAGTGGCGTCAGCTTGGCAAGATGAAGAAGATGTTTGGTTGCAAGTACGAGAAAGGAGAGGTGCTATCCCTTGAAGAAATGAAGGAAGTCGAGCAATTGTTTGATAAAATTGAAGATGCAAGTGCAAAAGATTTGTTTGGGGAAACAAGGAAGGTGCCGGCCCACAAGAAGTATAAGACCCAGTGATTAACTCTTTAGTTGTGTTTCTTTGGTTGTTACGTTTTAAACAATTCCGAACTTGTTTTTGGATTAACTATTTAGTTGTTTGGTTTACTTTTGGTACCCTGATATATACTTGGATTAAGAACTTTTAAGAACAATCCAGTTGTTTGTTTATGTTGAACATGTTGCATGTTTTATTTTAAGTTTTCTTTAGACCATAGGTGTCGACATTAAAATATTGTGGTTCTACAGAGCCGGGCATCGACCGACATTGTATGGTTTTTCTAAAACCATATCGGAAAAATCGGATGAAAGGCGCTAAGTTCATGTGAAGAATTTTGATAGTACCGGCATTGAATTATTGATTTCATCTATGCCGGAAATCTGATTTTGGTAAACTTGGATAGTTTTTCCAGAAAACTGACATTGATTTGGATAAAACAACAATGCCGGTACTGAATTTGGAACTTAGATTATTCCGATTGTTTTTCCGAATGCTCTTTTATTCATTCCCAAGTAATCTATTACATTAGTTTTGAAACTTTAAATTAAAACATACTAAAAAACATGGAATGGAGTAATTTTGGTTTGAGATGATCTCATAATCTATTTTCATCCCTTTTCAACAATTACAGAACTTTTGAGCCTTTCACAAATATCTTCGAAGACATCGTCATGAATCTCAGTATCAAGGATCATCTTCATTGGTTGATCTTCACGTTCAACATATTCCTTTCCCTTCATATAACACTCATCACACCCATCAATAGGCTCGCAATGTTCCTTGTGGTTTTCTCTTTCTTCGGCTAGTGCAACAGCTTTGTCAAACCATTGAAACTCTTCGCACTTTGGGTGATTCAAACACCTTAGGAACATTCTTCCATTTTCAGCATCATCAGTTTTTGCAACCCAAAACTGGTGTGTCCCATCACAGTTTCTACACTTGGAATAAATAAAAGGACAATTCAAGGCTAGATGAGAAGGCGACTTGCAAATTTGACAGCTGCAAAGATGGCTCTGTAAGATAAGATTATATTAGTGACTTGTCCTAGTAGAGAAGATTATAAATGTCCAATTCATCCTTAGTAATGTTTAATCTACTTACTTTGCAGGTAGAGGTTGTTGATGAATCTCCCATCGCTTGTGATACTCGAACCATGCTAGTTTGATCTATTTTTAGAGCCTTGGTTTTTTGAGAGATGGATGTTTAGGATTTGGTGGGTGGTTTGTGTACATTTATGCAAAGGAAAGGGGGGGTTTTATGTAGATTGAAGGCCCAACGGTCTTATTTTTCAAAATAAGTAGCTGTTTTTTTGGAAATTCACATGTACCGGCATTGTCGCACAAACATATTATTGGCCAACATTTACTTCCGGTGTATTATGGTATCGTTACAGATACCCCGGTACCATCTACTGTAAGATCAGAATATCGCCACAATAATACTTTTACAAAATTTATAAACAACATTTATGCGAGCTCTTCAACAACACACTGCGAGTGTCGCAGAGTGACTCAAAGAATGACGTAGCAGATGGCGGTAACTGAAACACGAGAAGAGCATGACAATCCTGCGAAGATTACAGAGTCTGCGAGAATAAATATTATAACTATTGCGAGAATTTCGCGAGGAAGATACGAAATAAAAGGAAAGCTTAGCTATCATCCACTATGTAACTTTCCTATATAAAGAGAACTAATAGACTCAGAAAAGGGAGAGATCAATTTGAGAGTGTTGAGAAAGTTTTGAGGAGAGAGATAGTTTAAGAGAGCGGTTGTATTCTTGATTTCTTCCATTTCTTGTAATATTTCTGAGAATTAATCAATAAAAGTGTTGTTCTTAATCTTCAAATATGTGTTGATCATTATGAATTCTTGTGAGATTTGTAGTGTAGGAATTCCTGCAACTACATAATGGCGCTAGAAACAGGGATTGAAAGTTGAAAATCATAGAAAAAACAAGATTAAAGATTAGTATTCAAGTTAAGAAGATGATCGAACAAGTTGGTGAAATAGTTGAAGGAAAAATGATTAAAGCCAAGGAGAATTACAGGAAGTTGGAGTGTAATACGATAACAAAAGCGATGATCAACCAATTCCATGAAAATATTAAAGGAAGGATTCATAAACGAGATTTTGAAGGAAAGAAAATTATGATGGTGGGGAAAGTATCACCTCTGAAGGATTGGGAAAAGAAGAAAATCACATTCACAGCAGCAGAAATACCAAGAGAAAATTTGAATCATACATCTCCTTTGGTAATCACGGTATCCACTATACGAATGAAAATGGAAAAATCAACAAGATCTGCGGAAAAATGGGATGTGAATAGAACTTTGGTGGATACAAGAAGTTCTGTAGATATAATATTTTATCATACATTTAAGAAAATGGGATACAAGGATGAAGAGATGTCTTGTTCAACTTATCATATTCATGGCTTTGGAAAATTTATAACAAAACCTAAAGGAGAAATAGTGGTACGAATTCCGCTAGGAGAGATTGAAACACAAGTAACATTATGTGGTAGATGTGGAATCACCATATAACATGCTATTGGGGAGACCATGGATACACGCAATCAAGGATGTAACATCAACACTGCATCAATGCATCAAATTTCCTATGCCCAATGGAGTTGGAGAAATTAGAGGAGATACTGATCATGCGAAATTGTGTTATCAAATCAAAGTGAGGAATTAAGAAGGGTGTGCAAAGTTGCGAAAATCTCGCAGAAAAATGGCGAAAGAGACAAAGAAAGAAGGAGAATTTAAAGTTGACATGATAAGAGCAAAAGAAGGAAAATGAATACCCAGCGAAATTTCGCAAGAAGGAGATAAACCTACGAAAGTTACGAAAACATCAACACCAATGGGAGAACTTAAGGCCAGCTACACCGCAGCATAACCAACAAAGGAAGTAAATATTTGAAGTGAAGAAGAACCTAAGATGCTGAAAATTGGAACTAAGATGGATGCAGATGAGGAAGAGCGAACCGTAAACCTCTTGCGAGAATATAAATACATCTTCACGTGGAGTATGGATGAGATTCCTGGAATATATCCATCAGTTGCATGTCATAAGTTATAAATTAACAAGGATGTAAGACCATTTAAATAAAGGATAAGAAGAATCCTAACCGATTTCGACGGTAACCACAGGTGGATTCCGTAACCTTTTGGGGGTAAAGTATTCAACAAATATAGGCAAGAGTTTGGGAATCCCAAAGGAAGAAGTGTTGAACAAATTCATGATAGGAACCAAGTCATCAAAAATGCGATACTTGGTTATTTAGCTATCCAAAAACCGATTTTCAATGCTACCAACTTTAACTTGTCCATTGAACAATTTGTAAGTATTTTTGGTGGCTCAATATACATAAGTTTGATATTTGTACTAAACACCACTAAGTAAGTAAGTTTGTGTTATGTTATGTTTTTGTAGCATGAAGTCGTCAAAGCGCGCTACTTGGAGGAAAAGGGGGAAGCATTCACATTCGATGTAAGTTATAAATTCATGGAAGACAAAATCCCAGATTATGCGCAGGAGATGATGGAGGGTGCATCGTCATCGGACGAAGATTGTTGGCTTTAGAAGTTTTAGTGTAGGTTTTGTGGGTAAATCTGTATGTAAACCCTCACGAGACTATACTCGTCCACTAGGGTCGCCTAGGGGTTCAAAGGCTTGATGCACATGCTACGTGCATTCGTTGTTCCGTCGACAAGGATTACATTCAAAATAAATTACACTTGCGGTATAACATATTTCAATGGTGTATCTATGCTGGCGTAGAATATAGTGTATAAATCCATGGAGGTATAGAGTGTCTGATTTTTTATTGTTTATGTTTCCAATAAACCTTATTCCGGCATTGAACACTAGTACATATCGTTGCCGGTAATCAGTGCTGACAGCAAATTGAACCATATTTTAATACCGGGATCATGTGTCGGTGCCATGTTTTACCCTAGTTCAGTGCCGGGAATTAACATTCAATGCCCAACGGCTATTTTTTTAAACCAAAAACCTTTTATGCCGGCGTAGAAAGTAGCTTACTGACAATGCCGGTATCATAAAGTGGAAAATAGCCGTTGTGTCCTCATCTTTTTAAAGGAATTGATACTCCCATTGCACTTGATACCTAAAAAAAAACCAGATGAGTTTGCTCCAACACAAATCTCTAATGGAAAATCTATCGTCAACTAACAATTTCATCATTGACATGGAAAAAGAAAAACTTAAGAAGAACAAACTAGCGAATCCGATAGTTTGTCAATCATCATCCACCGCCAACTCAATTGCCATTATACAAGAAAAACTTAGAAGGAAGGAAAGCACCACCAAGTCAATTTTCTCCATGGAAGAAGAGATACTTAAAAGGAAAAGTGAAAAAGAATAGGCAGCAAAAGAAGCAAAATATCGCAAAGAAACAAAGAAAATATACGAACGTGTAAAACAAGCGAAGATAGAAACGTACGTTGAGGAAGAAACCCAATGGATTAAAAATTACTAAATAGTATCGGATCTCCCGGAAGATCACCTCCCTTTAAACCCTTTTTGGGGTCTTGTTGTGGATGGTCCTTATATGCCGAAGTTGGTGGATGGTAAGTGCAAGAAACACAAAATGGATTACGAGGATGTGTTTGTAGCGAATCGAACAATTACCCTCATAAAATTATGTCGAAAATACAACGATTTTCTCGCAAGATACTGAGGGAATAGGTATCAAGCTCAGGCTGCGTATTTGGAGTGGATAAAAGATCCTTTTAGGCATTTCAAAGCCGCTTTATTTATGGAATCCCGATCCGAGAAATGATGTTGGTTAAAATTAGCTTCTGATGTTTTCTTCTAATTGTAACATTCTTATTCAAGTGTTTAATATTAATTTTCTACTACTCTTATATGAAGGCCAGTTTGGATCAATTTGTTTGCTTATACCTTTGGACTCAATAGAAAGTCAAGGTCATAATGCCGACGTTTAATAGTCTTCCTGGAACAATACCGTTATAGATACGGGCGTTTATTATAATCAAAGTTTAATGCCGGTATAATAAAGCCACATTTGAAACTAATTGTGAGAATGCCGGCACAATATTGGCCCATCATTCCATGCAGGAAATATAACGGTTACAAACTCAAGTTATGGAGCAGTTACAAACTCCTTAACTCTGCTAATGGGACGGTTACAAACTCTTTTATCCCACTTATTTGTCAGTTACAAATTCCTTAATACCAGTTATATGTCGGTTACAAAATCCTTAATTCTATTTAAATGGCGGTTATAGAAAGGAAAATATTCAATCTCTCTTTCTTTCCATCCCCCTGTGGGTTTCATCTTCTATACCAAAGATAATGGGTCGTCGCAAACCTTGCAAAAATCCCAATCCAGAAGAATTGTGTGATGATGGTGGTAAATCGAAATCAAAAGCGCAAGAAGTGACCGAAGAGTCTGTTGGTGAGGCAACAGTAAAAAATATGATGCGGTGAGTGTTGCATATGTTGAATTGAAGTATGTTAATGGTTTCTCCAATACTAGAAAACACATATTGAAACTTCTTTTTTTTTGGTACTTCTACTACTCAAAAAGGAAAATTTGAAAATGCAAGTTAGTCAATTGAAATTAAGTAACCAGTTTGTTTAGGGGTAGAATTCAATCAGAAAACCATATCGGATTGTATGTCTTGTAACCCTATTTTATTGCATGTTTCTGTCGGAAGATGAATATCTATTGCAAACTATGCCGGTATGTAAGTACCGGCTTTGTATGTTTGATCAATGCCATGCCGTCTTTATTTGCTTCTTCTGGTAATACTTATGTACAAAATGCCTCTAATACCAGCGTAAAAATTATTTGATTTACAAAGCCGGAACTGGTGGCGGCAGTATCGATTTGTTTAGTATATATGTCGGTACCTGTTCCCCTAATTTGTTAAATTTTTTTTTTGAAATTATAGAAAACCGGCATTATCGTATATTTATTTTCTACGCTGGCACAACTGCCAATAGCTATATATATTAACAATTCATGCCGGATTTCTGTATATAACTCGGTTGACATATTGGGACGTAGGGTAGAGTAGCAGAAATGAATAAAGTAAAGGGAAAAGTCGTTGAAGAGGGAAAACCCAAGTCTTCTCGGGCTCAACGTTGTCGTTCTGATCCTGATCGTGCTAAGGTGGTCATTCGGGAGTGTACGGGGGAAACAACTAGCAGTGATGATGACGATGATGAGTGGAAAAAATTTTCTGAACCAGGCAGAGCAGGTGGGTCATCCTCACAGGCAGCTGGCTTAGAAGAACCAGATATCGGAGTTCAAACCCCTAACAAATAGGAAAAGGGACCGCCAGACCACCTTCCTACAACATATGACATGATTCCAGACCGCGTTGATGGAAAACAATGGGGTAAACCGATAAACCTCATACTTTTATTTGCCTACAAGCACTATTGGCCTCGTTAGATCTTTCAGACTTATTTAAGACCTTTGCATCTTGGTAATATGTTATTTGTCTATAATCAAGTGAATTTAATTTAGTTTGTTGTATTTTTATAGGACCAACAAAAAAGCCTTCCGTGTTAGCCACCATCAATCAAGTGAAGCATGGCCGCTGGAGTCAGAGTGTCCCGAAGTTGGAGCAATTGTCACAACATCTGGGTTGTATCCCGCGGCAGAAAATTGTATGGACACTGATCCCGTCACGGCGAACTACTTTTTGGAGAGGTTTTTTAGTGAAACTGATACCATGTATTTTCCTTTTGGCGAGATGACCATTATCCCTGAAGATGTCCAATGGATAATAGGTCTAGACGTTCAGGGAAAAGCCGTTAAGAAGGAGATGAGTCTCATGAACTAGGATGGGGCAAGATCTTTGAGCTGACTAAGAAGTTGTTAGGGTGGGACAAGGATACGACTTTGGCAAATGTTTACAAGATATCCCGTTCCAAGACAAAGATTGTCACATTCGTCACTCTCCGTGGATTGTTTGGGGAAACGAAGGACAAGGAATTGAATCCAGAACAAGTTCACCAAACCGCCACTGCTTATCTGTTGCACGTCTTGGCCTCCATTATAATCCCTGACGCTAATAGTAACATGGCTCATATGAGTCTGCTTCAATACTTGGATCCCTTGAATAGTGTCCGTGAGTATTCATGGGGCACTGCTTTCTTGGCACACTTTTTGGAAGAAATGCGTAGAGGTTTTAAGGCCAATGCCCGTCAATTTAATGGTTCGCTCACTTTAATTCAGGTATAGTGAACTACTTATTTTGGAACTTCATCATTGTCATTAATTTGGTTAGTTTCCAATTATGTTGTCACTATTTGTTTTTCTTATACATTTCATTGGCATAGGTGTGGGCTTATGAACACTTCCCAACTATTTTCAAAGGGTATAAAGGATTGAGGAATTTTCCTTATTATGAAGAGCATCAGGCTCTAGCTCATAAATATGTATTCAACACTCACCTAAAGCCCAATAACAAGAAACGGTTATTCACAATGAGATTGGATTTGGATTCAATGGATGTCCAAGATGTTGTGTTTGACCCATATGGGAATGCCAGAGGAGTTCAATTTGAAAGGCGTGATAATGTATTATTTTACAACGGACCGTTATTTCATCCAAAAGGATTTGGTATGCACAACCCCCGCCGTGTTATGCGCCAACTTGGGTACAAGCAGAAAGATCTTACGGATACATCTTATCTGAATTTCTCTCATGACTTTCCTCAATGCCGAGAAAATGAGAACAATACTATGGTAGTTTATGACCCAAGTCCAATTCTTGTACATTGGAGTGAAAGGGTGGAACTGAGGCTTGTTTTTGATAGGGTTGGTTGGGAATTGGCGGAAAACGGTTATGAGACAAAACCAACTTTTCTCAGAGGTCATTGGAAGTACTCACATCCTTATATTGTGCGCCCGAATACCATATAAGTTCCTCCACAGGCAGCACATCCATCCACAACTGAGGCAGAACTTACTGTACCCGGACTAAATAAGATCCTTACGTTGTTGGTACATACCTCATGTTCATTTCCTATTATTTTAGTCTACATATATGAAATTATATATGTCTACATACTAAGAACATGTTTAAAAATATGACAACAACATCAGCGGATAGGAAATTGGAAAAGTTCTTTAAGAAAAATAATAAGAAAGGAGAGGGGTTGAGCCAGAGACAATTGGACAAGGTCGTGCAGAAGATAGACAAAATAGAAGATCCGGAGGCTAAAGAATTGTGGGACGAAAAGAAGAAGAGGGTACACAAGAAGCCAAGAACCGAGTGATGTTGTATTTCTTGAACAATCTAGTGTTGGTTTATGTTTGTTTATGTTCATGTCTCTTAGTTTGGTCTTGAACAATCTAGTATTTGTTTATGTTTGTTTGTCTGTCTTGAAAAATGGGTTTATGTTTAACTTGTTTTCGGTTTGGAATCTCTTAACTTTGGAGTTAGTTCTTTTATACAATGTAGTTTTGTTATTAGATTTATTATGATTCTTGGAAATCAAGTCTAACCAAGACTATGACTTAAGAACCAAAGTGGCGTGAAGATAGTATACATAGAACAAAAGTGATTTGAATATTTTATGCACACGAGCAAAGCCATGAAACAAAACACACCAAAATTATTAATCGAATGAGTTGTTTAGAATTATTTCTTATTACGTTTTTTTAATAAGTCTTTGCATATCAGATATCTACAATGTTGACAACACATTGTCAAATTAACCCTTTTACCGAGTTTGAATGTTCTTTGAATGCGCCAATATCGCATGAATTTGTAAATTGTAAGTTAGATACCGGCATTGTGTAGAAGGGAAAATCGGTGCCGGCACTCTAATTTTTAAAAATATTAAAAAAAAAAAAAGAATTTCGGCAGGAATTTTTTTTCGCACACAGTGCAGGTAGTAAGTAATTTGCAGGTGTAATTTTATTTGTCAGACTACCTGCATTGTGTTTAGTTTAACATTCAATGCCGGTATATTGACTCATTTAACTGGATGTTTTTTCTAAATTACCGGCACCTTTGTAACAGTTATAATCTACGCCGGCACAAAACCTCCGGCGTGGTGATGATGAAACATTAGCATGCCGGAAGAGGCATCAAAATATGTTTAATGTTTACAATTCACACTTCCAAAAAACTATTTTTTGCGTATTAGTGAACCACATATATCCAAGTTACTCATCATCGCTTCCACATGTATGAAGTTGCATCTTCTCCTCTTGGACATGTTTTTTTTTTATAAAGCCAACGCATCCCAAAATTGGTGATTCTCCTCATACAATGCCATCCATCCCTTCCAGATATTGGGATCTATATCCTTGTTTTTCATCATCCCACAAATACGTGGCAATGGAAAGTTTTCCTTAAGTTTTAGAATAATGAAATGATTACCGTTCACGAACGCCAAAACAACTCTTCTCTTCTTTAGGGATCCTTCGCATTTTTTCCACTTTGGTGTAAATGTTACTTCTACGGTGAGGGTAAAATAATGAACAACACAATTAAATATATCCTCCACTAGAAGCCCACAAAGCGGCATTCTCATCCAATATTGAGAAGGAAGGAACTTCATCTCCTGCTCGGGACCTAACACTTGAGCGTACATATCATCAAACCTTTCTTCATCACCAACCAATTGCTTATAAAAGATATTCTTATTCATAAGTTGGTCGGCTGTCTCAAAGATTCCTAATTGTTCGGTCACGGCATGATACCCGCAATATCCATCTCCATCGACATCATCCGTATATACAATATACTCACGAATAACCTCAGGAAGTTGGTCTATGTAAGAATGTATCTTCATATGATAACTTCTAATGGTCCTACCTGTTTTGTGAATCCTTATACATCTTCATATTACCCTTTTGTATCTTAATTATATCCAATCCATCCTCTGCAGTCTTTAGACTTTTAGTGCCTTCAGTATATGATGAGAGTACGTACTTCCTTGGCCTACCCCTTGGATTTTTAACCGAAAAAACATAAACTTGGATGGTGCTTACGGAGTTGTCACCATCGTGTTGTTGTTGACTAGATATGGGTCCCTTACCTTTGCTATCACTTATTTTTGGCGTGGCTTCGGAATTTTCACCTTCATGTTGTTGACTTGATGTAGGTTCCTTATTGGGCCTTTCCTTTTTGTTTGGAATCGCCGCCTCATCGCCTTGTTGTTATTTGTCACTTGATGTTTGTACCTTTCGTAGCCTACCCATTTTCCTTGGAGCAGCCGCTAGATCGACTATAGGCATGGCTTCGGAATGCTCATCTTGTTGTTCTTGGTAGCTCAATGTTGGTACCTTTGGCAGCCTACCCCTTTTCTTTGGAACCTCCTGAAAAATCGGGGGTCTAACAACCTCACCCAATATTTCGATTAACAATCTGTATGGACAACTCCGAGTTGTTTTCTAGAGAATCAACTACACTAAATCAATATAAAATACTCAAGGAGTTATTATCTTAATCTCTCGATTTGATTTACTCAACCAAATATGATTTGTGAGTCTAATCAAAGAGAGACAACTTGAATGGTACCAAAGACCAATATCCAAGTGTCAGTCGATTTGAATCAACAACCAATAGGTCGGATATTATAATCGATTGAACAACGCATAACCTGTATTATTTCAATTATATAAAAATATAATGCGGAAAAGAACTAACACAGATACCAGAATTTTGTTAACGAGGAAACCGCAAATGCAGAAAAACCCCGGGACCTAGTCCAGATTAAACATACATTGTATTACGCCGCTATAAACACTAGACTACTCCAAATATACTTTGGTCTGGACTGTAGTTGACCCCAATCAATCTCACACTGATCCAAGGTATAGTTATGCTCCTATGCCTCTGATCCCAGCAGGATACTGCGCACTTGATTCCCTTAGATGATCTCACCCACAACCAAGAGTTTCTACGACCCAAAGTCGAAGACTTTAGCAAACAAATCCGTCTCACACAGAAAAGTCTACAAGATAGATAAATTCGTCTCCCACGAATAAACCTATGAGTTTTGTTCCGTCTTTTGATAAATCAAGTTGAACAGGAACCAATCAATAAAACCAGACTTATATTCCCGAAGAACATCTCAGTTTTATTAATCACCTCACAATAGTCTTAATCGACGCAGCGAAAAAAGATATTGTGGAATCACAAACGATGAGACGAAGATGTTTGTGATTACTTTTATATGTTGTCTATAGGAGATAGAAATCTCAAGACAATTATTATAATTGTTCTCGTACGATAGAAGCAGCAAGATCAGATCAAATAACTATAATAAAAGTAGTACCGGTCTGGCTTCACAATCCCAATGAAGTCTTTAAATCGTTAACCTGATTTTAGAATAAGAAAACCAAAGGTTAAAGGAGAATCGATTCTAGCTTAGCAGACTAGTATCACACAGAGTGTGTGGGGATTATGTTTCCTAGTTGCTAGAGTTCTCCCTTATATAGTCTTTCAAATCAGGGTTTGCAATCAATGTTAGCTTAGTAACAAAGCATTCAATATTCACCGTTAGATGAAAACCTGATTAGATACAAGCTAATATCTCTCAACCGTTAGATCAAAAACTTAGCTTGTCATACACACATGTACTTGACGATTTTGGGTTTGTGTAACCGTACCCAAACGTGTACAATAGTTGGTTCAATATTAGTCAACCAAATGGTTAGCCAAATGATAACTTTCATATCAACCATATTCTTCTTCACCATAACTAGTCCAAATGACTCAAATGAACTAGTTAGAGAGTTGTTCAATTGCTATGACATCTTATGTACTACACAAAACACAATTGAAGCAAAAAAGATGTGATTCACTCGTATCGATTCATGAACTATAAAGCCACGGTTTGCAATATCATTCCTTAGATAATTTAAATAAGTTCACGAACATCGTTTTTAGACATAACCACTCAGGTTCGCAGACAGGGTTCGCGGACTCACATAACCGGCTGGAGTTCACAAACTCCAGCAGAAATTTTCGGGGTCGAGAACTTCCGTCAGTTCGCGGACTGAGTTCTCATACTGAAACCGAGCTACAACTCCAGCAGAAATTCTCGAGTTCGAGAACTACACACGTTCGCGGACTGCATTCGCGGACTGGGTTAACTGCTCAAGTTCCGGTTTTTACTTGATCAACAAACTTCACAAACTTCGGTTCAAGTGCTAAGGACTTATACATATATGTGTTACCACAACAATGTTTATATCCCCCAATGGTTATATTGTCTGAACTCTCATTTCAATCATTGAAACATTCTCAGAGGACGTCATATAGTTGTTATTCACAAACTAGTTTTTGTTAGAGCAATTTCCAAAGTGATTGAAACATGACATGACTTTCTTCTCTAGGCAAAGATGAACTTGTCTAAAGCTAAAGCTTTACCAACACACATTTCGAGAAATAGATAAGCGAGATATACTCAGCTCGAAATGTTACATGTGCATATCTTTTGTCTATATAGTAAAACGACTTTTGTCTCAAGATAGGAGATAGAGTAGATAGACTTTTGAGTGATAGATAATTTCAAGTCTCCACATACCTTTTAGTCGATGAAGATCCACTGGTTCCTTGAGTAGTCTTTCGTCTTGTATGATGATTGCCATGGAGTTCTTGAGCTCAACTACACTTTCTATCCTAGTCCGAGACCTTAGCTATAGTAGACTATAAATAAAGACTTTATAGTTTTGATCACTAACATTGGAAAACATGCTTGATATAGCAACGCATGCGAGTTCGACCGAGCAGTGCTCTAACAATCTCCCCCTTTGTCAATTTTAGTGGCAAAACTATTAATACATATGAAATACAAAAAATATATAAATAAACTTTGTAGCTCCTATTACACATGTCTAATCTTCAACAATACTCGAAATCTTCGTCACTTCTAAGTAGTCCAATGATCCCAAAGGTTGTAAGTTTAGCATAATCGTTGTTGAAAATCCATAGATATAACAATGAGAAAAGCATCGGTTCTCAATCATTGTTATACAGGTACAACAAAATGGCGATGGATTGGTGGAGCAGATAACTTGTGGAAATGATATTCAGTTTGTATGAATGGGATACGCTACCATGGTTTCCATGGTTGATTGGATTGAGATCAGAAGAAGTTGGATTTGGTAATGGGTCATGTTTATTGGACTGGCCTTTTTGGGCAGTTAACTGCTAGGTCTCACTCGGACATCTTGATAGCAAGAGATATATTATACGGAGAGGAGGCCGATTTAGGGGAGGAGTTTCGGTTTTTCTCTGCTGGTGATAGACAGAGAAGGAGAAATCCGGAGGCGGCTGCAGGGCGGAGAAGAGGAGAAAACAAGGGTTTGCGGTTTTGATTTTAATTTCTCCATGGTTGGCTAAATCGTTTGTTAGGGTTTAGATTGAAACCAATTTATTTATATAGACTCTACGATGATATTTATAATAATGATTCATTGATTAGTGATTTCTCTTCATATAGCTTGGTGTTTTATCATTCATGTGATTTTCTTGATTATTTATGATTTTGAATTGATATTTCGTGCTTCGGTTAAATCCCTAGACATGGTATGCAAGGATAGATAGGTAATGCTTTAGGATCGCTACATACAAAGCGAAGGAAGTTACATCGGAGAAACTATATTTTAGAATTTAATATAACATCTTCCGGGACATGAGATTGATTTCAAAATTTGTCTTGAGTAATAAATAGAGATTAGTAGAGTTTTATATGATTGAATCGGTGGAAATCGAAAACCCTAACAACCCATTTACATTTTGTTTATTGTTAGAATTATTTATTATTTCAACTTGTCTCGAATTCCTAAAAATCGTTAAACATCATTTTGTTGATTACTTAGCTTTTGGTATTAGTTGTTAGAGTATTTCACACTCCTCGTGGGAATGACCTGTACTTGCTACTGTTCTACTAGTTAGACATTGTGCACTTGCATTATTTTATTGTGGGTTTTCCGAGCCTACCAAGTTTTTGGCGCCGCTACCGGGGACTTGTGTATAGATTTGTTTTTAGGTTTTATTTTTATTTTTATTATTTTTGTTCTTTTTTATGCGTTTTGGTATTTCTGTTTGCTTTCAGATTCGGAGCTAAGATAAAGAAAAAGAGAAAGTGTTGAAAAGAAAGGCAAGGCCCAACAAAGAAAGAAAATAGAAATCCAAAAGGAGTGAAGAAGAAGATTTTTTTTGTATATAGTTATTATTTTTTTTTATTGGATTTTTTTTTATTTTTTTGGTATTTTTAGAAACCGTTTTTTGTAATCTTTTATTTTTGGACACTTTTGAACTTTAATTTTGGACATTGGACATTGGACTTTATTTTTATTTTTAAACCCTAAGGAAGGGTTATTTTAAATATAAACTGCACAGGGAAGGACGACAATTACAATACTGTCTCGGCCCCTCGGGTTCGTACATTGACATAGGAGTCAGTGGCCCGAGTCGACTTCAACGGTTCATCCCCCATCTGGAACGGGAGGTAAGAATTCTAAACACCCGCGAATCCCCTGTCAGCGGGTTTACTGGATGATTTTGTATGCATATATGTTGAGGTATTGAAAAAGGATGCTTTAATTTCCTAGTAAAGGGCAAGGACTGGCCATACCAGATAAGGGTTTGGATTTCATCACCATTCTATTCTTGCCCGCCTTAGGAAAACGATAGCAAACACGAACCCAAGCTTAAAATACTGACTAGAACGAAACCGATAGGGTAACGAGCTTAATACGAAAGTCATTCGAAAAATATTGGTTACTCTTTTAAGCATACTTCGAAGTTCATGATGGTTTCTGTGAGTTGAATGTGTGACTGCGCCGCCTTGTAATATGGTGAGGTCTTGGGTATCAAAGCTCCATGCAGCTTCCCTCGCCTATATTCAACTTACTTTGACTCGGATTGATTCCAGAGGGGTTTGCTTAAATTGTAACAAATTCCCTTTCGAAGGATTAGAAGCTGGTCTAGAATCAATATAAGTGGAGCCATCATGCTTTTTGTTTGCTAGAAATCAGTAGGTTTATTTTGGTCGAGTCAGCCTTGTTTGTGCTTGTGTAGAATTCTCTTGCAGTTAGGATGTCAAACTGGTATTATAATATCCATCACAATGAATATGAATATTCAACTGAACAATATGGACATCACTATTTTTATGACCATAGTGTGAATAGTGGTTGGGAATGCCAATCTTTTGAAGGTCATGGCATATACCATGGTGAGCCCAATTACTATCCACATGCCCACCGGTCATACAAGAAAAATTCCTATAATTCCTCTTCTCTAGATGAAGCACGTAAGATATTTGAGTCAACGTGTAAGTTACTTGAGTCGACACATAAGTTAGCAGACACAGATGACTTAGTTATGGATGAAAGAACTATAACGGTGAGTGAAACTTCTTTAGAAGATAACCTCAGGAAGTTAGTTGAGTCAACATGTAAGTTAGCCGAGTCAACACGTGAGTTTTTTGAGTCAACACGTAGGTTAGAGTTAGAGACGGAAGAAAGAATTGCTCGAATTATTCTTGATTGCCAATACATTCTTTCCAATATCACCCGTGAAAATGAGGACAATTTTTATAATTAGGATGACGAGGTTAGAATTGGTAACACTACTTGTTTAGATGAGGTTCAATCATTTTCATGTTATTATAGTGATGATCATGATGTGGATAGTACTGATGAAGAATATGAAGTTTTTAGGCATAGTGATCAGGAATTTGTTACTCCAATTGAGTTTTATAATGATAGTAATATTTATGGTTTAAATCCAAATAATTTTAATAATTATTCACCTATTCAAAAGGATGAGGATTTGACTAGAGATACCCACGTTTTAGACGATGTAGTATTTCCTTTTGATTACGAAGCCAATGATGGTTTAGAGGAACGAGTATATTTTGAGTCTAGCGATTTAGAAACAATAGACTTAGAAAAATAAAATGAACTTGTAGAGATGAGTGAGGATGAACCTGACTTAGAAGAATCAATAGACCATTTCCAGGAATCTGATGACCTAAAAATTAGGGAAGTTGTGACTAGTCTTTTTAGAGAGACTGAAAACTCTAAGTTTGGGGGTGATTATCATTCTCCATGTGCCTTAACTCTTAGAAAGGTCCCTAACTTGGGACTTGACATATGTGCCTCAACCATTTTAAAAGATTATCTACACTTTTTCCCGAACCTAGTTGTGTCCATAAAGAAGTTCAGTTGTTAGAAACCCATCCTATGGTTGATGTGGTTAACCCAGGCTATGATACCACGGTTGACTTTGTTTTCCCACCAAAAACCTTCCTTCCAATTGTGGGAACGTATAAGTTTCAGATGTGTCAATTATTAAGTTTTAAGACTAAACCTAATTACTTTAGGAGATTAGGATCGACACATTTGCTTAAGAATGACCACTACTGTGGTCAACTGTGTGAGTCAAGTATGATTGACTTAGAGGATCCCCATTTATTCAGGTTATTGTTATGTGCTTCCAAGTTCTTAGTTGAGTATTTCAAGAATCTAGAACCTGATCTTCAGGATCCTGTATTTGAGGAAATCCATCCGATGAAAACTTTTTATCTAGACCCTTTTATAGAGCCTAAACCCGAACCACAACTAGATATAGTTGTCTTAAACAAAAAAAAAAGGGTGTGTTGGATATCTTCCTGGTCTATTGCAGTCTCCTCTTATTGTGGGTAACACTTTTTGATCCAGATGACCCACAGTTATTCCGGCTACTGCTGTATGATTCTATGAGGTGACTAATTCTTCCAATGTCTAGCTGAAGACTTTAAACTTAGCACTTCTTGGGAGGTAACCCAATATTCTTGCAACAGGGTAATATCTTTCCTTACCCTTTTCTTCAAGTGGTAACAGTTTCTCCTTGTTCATTCTTTTAATTTCATCTTTAGAACATTGAGGACAATGTTAGATTTAAGTTTGGGGGTGGGGAAGAACTTTTTAGTTGCACTTTTGAAACTTCTAGCGTCACATGGTATCCGGTTAGCTAAGTTTACATACTGTTTCTCACCGAAAAGATAGAAATTTGAATGCTAGGGATAACAACCTATTGATACATTAGAGAAAAATACATTGAGATCCTTGAAATTCAGGAGAGAACTTGTTCCTTTTAGAAAGTAACCGTGATGGACTTAACCATCCATGATGGAAAGGCAAGTAGATCAGGAAATTCCAGAAACACAAAGCAACCTCACAATGTAGTCTTAATTACTGGATTACGACTCTCTCTCAGTAGAAACTTATCATCATCAACTAACGGAGTGACATCAAAATCTATGAAGAAAGTGGAAGACGTTTAAGGTTTAGAAGCAACAATAGAAAATCAGAATTCAAAATCAAGGGTTACAAGAAGTTATAAAAAACGATATAAGTTGTAGAAGTTCATTATACTAAGACATTACAAGTTGCGAAGATCCAAGTGTTAAATTCCTTCTGTGATGGCCATGTAAATTTTTGTCTTTTTATTTAAAAAAAAAAGAAGTTTAAAAAAAAAGAAGTTTAAATTTTGTTCAATAAGGCCATAGGGAAGTAGAAATTTTTATGTCAAGCAAGAAATCCCGGTCATCTCTTCATCCTGTGACAATATTTTGTATATTTTTTTTCTTTTAGTTTATTAATTCTTAAAATCAATCTCATCACGTCCGAGTGAACGATAACCTTATTTACCACTATATTATTTACCAAAAACTTGGTAGGCTCGGAAAACCCACAATAAAATACTGCAAGTGCACAGTGTCTAACTAGTAGAACAATGGCAAGTACAGGTCGTTCCCACGAGGAGTGTGAAATACTCTACTAACTAATACCAAAAACTAAGTAATCAACAAAATGATGTTTAACGATTTTTTAGGAATTCGAGACAAGTTGAAATAATAAATAATTCTAACAATAAACAAAATAGAAAGGGGTTGTTAGGGTTTTCGATTTCCACCGATTCAATCATATAAAACTCTACTAATCTCTATTTATTACTCAAGACAAATTTCGAAATCAATCTCATATCCCGGAAGATGTTATATTAAATTCTAAAATATAATTTCTCCGTTGTAACTTCCTTCGCTTCGTATGTAGCGATCCTAAAGCATTACCTATCTATCCTTGCATACCACGTCTAGGGATTTAACCGAAGCACAAAATATCAATTCAAAAGCATAAATAATCAAGAAAATCACATGAACGATAAAACACCAAGCTATATGAAGAGAAATCACTAATCAATGAATCATTATTAGAAATATCATCGTAGAGTCTATATAAATAAATTGGTTTCAATCTAAACCCTAACAAACGATTTAGCCAACCATGGAGAAAATAAAATCAAAACCGCAAACCCTTGTTTTCTCCTCTTCTCCGCCCTGCAGCCGCCTCCGGCTTTCTCCTTCTCTGTCTGTCACCAGCAAAGCAAAACCAAAACTCCTCCCCCAAATCGGCCTCCTCTCCGTATAATATATCTCTTGCTGTCAAGATGTCTGAGTGAGACCTAGCAGTTAACTCCCCAAAAAGCCCAGTCCAATAAACAGGACCCATTACCAAATCCAACTTCTTCTGAGCTCAATCCAATCAACCACGGAAACCATGGTAGCGTATCCCATTCATACAAACTGAATATCATTTCCACAAGTTAGCCGCTCCACCAATCCATCGCCAGTTTGATGTACACTCCGGCGACTAAGAATCTGATTCACTTGACTCGAGCACAAAGTCGGCCAACATCCGGACCCAAACTGCAGACATTAAATTCGACTCCATAACAAAATAATACCCATCCCATGTACTTCAGTTCACATCCACCAGACTGCAACTACCCTGAACTTTAATCCCAACTCAACCTTCTCGTACACAGTCCAAGACCATGGCAGTCGATCACCAGCACCATTGCAGTAACCCTATTTCACCAACATGTTTCGTCTTCCTTGTACATCTCGTATTTCAGCTTTACCGCAGCCATGAACCAAAGCCAACATCACTAGTTCCTTCATCCCCTCCGTGTTTCTCAACCGTACTCTGACCTTTGCCATTAACACCAACTGTCACTACCACAGCACAAGATTCATCCAGCCATCACCAATATCGTCCATCTACAGTCCCCCACTGGCTACAACATCAATTTCTTCACTAATTTGAACCCCAGTTGACTCCATTTACGTCTGAAACACAGCCATTCCATGTCATTCTCCTAGCTTCCTGCTGCCAGTTCATTCCTCAATTGAAATATCAATACCCACGGCCATTGCAGCTCGACTCCAACAGAAAATTGTTATCCACAATTCAACCACCTTCCCATCTCCGGCCATTAACCAATAATCCATCACTGCCATCATTTCTATTGCTCGACTTCTCTGCTGCCTGACTAAGTCTCGGCATATACTGGCTTGCTCACAGCCATAAGTTTAGCCGCAACACTCATATCAACACCTTCTGCCATCGATTGCAGTAGCTTAAGAACTTCAATGAACCCATTTTCACAGCTTAGTTCAACTGATCGCCGGTTGCAACATTGCAACAGCTGAACACACCCAAATTCCGGACCTTGTAAGCCTCTTCCTGTTCACCGACGATTGCAACAGCTCCTCCAAGTCAGAGCACAACAAACCCCATCTCAGCCAACAGATGTATCGACTTCTCCGTAGCATTCACTCAAGTTGCAGACCACATCACATGGCTTGCTTTTCATTTAGCTCAACAGCACTTATGATATCACAGCACCACGTCTCATCATTTTGCTTGAGTAAGAGAAATGGCTCACCCCTGCCAGAATATATATCCTTTTAACATTCCACGTACAATCTAAGGTGGGGAATTAGTCACGTCCACCTTCCTGCTAGTGCTGCTCACGTGATTAAGACTTGATAGAAATCAAATTCTTCATTTCTCATACAACGCCAAAATGGTGTTGAGGTGTATATTCCACTTTCTCCCAGACCACAAGTGGAGTTCACCTGCTTGAAACAATTATAGAGAATCATTTGGTCCACCATATTATCTTCTGACGTGAATGATGCTAAAGGCTATATAACATGGCAAGCCATAGTTAGTCTTTAAGTGCCAAACGTCGCGAACGCCATTTAGTTCCTATTTTAGCCATTCATTCTAATAATGATCGGGTTTGACGGTACTTTCTACAAAAGCACTAAAATAAT
Source organism: Papaver bracteatum (assembly GCA_023529315.1). Taxonomy (NCBI): domain Eukaryota; kingdom Viridiplantae; phylum Streptophyta; class Magnoliopsida; order Ranunculales; family Papaveraceae; genus Papaver; species Papaver bracteatum. The sequence goes on from JAJJWX010002584.1 coordinate 456,773, forward strand.
ATTATTAGTCAAAATATCGAGTCTTAATTCATATAAACATGGGTATAAAATGTAGCACTGTCGTGCTTATCAACACTCCCATACTTATATTTTGCTAGTCCTCGAGCAAAACAGAAAAGGATCCGCTACACAGCTGGTCATATATAATAAGAGAGAGACCCGCTACACAGCTGGTCATATCAAAAAAAATGTTTTTTTTTTTTTTAGACCCGCTACACAGCTGATCATCGAAAATTTACAAAAGAAAGAAAAAGACCCGCTACACAGCTGGTCATAGAAAACACCCTACAAAAGATCCGCTACACAGATGGTCATAACTCTATAAATCATAATGATAATAATTTTTTGTTTTATTAAAACCCGCTACACAGCTGGTCATAATCCTAACAATCATAGTAAAATATATATATTTGTAAGTTCTCAACGAAAGTACTACACCCCCACACTTAAACATTACATTGTCCTCAATGTAATTAAGTCATCCAACGTAGAAATTAAGTTGGGAGATTTAAAATAAAAAATAATAAAAGATAGAGTAAAGGGAATAAATCTGATGGGTTGACTCCCATGAAGCGAAATGTATTTGTTTCCCTATTTTCCAGTAGCACGTTCTCAAACAAGGTGAGGTTGGTACCCCAAAGTAAACTGCCAATCTTATATATAGAGTCTGAAAAGTTGGGGATCAACCCAACTAATCCGGTCGGCTAAAAAATATGCACCTGCAAGCACTATAATCATCCAAAAATATATGTGAATCCATTCTCCAAACAAATAATCCTTAGTAATCAAGTCATGCATTGTTGGGTTAAGTAAATCATTCACACAAAGATGTATAAATTGTTCAATAGATTCTTGTTGAGATGCACACCCTAAATCAGGCTCTAAATCAGCGGAAATAACTTCAGCAGCTGATATTGGTTCCAATTTACTCGCTGAACAAGAGCTCAATGGAGTAACAATATGACGACTCATAGACCCATTATCATTTAAAACGGTTTCATTATTAATATCATCAAGACGAAAAAATTCAGAACTTAATGGCGTAAAGGTCATGGTCGTAGCTTTCTCGACTGATGGAACTGGTCGAGACTCGGGCATAACTAGAGGTTCTAGTTTGGGCTTCCATTTATTAGTGTCTAGCAGTGGTGTGGAGTCTAACAAAGCATTGACTTCACAGATAACACTATCATCATCAAAATCATACCCAAAATGAGCTAAGCAAACCTCTAATGGATCCTCCAAGTTGTTCTTGCAAAAACCTTGCAAGTACATACTTTATTTTCGCCCGCACATTCAAAGGTACCTAAAAAGAAATCAAATAAACTGCGTAAAAAATAATTAAAAAAGAAATCTAATAAATAAATTGTGTACAAAAATTAAAATAAATAAAATAAACTATGTACAAGTAATGATATCAATCAGAGAGTATTATGCAACCACTCCCCGGCAGCGGCGCCAACAATTGATATGATCTAAATAATATAGTGGTAAATAAGGTTGTCGTTCACTCGGACTTGATGAGATTGATTTTAAGAATTAATAAACTAAAAGAAAAAAAAATATACAAAATATTGTCACAGGATGAAGAGATGACCGGGACTCAAAATTCCACTAGACTTCAATTTCATGCAGTTTAAATACTAATTCTAAACAATAATAGCTCATAATATAAAGTTTCATTGACTCTAATTCATTGCCTAAAGTAGATTTCGAAAGTAATGGATGTAAATCTGAAGCATGGGATATCAAAACATTTAAGCAAGCATAACCCATCTAATGAATGACAACCATTCAAAGATAATCATAATTCATTTAAATAATTGTGCAATTAGTCATAAAAAGAATTAATATAATTACCGCATTAGTGAAATTTGGCTTCCTTCATTATCCCGGTGACGGGGTCTAGCTCCACATGGTGAAAACACACTCAAAAAGATAATTCATTGTTCAAAAAGATGTTTTTATTGAATAATTGTAATTAAACAGAGATTCGTAACGCTTTATGGCTGTTACAGAACCTATTGTCACAATTGAGTAACTGTTACGAAGAAAAGATGACAGGCCTATTAAAAACGTGATCTATTCTTTGTCAGCAATGGCTTCTACAACTTTCTTTCTCCGGCCACAGCTCTCTGTCATACCCCCAAAACTCCCCCGTGGCACTAACAATTGATATGATCTAAATAATATAGTGGTAAATAAGGTTGTCGTTCACTCGGACTTGATGAGATTGATTTTAAGAATTAATAAACTAAAAGAAAAAAAATATACAAAATATTGTCACAGGATGAAGAGATGACCGGGACTCAAAATTCCACTAGACTTCAATTTCATGCAGTTTAAATACTAATTCTAAACAATAATAGCTCATAATATAAAGTTTCATTGACTCTAATTCATTGCCTAAAGTAGATTTCGAAAGTAATGGATGTAAATCTGAAGCATGGGATATCAAAACATTTAAGCAAGCATAACCCATCTAATGAATGACAACCATTCAAAGATAATCATAATTCATTTAAATAATTGTGCAATTAGTCATAAAAAGAATTAATATAATTACCGCATTAGTGAAATTTGGCTTCCTTCATTATCCCGGTGACGGGGTCTAGCTCCACATGGTGAAAACACACTCAAAAAGATAATTCATTGTTCAAAAAGGTGTTTTTATTGAATAATTGTAATTAAACAGAGATTCGTAACGCTTTATGGCTGTTACAGAACCTACCGTCACAATTGAGTAACTGTTACGAAGAAAAGATGACAGGCCTATTAAAAACGTGATCTATTCTTTGTCAGCAATGGCTTCTACAACTTTCTTTCTCCGGCCACAGCTCTCTGTCATACCCCCAAAACTCTCTCCCCCCCCCCCCCCTCAGTGAAACCCTAGAGTCTATTTAGACTCAACAAGACCATAATAACTCCTCAAATCTTCACCCATTACTCGACAGTAAAGAGGGTATATCCTCGGTTATTTTCTTTTCCTTTCTTGCCTTCCCATGGGTTAAATCGCTGCATACACACTCCAAAAGATGTGGTTCACGTTAAATATTAAGTCAACATGTTGTATACCTGCGCAATATTTCCAAAAAAAATCCAGCAGAGTCCCGTGTATCTCTCTGACTCTGTACAACTCAGTTCTCTTGATTCCAAGATCAACCCGATTACCAAGCCTGTTTAATCGTACCAAACCCATAACAATCCATATCTAATAAAGAATCCGATTAGAACTCCTTTCAATTCTCGCCTGAAATTCAATCAAACACCCGAGGAAAGTCCATGCCCCTGTTTGTAGAGAATCTGATTATCTAGCCAAATTGGATTGTATCCAACACCCATACCATTCATGTCTAGCCCATTAGAACAAAACCAAATGATTTCAGCCATTGAATCTCCATAAAACACTTTCAAATCTCGAACCCTAGATCTGTTTCCATTAAAACCATTTTCCCGCCAATTTGCAGATTTAAATTTGGGAAGAAGAGTGCCCCTTATCCTGTTTCTTGGGTGAAAATATCCTGCAGGTGCCCCTTAGTAATTAATGTGCCCCTTATCCGAATTGGGGGTCCATTTAGCAAATGTCCTCCGGGGGTCCAAATAGCACTTTTCGAGAAACTTTTTCCACACAAGTGTATTTCTCCAAAAACACCTATACAAACACAAAAACACCATAATAAGTATAAAATCAAGCACTAACAATACAGACATTGAGGACAATTCAGACACAAAAACGTGTCTATCAATAGTGTCATAGTATTATTACATATCGTCAATGTCCAATTGCATCACAACTTCAACAACCATATTATGGTGATACTTCACTCCCCCTTAGTCAATACTCCATCTCACATGGAAACCACTCCCCCTTACATAATGATCCGAAAACCATATGTATTTGTAGTGTGAACTACAATTAATTCTCCCCCTTTTTGTCAATAAAATTGGCAAAGGTACAAGAACAGGATCCTAATGAAATTTCCGTAAGAGACATTTCATGACCAAAGGTAAATATGTATCATCTTGTTTATATGCAATCATAAAGCCGAAACTAAATGCATTCATCAAGGAGTTTATAAAGACGCAAGATAACCCCTATAATATTCCACATCCGCACTCCCCACAAAGATTTGGAAATTAAGCACAAGTTCAAAAGAACTCTCCCCCATAAAATTTCATCCCCTAAGGAACAACAAGAGCGACCTTAATTTCAAAAGAAAAAAAGGATTTATTTAGACTCAACAAATTGCATACAAGTATGAATTTGGAATCCAAAAAGAATTAACCAAAGTGAACCAAGACTAATTTGACTAAATATGCTCAACACAAGAAAACTTATGGAGACTTAATACATCGATTAGATTACTCACGAGTAAACCCATAATTAATCTAACCGGATTACTCAATTAAACTAATCACAAATGTAGTTGCAGGATTTCCCACACTACACCCTTGTCAAGAATCTATGAAAATTAAGTCATAATCGAGAGTGAACGACAACAATTTTATTAATTCACTTTCAAGAAGATTTACAAGAAATATCAAAACTCAGAAGTACAACTTTCTTTCTGAAGTTTCTCTCTCCTCAAAATTCTCTCAGCTCTCGAAAGTACATCATCCTTTTCTGGATTTAGTTTAACCCTTTATATAGGAAAATACACAGTGGAAGACAGCTAAGATTTCCCCTTAATTCGGATCTACTCTGCGATCTCATCGCCATAACTTTAGTCTTCACCATCGCCAACTTTGTAACCATCGTGAAGCAAACTTATTCTTCTCATATATCTTCAGTCGTTGACCGTTATATCGCTCTTTTGTGACATTCGCCAAATGTCGTTGAAGAATCTTGCGACGTTCTCATCAAAGTGTTGTTAATACTTGTAGAAATGTTTGGGTTTCTCGCTGAAGTGTCGTTTCCATCGCGAGAATATCGTTGTGGCGATATTCTGGTCCTACATCTTTCCTCTTCTCATATTTTTTCTGCGAAGAAGATAAGATATGAGAATCTAAAATGCCATATTTTCTTATCTTTTCAGATTTCTCCGTCCTTCGCCAGCTGTCTTCACGAATTTTTTCTTCTAATAAATTTTTGACACGTCTCCTTTAACCGCTGCAATCTGACCACCCACATCTTTTCTTTGTATTAATTACTTTCATCTTCTTCGAGAAATTTCTTCTCATTCTTATCTTTTTCTCTTTTACTTTCTTCTTCATTCTTCTTCTCTGCAACTTTAATGTTCTTCCGTAAATTGCGCATTTATTATTCTCGCGATTTCTTTCTTTTCTTTTAATTTCCTCCTTCATTCCCATACTACAAAGATGGTGGCTGCTGGTGCTAAAAATTTGACTGCGTTTAACGAGATGAGAGAAAATCTCAGAAACAAAGGTTTTACTTTGTCAACAATTCCAGGTCAAGATTCTAAATTTGAACTTTCTGTCAAGTTATTTTTTGAACATCAACTTTCTTGAAATAAAATTATAGTATCGCTAAGTCAACTTGAAGCTGTCCTTCCCATTTTACTGTATGACCCAGAGCTTCCCTTGTTTTATCAAATAATTTCTCATGAGAAATTTTCACGAGCAGTGTATCAGTTAGGTGGAGATTGTATTAGATTATTACTTGAATATGCCTCTCGCGGTGCTAATAAAGGTTCTCGTTATCCTGATGACGTGAAAAATCCTGAATTCAAAGATGTTCCCATCATTCCTGCGATGTATACTGTAGATAATTTCTTTATCAATTATGACATAATTCCCATGAAAAGAGATCGCACTCGTTTGGGATTCCGCTATGGAAGAAAGATAAAATCGCTAAAGATAAAATTGTCATGTTAGATATTGATTTTCATACAAAGACCAATCAAGGCCCTCGCCATTCTAGCGATGACAAGTGGTTTATTTTTCCATTACTTCTTGAAGGAGATTATATCTCCGGTTCTCTCGCATTGCCCGTGAATCTTCAAAAGTATCAGCCATGGGTCTTTAATTGCCCTGAAAGATCTAAAGAAGTATATATCCTCTCAACCTTTGCATTATTATTATTCACTATCTTCTTCATATTTTTATATTTTCGCTAACTATTTTGATTTTTCTCAGATTGATAGAATGGAACTCAGCTATCAAACTCACAGGAAACCTTGCACTTTCTTAGCTCTGAAATCTTTCACGGATGAAGTAAGAAATATTCTTTTATAGATTTTAACAATATATTGTTGCCCCTATTTCTTATCTTTATCCGTGCTCGCAGGTGATTGAAGTGCTTGAACCATTAGAACCAAAACCTAAGGGAAAATCTTCTATTGATCGCAAAGGAAAATCTGCTGCCTCTGCTAAAGAAAAGCCTATTGCCCCTCGTGATGATAAATGTGACGATCCTCCTTCAAAGAAAAGAAAAACTCAACATTCTTCTTCTTCAACTCCTCAACCTATTTCTGATGACCTAAATGTTGATGTAGATAAAGATAACGAGGATAATTTTAATGTTGATAATGGTTCTCCTTCCATGGTGAATTCTTCCCCTTCTGAGTCTTCCATGGCTCAGCTATCTAAAATTTTTGGAGATACTGAACATGGTATCCCAAATGAGTATGAAGACGAGATACACCAAGATTTTCGATGCTCCTATCTTAGTTGATAATGCTTCTCTTCGTGGAGTTTCAAGATCGCTAACTCCCAGTCTCTTGAATTCTCTTGGAATATTGGTATGTTTCCTCTTGTTTATCCTACTTTAGTATTTGTTTCATCGCCAAATCTCTTCCCCAAATCTTAATTTACATAATTCTCTCGCAGGTTGGAAGAGCTTCTTTTGCTGTTGCTTCAGATTTGGACACTAGACATGTTATTCAAGAATAAAAAGCTAATAATCTCTGTCAGGAAAAAGAAAAACTGGAGGCAGAAGTCGCTGATCTTCGTAGAAAAAATAAGCAATTGGAGACCGATGCCTCAGATGACAAGCAGAAATTCGCTGATCTTGAAAAAGCTCATCAAAAGTTATATGGTATAATCCATTTTCTTTCTTTCTTAATTCTTCTCACCCTATTATAGCTTATTCAAGCAACCATTTTGCAGATATTTATGGTCTTACTGATGAGGCAACACTCCTCCAATCTTTTCCCGAACCTATAGATGATAATGCTCTTCTTGATCGCCTTAATAGTTCTCTAAGTAACTTCTCAGATGATCAGATTAGATCTCTCTCCTTTGAGGAACTTAAATCCAAGTTTAACCTCTTGAAAATAGAGCACATATCCAATTTAAACTTAACCAACAGATTTAAACGTCTTTATCTTGACTCAAAAGAAGAAATAAATAGATTAAGGAAAAGGAATAGTGATCTTATTGACGAGAAGGATCTTGCTGTTAAAAATGGTACCAAGTCTCTAGCAGATTTCCATAAAACTCTTTTTGATACTCAAGTGGAAAGAGATAAACTTATTTGCGAGAATGAAGATCTTCTTGCGATGGAAACTCAAGCTCGCTCTCGTCTTCTTATCAATAGCGATGATGAGTTTGCTTGGGCTGTAAAAATTCTTGATAATGCCAGAAACAATCTAGGTGTAGATGTTAGTCTCCAAGTTGAACAAGCTGCTTTAATTAGAGATATGATTTCTGAAAGAGAAGGTTGTTAACTTGTTCAATTCTTACTAATTTTTCATTTTAATATTCTTCCTGATAAAGCTTCTAATTCGTTGTCACGTTCTCGCTTCTTTGAAGGAATTGCCGCGAGAGACTTCAAGAACTTGAAGATGAAAAACATTAACTCGCAACCAAACTTATTGCTCGCAATGAGAAGTATTCAATATTAAAGGACCGTCTCAACATTACTACTGCGAATTTTAACAGATCTCTTGTTATTACTCACAATAAATTCATTAAGTTGGTTTGTGATGATCACAATATCTCTCATTCTGCATATCCTGATCTAGAAGAAGAAATCCCAGCAGAAATTCCAAGACCTGCTATCTCTAATAGTGAAGTTGAAGATTCTAGCAATGAAGATAGTATTGGCGATGATGAACAAGAAGGAAATTCTGACGAAGAAGAAAAATATGATAATGATGAAGAGAAGGAATCTGGCGATGAGAATGAAAAATCTGACAATGAAGATGGCGATCAATCTAATTAGTTTTCTCTTATTTTTTCTTCTTTGTATAATTTTTTTTTTTTACTGCGAGTTTCTCCGCCATTATAAACTCCTTTTGCTTCTATCTGTATGAATTAAAAAAAAACAATTCTCTTCTACAAAGCAATCAACATAATTGTTATCTTTTAATGATCTGTATAAATATGTTATTTAATATTACCAATGCAATTTTATCATAGAATAGATGAGTAATAATTTCATCATTCTATGCATTCCCATACTTGCCTCTATTATTCATCTGCAATAAGAGAAAATTGCATAAAAGATTAAATATTAGTTGAAGTAAAAATATATTATGCCTCAGTACTGGCCTTAAATTATGCCTCAGTACTTGCCAAATCTCATAAATACTGCGTTCAGTATCGCAATAATTTGTTGGTCTTATTATGCCTTCCTAATTAAAGGTCTTATTTTGCCAACTTTTTCATTTCTCTGCGACAAAATCGCAGGACGTCTTTACATTTGCATGTATTGACCCATTGATCTTGTCTTATCAGTATCTTTTCAATATCTCCGCGACAATGTGACAAGTCTAAATTCTATCGCAAGAACAAAGCCTCGTGACATTGCCGTCTTGCGATGAAATCACAGGACGTCTTTACACTTTCATGCAAAAACCCATTGATCTCATCTTAACATTTTCTCTTTAGGATTTTTGCCTTTGTATAATTTTCGTCATGCGACAATATGACAGGCCTAAATGATCTTGCGATCATAAATCCCCATGACATTGCCGTCTTAAGACACTTATCAGCTCCCTAATGGAGGGTGCCTCCCTTATCTCCCCCATAGTTGACCCTTCAAGGAGGGCACATCGGCCATACAAGACTAGCTCCCCCCATCCGGATTTTCCAGCTTGGTTGTGTTCATGACCTCTTGTCCTTTATGCCTATATGGATTATAGTTACAAGAATGCACCCTAAGTGGGGTTTTCTTCAGGCCAAGTGCATTGTATCCAAGACTTACCAAGACTGGAAAGAGAGTTTCGTACGCTCCGGTCACCCTTGGCTCAACCGTGTACCTCGGCGCCTTGGTCATACCATTCTGCACTTCTTGGAAGAGATTCTCGGTCGCCCAACCAGGGTATAACCTTATATAGTTGTAAATCCAAGATCTCTCTCCCGGATAGGTTTTCTTAAACCTAACATATGCATGACTCAGGATCCAGCAGCGGTATAACCTTACCCCAGAATCATGTCAAGAGATACCCCTCATATGACGCGCTATTAGGTCTTACATTTGCCTCTTGCGAAATTTTATTCGCGAACTAGGGTGCACGCCATAAAGGTTCGTCCCATTCTTATGTCTCTGCGAAATTTTATTCGTTGTTCTCGCGAGTTTTGTGACTCTGATAGAATTTCATAACTTTGAAAATCTTGCGATTCTTTCAAGTAGAATATTCTATTCAATTACATATTTTTTCAAACAAATCATTCATTGAGTTCTCTGGAGTTCATCATTTTACCTCTCTACTTACTATTTTCTCGACTCTGCTTTTTTTACGTTTTTCGTTGTTTCTTTTTCTGCGAGACGCTCGCCATCAGCTTTCACATCCTCTTTCCGCTCTATTGCATCAATCATTAATCTTTCACATCTCTGTTGTTGTTTGATTTTGTACTTCCCATTGCTATTCTTTTCAGCTCTTTCTTCGCAAGACTTCATGTCAATTTCATAACATTTCTTGCTTTCTCCCCAATCTCCCTTAATAATTCCAACACCTTTAGGATGAGGAAATTTGATACATTGGTGATAAGTGGAGGCAACACCCAATATACCATGTAACCAAGGTCGTCCTATCAAGGAATTGTAAGGTGATTCGGTGTCCACGATGCAGAATAAGATTTTTGAAGATATTCCTTTTAACGGTATCTGCATTTCAATTTCCCCCTTTGGTTTGTTAGTTGTACCGTTAAAACCATAGATTTTGTATGTTGATGGAATTAGATCTTCGTCTTTTCCGCCCATGGTCTTATAGGTATGATAAAATAATATATCAACTGAGCTCCCTGTATCTATTAGAACTCTATTGATAGCCCAAGAATCTTCATTTTCAGTATCATTTTCTTCATCTTCTTCTTCTACTTGCTTGGGATTTATCTCTAACCTTACTACCAATGGGTTATCATCTTGCTCACCAGGTTCGGTACTTCTTGTCTGATGAAAGATATAGTCTGTTTCTGCCACTCCTCTAATGGAGAGGCTCTCGCGATATTCAATATCTCTCTTCCATTTGTGTCTCTCGCGAAGACCCTGCTTAGAATATTGTCATGGAAGTCCTCTATAGTTCTGTGTGAATGTACTATAGAATTACAAAACAAATTCTTTTCTTTAGCCCCAAATTCTATTACGAATGATTCTGCTCCTTTTATAGCATTCACTCTGCGAGTTTCTGGTGCTGGAGGCAATCGCTAAGATTGTGGATGTCCTACTAAAAAGTGATTTAGCTTTCCTTGTTCGATCATCCTTAAAATTATTCTCTTTACATTCCTGCAGTCATTTACTGTGTGGACATGAAAATGATGGTAACGACAAAATTCTTGACTGCGATTGTTAGGATGTGGTTCTTTTCCCATGTTCCATGGATATGGTATATTTTCCATTAAAATGATAGCTTCCCAGATTTTTTCTATGCTAGTATTGAGTGGAGGCATTTTAATTTCTTCCCATATGATCTTCTGATTCCCTTGACTTCTAAAATTGTTTTGCCTCTGTCCTCCATAAGTTTCATGCGGATGATCAAGTCTTTGAATCTTATTATTTCCACCGCGATTGTAGTAATTCTTCTCCCTTTCATATTCTTATTGATCTCTACTACCCATCGCTACCAACTTCTGCTGGTTATCAATATCTACTTTTTCTTGCTGCACTTGCGAGCTGCTCGCTACATTGTTTATCATTCTAGGAAGTAAACTCCCATTTGCTGCTCCGTAATTGGTGTTCGCGATGGGATATGATTCCATCTCATTTTTTTTTCTCCTCCAAAGCAATGTATTCTTCCTGTAGTTCTCGCAATTCAGTCATAGTGATTGTATTCTTGACTCTGAAAATTTGTATGTACAGTAGATTGGTCGCGAACATTGCATTGATAAAATACAAGATAAGATATCTTTCGTCAACTCTTCCTGCCATCTCGCTGCACATTGTCTTCCATCTTATGGTTAAATGTTTCAGACTCTCGCCAACTCTCTGTTTTAACCCAAACACATATTCAATACCCGACCGTGATGAATTGTTGCTAATATACGCTCCTAAAAATTTAGCTTGTAAATGATCAAAAGAAGTTATAGTATTTTTTGGTAATCCCTCAAACCATTTCAACGCCTCACCAGTTAAGCTGGATGCAAAATATTTGCATAGCACATCATCATGATTTTCCCACTGTAGCATACATCTAACATAAGCTTTTACGTGTTGAACAACACAAGTAGTTCCATCAAAAATGTTGGTTAAAGCTGATAAATTTCATTTTGGAGGTATCCATCTTAAGTGTACTTCATGAGTAAATGGAGTTCTCGCAGCTTCTTCAATAGCTTCATCAAGTTGTCTCCTACCTCCTTCTCTTCTATTATTTATTATTCCTCACATTTATGCTAATTCTCTCAGTATTTTCTCATTCTCAATTGAGTTTTGCTCCATTGTCCTTTTTAATGCTGCTTCCCTTCTTCTGCGCTCTTGCCTTTCTTGTCTTGCAAGATTTTGTGTATCTTCTTCTTCACCATCATTTCGTCTTTCTCTGCGAATTTCTCTTTCATCTTCCCCTTGATATCGTAACTGCCTATCTTCTTCTCTGCGAATTTCTTCGTTTCTCCTCATTTCTCTTCGCTGTTTCTCTATTCTCCTCTGTATCCTATCATACTCCTCCTGAATATTACCATTATAGTGATTTTGTGTACGTCTTCTTTCTCGATTTTCATGATTATTTTGTCGCACCGCTTCTCGAAATTCACGTTCTTCTACTTCTGCCCTTAATCTTTCCCTCTCGTAAGCTAGACGTGCTTGTTCAGCGTAATGATTCTCAATTTCTTCTTCAATTATTCTTTGATTTTCTCGTCCATGTAATATCCTCCTACCTCCTTCTGGATTTTCTTCTTCAATTTGGTTATTTCTTCCCTCCTGATTTCTGTTGTCACGCGGATTATTGCGAACACCAATTATCTCTTCTTCCCTATCTTGCATTTCTCCTCGAATATTTTCCCTAACGTTTCTTATATGGTAATTTTGCCTTGGTTCTTCTCTGAATGATCTTGAATTTGATTTAACAGTACTTCTTGATCTCCTTCTTTGTAACCTCAAATTCTCCATTCTTAGCTCATGATTTTGTCTTGTTAAATTCGCGCGCTCTTCTGCTTCTAATCTTCTTTTTTCATGTATTCTTTGTCTCAAATCATCTACTATTCCGCGTTCTTCATGAATTAATCCTCCAACCATGTCTTGATTTCTTTCCCCTTCTTCCTCATTTCTTAATTGTCGATTTTCTGCTTCTTCTATTGAATCTGACCTCCAAATGTGCACGCTCACTCTATCATAATCCACATCCCTATCTTGTGTTTGTGCTTGTTGATTCGGCTGTTGAATTGAACTTTCTTCTTCATTTCTTGTTCTATTTCTTCCTGATCTTATCCTTAAAGATTCTTCTAATTCACATGTTCCTTCACCTGCAAGTCTTTTACTTCTCCTCACAGTTGTTGGTGGTTCTGATATGTTTCTTCTTCTTCTAGCCATTTCTTCAATTCTAACAATTTCTTCAAATTTTCAAGTTGTAATTATAGATTTCTTAGCTTGATTCTCCCTGTTTCGGGCGCCAAAATATAGTTACAGGATTTCCCACACTACACCCTTGTCAAGAATCTATGAAAATTAAGTCATAATCGAGAATGAACGACAACAATTTTATTAATTCACTTTCAAGAAGATTTACAAGAAATATCAAAACTCAGAAGTACAACTTTCTTTCTGGAGTTTCTCTCTCCTCAAAATTCTCTCAGCTCTCGAAAGTACATCATTCTTTTCTGGATTTAGTTGAACCCTTTATATAGGAAAATACATAGTGGAAGAAAGCTAAGATTTCCCCTTATTTCGGATCTACTCTGCGATCTCATCGCCATAACTTTATTCTTCACCATCGCCAACTTTGTAACCATTGTGAAGCAAACTTATTCTTCTCATATATCTTCAGTCGTTGACCGTTATATCGCTCTTTTGTGACATTCGCCAAATGTCGTTGAAGAATCTTCCGACGTTCTCGTCAAAGTGTTGTTAATACTTGTGGAAATGTTTGGGTTTCTCGCCGAAGTGTCGTTTCCATCGCGAGAATATCGTTGTGGCGATATTCTGGTCCTACAACAAAAGTAATCAATTTAATCGTTTAAACTCACATAGGAAATTTTACAGAGCGATGACTAAGTTAATCATGAAATAACCAACCCAATCAAACATGCTCAACATATGAAAGCTTATGGAGTGCTAACTAAATAACCATACTAGATGATTGATTTAGTTCATTTGGGCTCAACATAAGAGATTATGGAACCCCGACTAAGATTATCATAGGATATGACAACCTTAACCTTACATGTACTCAACATAAGAAAACTTATGGAATACAAACTAAATAACCACACAAGTTGATTATTTAGTTCTTAATGCTCAACATATAGCATCTCATAGAACAACCAACCATGCCAATAAGAAATCGACTTAGTTGTATCGTGCTCAACATGAGATACACAATGGAGCCTTCATGGTAATACATAAAAAATGGATCAATAAGGATCTATACCGTGGATAATACAAGGATTCATTCTATGTTTCCATCACCATTTGCACAATGACACACAATATACATAATCCTTGAATCACAAAAGATTTTAACCTATCTTACATCAACAATTGACAATATAGGCTTAACTTTTGTGTTTGTCAAAAGTCTATTCATCTTTCGATCAATATATGCATATCAATTCACGAACGACTTTAATTTTGACAAAATATGGGACAATCAAGTTCACAGACGTAAACACATATATCCCATCAAAATATTGCAATATATAAAATCATAAATATTAATGCTGCAACCATCATCTTCCAAACAAACTTAGAATTTTCAAACCAAAAAATCTAAAAACAATAAGAAGATGAAAACATTGGATAGTTATGTGTAATCACAATAATGGCTATTCCAAAACACTAGTTATTCTTCTAAACAAAAATAAATAATAGAAGATTTACTAGACATTAAGACCTTTGAATAATTCATTATCGTCCCCGAACTCCTTGTCGTCAACAGCCATGGGAACATAAGGTTAATTTAGGAAGGAATTTATATCAATGAATCTTCTTGGTTATTGTTGTCGAACCAGGGCCTTCTGAATCTCATGAGTCTTATACACAAAAGACTTTATTTGTTGAATCTCCTTTTGTAGCTCCTTCAACACTTCAAGAACATTAGAAAACTTCTGAGAATTTAAAGGAACAACTCTTGGCTTCCTCGTATTCCTTATTTTTCTTTTCAAGGTTGGAGGCAATGGAGATTTTCCTTTTTTCCTTCATGATTGATGGATTAACAATCACATTACCTTTTTTTTCATCAGAAGACATCATTCTTGGAGCGTCCATAAGCATATGGGTTTGTGAGAGGAATTCACAATTATCTCAACAAGTAGTCTTAAGATAAAGAGAGGTTTTAGATACGGAAAAGGAATGTAGGGTTCGAAACCTAAAACAGGTTCATGGACGATCAACTCTTATCCCTATAAAGAGCAAAATTGTCGATAGTACCCTTTATTCTGTTTGATAGACAAAAGGGAAAAATACTCATAAGAAAAGAAAACAAAAAACTTTTCCTAAAGCCTGAGAGGTACACAATCATTGTCTCTTTTGATCAGGCACATGAGACATGATTTTAAGAACAACATAATCAAGTTGTGTTGTGGTGAACTATAATTTGTCCACCAGTTTCCTCTTGTGGAGAATCCATAGGCTTCTGTTTATATAAATAGTTTGACCATACTTTTTTCTCAAATGGTCTTGATTTTTCCTTGGAAACTAACTTCTTAGACGAAGATAAAATCTTACATACCTCTGCGGTCTTTTGAGCAAGTTTAAGCTTTCTTGCTAGATGATTTTCTCTTCGTTGAAGTTTGTTGACGTGTCTTTGCTTGTGTTTGAACTTGTAACACCTTGAAAGTTCATGTCCTTTTAATGAACAATATAAGCACATCACACTTGGATAATAATCAGGCTTCTGAATTGTGCACGCGGCTAGGCACAAAGTGGATCCTGAGACATTATAAACAATGTTTCCAAGAAAATGGTCAACTTCTTCTTCCAGAATGGTTGGATTATCTTCTGAAAGAATATCAAAATTGATATGTGTATTGCTATAATTATCAAAATCAATATTTTCACCAAGAAGTGCAACACTTGATTTCCCGTCTTCATTAGAGTCGTAACTGTCAGACATTTCATCAAGAGTTGCTGCAAGACCTTTGTTCCCAATGTATTTTCTACGATTTGGACACTCATTTGCAAAATGACCAAATCCCTTACACTTAAATCACTGAGGCATATCCTCATCATCAGTCTCATCAATATCCCTATTTTTAGGAGGAACACGATTATGAGGTTTGAATGATGCCTTAGGATTATCTCTGGAGAACCATTTACTTCTCTTCAATAGAAGATCCCTAAACTGTCTTTTGATCATCGAGACTGATTTGTCAAGATTTTCATCTGACGAATCTGTCTCAGAGTGATCATCTTCAGAGATATACACTTTTTTACTTTTATCAAGTACTTTAGTGTCCTTTAGTGCTTTGAACGCAATATCCTTAGATTTGGATGAATGTTCGTGATCAAAGATCTTAAGCTTTCCAACCAACGTGTTTCTAGAGAGATTATCTAGGTTATTTCCCTCAACGATGGCATGCGTCTTAGCATCGTATCTAGATGGTAGTGATCTGTGAATTTTCATCACAATGTCCTTTTCAGGATTAGTCTTACCCAATGCAAAAGATGTATTAACAATTTCAAACACTTTGTGATTAAACTCATCAAATGTTTCTTCATCTACCATACGAAGGTTTTCCCAATCGGAACTAAGGTTTTGAAGCCTAGCTTCCTTTTCACTGGTGTTTCCTTCAAATACGGTTGCTAAGATATCCCAAGCTTCTTGTGACTTAGGCAGTTAGACACATGGTGCTAAAGATTTGGGGTAATGGCATGTATAATTACATTCAAACCGTCAGATTTTTGCTTTGCAGCAAGAATCTCTGCAGGAGTGTATTCCGCAATATTCTTTGGAACATTTACATCTCCAACTGCATCAACGAGAGCATTATAGATATTAACAACATATACCCATGATTGGAAATCACGTGCTTGAAGAAAAACGCTCATAACACTTTTCCACCATAAGTAATTAGTGCCATCGAAGACTGGTGGTACGTTTATTGAGATAGCACCTCTGTCCATAGAGTCAGATCGCTAAAAACACAGACTTGTAAGGTCTTGAATATGTTTGCCTTCTCTGATACCAATTGAAAAATCCGGGGTCTAACAACCTCACCCAATATTTCGATTAGCAATCTGTATGGACAACTCTGAGTTGTTTTCTATAGAATCAACTAGACTCAATCAATAGAAAATACTCAAGGAGTTATTATCTCAATCTCTCGATTTGATTTACTCAAGCAAATATGATTCGCGAGTCTAATCAAAGAGAGATAACTTAGATGGTACCAAAGACCAATATCCAAGTGTCAATCGATTTAAATCAACAACCAATATGTCGGATATTCTAATCAATTGAACAACGCACAACCTGTATTATTTCAATTATATAAAAATATAATGCGGAAAATAAATAACACAGACACCATAATTTTGTTAACGAGGAAACCGCAAATGCAGAAAAACCCTGGGACCTAGTCCAGATTAAACATACACTATATTAAGCCGCTACATACACTAGCATACTCCAAATTAACTTCGGTCTGGACTGTAGTTGAACCCCAATCAATCTCACACTGATCCAAGGTACAGTTATGCTCCTACGCCTCTGATCCCAGCAGGATACTGCACACTTGATTCCCTTAGCTGTTTTCTCCCACAACCAAGAGTTGCTACGACCCAAAGTCGAAGACTTTAGCAAACAAATTTGTCTCACACAGAAAAGTATACAAGATAGATAAATTCATCTCCCACGAATAAACCTATGAGTTTTGTTCCGTATTTTGATAAATAAAGGTCAACAGGAACCAATCAATAAAACTAGACTTATATTCCCGAAGAACAACTCAGTTTTATCAATCACCTCACAA
Source organism: Papaver bracteatum (assembly GCA_023529315.1). NCBI lineage: Eukaryota > Viridiplantae > Streptophyta > Magnoliopsida > Ranunculales > Papaveraceae > Papaver > Papaver bracteatum. The sequence goes on from JAJJWX010002584.1 coordinate 474,233, forward strand.
TAGTCTTAATCGACGCAACGAAAAAAGATATTGCGGAATCACAAACGATGAGACGAAGATGTTTGTGATTACTTTTATATCTTGCCTATAGGAGATAGAAATATCAAGCCATTTATTATAATTGTACTCGTACGATAGAAACATCAAGATCAGATCACATAACTACAAGAAAAGTAGTATCCGTCTGGCTTCACAATCCCAATGAAGTCTTTAAGTCGTTAACCTGGTTTTAGAAGAAGAAAACCAAAGGTTAAAGGAGAATCGACTCTAGATTAGAAAACTAGTATCTCACAGAATGTGTGGGGATTAGGTTTCCCAGTTGCTAGAGTTCTCCCTTATATAGTCTTTCAAATCAGGGTTTGCAATCAATGTTAGCTTAGTAACAAAGTATTCAATATTCTCCGTTAGATGAAAACCTGATAGATACAAGCTAATATCTCTCAACCGTTATATCGAGAACTTAACTTGCCATACACACATGTACTTGACGATTTTGGGTTTGTGTAACGTACCCAAATGTGTACAATAGTTGGTTCAATATTAGTCAACCAAATGGTTAGCCAAATGATAACTTTCATATCAACCATATTCTTCTTCACCATAACTAGTACAAATGACTCAAATGAACTAGTTAAAGAGTTTTTTAATTGCTATGAGATCTTATGTACTACACAAGACACAATTGAAGCAAAAACGATGTGATTCACTCGAATTGATTCACGAACTATAAATCCACGGATTGCAATAACATTCCTTAGATAATTTAAATAAGTTCATGAATATCATTTTTAGACATAACTACCCAAGTTCACGGACTGGGTTCGCGGACTCACATAACCGGTTGAAGTTCACAAACTCCATCAGAAATTCTCGGGATTGAGAACTTCCTTCAGTTCGCGGACTGAGAACGAGCTACAACTCCAGCAGAAATTCTCGGGTTCGAGAACTACGCACGTTCGCAGACTGGGTTGAATGCTCAAGTTCCGATTTTCACTTGATCAACAAAGTTCGCAAACTTCGGTTCAAGTGCTAAGGACTTATACTTATATGTGTTACCACAACAATGTTTATATCCCCCAATGGTTATATTGTCTAAACTCTCATTTCAATCTTTGAAACATTCTCATAGGACGTCATATAGTTGTTATTCACAAACTAGTTTTAGTCAGAGCAATTTCCAAAGTGATTGAAACATAACATGACTTTCGTCACTAAGTAAAGATGAACTTAGCTAAAGCGAAAGCTTTACCAACACAAATTTCGAGAAATAGATAAGCGAGATATACTCAGCTCGAAATGTCACATGTGCATATCTTTAGTCTATATAGTAAAACGACTTTTTTCTCAAGATATGAGATAGATTAGATAGACTTTTGAGTGATAGATAAGTTCAAGTCTCCACATACCTTTTAGTCGATGAAGATCCACTGGTTCCTTGAGTAGTCCTTCGTCTTGTATGATGATTTCTATGGAGTTCTTGATCTCAACTACACTTTATATCCTAGGTCGAGACCTTAGCTATAGTATACTAGAAATCAAGACTTTATAGTTTTGATCACTAACATTGACAAACATGCTTGAGATAGCAACGCATGCAAGTTCGACCGAGAAGTGCTCTAACACCTACCCTACATCAACTATGGGCGTGGCTTCCAAATGCTCACCTTGTTGTTCTTGGTGGCTCAATGTTGGTATCTTTGGTGGACTACCCCTTTTCTTTGGAACCTCCGCTACATCGAATATGGGTGTGGCTTCATAATTCTCACCTAGTTGTTCTTGGTAGCTTGATGTTGGTACCTTTGGCCCCCTACCCTTTTTCTTTGGAACCTCGATCCATCGGTTGTTGGCGTGGATACCGAATCCGTTGTTTGTTGTTGACGTGATAGTGGTTCCTTTCTCGGCCTACCCCTCTTGTTTACAACCGGCTCTTCCGTGAACCTTGCTTCTAAAATCTCACATCCGGTTAGATCTTGTTTCTTACTTGTCGCGAGTTCTTCTTCACGTTGAGTTATTTATTTCAATTTTTTCCTTTTTTTTCTCCTAGTCGTTTTAGTTTTAGGTCTACCTGGAGTATTTCCCTTTGTTGGCTCTTTACTTTGTGCTCTCCATGGTCGTTTAATTAGCCTTAGTTGTCTCAACAAGACTTGACGGCTATCTGAGGTGCCACGTGAGTACGCCTCCAAGAATTCCTTTGCTTCGTTCGTATCCCATGGTGATTGTCCTGGATCTGACGTAGGGGGAGGGTCGAAATATAGTTTCTTCCAAAAAGGATCAATAACTTCAATAAGTATCAATTATTTATACTTCACAAGCATATGGAGACACGGAATCCCCAATGAAGACATGTCGGGACAAATACACATATCACTCGGTTTTCCATGGTTTATCTCATATTCCATTTGTATGATCATATGTTTTATTTCCCATTAAGAGACATTGAATTCTATTCCTTGCAACAACTTACCATAGAGAAGAAATAGAGTCATCATTTCCATTGATATTTTATCAAAAGCCTTCTTGATCCTGTCGATATCACTCTTAAAGTATTGCTCCATTTCCTCAGCGATCATAACCACGTTGCCTTGGACATACTGGATAAGATCTTTAAATCTCTCATGAGCGGACTCCACTGTACTAGTTGCTTCATTCTTGTAGTGTCTATACCGGTTTGTCCATGCACACACAAATTTTTCCTTGAACTTATCTAACCATCAACTCCGACAATACCAGGCGACGGTCGGATATACCTTGTTCCAATCGGCAAGAAACTTGTCCAACCTCTGTTCGTACATATCCTTGGTAAGGGACCAATAAAATTTCTCCCAATCTCTTAGAAATTCCAACCACTTTTTATGATTTTCCGCATGTTCTTGCTCCACCCGCTCTTTTATCTTGCCTCTCTGATCTTCTTCTTCTTCGGGGGATAGTTTGTTCTTGCGAACATCGTACTCTAGTTGAACAATCATTCTCTTCTTAATATCCACCTTGGTGGATTCAAACAAGTCATGGAAAGTTTTTATGATATTTTGACGTATATGATACGTACATAGAAAATTTTGTGCGTCCGGGAAGATGTCGAATATTACATTCATTAAGGCGTCATGTTGATCGGTTATGATGACCCTCAGAAGTTTATTTTCCCAGAAGAATAATTTCAATTGTCATAATGCCCAATGATAATTATAGTCCCTCTCGTTTTCCATTAAACACCAAGCCAATGTGAATGTTACCTTGTCCGATGTTTGCCCCACGTTATTGAACAACGACATATTGTATTTGTTTGTCCTGCAGGTGCAATCCATCAAAAGAACACCACAACATTTATTAGCCAATTGTGAAAGAAAAGGATGCAAAATGAATATTTGAAGGGGCTTCCGGCCCTGTTTTAATGATATGCGTGTAATTGTGATCCCAAACTATCTTCTCAAATTCTTGCATAACGTTCCTCCCTTCCCATTCCACCCTTCTAATTGTTGCTTGTGCGTTATAAATCGTACTTAGGGAAGACACGTTGGTCTTATCCTTTTCCTTGAAGCCTCTGAGAATTTATCTCGGTTTGATAAGTGCTTTGGTCAGTCTCTTTACATCCTCCAATTCATGAGGTTTTAGCTTCACAACTAGGGAGTGACCAACATAATCTTTCGGATCCTGGTGGTTATGATAGCCGAACCAAATTGCACAAACTCATTCCTTGTTCATGTCATTTAGATGGAATACAAGCTTAAAGGGGCAATAATCCTTCCCCGTACGAGTCTTGTATACCTTATTATCCTTCTTTGGATATACATAACCCTTTCTATTGTGTCTATTCTTCTCCTTGTATTTCCCACTTTTCTCGCAAACCATCTCAAAATGAGTCTTTGAACCTTGGGTATTCCTCACCAACACACACATGTTCTTAAGAGCCGTTTCTTTATCCCAAGCGATTGCTTCCTTTGGATCTTTTATTCCCTACACAAGGACAACAATGGGAGATTATAAGGTTCATTACAAGCAATCCATTAGTGAGGTCAAGATACTAGGTGAAAAGTACTATTTGGTAACATACCGGAGGCATTTTATATTATTCCGACGTATCCCGACCAAGCGTCTTTGTATTTGTTGGATCAATATATGTCACCACATAAGGATGGAATATTAGTTACAACAGAAATGGAAAACAATGTAGGAACGATATTCCGACATTATCGACCTATGTCCCGGCATAGTCGAACTAAAACAAAACTGAAGAAAAAAATTTAAACCTATTACGGCATTCTCGTTATCTTGAGTTCCACGCTGGTACATGTTTCCGGCATTATTATTAGCTATGGTTGCATGCCGGTACAGAGTTCCGGCGTGGGGTTTAATTAAGTTTTCTATGTCGGTGTTTAGCTTCAGAACACATCGATTCCTGTATGTTTTTGATTCAGTACTGGCATATCAAACTTTGAATTTAACAATGCCGTCTGTAGAATATTCCTTGGTAGGTAAAAAATAACTTGTGTACCGGCATAGTTATTTGTTTGAATTCTATGCCGGTTTTGGCTTCAAAATTGGGGATATTGTAGTACCGGCATTGTCGTTCTATGAATACCATGCCGGAAAATCTTGTTCCGGAATTGTATTCATACTTTGCCTATGCCGATACATAGGTTTTTCAAGTGAAAAAATGGTGGTTTCAAAGGAAAAAATCAAATTTTCAACCTCTAAGCAGCTTTACATGTGGTTTGGGGATAGGGCTGCCAATGGGTACCCGATTACCCGGAACCGGACCCGACACGCCCAGCAAAATCACTACCCGACGGGTAGACCCCGTTAGGAACCGATAAGCTTTCGGGTACTAACGGGTATTACCCGTCGGGTATCGGGTACCCGAATATTTGTCTTTTATTTGTAAATTTTACTTAAAATAGAAAGATTAAGTGTTATTTTGCTTAAATTTTTTTCACTTATTTTATTTTCTTATGTTTAATCATAATTAGAACATTTATATAGATATAAATAATAATTTTATATGAAAATTTATTAGATTCAAGCTAATATAACAAATAAAAATTATATTATCAAAAAAATTGGTTGATTTTTGAGGAACCGATAAATACCCGGACCTGAAGGGTATTTAAGAGTTTTATCGGGTCCGGTTCCGGGTCCATCAATTTAGGAACCGGACCCGGAACCGTTAGGACCCGTAACCGATTAAAATTACCGGTTCCGGGTAGTATACTACCCGGACCCGATGGTACCCGTTAGCACCCCTAGTTGGGGATGCTTGTATGCTGTGCAAGTTTACTTTCTTGTGTAGGTTCTTCAAAAAACTCTCCTTGGTCGTACAAATCATCATTCAAGGGTGTTGGTTCATCATATAATTCCAATTGTGAATTGTTATCATTAGCTGAAGATTGGAGAAACACTTTTTGTTGTAGTTGAGCTAGAGATTCAGCAGCAGCAATTCTCTCTTCACAATCATCCTCCATTTTCCCCAAATAAAATTTCCCTCCAAAGGTTTTTTTCCCTCCTTCTACTATCACCACACTCACCCAAATTCATATAAAAATACACATTAATCTTAAAACAAATAATTAACATTTTTACTAATTATAATTAAACACTAATTAGGATTAGTGAGGGGTAGATTAGGAATTAAAAAAATATTTGGATAGGGGGTAACCACGAATTGCTATTGGGACACCATTTTTGTCATGTAGCTATATCCCCCAGTTAGATTTTATATCCCCCAAATGCGCGTTCATTTGAAACTTGTATATGTCATGATTAAATTAGTAACTCTTTTTCTAAAATTTGTTTCTTCTTTCTACCGTTCAATCAATCATCATAAAATCTAATCGAATGGGAATTTTTTTCTCAAATACAAAAGAAATATCTCGCGATTTTGCAAGGTGTTGATTTTTTCATCAAGACTGGTTCATGTTGATTTTCGTTTAGTTTTTTGTTTTTTAAATGAAAAGTTATGATTCCTTCATCAGGATGATTGTCTAATAAATGATATAACCGATCCAAAATAATAATAATGAAAACTAGCCCTACATTCGTCTTTCATATAAGCCCAAACCAGAAAACTAAAGGAATTTTCCATTGCATTTCAGACCACGATGAAAAATTCTTCATATTTAATTGTTCTTCGTTAAGGTTTTTTATTAAGTAAATAAGAAGGAGAAAAGAACAGGTAAAGGAAGGGATGATGAGCTAGCTTCCAATACGGATGACACCTAATGTTGGGTGCACTAGGTGCACGATATATGGGTGCCATATATCATTTTCGAATAGTAAAACTTCAATAAATTAATAACTTTGAGACTGAAAAAAATTATTATTTAAGCATAGTTATTAGTGTGTGTAGGGGATGTGTTTGTTCACGAGAAAGGATTCTGTAGTTATTCAGGTTCGGGGGTGTGGACACACTTATGCGAATTCAGGTGAGTTAAAATTTAGCTTACACAAGCATAGTTGGTATCAATTTTTTAATTATTATTTTATCAAAGTGATTAATTTGACGAGAACTAACTTATCAAAGTTTTACTTACTGTAAGTTACTTTACATGAATATATAAAGCCGATGAACTGGAAATGCGTCTCACCGAAAAGGCCTAAGCAAAATGGCTGACTGGGCCCTACGTTATCCCTAAAACTTCTTCAAGAAAAAAAAATACATCAAGTGAATCTTGAATCTTATAAGGAGGTAGTAAATTGAGATTTATATAAACTTTCATAGATTTTTTATTTGAGTGACTCCCGGGGATTCTCTAAAAATATAGAGAATTCTAGTGTTTCACTAAAGAGTATATTAGAGAGTCTATGTGACTTGTAGAGACAAAAAATGATATTCTTAAAGAGTCTCTGTTATTTGTAGAGACAAAAAAATGTAAAATATCTAATCAAAATTCACAACATCTACCGATTACTTTATTATGCACATTATAATCTAAATAAAAGTACCATAATACCTAATAAAATAAGTGTTTATTGTCAAAATAAAACTCGTTGTTGCCTTATGTCTATGTTTTAATTTTTTTCTTTTCACTCACCCCACATTCATTTTATTTTCAATGCAATCTCGCCACTGGTTTACTCCGCAAATGGTCCGTTACTTGGTCATCAACTCAGAAAATAAAAACAAAAATTGGTCATACTCTCGAAAATAAATATTCTCCAAGTTTTCAAGTCTCCAGAAATATCACCTCTTAAGGAAAGATTTCTACCATGCCTATTTTCCTAAAAAAAATCTCTCCAAATCTCTGAAAACAATAAATCAATGACTTTCAATTCGCATTCGAATAACATGGATGTTGTAGTGACTCTTGTGAAATCCTAATCCAATAACATGGAGTTTTGGAGAATTTAAATGACTTAAAAAAGTCTCTAACTAATAACAAGAGACATTAGGAGACTCACAAAAAGTCTCGATGGACTAACAATGGATTTGAGAACTCTCTGAAAGTCATTTAAAATCTCATTTGACTAACCCCTTGTTAATCTCTAAAACAACATTCGACTTGCATTTGTCAATGTATGTTCAACGAAAACTCTTTCACATCACAATAATCCTACAGTGTCAAATATAATCATGGCATAAGCAGATGGTTTTAGATGGATCTTTGGTTGATGTATCTTATAATCTAACAAAACGAGTTGAAGTTGATCCAAACATTATATCTTTGATGTACCTTATGTACCTTTATGGTTTAGTCAACAGTTCATAGAAACATCATAGAGGGTGTCATCTGACCACATTCAAATGCATTGAAGCCACTATTAACTGATGATAATAATAACAATGCAAGGCTCTCTTTTTTTCTTATTCAATGCTTGAATATATTTATTTCCCCATAAATCGATTTTCAAAAGCATGTACAACTATGTGCACATTGATGAAAAATGGTATTATCTAACTAAAAAGTCACGAAAATATTATCCTCCCCTCGAAGAAGAAGAACTTTTATGTAGTTATACGAGTAAGCATTTCATCACAAAAATTATGTTAGTCATTGTCGCTCGTCTCAGGTTGAATTCTTCCAAGAATGAAGAGTTTTCTGGAAAAATTGGGATTTTTCCTTTCACTTTCGAAGAGCGGGCAAAATACAATAGTAAAAATCGTATCACTGGTAATGAGAGTCAAAAGAAATTTCATATGTTAACAAAGATGTTATCTCGTCATGTGAACAAAGATCTAGCTACTATGTGCCCAACTGCTTCAAATTGTTGGACATGACCGGATAAATCTTTGTTAAAAGATAAAAATTCCTTTTGTCTATAGTGTACCAACTGTACGATTCTTTGCCTGCTCTTGAAAATTGGAAGGAAGAATTTCAATATTTCCAGAAAACTCCTCACTGTTGGAAGGACCGAACCCTGGAATGACCACCAACTGGTCAGAACATAAATATTGTGAGGAAACGCTTAAGAAGATATTATAATTTTTGTACAACTATATAAATGTTCTTCTTCTTCTTCTATAAGAAGATATTATTTCTGCAACTCTTTAGTCAAATAGAACCACTTTTCATCAACATGCACATGTTGTACGTGCTTTTACGGAGGAAATAATTATATTCAAGCATTGATAGAGAAACAAAACGTGCCGGAAGGAGTCGCTTTTTATATATTTGACCCAGTAAGCCATTGGTTGACCCTTACCCAGTAATTTTTCCGGTTTGGCGCCTCAAACCATTTATCATTACTGTTTAGAAAATGATTAGCATAAAATGAGAAGCTGTTGTGAAATGATAAGATGTTGTTTTGTGTAATGATAATGTTTATCGTAATGATAACGTTTTATAATTAACTAACTTTAAAGTGAAAGTTGAAAACAAAGAGAGTAACTCATTTCTCGGTGTTGTTATTGCTCTTAAAGTTTTTTCTTCCATTTTGAAATGTAAATGAACTGGCTATTTATAGCAAGGGGATACAAGAGTCGGTAGGACACATAAGTCGGTGTGAGTTTACGTGTCCAAGACTTGAATGGTCAACAATTCTTATAGGCTAATTATTATTTGGTTAATCTTTATCCTTATCTGTTGTGGAGGTGCGGGAATTGTCTAGATTTCTTCTCGAGACTTCTTGGCTTAGTGAATGGTGGGCCATCCACATGAACCACGTTCACATAACACTCCCTCTTGGACCACCATTTCTAAGAACGTTGTCTTGTTAAAAAATTTGCCAGTGAAGTCCTGGTGGGGAAAATCCTGAGCAGAAGAAATTTTGTTGCCTCATCAAAACCTTGCCAGAAAAATCCAACTGGACAAAAACATCATGAAATCCTTCCTCTGAGGGCCAGGAAATGCTTCCTCCGATAAATTGCGTTAGGAGAACCACTTAGGACAAAACCTTGGCGCCGCATCTCTAGAACCTCTATGGATATGCATATCGTTAGATGGTGATCACCGTTCTAAGATTGTTATCTCATTAAAAACCTCGTCAGGAAAACCTAGAGGGATAAAACCTGAACATAGGAAAATATGAGTTCTCAGAACAATGATAAATCCGCAGATGTTGCCTCGTTAAAACCTTGTCTGGAAAAACCCTAAGGGGAAAAAACCAGGACGAAGGGAAAAGAGTACAACAATGCGAACTGCGGATGGCAGTGAACTCGCATGCCTCATTAAAACCTTGACAAGGAAAACCCAGTGGGAGAAAACCTTGACTAAGGAAAAAGAGTACAAGAAGTAATATCCAACATGCCCAATATCCATAGTATTTTATGGCTTTACTCCCCCTGATGAGTAGCCGTCTCGGTTGATCATTCTTCAATTGCATAGGGATCGCCAGTCATCTTCTATTGTCTTCAATAGCTTCTTCTTCCTTTATTCAAAAAACTTGGTCTGATCTATCTTTGTGCAATTTCTTAATGATCTTCTGATTTTTCTAGCCTTTATTCTCTACTGACTTCGTCTGGACAACCGTGACCGATCGGAGGAATTGCAAGTATCCTCTACTACCAGACTATTAGCTAGGAAAATATTGAGCTGCTTTAACAAACCTGCCAAGAATCAAAACTTAAACAGTCTGATTAGCTTTTCTCTGTGGGAGATATTTAGTGATCGTTTAAGAAAAATATCAAGCTTAATGGTACCACTAAAATAAGGGGAGACTTTCTTCGAACGAATGTCTCGATATTGGTGATGGGCAGATCCAGACTTACATGTTTACTATAAACCCAATATCAGGTATCTATAGCATATTTCAGCTAATATACCATTTACACATCTTTGTGTAATACAAACCACAGAGTGATACATCTCTATTGTTGAGATGCAAATCGATCAATCTTGTAAGAGATCGAATGACTGAAACCATGTCAGCGTGTCCATTTAAACATGTGTAAACCCTTAAGGTTGACGAAATTAATGGACTTCCATTTACAATGCTCAACCAACAGATTGAGACTTTATTTTACCGAGAGTCTTATCTCGAACTCCTGCTTTAAGCATTTTTGTGCTTTGGAGAATTCTTCAGAAGTTCCAATAAGGTAGATGTTGTATACATCAAATCTAGTAAATGCACAGTGTATGGGATCATAAGATGGTTCACATATCCCTGGATAATAAGCATTCACTTAGATGATTGACCATGTTCGTCTTTATTGAGCAAATGGATATGACGTGGTAATTTCTACTGATAGGTAAAAACCTTCAGGAATTTGTATGCAGTTGTATGTATCCAGTCTTTCATATAGATTTGCAGTGACCATGTCCACTAGATGCATGTTGAGTCCTTAAAAGACTTCCAGACAAATACTAAAGAGGTAGTTACATCCATAATAGGGAATATGTTACAAAGAAATCCATCACAGGTTCCTGTAAAATACTTTGTGCCATTAGTTGACTTTATTTTTCTCATTATGCACATACACCCACCTGTAGCCACTAGGGGTTACATTATCGGGTGTCGGAACTGCAAACACTTATCTGTGGCTAAGAGTAACTCACATTATCGAGTGTTCTGGTTGCAGTACCAAAACCATGCATTTTATGAGAAATTATTATTATTCTGCCTTAATCTCTCCTTTCCCATTTAACCAATCATTCCTTTGATGACATTCTTATAGAGAGTGGTTCAACACCAACATCATATATGATAGTATCATTAGATACTTTGACGAAATCATCAACAATCATTGGATTACTATCACAAATTTCTCTATTTCATTCATGCCTTATGGAAATCCTCTCATTTTGATGTTCCACAGCCTTTGCAGAGACATTCTCTTATTAAGAGAACTATACTTAGAGAAATTAGATCTTCCACTAATAGTCACTTTGAGAGCACTATCTTTCAATGATTATGACTGGTTCTTCCTTTTAGGAGGTGCATAATATTTTAACTCAACTAGTCATCCACGCTCAAGGTGTGTTTTAAGTGACACACTTACTACTACATACACAGCTTCTCATGGAGAAACTTGATTTGCAATTTTTGAAGATATCAAATCTTATTCATGTCTTTCATTGCTGAAAACATCCAGATGAGATGCATCCTGGTTTATCTTTGTCCAAACCAGGATACTTCACGCCAGCCTTTCCTCCCCCAAATGGTGGGAAGACTTTCTCATCAAATTTGTAAATCTTGTTGTAGAATAGTAACATCAGTGGAATATAGCATGTCTCAAACAGAAAATATGGTAATGGTTTCATAAGTAATAAGTTCAAAATGTACAAGAACATCAAACCATCAATGCCCAAAGAATCACTAGGATGATACAACATCAACGATTGACAAATAAGAGTTTCTTTTAAATCTATATGAGTATAGATACATAGTTATCATCCAGGTGATATGTCGAGTCATGCATGACTACCAGACCATACTCCATCAACCTGGTTATTGTCTGAGGAAACTCACTGTCAAGAGGTGGTGTTGCATAAGAAGCAACCTCAAATAGCTAGTTCTCTCACTACGCTTTCATATAAGCATCAAATTTCGAACTAAAGTTCGTGGATGCTAGGACTGAGGTCCTAAAAAAAAATACAAGTGAGAGAACAACTCAATATGGACTGAGATCCATATCTTCCAATCATATGAACTTTATCAATAATTTCTTTGCAAAAGGGATATCTTTCCATAACTATTTCAGTAGATACTCTGAGTATTATCGACAACCAAGTTATTAATCAGTTAATAAACGATCTTACATCATTCTCTAGAGTATGAGGATATCATAATGCATTGGTACCAAGTTTCAATATGCGTATATTCCTCGCCATGAGATATCAACGCATCTTTTATGGATGTTCTCCTCGTCAGCAGATATCAACTCATAACTCAAAGAGAATATGGACATTATCTGATTAGATTGGCATACCTCAAACTAGAGGTTTTCTTCTATGCTTCTAAGCATATTTTCAAACGAAATGATCGATGTGATTGCAAGGCATGTCTTGAAAGGACTTTAATTTATGCCAAATAAAGAAAGCGTACTCTTGCTAAATCTATCAACAGAGTAATCTCCAACACCTCAGGCACTTCTCGGTGTGAGAATTTAGATGAGACACAATTGGAGTTAACCAATATCGTCGACGATTCTCCCCCTGATCCTTAGGCGGGAATGTCTCATCAGCAAAACATCCAGTTCCGCATTACTCTACCTATCAAGGGAGCAAATGGGTGTAGAAAAATAACGATAACATGCAACCCAAGAGAGGTGACTGATCAGGTTTCCTCTCTCGTTTACTGTCCAGCTGGAATAAATTTAATAATTTACATTTCCATGTAAAATTAATAGTAAACTGTAAACAAATTCTGTGACCATAGACACTATCTCAATATCATTCCCAGTCCTGCCAAGACGACCGATAGAGATCAACAATAGTGAAAAACACTCCAGGTGCACGTACTGCGTCTTTTATGTCACAGCGGTAGCAGAGCTCTTCCAGGCTCAAAGACGGATTATTCAAAACCAATCGTTATGCTACCGTCCCGTATTTCTCCACTTCTGGTGGTACGGTGCTCATCAGGTTCTTAAACCCGAGAACTATTGTGGTTCCCATATTAAAAAAATATGCCTACCACAATTGTATTTTCCTTCTTTTCCAAATATTTTAAACTTATTTTCATAGGTACTGTTGCAAATTTAATTCACCAAATTCAGGATTTTAGGTAATAGCTCAGGCGATGAGAAAACATGATATTAACTCTAAATATCACTTAAAAAAATTCAACACTCATTATCGCTCGACGTTTGTATATCTATGAGGCGCAATTAACATTTGCAGTACTCGATGTTGTTGAAACAACATATACAAAGTTAAAATTAAGCAGTAGCCCTTTAAAGCTCGTCGATGCATATAATTGGTGCATATAATGCATGTCGTAAAGCTAGCAGGAACACATAAGGGCGCAAAATATGCAGCTCTCTTTATTGCTCACCACTATACTATATACGGTGCATATATCTTTTCTAAAATCAAGCCGAACTATTTTCCACAAATATCAATGGTGAAACGGTTCTAACATAATACCGATAAATCTCCAATTTCGTCCATTGGGCTCGACGAAATATTAATTTATCAAAGTTGAAATATGAACACATTCTTTATTTCTTAAAAGAAATTGTCTCAATATCAATTGCAGCTCATTTCAAGGGCCGCTGATAGAGACTGGCTAACCGTGTTAACCTGGTGTCCATTTTTCATCGCATTCCGACCTTAAGTGGAACGACTTTGAATTCTGGAGATTATTATAGCAAAGGAATACTAAAATTTTGCTATCCCCAAGGATGCAATAATTCCTTGCTCTATCGATATTAAAACCATTAACACCAAAAAATCATTGGTGTACCAACAAAGGAAAATTTTATTTTCTATGCTATCCAAAAGGAAGCGGAAAAACCTTCTGTTGGTTGGATAAGGAGGAAAAATAATAGGACGCTGCAAAAATCAAATATTTGGCTAAATTCGAAAATCGAATAGCATCACAAATATGAGTCGTTGTTAATACGTACCCATTTTGGATATCTCTTCATATACCGTATAATTTCCTATGCTCCAATTAGCACATACAAATACGGTAACATGCCTAACTCTCTCTTTAACAATTCCTAATCAAAATAGGAAAACAAAGTTAGACATAATAAAAATTGTATGCATAAAACTACTTAGAAGTAGTTAAATTAAATATGCGAGAGTTGAAGAGAATTATCCTTTTTCGTATCGTCATCCCCTAATCCGATTACAACAGAGCAATTCGTGTTGATAACGTGTTGTGAAATGATAAGATGTTGTTTTGTGTAATGATAACGTTTATCGTAATGATAATGTTTTATAATTAACTAACTTTAAAGTGAAAGTTGAAAACAAAGAGAGCAACTCATTTCTCGGTGTTGTTATTGCTCTTAAAGTTTTTTCTTCCATTTCGAAATGTAAATGAACTGGCTATTTATAGCAAGGGGATACAAGAGTCGGTAGGCCACATAAGTCGGTGTGAGTTTACATGTCCAAGACTTGAATGGTCAACAATTCTTAAAGGCTAATTATTATTTGGTTAATCTTTACCCGTATTTGTTGTGGAGGTGTGGGAATTATCTAGATTTCTTCTCGAGACTTCTTGGCTTAGTGAATGGTGGACCATCCATATGAACCACGTTCACATAACAGAAGCAAAATATTAATCCCTTGAGTCAATATACCAATAAATAAAAAAGAAGTCATAGCATCGGTCATTGGACATAAGAGATATCAAAACAACACAAGAAATCTCTTCTTTCCGCAACAACGAAGGCTCATCTAGTCGTAACAATCATCACAACATTACATCAGGAAAGAAATACTACTTAGCATGATTTTTACCGGACTTAATAACGACGGCATGTCAATTGTGCACGTCCAATAGGATATGGAGTAGCTCATAGTATTAAACTTGAAAATTATTGCACATATCCATCCGATTATACGAGTTATCAATGAAATTAGACAAACGATGCCCTTAATAATTTCAGTACGTGATTGAGTAAACAGTAAATGGGTTTTCAATTGCAACAACAATTACATTAAGCAAATCCTCAATCGGTAGTGTAGGATCAGAATATTGTCACAACAATATTCCTAAGAAATAAACGACTGTTCTGCGATATATCGATAATAAACGAACTACTCTGCGATACATCAGTAATATTATGCGACACATCCAAAGATGACTTAAACAATGACGTAATGACTAAAAAACGACGAAACACGAAGAAAGTGTGACATGTCTGCGATATATCAATAAAACCTGCGAAAGTTAAAGGTGATGCTAACTGCGATTTATCGCAAGAACTCAGATCCGAAATTAAAGGGAATCTTAGCTGTAAATGAGCTGTCATGAGCTGTAATCCACTATGTAAATACCTATATAAAGGAGATGAATAGTTCCAGAGGGGGGGATGAATTTTTGAGTGTTAGGAAAGTTTTTTAGGAGAGAGAGAATCTTTGTTAAGTGTTTTGTGTTCTTGATTTCTGTAATTCCATAAGATCATATTAATGAAAAAGTGTTCTTAATCTTCAAATTATGTCATAAATATTGATAGATTCTTGAATAGGGTGTAGTGTGGGAATTCCTGCAACTACATTTTGGCGCTAGAAACATGGATAAGCAAGCTTGAGAAATTTCAAATTGCAGTTTGAAGATTTGAAGAAATTATTAGAATTGAAGAGAAATGGCTAGAAGGAGGAGAAATACATCAGAACCACCAACAACGGTGAGAAGAAGTAAAAGAATTGCAGGGGAAGGAACAGGTGAATTGGAAGAATCTTTAAGGAACAGATCAGGAAGAAGTAGAATGAGAAATGAAGCAGAAAATTCAATCCAACCACCAAATCAACAAATACGAGCACAAGATAGAAATATGGATCATGATAGAGTAAGTGTGCATACTTGGAGGTCGGATTCGATAGAAGAGGCGGAAAGTCAAGAAGAGGAAAGAAATCAAGAAATGGAGGGAGGATTAATTCATGAAGGACGTGAAGTGGAAGATGATTTGAGACAAAGGATACAGGAAGAAAGAAGATTAGAGGCAGAAGAACGTGCTAATCTTACAAGGCAAAATCATGAATTAAGAATGGAAAATTTGAGGTTACAAAATAGAAGATCAAGAAGCAGCATGAGATCAAATTCAAGATCATATAGAGAAGAAGCAATGCAAAATTTTCCTATACAAAATATTGAGGAAAATTTGATAAATGATCGTTATGCTCCACGCGATGAAACTTTAGACATTAGACATAATCAGATAGAAGGAGAAAATCAAGAAGAGAGAAGGAGAATGTTACGTGATGAAGAGATTCGAAGAAATCGCAGGATTATCGAAGATGATATTGAGAGACATTATATTGAGCAAGTATGTTTAGCAGTAGAAAGAGAGAGATTGAGAGTAGAAGTAGAAGAGCAAGAAATTCGAGCAGCGTTGCGTTAGAATAATCATGACAATCGAGAAAGACGACGTGCGCAAAATCGTAATAATGATAATCTCAATGAGGAATATGAGAGAATTCGCAGATACATAGAAAGGAAACGAAGAGAAACAGTAAGGGATGAGGAAATTCATGGAGAAGAGAATGAAAGAAAAATTAACTTGCAAGAAGAAGAAAGTCACAGAAGAAGGCAAAACCAAGATGTTGAGGAAGAAGCGAGAAATATCGCAAGACAAGAAAGGCATGAACGCAGATGAAGAGAAGTTGCGTTGAAAAGACCAATTGAGAAAAATTCTGATAGGAATGAACAAATCTTGCGAGAATTGGCAGAAATGAGAGGAATGATAAATAACAGAAGAGAAGGAGGAAGAATACAACTTGATGAGGCAATCTAAGAGGCTGCGAAAACTCCATTTACTCGAGAGGTAAAATTAGGAGGGATACCTCCAAAATGTAATTTACCGGTGTTGACCAGTATATTTGATGGAACTACGTGTGATGTCCAACATATCAAAGCTTATATTCGATGTATGCTACAATGGGAGAACCATGATGTCGTTTTGTACAAATATTTTGCGTCAAGTTTAACTGGCGAAGCATTGAAGTGGTTCGAAAGTCTTCCCAAGAATACAATAACTTCATTTATGCACTTGCAAACCACTTTCTTAGGAGCCTACATCAGCAATATTTCGCGACACTGGAATTGAAGATGTGTTTGGATTAAAACATAGAGTTGGTGAGAGTTTGAAGCATTTAACCATAAGGTGGAGGACAATGTGTAGTGAAATGGCAGGAAGAGTAGATGAAAGATATCTCATTTTGTCCTTCATAAATGCTATGTTCGCGACAAATTTATTATACATCCATGTCTTCAGAGTCAAAAACACAATCACTATGACAGAGTTGCGAGAATTGCAAGAGGAATATATTGCTTTAGAGGAAAAAAAAAAGGAAATGGAATCTTATCCAACTCTTGTAGGCACAAGTTTAGCCGCAGCAAATGGAAGTTTGTTACCAAGGATGATTAATACAGTAGCAAGTACTTCCCAAAATCCGCGAGAGAAAATGGAAACTGATAATCAACTTAAGATAGTAGCAATGGGGAGTAGAGATCAAGAGGAATTAGAAAAAGAGAGAAATTTTT
This sequence comes from Papaver bracteatum, assembly GCA_023529315.1. Lineage (NCBI taxonomy): Eukaryota > Viridiplantae > Streptophyta > Magnoliopsida > Ranunculales > Papaveraceae > Papaver > Papaver bracteatum. The sequence goes on from JAJJWX010002584.1 coordinate 491,759, forward strand.
ATAATCGCAATAACAATAATAAGGTCCCACGGTTTGATCAACCGCAGGAAACTTATGGTGGACAGAGGCAGAATTATTCAAGAGAGCAAAGAGGTCAGAGGAATATGTGGGAAGATATCAAATTGCCGCCTTTAAATACTGGTATAGATAAGATTTGGGAAGCGATTATTTTAATGGAGAACATACCCTCACCCTGGAACATGCGGAAGGAACCAAATCCCAACAATCACAATCAAGAATTTTGTCCTTATCATCATTTTCATGGTCATTCTGTGAATAATTGTAGGAATGTGAAAAGAATCATTTTGCGAATGATCGAACAAGGAAAATTAAATCATTTCTTAGCAAGATATTTACAACCGCAGAAATTGCCGCAAGCACCAGAAATTCGCAGAGTTAATGTTGCGAAAGAAGCAGAAACATTTGTCATTGAAGTAGGTGCTACAGAAAAAATATATATTTTGCAATTCAATTGTACATTCACAAAAAACAATAGAGGATTTCCATGACAATGTGCTAAGTAGGGTATTTGCAAGGGATATAAAGGGAAGAGAGGTGATGAATATTGCGAAGATTTCTCCGTTGGAAGAATGGCAGAAACAAGTTATTTCTTTTACTGCAGAAGAGATACCAGAGCCAGGGAAGATGCATGACAACCCATTGGTAGTAAAATTAGAGATAAATCCAAAATACAGAGAAGAAGAAGATGATGATGAGGCAGCAAATGATTCCTGGGCAATAGATAAAGTTTTAATTGACACTGGTAGCTCGGTGTACATTTTGTTTTATCATACTTATCGCACAATGGGTGGAAGAGATGATGAGCTAATCCCTTCAACTTACAAGATCTATGGTTTTAATGGTACCGCAAACAAGCCAAAAGGAGAAATTACTATGGAAATTCCATTGAACAAGATATCTTCAAAAATCAAGTTTTGTGTAGTGGATATAGAATCTCCTTATAATGCCTTAATTGGAAGGCCATGGCTCCATGGGATCTTGGGAATAGCATCAACATATCATCAATGCATAAAATTTCCACATCCTCATGGTATTGGGATAATTAAAGGTGATTGGTTTGAAGGCAAAAAGTGTTATGAAGTTGACATTAATACTTGTGAAGAAAGGAATGCTCGAAATCGTAATTGGAAACATAACATGAAGCAAAATCAGAGAGCTGAGAAATTGATGGTGGACAATATAGAATTGTGAGGAAAGGGTATACTTCAAGAATAGTTTGTCTCAAAACATTCAATGGAGATTAATCATACAAAAATGGGGAAAAGTTGAAATATTCATTTTTCGCAGGAGCACAAAAAGATGAAGTTGCGAATAATCATTCGGCACAGAAGAAAAGAAGTACAACAATATCATTTTGCGAACAATTAAAAAACAAGATGATTTCGAATATTAAAAGAAAATTCTGCTCAAAAATGAGAAAAATTTTCTATTAAAAAAGAAAGAGATGGTGATTTCTAATCATATAACAATTTTTAATGCAAATGCATAAGACGGGCGCAAATCGCCTAAAAACATATAAGAACGGGACGAACTTTTATGGCGTACACCTTAGTTCGCGGATTCTATTCCGTAAGAGGCAATGTCCTTAAAGTGCGTCATAAGGGGGGTATCTTCTTTACTTTCAATTATCATAAGAACGGGACGAACTTTTATGGCGTACACCTTAGTTCGTGGATTCTATTCCATAAGAGGAAATGTCCTTAAAGTGCGTCATAAGGGGGGTATCTCTTTGCATGGCTATGGGAAAGGCTATACCGCTACTGGAACCTAGTCATGGAGATTGGGATTATAGAAAATCTATCCAGGAGAGATAACTTGGATTCCCAACTATATAAGGTTATACCCTGGTTGGGCACCCGAGAGTTTCTCCTAAGGAATGCAACGTATGATCAAGGCGCCGAGGTACACGGTTGAGTTGTGGGTGCCCGAGATGGATGAACCTACCCTGGCCATCCATGGCAAGTCTTGGCTTACGATGTGTTCGGCCCGAAGAAAACCCCATTTAGGGTGCAGTCTTGTAACTATAAGCCATATAAGGCATAAAGGACAAGGCTGCGAAAACAACTGGTTGTTGGTAGAACAGGATGGGAAAGTGCTAGTCTTGTATGGCCGATGTATAATCCTTGAAGGGGCAACCGGGGGGAGAGATAAGGGCGATACCCTCCATTAGGGAGTTGTGTATCAAAAAAGACGGCAATGTCATGGGGCTTTATATTCGCAAGAATGTTTAGGCCCGTCATATTGTCGCGTGATAGAGACAACAATGTCATGGGACTTTATATTCGCAAGAATATTTAGGCCCGTCATATTGCCGCATGACTGGCCAAAAAGCCTAAAGAGAAATGTTAAGATGAGGTCAATGGGGTTTTGCGATAAGATCAAAAGATGAGATAAATGAAATCAATAATAAGAGGATATAAATCGCAAAGACATCCTGCGATTTCATCGCAAAGACGACAATGTCATAAATCTTAAAAAGCAAAGAGAGAATTAATCTCTCACAAGGTGGCTTAGATTTATCATATTGTCGCAGAAAATAAAATAATGATAAGGCAAGATCAATGGATTATTACATATAAGGTAAGAATATCCTGGGATCTTGTCGCATAAAGGTGGCATAATAAGACCTTTAACTAGGAAGGCGAAATAAGACCACAAGAAAAGATATATCTGCGAAACATATAATAAATTGTTCTCAGAAATATTTGCGATAATTCATTTATCATATTGCAGATTAATAACAAGAGGAAAGTATGGGAACGATGTATAAGAATGATAAATATTGTTATTCATCATTATATGATAAATTCATATAAGTAACGGATGGATAGAAGCAAAAAGGGAATTTATATATATTGAAGAACATCAGGAGTTACAAGTATCTTGTGGAAAGGATGATACAATTCTCCAAAGATAATTATCGCAAGAAAGGAAGAGAAAAATACAGACGAAGATCAAAAAGAAGAAGCAAAATTATTGAGATTTATCTTCACCATTATCTTCATCTTTGTCTTCATTATCTTCATCATCAGTTTCTTCATCATCTTCGCTTTCATTCTCATCTATATCATCCTCACTGTCAAAAATATCTGGTACTTCAGATCTGGTTGGGTATATTTTCCAAGAGGCAGGGATATAGGCTAAGAGAGAGGTTATTATCATTGCAGATTTTCTCAATAGCGTTATTGTGAACAATGAGAAGATTACTACGCAAATTGGAGTTAGATATGTTTATCTTCTTTCGCAGTCTAGTGATCTTATCATTACGGGAAGCAAGATTATTCGCAAGACCACTTTTTTCTTCTTCAAGTTCTGCGATCCTTCTAGCATGTTTTTCTTCAGATTCTGCGATAACACAATAACAAGTTAGAAATTTATCAAGAATTTACAAAAAATATAAAGATGTTAGAGGAGCAATAAATAACCTTCTCTTTCATGAATCATTTCTTGTATCAAGGTTGCCTGTTCGGTGTGAAGGCTGACATCTATTGCTAAGTTTTTCCTAGCATTATCGAGAATTGTCGCAGCCCATGCGAATTCATCATCATTTTGAATGAGAAGATGGGAACGGATCTGTTTTTCTCTTTTAAGAAGTTCAATATTTTCATCCTTAAGTCTATCTCTCTCAAGTTCAGTGTCAATAAGGGCATTGCGGAACTTTGATAGAGCTTCAACGCCTTGAAGAGTAATGCGTTCTTTCTCCTTCTCAAGTTCCTTCTTTTGGGCTTTCAAGGTTTTGATTCTTTTTCCAAATTCATCTCTACAAGTCTTAAAACTATTGGATATACTCAAAGTAGATCTATAATCCATTCTTATAAGGGAAATGTGAAATCTAAGTTCATCGATAGATAGAGCATTAATTTTTTCATCGGAATAATTATTTAAAGCGTCATTAAGACGCTGAAGAAGAATGGATTCATCTATGGGTTCATCAAAAGAATTAAGAACAAGAGCTTCATCAGTAAGGTTATAGGCATCTGCAAAATGGTTGTTTAAATAAGCTAAAATAGCAAGAAAGAAGAAAGTAAAAATAAAATAAAATAAATCATACCAATAATTTGTTTGCAGAACTTCTCCTTGTCAGCTAGTTTTTGTTGAAGAACTTCAACATCTACTTCAAGCGATTTAAGCTTGTTAAGGAGCTCAGTATACCCAGATACTTCCACTTGTTTACATTTTTCGCGAAGAATGGATATTTCATCTTCGTATTGCTTATTCTTTTCACGAAGTTTCGCAGACTCAGATTGTGAATCAGTAAGCCTTCTTTGCGATAACGATAATCTATTTTCTAATTCCAAAGCAACGGAAAAAGAAGCTCTAGCAGTCTGTGGCAGATAAGAGAAAATAAGTAAGGGTAAAAAGAAGATCTTTGAAATTCATGAAAAGTGTAAAGGGGCATACCAATGAAGCTAGTGCATGAAGAAAATCTGGATTGATAAATCTCGAGACTCCTTTAAGATCTTTATTATTGGTTAAGATGGAAGCATCGCAGATTTTTGAGAGATAATTGCAAGCGTGAGCAATATCGTCATCACCAATACCTTGCATGGGATTTCTAAAGATATTTGACAATTGATCCATAGGAGTCTCAGGTTGAGAAAGACCCATCGCAGATCTAACTCTTGTGGAGGAAAAACGTAATGAAGAGGTGCCCATGGTAGCATCATTATTAATTCTTCCGCTCTCTTCAACCTCATTATCTTTTTCAGCGACAGAAGAAATGTCTTTAAGTGGTTGAGTTTTTCTTCTCTTTTTTGGAGGACTCTCAGCAGTTTGATTCTCATTGCGATGAGGAGAAGTGCCAGAACTCTCATTTGGAGTTATTACTTTTTTGCCTTTATCCTTGGCTTCAATCACCGCGACAAATGGTATTTCCTAGAAAACAACCACACATGAAGATAAGAAACAGGGGCAACAATATATTGTTAAAAGTTATAAAAGAATGTTTCTTACTTCATCTGTGAAGGTTTTCAAAAAAATTAGGAGATTGGGATTCCCAGTACTGGCGTAGCTAGCCTTCATTTTTCCAATCTGAAAAAAGATAATTCGATAAATAGTAAGAAAAATATATTTATCTAAGTTTGTGAATAATGATTAATTTCGCGAGATATACCTCAGAACTCTTTTCGGGCCAATTAAAAACCCAAGGATGATAAGTCGCAAGATAGGTAGGATTCGCAGGAATGTTAAGAGCGCCAGAAATATATGGACCTTCAAGGAGGAGAGGAAATTTACACCATTTATCATCCTTGGAGAAGCGTGGACCATTGTTTCTTTTGGAATGATAGTCTATATCTTGCATAAGAATTTTATCCTTCGCAACTTTTTTATCCCTATTCAAACGAATAGCCCAACATGTGCTTTCTTTCTTCATTGGAATCACTTGATAATTCGCAAAGAAATTCTCCACGGTATATTTCGCTGGAATAATTGGGATTTTTTCATAATAAGAATGTTTCGCAGTATCAGGATAAAGGGAACCTTTACCAGCTCCGCGGGAGGCATATTCAAGAATAAGACGTATACAATCCCCACTTAATTGGCAGATTGCTCGCGAAAATTTAACATGAGAAATAATCTCATAAAAAAGAGGGAGATCTGGGTTATAAAGAGGAATAGGAAGGCCAGCTTCTAATTGACCCAGCGAAACAAGGATTTTCTCGTCAGAAGAAGGAAATTCCGAAACTAGATCAATGGAAAGTTAAGTATCTGAAGAATGACCAGGGATCTCAGAAAGTTTGAGTCCTAGTGTTTGAAGTTTCTGCTGGTGTTTTTGAAAAGTGGATTGACCTAATTTTTTAGAAGGAGCCATTTCTTAATATGGGAACGATGATTAAGACGAAGAAGAGTAAAGAAGGAAAATTGAAAGAATAATAGATCCGGAATTTGCGGAAGAAGATGAGGAACAGTGAAGTTGCAGAGAAGAAAAGAGAAAATAAAAAGAAGAAAAGAAATTAGTAAAGAAGGTATTTATAGGAGAAGAAAATTCTCGAGAATATCAATGCATTCAATGAAGAAAGGACGTGAATGGTCAGAATTCAACGGTCGAAAGAATACGTGTCAAGGAATAAATGGAAGGAAAAACACACGTAGAATATCTAGCGATGGATGCAGAGACGTGTCATAATTAAGGAAATATGAAAATACATGGAGTTGCGGCAAATCAAGAAGTTTAAATTCTCATGATCTTTCTCTTCTTCGCAGAAAAGATATGAGAAAAGGCAATATGTAGGATCAGAATATTGTCACAACAATATTCCTGAGAAATAAACGACTGTTCTGCGATATATCGATAATAAACGAACTACTCTGCGATACATCAGTAATATTCTGAGACACATCCAAAGATGACTTAAACAATGACGTAATGACTGAAAACGACAGAAACACGAAGAAAGTGTGACATGTCTGCGATATATCAATAAAACCTGCGAAAGTTAAAGGCGATGCTAACTGCGATTTATCGCAAGAACTCAGATCCAAAATTAAAGGGAATCTTAGATGTAAATGAGCTGTCATGAGCTGTAATCCACTATGTAAATACCTATATAAAGGAAATGAATAGTTCCAGAGGGGGGGATGAATTTTTGAGTGTTAGGAAAGTTTTTTAGGAGAGAGAAAATCTTTGTTAAGTGTTTTGTGTTCTTGATTTCTGTAATTCCATAAGATCATGTTAATGAAAAAGTGTTCTTAATCTTCAAATTATGTCATAAATATTGATAGATTCTTGAATAGGGTGTAGTGTGGGAATTCCTGCAACTACAGGTAGGTTAGTTATAAACGACAAACCACACTAAACTATTTTCGCAAGATGGTCGCTTAGATTGGTATGAACCTGCAACAAGGTATAACTTCTGCAGTATCGCATCCAACCACCAAGCTTCCAAAACAATCACTAATTTGGTACCCGGCTAACAATGATTTTACTTTATAGGCTCTTTCATGCCGAATTTTATCTCAAGTTGGTAGATCTAGAAAATCCTACTACTGTAGTTGCAGGATTTCCCACAACACACCCCTTGAAATATCTTGATAATAATCTCTTAATCTAAACTAATTTGATATTTAAAATTCTAAAAATTGTAAACAGACACACAGATTTTTACATGGTTCAATCAATTTGATCTACATCCATGATTCTCTACTATGATTGTTAAATCTTACATTTGATTTTACATTTGATAATCTCCATTAATGGAGTTCTAAATATAGTTTTGGGGAAGAAGATGATAAAGAAAAATACATTTTATCTCTCTAAAAGTCTCTCTGAAAAATATCTCTCTCTCCTAAAACTTTCTCTCTCATCAAGAATCTCTCAACTCTAAAAAATACATCCTCCTCTTCTAAATCTATTAGATCTCTATTTATAGGAAATTACATAATGGGTGACCACTAAGTTGTCCTCTAATTTCGGATCTATCTTGCGATCCTCTCGCGAACTTTGTAACCATCGTGAAACACACATGTTCTTCTTATATTTCTTGATCGTCAACTTCGTCATTCTTTGAATTATTTTGTGATGCTCGTGAAATGTTGTTGAAGAGTTTTGGTGACGCTTCATGAATTGTCATTAATCTCTCGTGAATATAATTGTGGTGATATTCGGTCCTACATCTTGCCTCTTTTTTCTTGAATATTGCTTGAAAAGTAATTTTTAAGAAAAAATCTGTTGTTGTAGTAGTTTTTGATCTTTGTTGATGAAGGAACGAGTGAAAGAATACTGGACTTGAAAAGTATATACTTGCCTCTATTCTTTTGCGAAGTTCTGAAGTTTTGCGAAGTAAATAAGAAGCATCATCCCTTGAAGTACGTGAAGTATGAAGTATCCTTGAAGAAGTATAAGAAGTACTCAATCCTCTAAATATAAGAAGTATTCATTTTTGAATGAAAGTTATAAGTATTGCCTCTGTTCTCGTGAAATTATTACTTCATTTTTGGTGAAAATCCTAGTCCATTTTGGAAATGATTCTTGCGAGAAGATAAAGAACATAAAATGTTTTCTTGGTAATCCACAGTTGCCTCTGTTCTTTATATATGAAGGAAGAATCCCTGAGAAAATGTTAAATGAACGAATTGCCTCTGCCTCATTTGATAAAACGATAATATTCTACGAAATAATCATTTCTCCAACGAAATTCTGGAATAGTCTGTAATATGCTGAATTAGCTTGAAAATTTATGAATGTTTTTGAGAATTTCTGAACGTTTCTGCGAGTTACTGATTTTTTCTGCGAAATTATGAATGTTTCTGCGCATTTCTGAATGTTTCTGCGAGATTCTGAAATAATGCTTTGAATAATGCTGTTATGAATAGTGACGAGATTGTGAATAATGCTACGAGATTGTAGACATTCCTCTTGATAGACTCTGAATAGTATTTCTGAGAGATTCTGAATAGTACTTGCTATGTCTCTTGCGATGAACAAATCTTTCCTGCATTCTTAAAATAAAATAATTAATGTTTGAAATTATTCTATTGGTCTTATTTTGCCTTCCTAGTTAAAGGTCTTATTTCGCCAATTTTTCTTTCTGCGAAAAAATCGCAGGACGTCTTTACATTTGCATGTATTGACCCATTGATCTTGCCTTATCTTTTCTCTTGAGGCTTTTTGGCATGTTATGCAACAATATGACAAGTCTAAGTTCTCTCGCGAGATCAAAGTCTCATGACATTTCCGTCTTGCGATGAAATCGCAGGACGTCTTTACACTTTCATGTAAAAACCCATTGATCTCATCTTAACATTTTTCTCTTATGGATTTTTGCCTCTGTATAATTTACGCGACAATATGACAGGCCTAAATGATCTGGCTATCTTAGAGCCCCATGACATTGCCGTCTTAAGACACTTATCAGCTCCCTAATGGAGGGTGCCGCCCTTATATTCCCCCTGGTTTCCCATTCAAGGAGGGCACATCGGCCATACAAGACTAGCTCCTCCCATCCAGATTTACCAACAACCAGTTGTTTTCGCAGCCTCTTATCCTTTATGCCTATATGGCTTATAGTTACAAGACTGCACCCTAAGTGGGGTTTTCTTCAGGCCAAGTGCATTGTATCCAAGACTTACCAAAGATGGCCAGGGTAGGTTCGTCCGTCCCGGGCACCCTTGGCTAAACCGTGTACCTCGGCGCCTTGGTCATACTTTGCACTTCTTGGAAGAGATCCTCGGTCGTCCAACCAGGGTATAACCTTATAAAGCTGGAAATCCAAGATCTCTCTCCCGGATAGGTTTTCTTTAACCCCAACATCTGCATGACTCGAGTTCCGAAGAGCGGTATAACCTTATCGCTGAATCATGTAAAGAGATACCCCCCTTATAACGTGCTTGTAGGTCTTACATTTGCCTCTTACGAAATTGTATTCGCGAACTAGGTTGCACGCCATAAAGGTTTGTCCCATTCTTTAAGTCTCTGCGAAATTTTATTCGCGTTTCTCGCGATATTTTCGCGTTTCTTCATTCTTTCATTTCTGTCAATTCTTTACATAATCTTGAATAATCTCGCGATTACACTCGCAGCTTTGATAAAAATTTCTTTTGCTCATTTCTGTGAGTTGAAATATTCTTTTAAAATCTTTTGAAATCTTAGAAATATTCTTTGAAATCTTGCAATTTTATCGCATTTGTTAAACCAAAAATTTCTTTCTGTAAAAGAAATATTCTAGAGAAATCTTGCGATTGTATCGCGTATTTTTGAAATTTGAAATCTTAGAAATTTCGTTTTCTGTAACTTTAGGAATCTTCGAATTTTTTTGCGATAATTCCATTTTCTATAATCTTTTGAAATCTTTGTAATCTTACGAGGGTATCGTTGTTTTGGAAATGAAATCAAAAAAATTTGAAATCTTAGAAATCTTTGCGATAGTTTCATTTATTGTAATCTTTGAAAAAATTTGTGATCTTTAAATTTTTTGTGATGATCTCATTTTTTATAATTTTTTGAATTTTTTGAATTTTTTTTTTTTTTGAAATCTTGCGATTATACCACTTTTGGTAAATTGAATCAAAAGTTTTTTGAAATTTTTTGAAATATTAAAATCTTAGAAATGTTCTTTGAAATCCGGCGATAACATAAATTAAAAATTTTCATTTCATGTAAGTAAAATATTCAAGGAAGTGGTACTTATCTTTTTGGAGATTTGCTGTTGCTGCCAGTTCTCGCGAAGTATTTGATTTGCTCGTGAAATGAGAAGAAATGAGAAAGGAACTCTTACGAAATTATCTTGACTTTCCTCTTGTACCGTACCAATTTTTCTAACCCTCTCTTGTGAAATTAACTGGCGAAATTTTCGTGAACTTTCTTCATTTTTGGCGAGATAATCATCAACTCTTTTCTTTGTCTCGTAAAAAATTTCTGCGAGGAGGAAGATTCGAACCCAAGTCTTCTAAATATCGTCATTTGTGAAATCTTTGGTCTTAATCTCGTCGTTTGATTTTTCGTCATTTGTTGGATAAAGAGCTGGCTTTTGTCCCTAAATTAGTATCATATCGCCAAAACTAAATTTGATGTTTCTAGTAGGTCCCTCTCATTTGAAATCTTGAATTTATTGAAGAACACCACCAATACCTCTATCATCAGAAGTATTCAATTCCAAAATCATATTATGCTACTGGGGCCCATATAACAACAAATGGGATAACTTATTCTCATTTGTACGTCCTTCAATAGTACCAACGATGTCACGATGAGCAGCAACATCAGCTAGCGATGGGTATCAATATACTAGCAGGATTTCCTCTATTAGCTGCTTTCATAACTTCATCAGAAATTCCTCCATCAATTTCCATGAGAAATATTATTTCCTCCACTAGCTATCGATTCTTCTGCTTTAGTTCTCATTGGCTTTCCCTCGCCAATTTCTTATCGCCAAAAAAAATGAAGTAATAATGAAGTTTAATACGTGATCCACTTTGGTCCACTTACTGACGAGAACATTTAGTACGTAATCTATGGTCCACTTTGGCCCACTTACTGACGAGAACATTTAAATAGACACCACGAGTATGCAGCTCGTAATTATATCCACGAAATGGGTGTAGGAAGAGAAATCTAAAAGTATGCAGCTCGACGAGTATGCACGAGTATCCACGAGAAATCAAAGAGAAATCTAATTATATCCACGAGTATGCAGCTCGACAAGATGTGAACTTCTTATTTCACGAGCAAGCTCATTCCTGTTACTGCCAACGATGCTAACCCACTCAATTTTGATGTGTCTGCTCTCTCTATCAATCTTTTTTCTTCTATCTCTTGCAATATTATTTTCCTTTCTTCGTTCTCGTTAATTTTCCTTTGCCACCATCTCACTGCGAGTAATCAATTAATTTGTTCGGCAATCTAAACTCAAGAAAACATATTCAGTCAATAAATTAAATATATTAACAGAAGTATAACGATTGTATTCTCGCAAAAATTTGGATTTTCATGAAATGGATTCTGAAAACAATAGTTGTAAATCTGTACTTCGCAGAAACGATCAAAATTATATTTTCACGAAACGATCAAAATCGTGATTAAAATCGAGGTTTTTGTGATGATCTATTCTTTCATTTTTGACTTCAATCACAAAAATCATGTTCACATTAGTTTTCAAAATTAAGATTACATTCAAAGTTTATGGACGTAAATTTATGATCAAAACTCTTTTGAACTCAAAATATCAACTAAACATCAATTTTTGCGAAAAACAAAGTGTGATCGTTTAAAAATTCAAAATCTCCCAGATCCAGATTATTAAATATGATTAAAGAGATAAGAAAGAAATTGTCATGTTTAAACAATTAATTGATGCCGATTCATTTTATTTGATTCCTATAAATATTTCTTCGAATCTGCTCCTACTTCCCAATTTTTTCTGCTTCTCTTTCTCTGTAAACATTTCTCTTAAATTGTGTTGGTTGTTCTTCATCATTATTTTCCCAGAATTTCCATATTTTCCCCTGTATCTCATAGATTCAATCGAATTCATCATCAATAATTGCTAATTTCTCTTTATCTTCTTCCCCTTAGTCGGCGCCAAAATGTAGTTGCAGGATTTCCCACAACACACCCCTTGTAATATCTTGATAATAATCTCTTAATCTAAACTAATTTGATATTTAAAATTCTAAAAATTGTAAACAGACACACAGATTTTTACATGGTTCGATCAATTTGATCTACATCCATGATTCTCTACTTTGATTGTTAAAGCTTACATTTGATTTTACATTTGATAATCTCCATTAATGGAGTTCTAAATCTAGTTTTGGGGAAGAAGATGATAAAGAAAAATACATTTTCTCTCTCTAAAAGTCTCTCTGAAAAATATCTCTCTCTCCTAAAACTTTCTCTCTCCTCAAGAATCTCTCAACTCTAAAAAATACATCCTCCTCTTCTAAATCTATTAGATCTCTATTTATAGGAAATTACATAATGGGTGACCACTAAGTTGTCCTCTAATTTCGGATCTATCTTGCGATCCTCTCGCGAACTTTGTAACCATCGTGAAACACACATGTTCTTCTTATATTTCTTCAGTCGTCAACTTCGTCATTCTTTGAATTATTTTGTGATGCTCGTGAAATGTTGTTGAAGAGTTTTCAGTGACGCTCGCAGAAGTGTCATTAATCTCTCGTGAATATAATTGTGGTGATATTCTGGTCCTACAACTACTACATCCAAAGAATCATAATACACAAACTATGGAGCAAATAAGCAAGAGGTGCACAAGAACACAAGTTATACGTGGTTCGGTATGATTACCTATATCCACGGGGGTAAAGGGATGATCTTATTACTTGATTTATTTAAGACTACAAGATGAATATCTCACTAACAAGTACTTGACTCTCACTCTCAAGCTCTTGGTGTTCTCCCTTTTCTCACTGATTTTTCTCTCCCTTTAACTCTCTACATGGGTCTCTATTTATAGTCACAAGTGACAATACAACCATTACTATGGTGCTAGACATGGCATAGATTCCTTGATGTTCTTCTCGGGTGATCAGTTGTAGCTTTGTCCGATATTCCCTTCTACGTTGGTTGAGATATTTGGCCGAGGCGAGTAACGTCCTCTTCGAATGCCTCACTACCCGATGACTCTTATTTAGTAATGATGACCGACGTCACCCTCTAGATCCTTGGCCGAGTCCTACTTTGACCGAGTTCCTCTTATCTCTTTACCAACCTTGTTAGTGCATTAATTTCCTTCGTACTCGATGAGCATCACATCAGACCTTTTCCTTTCTTTACGTCGACCTCACGGGCTGCTTTAGTTCCTCTTTTCTCGCGCCCAGATTTGATGAGATGATTTAGTGATTCTGGCATCCTTCCCTTCGATGCGCCTTTGCTTAGAATTTTTCCACCTGTCCATGTGGATTATCTGCACCTATATTTATGCCCCTTCTTTCGCTCGTGTGGTCGACACGAGGGGAAGAAATCGCCTCGTCTTCCCACGTCCTTTGCCATGCCGGGTTTTGCGCCATGCTATTCCCCCACTCATTTTTAATTACTGTGACCTTCTTTAATTACTGCAACCTGTTAACATTCTTCGCCGGTTGCAGTTGATGGGGTTTATAAATCCGATCCTTGAACCTCTAGTTTCGCTTTCATTCTTTCCTTAACGATTTCTTTTCCTTTCTCCTCTGTTTTCCTGCTCCTCCTTCGTCTTTATCAATCATTCCTTCCGAAAAGTTTCCTTTATTTTCTTATCAACACCTCAGATTTTCCCCAGCTTCGATGTCATTCCGTTGCCGTTGTCGCTATGAGCTCTGATTTCTGTCATTTATTTGTTTTCCCGACTGTTTTTTCGATTAAGTCACATGGCGTCTTCAACTCCTTCAATGACAGAGAAGAGGTACATGAGTTATACTTTTTCCGACGAAGACGGTGTGCCACTTGATTCCCTGTTCGTCGTTGAAAGTCCTTCTAAGCATGACCACCGTGCTTTGGATTCCATCTTTTATGATAACCCTTTTTTTTTCATGTATAACTGACAAGATAATTGCCAAATACTTGTCGGATGAACAATTTATTCAACAGTTGAAGGATGAGTTCAGTCTCCATGACTATGATGTCGGGCTATTATCGGGCCAAAAAGGTATTTTGAAGAAGGAAGATGTCTTGAAGTTTCCGCACTCGGCCGAGGCGACCATCATCACCAAGGGTCAGTTAGAGCTCGGGTTGCGTTTTCCTTTGTATGATCCCAGCCATCCATTTTGGTATGAATATTTTTCCAAAATTCGTCTGTCTCGCGCTTTGGATCAGTGAAACGGTAACACCTTTCGAATCCTATCCGGGTGGGAGAGGCGCAGTCAAGGTGGGTGTACTCCTACTCCTTGGTCCACCTATGATCCTTCTCAGGCGGGCGACTATACTCCTACCGGTTTTGCTGACAATTATCGAAGCAGGACTTCTACAAATGGTGATCTCTCCGGTTTCGCTGCTAGCCCTCATCGCTATAAGACTTTTCCCGATGGTGTCAAGAAGCTTTTATTGGACAAAGATACTGAAGGAAAAGGTTCCAACAGACATGCTCGTCATACTAGTGACGCGGCTTGGGATCGAGTTCCATTAGTTATTTTGGGTCCCCTTCTGAGTGGAAAGTTTCCTTCCCCGGCCGAGTATTATCCCTTTTGGGTGATTAATATTGATCATGTAAGTTTGTTTCTCGACTCTTGAATTAGTTGATCGGCTCGGGCGACTGTTGGAACGATGTCTTAATTTTTGTGTTATGCATCCTAAGTCTTAGGTCATTCCTTCTGAGTCTCCCCATCTTTGGAAGATGGATAGGAGTTCTAGCGCAGGAGCCGTGGAGGAGACAAGGAAGGTAACAAATATACTGATTTCTTACTGCAGTACATGTAATTGCCCCTATTTGTTGCCTTGAATGGTTTTGACATCGGCTCATGTGCAGAAGCTGAGGTCGGATAAAACTGGTGGGGCTTCGGTGAAGGATGGTGAGGATCTCGAGGATTGGCTGCCATTATCTCGTTTCCTGAGGAAGTATCCTAGGAAAACTTCTGATGTTTCATGTATCTTTGTAGGTGGGAAGCCTGGTGGAAAAGTCAAGGAGCTAAGGGTTGATGAAGCCGTTCCAGTGAAAGTTGTGCCCCAGCAGTCAGCTGGTAGAAGTGTTGATCTTGGTGTTGGTATTGTGGTTTTATGTTCTGATGATGAGGAAGGTGATGAGGATATTTTTGGTGAGGACGATGAGATCGGTGGTGATGAAGAAGTTATTGGTAGTAAGGCGGGAGCCGGTGGAAATGTCGAAAAGACTGCTGGTGGGAACCAAGGCCAGGTTACTATTGGGGGCAAGGTGTCCGGGAATTCATCTCCAATAGTTCATGCCCCGAGATCGGGTGGGACTACCTCCTTTACCATTTCGGGCCCGATATGTAATTCTTTGGGGGCTCTTATTTCTCCTGAATTCGCCTCTCTCTCGGATGAGGATAAGATCAAGGCCGCTTCGTCGCTTGATGCTGGAACGAAGGGCGCTTTCGAGATACTGGTGAGTTGTGTTACTCGGGTTATATGCTCATGTTGTGGAGCAACTACTAATACCTTTTGGTGTTTTGTAGGATGTCAATCGTGCATTGCTAAACGCCACCATTCATCGCCAATAGATCGCTTAGAAAGAGGGTTTTCGTCTCTTGTTACAGCAGGAACGTGAGCGATCTCGGGTATTGGAGAGGCAGTTGGCTGAGGCTCAAGGTATTTGTTTTGATCCCTTCCTTTTATGATTGATTCTGTGGTGCCAATATCATGAGTTTAGCGTTACCTTCCTAGACGAAACTGCTATTATGGAGGCCGATGATGCTACGCATTATCGTTTATTGAAGAGAGATCTGGCTATATAATGAGATCATGTCTCGAATTTACAACAGAGGATTATCAACAAGGATGATAAGATTGATCACCAGGAAGCCGATATTGAAAACCTTCGATCTCAGCTGCATCTCTACGGGACCTTTGAGTATGTCCCCGAGGAGGTGGATAATCTTAGGGCCAACTTGTCTCGATTCCAAGGTATTGCTTCCGATAAAACGTTGTTGGCTGATAACTTAGAAAGTCAGTGTGGGCGGCTGAGGCTTCAAGTTCGTGATCTTAATGCCGATCGCCTCCGGATACTGGGGGAGTAGAGTGCTGCCGAAAGGTCTAGCCAAAAATCTCTCGAGAAGCTGAGAGAATCTAAGAAAGTCTCCAAGGATTTGGAGTGGGTTCAGGCTCAGCTATCAGGTTTGCATATTGCTCATTCCTGACAAAGGTCCAAGTGGGATGATCATAAAAAATATTACCCCTCCAATGAATTCAACGAGCAGCGCTATCTAGAATTATCCTCTAAGATATCTTCCCTAGACTGTATCTTGTCTGAGTCTGAAGAAATTTTTAGAGTAGTCACCCCTTTGTTTGAAGGTGGCACTCCGTACATTATGTGTTTATTGTTATTTCTTTAATGTTGTCGTTGTGTCGCTAATTACTCCTATGTGTTGACAGTCGAGCAGAGGAAGGAAAGACCGTTGGAAGAGGAGAATGCTCGGCTGAAGGAGAAGGAGACGCATCTGCTGGCAAGGGTGACTCAATTACTTGGGCAGGTGGCCACGGCGGAGGCGGCATCGACACAGCTGACACTCGATCTTGCTGCTGAGAAGGAGAAATTTAACAATGAGCTTGTCACCAAGGTCAAGGCTGGCGTAAAGAAGGTTCTTGACCAGAAGCGGGCCGATGCTGCTGCGAATAAGTCAGGTTACGGATCGGTTCCTCCCAAAGAGTAATCGCCCCTTTTGTAGTGTTGCATCACTATCATGCCCTTTGCTTCGGGTTGTAATCCGCTTTGAACACCTTTATTTTCTCGTAAAAAATTCTTTTAAATGGGGTGATGCGTCGCCGATTTGGTTTTTTAAATTTCTTTCTGACATTGATGCTTATGTTGACGCCTTTGCTCGTGCTGTGTAAATTACATGTGGGTGTTTATTATTATAACTTATGTGTTTGCACCTGCATAAGAATGAGTAGATCAGTTAGAAATAATGACGTTTCTGTCGAACACGCTCAACAGGGAGGGTCATCGGGCCCAATGCCATGTCTCGATTGAGGTATCTCATCACCGTCTTTTAAGATCTAGTGGTAGGGTAATTGTTCCGTCCTAGGTTCTATAGGATCGATATCCCAAGAGGTTATCAGTTAACCATCTTGGGAAAGTGATTCCGGCCACTTGCGAGGGGAGCAATGTTGCATGCTCGACTGTCGAGTACTCATGCCTCGACAATCGGCCACTGGTTTCCAACCACCAAGGGACCTAGGGCTACCTCGGCACTTGCACACTGTCGTCGCCCCGAGTTCGAATAGCCCATCTTAATGTAAGTCGCCCCTACACTTGCACAATGTCGTCGCCCTGGGTTCGAAACGACCATTCGAGTATAAGTCGCCCCGACACTTGCACAATGCCATCGCCTCGGGTTCGAAACGGCCATTAAGACGTAATTGTCATATTTCCAACCCCACACGGCCTTTTAAGGAAATATGTGACAATATATCATACCTGCTCTCATGGGTGATATAGCTTTAGTCGCCTAGCATTCCACGGTCGTGGCTCGGGTGTTCCGTATGGTTTTAGTATCTTGTACGCTCCTTCTCCGACCTTTTCGACAATAGTATAGGGTCCTCCCCATCGTGCTGCTACTTTTCCACCCTTCTTGTCGCGCTCGTAGCTAGGTAGATCCTTCAGTACTAGTTCTCCCGGCTGGAATTCTATTGGCCAGACCCGCTTGTTATACTCTCGTTGTATTCTTCGTTGGTAATTTTCCATCTTTTGTGAGGCCATTTCTCTTGTTTCTTCTAAGTCGTCGAGTTTGGCTAGGATAAGATCTGCCGAGATGTTTTGTCTCCACGCTTCGGTCCTTGTTGTGGGTATCATTGTCTCGGTCGGAAGGATGGGTTCGGTCCCATATGTTAACATGAAAGGTGATAATCTTGTTGCCTCTCTACGAGTTGTCCGATAAGCCCACAAGACGTTGTAGATCTCTTCACACCATTTTCCATAATCTCCGTCAAGCTTCTTCTTTAGGTTGTTGGCGATGGTTTTGTTTGTAATCTCCACTTGCCCATTACTCTGAGGGTAAAGGGGTGTGTAATTGATCTTTCGAATGTTGTAGGTATTGAATAATAGGTCGATATTCTTGCCCTATAGTTGTTTCCCGTAGTCCGAGATGATTGCCGCTGGTACTTTAAAACGACAGATGATGTGTTCCTAGATGAACCGAAAAACATCTCTATCCCGAATGTATTTTAATGGAGCGGCATCTACCCATTTAGTAAAGTAGTCGGTAGTCACTATTAAGTACTTTCTCTGTCCTAATCCTACATGTAATGGTCTCACGATATCGATCCCCCATTTGGAAAATGGCCAAGGACTGATTACCGAGTTTAACGTTACTGACGGTGCGTGTATCTTTTTTCCAAACTTATTGCATTCGTCGCAGATGAGTGCCATATACTTTGCATCCTCATTCATGTAAGGCCAAAAATATCCCATAGTCTTGGCTCGAGCCTCCAAACTACGACCCGAACTGTGGTTGCCTGCGGCCCCATAGTATATCTCATTCAGGATCGTGTGCCCCTCTTATTTGCTTAGGCATCTTAACAACGGTCCTAAATATGATTTCATGTATATAATGCCGTCTCAGAGCTCATATGCAGCTGCTTTGCTTTTGATTTTGTTGATTGCGGGTCGCCCCTTGGGCAGTTCTCCTGTCTCTAGATACATGTGGATAGGTTTTCGCCAATCATCGACTTTATATTGGTCGGCCGTAGTTGCTTCCACATACATGTCTACGCCCACTGTCTCAGTTACTGATGGCATTAAGACTCTCATAACTATGATGCCCTCAACACTTGCATCTGTTAACATAGAGGCGATGTAAGCCAGAGCGTCCGAGTGGCGATTATCTTTCCTACATATATGCCGAAATTTGATGCTTGGTATATGGTCGATGTAAGACTGAGAGAGTTCCCAATACCTTTGTAGTAAGGGGTCATGTGTAGCGTATTGCCCGTTGATTTGTCGGATAACCAGCTGGGAGTCGCTTGTTAGCCTTACGTCTTGAATCCTCATCTTCACTATCAGGCGCAGAGCGTGTATCACACCTTCGTACTCCGTGACGTTGTTGGTTGCCTTAAATTCGAGCCTAAAAGAGTGGACCATTTTCTTTACCTTTGGCGTGGTGAAGACCAATCCCAGGATTGACCCGTCTTTATTGGACGATCCATCCACAAAAACTTCCCATCGTGTCGGGATGCATGTCTCGAGTAAATCAGGCTGGTTCTCCTGGTCTTCCTCCATCCCCAGGATGTCTTCTACTTCATCTTCGTCGCTCAAGGGAAAATCTTCTAGGAAGTCGACCACTGCCTGTGCTTTTATTGTTGTTCTCATCTCATAGAAAATGTCGAACTACTTGATTTGTGCGCTCCATTTGGATATTAGCCCCGACATGGACGTATTGTCGAGTACTGATTCAATGGAGGATTTCGTGAGTACCCAGATTATATGAGTTTGAAAATACGTCCGAAGTTTTTGTGTTGCAAATACCAAGGCTAATATCAGTTGCTCGATCCTGGTATAGTTCTTCTCTGCCGGGTTCATGGTTTTGCTTATGAAATACACTGGCTTTTATTCTCCCCTACATTCTTGACCAAGACTGCACTAATGGCATAACTAGTCGCCCCCAGATACAGGGTCAGTACTTCCTCGGGCTCGGGTCTTTGTAACACTGGCATGCTCGCAAGGTGTTTCTTAATTTTCTGAAAAGCTTCTTCACATTCTTCAGTCCATTTGAATTTTTCTCCCTTTCTTAACGTCCCGAAGAAGTCCTTGCACTTGTCGGACGACCGAGAGATAAATCGCCCCAGGGATGCCAAGTTCTCATTTAGTCGTTGTACATCTTTAATCGTCACGGGTAAAGGCATTTCTACAACTTCTCTAATCTTATCTGGGTCGGCTTCGATACCTCTGTCAGTGATTATGTACCCTAGGAACTTGCTCGAGGTAACCCAAAAAGTGCACTTAGAAGGATTCACCCTGATTTTGTATCTTATCATTGTTTGGAATATATCGTGGAGGTCGTCGATGTGATTGGAGGCCACCTTGCTTTTGACCAGCATGTCGTCCACATATACCTCGATGGTGTTGTGTATTCTGTCTTCGAACATGTCTTCTACTAGCCTTTGATAGGTGCCGCCGGCGTTTCTTAGTCCAAACGGCATCTTGGTATAACAGTATAACCCTCTTGGTGTGAAGAAAGATGTGTGCTCCTGGTCCTCGGGGGCCAAGGGAATCTGGTTGTACCCCGAGTACCCATCCATAAGGGTTATCGCCTTGTACCTAACTATAGATTCCACTAGATGATCGATGCTAGGGAGGGGGAAGCTATCTTTCGGGAAAACTTTATTTAAGTCGCTAAAATCGATGCAAACCCTAACCCCTCCATTCCTTTTAGGGACTATCACCATGTTAAATATCCATTGTGGATATTGAGCCTTTCGAATAATCCCCGCTGCTTGTAGTTTTTTCAACTCAGACTCCACCGCTACTTGTAGCTCGGGCGCAATCCTCCTCATCTTCTGTCGGATCGGATTGAATTTGGGGTCTATTCTTAAATGGTGTGAGCAGACTCTTGGGTCGATTCCCTCCATATCATGCATTTTCCAGGCTAATACGTCCATCTGTTCTTTTAAAAGAGTTATCAACTGTTGTGTCTGTGTATCTATCAACAGAGTTCCTATTCTTACCACCTTGGGTTCTTCGTCGGTGCCTAAGTTGATTTGTCGGGTAGGTTCTAAGGACGAGAAATTGGGCTCCGGCTCGTCGGCTGTCGTCGACTCCTTTGATTGCTATAAGATCTCGTTCTTGCCCGCTTCGTAGGATGTGATGGCTTGTGATAACACTTTCTCTAATTCTTCTCCCTCCTCCATTTCCTTAGCTTTGATCTTCTCTTGGCGCTTCCTTGATCGCCTTTCTTCGTTCTGTTGAATATCTATTTGTACGCATTTTCTTGCTTCCTGGGGATCTCCCAACACTTCCACTACCCCTCGGTAAGATGGAAACCGCAGTCTCTAGTGGTACGCCGATGCTACTCCTTTGATTCCTGCAAGCCAAGGTCTCCCGGGGATGGCTTCGTAAGGTGACACGACGTCGACCACGCAGAAGGTAGTGAGTGTGTACAAATACCCTTCTCCGTCCGAGACTCTAAGGGTGACTTCTCCCTTTGGTACCGTCACGGTACGGTTGAAGCCGTAAATTCGATAGGTCGACGGGATCAATATGTCATCAGATAACTCCATTTTTTTGAATATATCGTAAAAAAGGACATCGACTGAACTCCCGCTGCCATCAATATCCTCTTGACACCCCATTCTTCGATACATAAGGTTACTACTAAGGGGTCCCCATGGGCTTGACCGTTTGACGGAACGTCCTTGGCTGAGAAGGTGATCGGTTGCATCATCCAAGGTTCCATTGGCATAGTTTTAGCCACACTGAAGATTTCTTTTCCCGCCCGATTTCTCTTATGTATCCTTGACGTGATACCTGTACCCAAGTCGAATTCTTGGGTTGCCGAGTGTGAAATAGTGTTGCAGGTGAACTGGGTACCACGATTGATTCTTATTTGATGTACTGGCGCATCGGTCTAAGCGGGTGTCGGCGATGTCTTGACAAAATGTAGTAAGTATCCGTCTCGGATCAGATGTTGGACGATATCCTTTACTTCTCGACAATCATTAGTCGAATGGCTGTGGTACTTATGGTAATGACAAAACTCGGGATGGTTCCTTGTTTCATCGTACTGGATTCCCCTTGTCTTTGGGTATCTGATGTCGTTTCTCTTTTCTACTTCCTTGAATATTTCCTCCAATGGTGCATTTAGTGGAGTGTAAGTTTTGGGCTCGTGGCGAGGCTTCTTCCCTTTCTCGACCCAGATTTTCTTGTTCGACCCTTGATGCGGCGTGCTCGGCCTTTTCTCGGATCTCTTTGGGTCTTCTCGTGGGATCGCCTCTACTGCGGTACTCGCTTCTTGTACTCCCCTATCTTGTGATCCTCCCTGTATTTCTTCTAGGGCGATGTAGTATTCTTGCATTTTCCTGATTTCCCTTAACGTTTGGGGTTTATCGGTGTACATTGCTATCCAAATAGGGTCTGATTTCCCTAATGAGTTTTCAAACCCGAAAATTTGTTGATCGGCCGTCACTTTCCCAATGTCGGTACACAGCTTTCTCCATCTGTCAGTTAGAGACCATAATGGTTCCTTAAATATTCGTGCTAACGAGAAGAGTGTGTTGATTCTTGGCCGAGCAATACTATTGTGCATGTAAGTTTCCAAGAAGGTTTCCACCAAAACATCATAGTTTCCGATGGACTCATCGGGCAAGGTGTAAAACCAGTTCTTCGCCTCGCCTTCGAGACTCGCCGGGAAGAACTTGAACATCACCACATCGTAACTTGTCCATTGTAGCAGAGACATGCTGTACATTTTAACATGTTCTCATATGTTGCCGGTGCCGTCGAACCTGGATGGGAAGGTTGGCAGCGTACATTTTGGCGGGAATGGGGTTCGCTCCAGTTCCTTGGTAAACGGTGTTTTCTGCGCTTCACTAATCGCCTCGGCTAGCTTGTCATCCTCGCCATTCCCTACTAGTTTCTTGACCATCTGCTCAAGTTGCTCGAGTTTGTGCTTTGTTGTCGTGTCCGATCCCTCATTTGTTACTTATTCCTCAGTCGAGGAATCCTCGGGCGGGCCATACCCTCCCCTTTGACGGTTAGCGTCCGGCACACGTTCTCTGTTCATGGGTGGGGTTGGAGCATGTCTCGACTGCGTGCGATTGCTAGAGGCGCCTTGACTCGATGAACCTCGTGACCCAGCTCTTTGATTGCGGAGCTGGTAGTTTTCATGTTTCAAGGCTAGATTCCTTCTTTGCAGCTCTCTCATAAGATCTTCCTACCTTCTTTGGCTTTCCATGATCGCAAGTAACATAGGGTCTGTGCTCTCATGGCTAGAATTGGAGTTTACTAGGTTTCCCACCGTATTAGGTGGTGCATTTGGTGGTCCTGATGGAGGGATCACCGGGGGAACTGTTGGAGCTATAGGAGGTTCGACTGTTGTTGGTGGAATATCTCGGTTCAGGTTGTCCCTTCCCAAGCTCACCTGTCTAAGCCTTTCTCCTTCCTGTTCCAGTGCACGTCGATACTCCACTTGCTATCTTTCTCACCTTCGTTCCTCCTGCATCATTTGCACTTCCTCTTCTTCCTCGGTATCTGATGATGTCCTTCCATCTTCCATGTCCCTCTGCCTCATTTGGATCGGGTTAATTCTTAGCACTCTTGACGGGAGATCATCGTCTCGGCCTAGATCGACTTCTTCGTCGACAGTTGCCATCTCTATGCATGCTGCCTGAGACCCGCCTTGATGGTTTTGTCGGCTACTCTCCTGTCGGGAATCCGTGAATCCTTCCTGTGCACTAGATCTCGCTATGGCCCTATTCCTGATAATCCTACCAGTCCTAGAAGTGCTTTCCATCGCCCTGGTTATCGCTTTCATTGTGTCATCTCGCCCGTCCGTCCCTACGTCCACAAAGTACACAATACTTACTTCGAACTTTTTTCGAAAAGGTTAAGGATGAAGTACATCAGTTTGGATATTTCAGAGTAGAAAAGGTTTTTCATAGTACATCTCTATCCATGCTAACATGCTGAAGTCAGCAAACAAATAATTTTGACCAAAAGAAACAAATTTAGGTAGGTGTTTTGATACGTCGCTTTCAGTACTTTCCCTATGCATTAATCATTATTTGTCCTAACATTCCAAGTGCCAGAAATCATTAATCATCCGTACATTAGGTCGGAAAATTTCTTTCTCAGCCAAGGTTGATAACAGCCATAGCCTTCTTTGACTATTTCACTGGTGATTCATCTGCATAGATTACCGGAGTTATCGAAAGACTGTTTTCCCGTGGGATTGTAATGATCTTCTTCTGACACTGTAGGGCTTTAACTGTGGGGGGGTAAGATGAGACTTATTAATAAAGTACTCACCATACTCCTTCTAGCCATAGCTATGGGAATTTCGAATCGATGGCTTCGAGTTGATCATACCTTCACTACTTATTGAGTTCTACTTTTACTCTTAAACAAGATTCAAACGGCGAAATAACGCTTCAGCCTAGCTTCCACCGATGACCAAAGATGATCCCTTCGGGAGCTTAGAGGCGTTATGACAGTGAACTTTCACCGCTCAGATCGAAGATAAGATGATTTCTGACTAAAGTACTCAACCCAACATAAAACACTTAACTCGGCGGAAAACAATTAACCAAAACTTTGACAGACGACACTTATCTTATAAAGTAAAAAAACATATAACTCATAAGGTGGGAGGCCTCTTGATGCAGAAACAAAATGACGAAAATGATTTTCTCACACTTTTTCAAACTAAATATTTGCAAACTTCTTAATGATCATACTGGCGGTAATCAAATGTAAAGAAATCCAGCTTTTAACAAAGAGGGTAAACTTTAAACGACCGATCTAAAAACCCATACACTTTGGCCATCAGAGTTTTTCACTCAACGTCTACTATCATAAATAGATGTTTTTTAGGAGTTCCTGAATCCCTCTTTGATGACGTTGTGGAAAGGTCTCTAAGAAGACGTTACACTGGTCCCCTTAGTCGGCGCCAGAATGTAGATGTAGAAAATCCTACTACTACATCCAAAGAATCATAATACACAAACTATGGAGCAAATAAGAAAGAGGTGCACAAGAACACAAGTTATACGTGGTTCGGTATGATTACCTACGTCCACGGGGGTAAAGGGATGATATTACTACTTGATTTAAGACTACAAGATGAATATATAAATAACAAGTACTTGACTCTCACTCTTAAGCTCTTGGTGTTCTCCCTTTTCTCACTGAATTTTCTCTCCCTTTAACTCTCTACATGGGTCTCTATTTATAGTCACAAGTGACAATACAACCAGTACTATGGTTCTAGACATGGCATAGCTTCCTTGATGTCCTTCTTGGGTGATCAACTGTAGCTTTGCCCGATATTCCCTTCTGCCTTGGTTGAGATATTTGGCCGAGGCGAGTAACGTCCTCTTCGAATGCCTCACTACCCGATGTCTCTTATTTAGAAATAATGACCGACGTCGCCCTCTAGATCCTTGGCCGAGTCCTACTTTGACCGAGTTCCTCTTATCTCTTTACCAACCTTGTTAGTGCATTAATTTCCTTCGTACTCGATGATCATCACATCAGAACTTTTCCTTTATTTACGTCGACCTCAAGGGCTGCGTCAGTTCCTCTTTTCTCGCGCCCAGATTTGATGAGATGATTTAGTGCTTCTAGCATCCTTCCCTTCGATACACTTTTGCCTAGGATTGTTCCACCTGTCCCTATGGATTATCAGCACCAACAAAGTTTATAGTTCCTCGGTGAATCCATAGATTAGCCCACCATTTATATATTTCTTCAATTAACTGCAATCCTATAATCCTAGGATTAAACGAAACTCGATCGAACAACTTACATAGAAACCCCAAATATTTCCTACTAAATTTGCTGATATTATTTCCAATTTTTATATAATATTTAATTTTATTACTAAAATTTTAATATGTTTAAGATTTTCTTTACTAAATTAACTGATATTATTTCCAAATTTTATATAGTATTTAATTTTATTACTAAAATTTTAATATGTTTCATCCACCCCCTAAGATTCCTGGAGAGATTGGAGTATATCCAGATTAATTAGGCTATACCTAATGAGACAAAACCTGGGTCATTTTGAAGTAAAATGAGTTACCCCTTAACCTTATATTTTCTAAATGGCTAATATTCCCTTGTTTAATTAACACTAAAAATTCTGATTAGGTTAATTAATTGAGTTTAGATTAAAATTTTCAAATAATGAATTCAGTAGATTAAACCTTTAATCTGTCTTATGTGTTCGATTTCGATCAAAAAATTTGGTTTAGAAAATATGAAAGGTCGGCAAGGTCTACGTTTGAATAAGGTGCCGACTATGTCTCGCCGACATGTTCTACGTTTGAATAAGATACCGACTAAGTTAAGCCGGCATGATCCTTGGATGCAGAAAATGCCGACCAATTTTCGGCCGGAAGGATATTTGAATGAATAATATGCCGACTATCTTGGGCCAGCAATCTAACGATCGACATGTAAATATTTCCTACCATGCCGTCTATAATATAGTCGGCATGCTGATTATTTATAAAACTCCCGGCTGACCTATGGTCGGCATGGTAATAATTTCTGAACTCGTCGGTCTGTAATTATACTCAACAGAAAACAGAATATGGGAAGATGTAATTCACTTTATTCATGAAATTTTGGTTGCTACATTGATTGAAACATAAAATCTAACTCCTTGTCGACGGAAAAATGAATGCACTTAGCATGTGCATCAAGACTTTGAACCCCTAGGAGACCCTAGTGGATGAGTTATAGTCTCGTGAGGGTTTACATAGAGGTCTACCCACAAAACCTATACAAAAGCTTTTAAATCCATCAATTTTCCTCCTATGAAGATGATACAACATCCAAGTAGTCCGGGTTATCCTCCGGGATTCTTTCTGCCAAGAAGTGATAGCTTGCATCGAACGTGAATGCTTCCCCATTTTCCTCCAAGTAGCACGCTTTCACGACTTCATGCTACAAAAACAAACTTACATTTGTTAGTGGTGTTTCATTGGAAGATAAAACAACATGGGTTACGTAAAAAAACCACAAAATTACTTACAAATTGTGCAATGGACAAGGTGAATGGGCGAGTGTTAAAAATACGAGGTTGGAGAGACAAAAAATAAAGTATCGCTTTTTCGATGACTAGGTGCCTAGCATGGAGTTGTTGAACACTTCTTGCATTAGGATTCCCAAACTCTTGGGTAAATTTGTTGTGTACCCTAGCCCAAAAGGTTGTGGAATCCTCCCTTTCGTAGGATTGACGTCTAAGTCGATTTTCCGCATACCATGCTTTGGTGATTTCCAAATCTTCCGCGGAGTCAAATGATGTCATTGTTGTTTGTAGAGCTATTGGGTGAGTTAGATGGAGTGTATGATGGTATGAGCTTTGGAGAGTATATGAAAATAGTTGTGTGTTGTTTTGTAGAGAGAAGTAGTCTATTTATAGGATTGTGCCCAAATTTGGCCGTTATAGTGCCTAAGTACAAGTCAATCAATGCAATTGTACTTGCAAAAATTTGAATTTTGAATTCGTCGGCAAGGTTTTTGTTTCCATAGTATGCCGACTACTTCCGCCCGGCAGGGTCGAAATTTTGTTACCATGCCGACCTTATGCTTATTTTAGGCATCAGGAGTTCACTTTCTTATCTATAACCGTCGGAATGGTATTTCGTCACCAGCGTGCCAGCTAAGATTTTGTCAGCAAGATCATAATTTATAACCATGCCGATCTTATGATGATTTTAGGCATCAAGAGAAGGTATTTGCTGCAACACATATCCGGCAAGGTCGATAACATAATACCATGCCGGCTATATAATAACCGGCTAGGTATTGGTCTGATTACCTTGCCGACCCTGGTATGCAGATAATTTCTGCTGTTAGGGCCGGCAGTCTGACAGTTCAAAACCTTGTCGGCTCTTGTGAAGTCGGCAATATAACTTAAAAAAAACATGCCGGCATAAGTATTGAAACTTTGCATATCTAAACAAACCATTCATTCAACAACTAGAAATCCAACACTTTTTGTCCAAAATACGAAAACATGTCCCATAAACCTTAAAAAAAACATTTGTCCAACTATTAACCTTAATATTTGTCTACCAAAACATAAACAAATGAACAAGGAAAGCATTCATTCACCACCACGACCACGAACACGACCCCGTTTAGAATTATCACGACCACCACCACCACCACTACCACTACAATTACCATCACCACGGGAATGAGCCCTATTTTTGTCAGCATTCATCTTGGCTTGTGCTTCCCTCTTGGATTTTTCTTCCCTATTTACTTCAGCATCAACTTTCTTGAACATTTCATAGGAATCCTCATTGAAAAGGAAAGGGTACCCAAATATACCTCAAGCTATAACTTTTCCTTCCTATAAGTCTTTTCTCCGAAAGTGATTGTCTATAGACCGAGTTGAGACAATACAACAAACCGGTTCACACTTCGTGTGATCGTTTATGGATACGGGATCGAGACAATACAACAATGAAGTATGTTTACTTGATACAAAGGTTCGAACTTATCCAAACTCAATAGGATTGCATATCAAGTAAATATGAATTAATGTTTGTGCAATTTACTTTAATTAAAATAAAAAAAATTATAATGCGGAAATATAAAGTAAATGACACCGCAAGATTTTGTTAACGAGGAAACCGCAAATGCGGAAAAACCCCGGGACCTAGTCCAGAATTGAATACTCTCAGGATTAAGCCTCTATACAAAATAAACCAACTTCGTATAGTTGAGACCAATCAAGTAAACCTATAGTTCACCTAGTTCCCTATGTATTCCCACGCCTCCAACCTGTAAACAAGTCATGTACTTGGACCAATTCCTTTGGTTCGTATTCCAAATAGTAAAGGAACAACAAATATGTTTGGTATCAACTCTCTTCAACCAAGTGATATGAGTTACGCAAAGGCTCTTCTATTTATCTTAACATAAACTCCTTTGCCAGGTTCCAAGAACTATCTTATGTTCAATCACCAAAAGGTAATCGTTAAGATTTTGCAATCAATACCTCTAATCCCAAAAAAATATATTAATGCCGATCTTCACAACTATTCTACCAAAATACCACAAGGATAGATCGATTATAGTTGGATCCTCTATTACCGAAACAAGTATTGTGCACACCAAAGATTATATAACCAAGTCAGAAATCTTCTATCTCTTCTTTGTCTTCAAATCTTCTTAGATCTTCAATAAACACCTGCACACAACTACTTGAATATCTTGTGATCAATCATACACAGAACGGAGTCTCTTAACAATGGATTATATAAGATCGTCTTTAGATCTAACAACAGTCTAAAGATCCATGTCGAAACCTTGAACTAGTTTGAGTGAATCTTATATCATAAGAGAGGATTCTAAAGCATAAACAAACTAGGTGAAATCAAAGTTCAACCACCGTTAGTCAATCAAATCAATATGAAAACTAAAGATAAATCATAATATCTAGTTTCCCACCAACGGTACGCACTAGTGCTTCTCAATCCCAAATAAGACTTTAAACTAAGCGGACGTAAGAGATTTCTCCTAATTAGGTTACTCTCCTCCCCGAATAGGCGGCTTCACCAGTAACAGTACAACTGAGGAAGTTTACTGTCACGAAGGATTAGTTTGCTATAAATGCAAACTCAAAGTATTTATAGACAAGGAAGTTTGGACACCAAGTAATTTCCAAAACCGAAAATATTCTCAAGATATTTCAATATTATTCCAAATTCGGGTTTCATAATTCCTGATAATGGACTGTCCAAATTTATGATCAAAATCTCCTTGGAAAATCTTTAACTAGTAAATGCACGTTACTAATTTTTATTTTCCATATATAATTAAAAACCTTAATTAAAAGATTCTTAACTTATTTAAATTTGATCTTGGGATTTACTTCCTTCTTAGATGTTAAGGAATATCTTTGAAAATAAAAGATACATATTAATGCGTGTGTTCAAATTGTGTCGACATCTTTCCTCTTGTAATTCCTTTTTCATACTTACTCACTTGAAACCGATTTACCACACTTCCAAACAAGTTTAAAATTGGTTCATCTGACTTTCAAGAACTATGTGATTAATCAAATAACACTCAATCACAAGTCATGGGTGTAACGGTTCTACCAAAACAAGTTTCGGTTCTACTTCCATGTGAGTACTGTGCATAGTCACACTATCTTACCAAATTTTTGGTTGACTAGGTACTAGGATTGGTTCCCCACATATATTTGGTATCTAACTTATATGTGTTTCACATGTCCATAGAATCGGTTCCCCTTTGCCTAAAAACGTGTTGCACATGTTCATAGGATCGGTTCCCCTTTCTACTATAAACCTTGCTACACCTCATATAAGGATCGGTTCCCCTTGTGATGTACTGCACCTCTTACTAGGATCGGTTCCCCTCTCCCAAATTTGGTCAGACATACAAACCCGATCATACCCCAGGTGATTACTTAAGATCGGTTTCACTAATAAAATTCATACCAATACATAAGTCAGGCCTCATATGAGTAGTTTTACCAAGAACACAAACAAGTCGTGAGCGGTTATATAATCACACATATTGGTCGTTCATAAGATATGCAATGAAGAACATCCCCAATAATGCCTGACGATTTCCTTTTCAGTTCACAACACATATCATGAACTTACTTCCTTAAAACACATGTAAAAACATTATTTCCAAGGATGAAACCCATACATAATCACATTAGCATTCATACGATTATGCTGATGTCTTATATATAAAGTTTAATGGTTAAGCAATAAACCTCATATTGTATTCCTTAATACTATGTCTATCTAGAGTGTTCATGCTTCGCAATTTTTTATTTTCAATATGCACGACTTGAAAGATATGTTAGGGAATGAAACAGTTCAAGTCAAATATCACTAACCTCAAGTGGAAGGATGATGTTGTGGTTGTAGCTCCGTACTTTTTCACTTCTTCAAGTCTTCGCAATACTTGTAATGTCCCATCCTAATACTTTCAAGCTAACCTATACGAAGTTGACTCTAGTACATTTAAATCAAGCGACTCTTAAATGAGTTTTGGTTCACTAAAATATGACAACCAAACTTGACATACCAATGCTTGGTGGGTTCAACCGAGCTATACTCTAACACTCATTGTCAATATTTATAGCATAGTGAATGTGCTTGGTTTTCTCTTCAATAGACAAAGGCTCTCCTCTTTCTCTCGCACAACACAACACCTTCACAAAGGCCTTCAAATGCTCTTTCTATTTTCAGTTAAACAACAAACAATTAATAGAATAATTCGATAATGTAATCTTAAAATAGTAAGAGAAACTCCAAAATACTTATAAAGAACTTAGGAATTATTATTGGGTCATTCAATGCCATCTTCCTCTTACGAGCCAATTGTTCATCAGTAATTTCCATAATCACAGTAGGACGATCCCAACCAAAGTACCATGATATGTATCTCTCATGAGCTTCATGACCTTCGGTCACCTCATCCAAAAGACTCGTATCGACTTTACAGACACGTCTTTCGTTCCAATGTTCTAAAGCTGGCGGTGGAGCGTAAGCAACGTTAATATTTTTTTGGGATGTGCTGCAGTCCTCCCTTAACACTTTAAAGAATGGCTTATATTCATCGAAATGGGGTTCTTCTTGGACGTAACCCAATTGTCACATTACCCGATGTGGATGCAAGGGTCCATAGTATAATGCAATATCATCCCTCCTTTGGATTAAACCTCGATTTCTAGCATCTTGATAAGGATCAAATATTACCTCATCCACAATCAATTTGTCCAAGGCAATTCGCATGTTGATAAGCTGCTGCGGCATATCCTTTTCCTAAGCACCCTTAAAACTGTATCTTTGTCCTCTTGGATTATTAATCACAAGCTTTTCATTCACTTTGACGTAAAAGTTGGTTTTCACCAAAGTAGGGAAGTGCTCATATATCCAAACCTATGCAAACACAAAGTTTAGTAAGAGTCAAACATTACAAGCATTTTGCAAATATAAATGATTTACACAATAAAATTACCTGGAAGAGACATATATTTCCGTTAACTTGCGCCGTTAGTGCCCTTTAAGCCTTTGTCAACTCATTGTTCAAGAAGGCGACCACCGCAGTACCCCAAGAATACTCATGCATCTTATCTAAGGGATCCAATAGTTGCATATACCTGGCGTCGACCAAGCTTTCGGAACTATCGGGGAAGATACATTTGCCCAGGATGTAGAGCATATAAGCTGACGCGGTAGCATTGATTCGCACCAAGTCCACCCTTCCTTCCTTATCATATATTTCCTTGGTCCCAGAGAATGTATCCCTCAACTTCTTCAGATTAAACTTCTTGCTTAGATTACCATACTTCATCACAAGCATAGACTCCGTCTCAACCTGATTCCAACCAAATAAAGTTTTGGTAAATTTGAAGATATTCTCCCAAGAAATGCCATTATCGAATCCCTCACTGATTTTTTTTCCCTCTACCTCGAGGCTTAAAATTTGATGAGCATCATCGGGAGTTATCCCCATCTCACCGAATGGGAATAACATTGTATCGGACTCTCCGTAGAACCTCTCACAGAATGCAGATATGGTAACTCTATCATACTCAATATTTGAACTCTCCATCGCAGGCCACAACCCGGAGTTCTTGACAATCGCTTGCACCTGGTTACATTCCTTGACAAGGTCCCATTTCTTAGTCACTCAACATGAAGCTTGGCGCCTCAAGAGACGGATGGCATGCTTGTGATCCTAAATACCAAAAACACAAAATGAAAATAAATACAAACACTTGACGCAAATTTAAGATAGATAAGATACACTTAAATAAAAAAAACAAATACGGATTGAGATTACTTACGATAGTATTTTGGATTTCACATGCCCATGAGTCTTTGTATCCAAAAAGAACATTTTCACCATCTTCTGGGGTCCCCTTTAGAGCCTCACTTGGTTTCAGTTTAACCTTCAAGTGAGGGGGAGGCATGTGGGAATCAGTTGGTTTAGTGATAACCCTTTTCTTCTTTCCAATTGCACTAGTACTTGCAGCTTGGGTTTGTTCCCCAACTTCTTCTTTTGATCTTATTCCTCCGCCTCTTTAACAATTTCATCTTGGATATCCTTACCTTTATCTCCATTACCATCATCATCATCATCATCATTACCTCCTCCAACAGGTGGCATGTCTTGATCATCATCATCATCATCATTGTTACCTCCTCCAGCAGCCAGAGTTCTTTCATCAACATCATCATCATCACCTCTTCTACCAGATGGAATTGATTGGTCTTCATCTGGAGTCTCGTCTGAATCAATGGGTTCTGATGGTGGTTCAGAATCATTCGGTACACAGATCTTGAGCATTCCAGGCACAACGTATACCCCTCGATGTGTTGAAGTTAAGAGTTTATCACCAACACGATGAGGTCTTGAAGGAGGACTAAGAGCTTTCAGATCTTTCTTCTTTTCCTTTTGCAACTTGAACAAGAACAATTAAGAAAACAATTATAAGTCGGCAGGGAAAACATATACAGACAATCCGACGGACCAAGGTCGGAAAGGTGGATATCTAAACAATATGCTGGCAAAACAATGGTCGGCAGGGTTTTATCTCAATAACCTGCCAGTTTTTAACAATTATGAACACATGGTTTTCAACATCAATAGTCGGCAAGCTCAATAATAAAAACAACACCTGCTAACATAAAGCCGGAAGGATGGTATTTACATACCATTCCGACTTTCAAAATTGAAGGCATCAAGAGATGCTTAAAAACTGAAATATAGCCGGCAAGGTAAAATTTTATAACCGTGTAGGACCAGAATATCACTACAACGTTATTCCTGCGATATTAACAACGTTTCTGCGAGCGTCACTGCCAATTCTTTAATAACGTTTCACGAGCATCACAGAATATCCAAAAGAAACTGAAGATGGAAGAAATAAAAGAAGAACATGTTGATCCTGCGATGGTCATCATTCTTGCGATAGAGAATATTGTAGTGATCGCGATGAGATTGCAGAATAGATCCAAAATAGGAGGAAAACTTAACTGTCATCCATTATGTAAATCCCTATATAAAGGGCTCGATAGATCCATAAAAGGATGATGTATTTTTTGAGAGTTGAAAGAGTCTTGAGGAGAGAGAAACTTCAAGAGAATATTTGTAATCTTGATTTCTTCCAATTTTGTAAACGTTTCTGAGATTTGAATAATAAAGTGTCGTTTAAATCTTTGAAGTTTAATTGATTTCCAATAGATTTCTATAGAATCTTAACAAGGGTGTAGTGTGGGAATTCCTGCAACTACATTTTGGCGCCCAGAAACAGGGAGAATCAAGCTAAGAAATCTCTAATTACAACTTGAAGATTTGAAGAAATTGTTAGAGTTGAAAAAATGGCTAGAAGAAGAAGAAATACATCAGAACCACTGACAACTGTGAGGAGAAGTAAAAGACTTCCAGGTGAGGGAACAGGTGAATTGGAAGAATCTTTAAGGATAAGATCAGGGAGAAATAGAATAAGAAATGAAGAAGAAAGTTTAATTCAACAACCGAATCAACAAACACAAAAACACGAGATAGGAATGTGGATTATGATAGAGTGAGTGTGCATACTTGGAGGTCAGATTCGATGGAAGAAGCAGAAAATCGACAATTAAGAAATAAAGAAGAAGGAGAAAGAAATCAAGAAATGGATGGAGGATTAATTCATGAAGGACGTGAAAATGAAATAGTAGATGATTTGAGACAAAGAATACAGGAAGAAAGTATATTAGAGGCAGAAGAGCGTGTGAACTTAACAAGACAAAATCATGAACTAAGAATGGAGAATTTGAGGTTACAAAGAAGGAGGTTAAGAAGTACTGTTAGATCAAATTCAAGATCATTCAGAGAAGAACCAAGGCAAAATTCCCCAATGAGAAATGTTAGAGAAGAAGTGCAAAATTTAAATGGAGAACAACGTCATAGAGAAGAAGAGATAATTGGTGATCTCTATAATCCGCGTGACAATAGAAATCAAGAGGGAAGAAACAACCAAATTGAAGAAGAAAATTCAGAAGAAGGTAGGAGGATATTACATGGGCGAGAGAATCAAAGAAATCAAAGAATGATTGAAGAAGAAATTGAGAGACATTACGCTGAACAAGCACGTCTAGCCCGCGAGAGGGAAAGATTAAGGGCATAAGTAGAAGAACATGAATTTCGAGAAGAAGTGCGACAAAATAATCATGAAAATCGAGAAAGGAGACGTACACAAAATCGCTACAATAGTAATATTCAGGAGGAGTATGATAGGATACAAAGGAGAATAGAGAGACAACGAGGAGAAATGAAGAAATCCGCAGAGAAAAAGATAGGAAGTTACGATATCAAGAGGAAGATGAAATAGAAAATCACAGAGAAAGACGAGATGATGATGAAGAAGAAGATACACAAAATCTCGCAAGACAAGAAAGGAAAGAACGCAGAAGAAGGGAAACAGCATTAAAGAGGCCAATGGAACAAAACTCAGCTGAGAGTGAGCAAATATTGAGAGAATTAGCAGAAATGCGAGGAATGATAAACAATAGAAGAGAAGGAGGTAGAAGGAAACTTGATGAATCTATTGAAGAAGCTGCGAGAACTCCATTTACTCAAGAAGTACAGTTCAGAGGAATACCTCCAAAGTGCAATTTACCAGCATTTTTGATGGAACTACTTGTGTTGTTCAACACGTCAAAGCTTATGTTAGATGTATGCTATAGTGGGAGAATCATGATGATGTGCTATGCAAATATTTTGCATCCAGCTTAACTGGCGAGGCGTTGAAATGGTTCGAGGGATTACCAAAAAATACCATAACTTCTTTTGATCATTTACAAGCTACATTTTTAGGAGCGTATATTAGCAACAATTCATCGCGGCCGGGTATTGAAAATGTGTTTGGGTTAAAATAGAGAGTTGGCGAGAGTTTGAAGCACTTAACCATAAGGTGGAAATCAATGTGCATCGAGATGGCTGGAAGAGTAGATGAAAGATACCTGATCTTATCCTTCATTAATGCAATGTTCGCAACTAATCTGTTGTACATTCAAATTTTTAGAATCAAAAATACAATCACCATGACAGAATTGCGAGAGTTACAAGAAGAATACATTGCTTTGGAGGAGAAACAAAATGAGATGGAATCATACCCAATCGCGAACACCAGCTCGCTAGCGGCAAGTGGAAGTTTGCTCCCTAAAATGATAAATAATGTGGCGAGCACCTCGCAGGCACAACAAGAGAAAGTAGTAGTTGATAACCAACAAAAATTGGTAGCGATGGGCAGTCGAGATCAAGAAGAATATGAAATGGAGAAGAATTATTACAATCGCGGTGGAAATAATAAGATTCAAAGACTTGATCAACCGCAAGAAACTTATGGATGACAAAGGCAGAATAACTTTAGAGGGCAAGGAAATTAAAAGATAATATGGGAAGAAATTAAGATGCCACCTCTTAATGCTAGTATAGAATTTTTTTTGGAAGTTATCATTCTGATGGAAAATATACCATCACCATGGAACATGGGAAAAGAACCACATCCAAGCAATCGAAGTCAAGAATTTTTTCCTTACCATTACTTTCATGGCCATTCAATAAATGATTGTAGGAATGTAAAGAGGATAATTTTGAGGATGATTGATCAGGGGAAGTTAAATCACTTTCTAGTAGGACATCCACAACCTCATCAATTACCGCCAGGACCAGAAACTCGCAGAGTGAATGCTGTAAAAGGATCAGAAACATTCGTGATAGAAGTGGGGACTAAAGCAAATAATTTGTTTTATAACTCCATTGTGCATTCATATAGAACTGTGGAAGATTTCCATGATAATGTTTTAAGTAGAGTCTTCGCAAGAAATACAGATGGAAGAGAGATAATGAATATAGCGAGAGCCTCGCCACTAGAAGAATAGCAGAAACAAACTCTATCTTTCACCGCGTAATATGTACTAGAGCTTGGCGATCAACATGACAACCCATTGGTGGTACGATTAGAGATAAAACCAAAACAAATGCAAGAAGAAGATAGCGATGAAGAAAATGATGGTAAAATTGGAGACTCTTGGGCCATCAACAGAGTCTTAATAGATACCGGGAGTTCAGTTGATATCTTATTCTATCATACCTATAGAACCATGGGTGGAAGAGATGAAGATTTGATACCATCAACGTATAAAATCTACGGATTTAACGGTACATCTAACAAACCAAAGGGGGAAATTGAAATGCAAATACCGTTAAAAGGAATATCTTCAAAAATCTTGTTCTGTTTTGTGGACATCGAATCACCTTACAATGCTTTGATAGGACGACCTTATTGGGTGTAGCATCAACTTATCACCAGTGTATCAAATTTCCTCATCCTAAAGGTGTTGGAGTTATTAAAGGAGATTGGGGAGAAAGCAAGAAATGTTATGAAATCGATATGAAGTCTTGCGAAGAAAGAGCTGAAAAGAATAGCAACTGGAAGTACAAAATCAAACAACAACAGAGATGTGAAAGGTTAATGATTGATACAATAGAGCGGAAAGAGGATGTGAAAGCTGATGGCGAGCGTCTCGCAGAAAAAAAAACAACATTAAAACGTAGCAGAATCAGAAAATAGTAAGTAGAGAGGTAAAATGATGAACTTTAGAGAACTCTATGAATGATTTGTTTGAAGAATATGTAATTGAACAAAATATTCTGCTTGAAAGATTCACAAGATTTTACAAAAAGAAAGAAGGTCAAAGTTATGAAATTCTATCAGAGTTACAATACTCGCGAGAAGCGCGAATAAAATTTCGCAGAGATTAAAGAATGGGACGAACATTTATGGCGTGCACCCTAGTTCGCGAATAAAATTTTGCAAGAGGCAAATGTAAGACCTAATAACGCGTAATAGGAGGGGGTATCTCTCGACATACTTCAGGGGTAAGGTTATACCGCTGCTGGATCCTGAGTCATGCAAATATTGGGGTTAAAGAAAACCTATCCAGGAGAGAGATCTTGGATTTCCAACTATATATGGTTATACCCTGGTTGGACGACCGAGAATCTCTTCCAAGAAGTGCAAAGTATGACCAAGGCGCCGAGGTACACGGTTGAGCCAAGGGTTCCAAGGGCGTACGAAACTCCCTTGCCATTCTTGGTAAGTCTTGGCTACGATGCACTTGGCCTGAAGAAAACCCCACTTAGGGTGCAGTCTTGTAACTATAAGCCATATAGGCATAAAGGACAAGAGGCTGCGAAAACAGCTAGTTGGTGGTAAATCTGGATGGGAGGAGCTAGTCTTGTATGGCCGATGTGCCCTCCTTGAAGGGGAAACCAGGGGGAAGATAAGGGCGGCACCCTCCATTAGGGAGATGATAAGTGTCTTAAGACGGAAATGTCATGGGGCTTTATGATCGCAAGAACATTTAGGCCTGTCATATTGTCGCGTGACGTAAATTATACAGAGGAAACAAGCCAAAAGTTAAGATGAGATCAATGGGTTTTTACATGAAAGTGTAAAGACGTCCTGCGATTTCATCGCAAGATGGCAATGTCACGAGGCTTTGATCTCGCAAGAGAGATTAGACTTGTCATATTGTCGCAATACAATAAAAGAAGAAAGATAAGGCAAGATCAATGGGTCAATACATGCAAATGTAAAGACGTCCTGCGATTTTGTCGCAAAAAGAAAAAGGTGTGGCACAGTAAGACCTTTAATTAGGAAGGCATAATAAGACCACAAGATTACTGCGATAATACTCGCAGTTGTTGTTAGCGATAACATCGCAAATATCAAAGCAAAATTTATTTAAAGCTAATATCTAATCTCTACTCAATTGTTTTTCATATTGCAGATGAATAATAGAGGCAAGTATGGGAATGCATAAGAGCGATGAAATTATTATTCATCCACCATATAAAAATTGCATAGAGATTGTTAAATGATAAATTTGCATAGATACTTAAAGGATAATAATTATATTGATTGATTAATTTGAAGAAAAAGAATTGTTTTCTAAATTCATACAGATAGAAGCAAAAGAAATTTTAAAATTGGAGAAACTTCATGACAATGTTACAGAAAGAAGAAAATAAATATACAAAGAAGATAGAGGGAAAAAGAAGAACTAGATAGATTCATCGCCATCCTCTTTATCAGACTTCTCTTCATCGCCAGATTTCTCCCTTTCATCATTATCATCACTATCTTCATTCTTATCAGATTCTTCTCCTCCACCAGATTTTTCTCCTTCGTCATTATCATTATCATTTTCATCCTCGTCAGAATCCTCAGCTTCGCTATCAGAGATGTTAAGATTTGGGATTATTGCGGGGATTTCCTTTGCAAGATCATGATATATAGAAGGAGAAATTCCATGATCATTGCAGACCAACTTAACGGAATCATTACGAACAACAATAAGAGATCTATTGAAATTCGCGGTGGTAATGTCAAATTGCTCTTTCAATCGTGAATATTTATTATTGTGAGCAGCAAGAGTATTCACGAGCTGATTCTTCTCATTTTCAAGTTCCCCAATTCTTTCAAGATATCTTTTTTCAGCTCCTGCGAGAATATATGACAACAAATTAGAAATTTTGTAAAGAAGAGTAATAAAAATAGGAAACTAGCGAGAAGAAGAACAGCAAACAACCTTTTCTTTCAGAAATCATATCCCTAATTAAAGCCACTTGTTCAACTTGAAGGCTAACATTTACACCTAAGTCATTCCTGGCATTATCAAGAACCTTCGCAGCCCAAGCAAACTCATCATCGCTATTAATAAGGAGACGAGATCGAACTTGAGTCTCCCTCACAAGAAGATCTTCATTCTCGTGGATAAGTTTATCTCTGTCCATTTGAACATCAATGAGAGTTTTATGAAAGTCTACTAGGGTCTTGGATCCCTTTTTGATGGCAAGATCTTTCTCGTCAATAAGATCGCTATTCTTCTGTCTTAATCTATCTATTTCTTTCTTTGAATCAAGATAAAAGCGCTTATATTTTTCAGTCAAACCTAAATTGAATCTGTGTTCAATTTTTAAGAGATTAAGTTTGGATTTAAGTTCATCTATGGAGAGGGATTTAATTTTATCATCTGAGAAATTACTTAAAGAATTATTAAGGCAAGAAAGAAGAGTATTATCATCTACAGGTTCATGGAAAGATTGAAAGAGTGTAGCCTCGTCAGTAAGACCATAAATATCTACAAGTTAAAAGTGGTTGCTTGAATAAGCTGCAATAGAGTAAGAAGAATTAAGAGAGAAGGGAAATCAGTCATACCATAGAGTTGTTGGTTAGCTCTATCAAGATCAGAGATCTTTTTCTTATCAACTAAAGCTTCAATCTCCAGTTGTTTATTCTTCTTATGGAGCTCAGCAACTTCAAATTCTAATTTTTATTTATCCTGACGAAATTTAGCAGCCTTCTTTTCATAGTTGGCGCGTCTCTTATCTAAATCAGAAGCAACAGCAAAGGAAGCTCTTCCAATCTGCGAGAGAATAATATAAATTAAGAATCTAGAGATGGAGTAAATACATAAACAAATTGAAGAAATAAAACATACCAGGGTACCAAGAGAATTCAAGAGATTGGGAGTCAGCGATCTTGAGATTCCTTGGAGAGAATCATTATCCACCAGAATAGGGGCATCGCAAACTTTAGCGAGAGCTTGGGATGTCTTGTTAATAACTTCATCCTCATCATTACAAGTTATGGTGTGGGAAATATCGCCAAAAATTCTAGATAAATGGGTCATTGAAGAATCAGATGAAGAAGAGTTCTTTATAGAAGGGAATCCAAAATTATTATTGTTAAAATCCTCATCATCATTATACTTATCAAATTCAACACTCGGATTTTCTGGAATGGGTTGAGGAGTTGAAGAAGAAGAGGGATGGGTTTTCCTTTTCTTCAAAGGAGGATCGCCAGATTCTTCAAAGGAGGATCGCCAGATTCTTCACCATGAGGAGAAGAAAGTTTCCCTTTGGTATGAACAATAGATTTATCTTGATCGCCAGATCCTCCACCGCGAGGGGCAGAAGAATTCCCTTTGGGAGGAACAACTGATTTGTCCTTTAAAGATTTCTCTTTAGTTCTCACAGTTTTTATTGGCTCTAGTTCTTCGATTTCCTGCGAGCACATATGAAGATAAGAAATAGGGGAAACAATATATTGTTAAAACTTACGAGAAGATATTTCTTACTTCATCCGTGAAGGATTTGAGAGCTAAGAAAGTGATGGGCTTCCTAAAAAATTTATAACTGAGTTTCATCCTGTTAATCTGGAAAAGATAGAAGTCATTTAGCGATAGCGAGAATGTGAAAACGGAAGGAGAATAAAGGATCATAATTATACAAAACATCAGAGAGATTATACCTCTTTAGCTCGTTCAGGCAAATTAAAGACCCAAGGTTGATATTCTGCAAGATTTGCGGGAAGTTCGCGAGAACCAGAAACATAAGGACCTTCGAGACACAACGGAAAAATAAACCACTTGTCATCGCTAGAATGGCGAGGGTCGTGATTGGTTTTCGTATGAAAGTCAATATCTAGCATGAGAGCTTCTTCGACAGCGAGTTTCTTCAGGCGAACACCCAAAGAAGGTGCTATCCCTCTTCATAGGGAGTATCTTGTAATTTTTGAAAAAGTTTTCTACAGTATAATCTGCAGGGTTAATTGGAATATGTTTGTAAAGAGGATTTTGAGCATCTTCAGAATAGCGCGATCCTTTACCAACACCATGAGAAGCATATTCAAGTATCAATCTAATACAATCTCCACCTAATTGATATATTTCTCGCGAGAACCTCTCGTCAGATATTATTTGGTAGAATAATGGGAGTTCTGGGTCATAGAGAGGAAGGGGAAGATCATCTTCAAGTTTGCCTAGCGATACTATGATTTTTTCGCGAGAACATTGATCATCAGTAAATAATTTAATAGAAAGTTCAGATCTAGAATCCTGATCTGGAATTAAAGACAAGTTAAAACCTTTAATTTTGAGTTTCTCGCGCATATCATTAAAGGCCTTCAAGTTTTTAGTACCAGCAGCAACCATTTTTGAGTATGGGAATGAAAGAAAAGGTTGAAAAGAAGAAAGAAATCACAGCAGTAACAGAAGCGCAATTCGCGGAAGAACAGTAAAATTTGCAGAGAAGGTATGGAGAGATAAAAGAAGAAAGTAAAAGAGAAAAAGGAAAGGAATGATAAGAGTATTTATAGAAGAATAAATTTCTCGAAGAAGAGGAAGTCAATTAATGCAAAGAAAATAGTGGGTGGTCAGATTGCA
The DNA here is from genome assembly GCA_023529315.1 of Papaver bracteatum. Lineage (NCBI taxonomy): Eukaryota > Viridiplantae > Streptophyta > Magnoliopsida > Ranunculales > Papaveraceae > Papaver > Papaver bracteatum. Next base: position 533,835 of record JAJJWX010002584.1, read on the forward strand.
GCAGTTAGAGGAAACGTGTCAAAAATTTATTGGATGAAAGAATTCGTGAAAACAGCTGGCGAAGGACATAGAAACGTGTCAGAACGGAGAAGTCTAAAAAGATAAGCAGTTATGGCATTTTAAAAAGTTCTCATGATTTTCTCTTCTTCACAAAAAATACATGAGAAGAGGCAAGATGTAGGACCAGAATATCGCTACAACGTTATTCCTGCGATATTAACAACGTTTTTGCGAGCGTCACTGCCAATTCTTTAATAACGTTTCACGAGCATCACAAAATATCCAAAAGAAACTGACGATGGAAGAAATAAAAGAAGAACATGTTGATCCTGCGATGGTCATCATTCTTGCAATAGAGAATATTGTAGCGATCGCGATGAGATCGTAGAATAGATCCGAAATAGGAGGAAAACTTTGCTGTCATCCATTATGTAAATCCCTATATAAAGGGCTCGATAGATCCAGAAAAGGATGATGTATTTTTTGAGAGTTGAAAGAGTCTTGAGGAGAGAGAAACTTCAAGAGAATATTTGTAATCTTGATTTCTTCCAATTCTGTAAACATTTCTGAGATTTGAATAGTAAAGTGTCGTTTAAATCTTTGAAGTTTAATTGATTTCCAATAGATTTCTATAGAATCTTAACAAGGGTGTAGTGTGGGAATTCCTGCAACTACAAACCGACCCGGCTTAAAAAAAAAAACTAACGCCGGCAAGATTATAGGTTGAATAACTCGCCGACCCTGTAAAAGCAGTTACAAATACTAAACAGCCGGCAAGATATTCAACCTAGGAGCCTGCCGGCTGAACCCTAAATATGAAAACCCGACAAGGTCTTGGAACAAACACCTTGCGAGCCAAATAACTGCAAATTCAAATATTCGATTTTTTTGACCTAATTTGACATGCAAACATGAAATTGAAGTACTAGAGTGAGTTTAAGTAATCCCTTACTTTCTTAAGCGCACCATTTCTTCCGTTTGAGCGACTTCGATTTCTTCTTCTTCAACCGTTTTTTCTTCATTTTCTTTTGAACCAAACTTGCAATGCCAGGGTTATACTCATTGGGTTTTCGATTAACGTCTTTCATACAACTAGCCCTAGGTCGTGGCAGATCCATGTTTGGTGGGCTTCAAGTCTAGCTCACCGAGTATTGGCTTTTTGGGTTTTAGCCTTTTTAGGTTAGGGTGAGCATGGGCCATATTAGCATGAACGGATCGGATGCGGATAATCCTGTGTTTATTTTATAATTAAAATTGTGGAAATATCCTAGGAACCCAAGTCTGGTTCCTCTCTCTTCCAGAAACTCAACATTAAGATGGTATAGCCCAAAATACACGATCTACGGTTAAGATTAATAGTTTTAGATTAGATTCATAATTCTATTTTTTTAGATGGACTTTATTAACGTTTACTAGTTAATTATTATTAACAAAATTATATTTATAAAAAAAATTGTTGATTTGGATGGTCAATTAGTGAGAGTTTTCCGTGGGCAGTTAATTAACTCAATTCGGTTAGTGGACTTAATTGTGTAACGTAATAATATATGTAAGATTCAGTTTTTTTGGATACTAATTAACTTATTTATCTAACAGCAACGTAATATATTTACATTTCCGTAATTTTAGGATCCTAGTGTAACAGCGTTAGGGAACGGATTTTGTAGTTTTGTTATTTCGCAATTTTGATTAGGCTAGTGATAACTGATAATTACATTTCACTAAAATAATCACAAAATTGGTTAAAAAGACCAAAATCAAAATTTCTTGGGTGAAAAGGACAGTTAGATTTAGATACTGTTTAAATGGACAAAAATTTAAAAATAGGCAGGATGTAACCAGTTTCATCCTGCCCATTTTCAAATACTTTTTCTTATTTTTATTTTACACAGGATGCATCCAGTTTCATCCTTGCTATTTTTTAAATTTAAGCCAGGATGAATCCAGTTTCATCCTTGCTATTTTTTTTGTCCATTTCACCCATAAATTTTTTTACTCGTCCATTTGAACCGTGTTTTAATTTTTTTTGGACAAATGACCCATTTTCCGTAAAATAATTGCAAGTACGAAGGTGAGTGGAATCGGCTGAATAATCAGCTTATAGCTTTGCTCATCTTAATAATATCCTTCCCAATCGTGAATACCAACTTATCATCTTAATAACAAAAGTGATGAAGAAAGAAGAAGCGTTAATATTACAGTGAAGATTTAATTTTGATTTTTACGACTAATAGATAGAAACATGTGATTATCACCGATCACCACTCAATGAAAAGTGAAATTTTCACCAACACATAATGAAAAGTGCGGTTTTCATCAACTCATAATGAAAAGTGCAATTTTCACCACCACATAATGACGGGTAAAAACTGAATATTCATTGAAAATTTGAATTTTCACGAATCTCATATTGTTAATTACGGGTGAAAATTGGAACATTTAGTGAAAACTTAAATTTTCACAAATATCGCACGTGAAACCTAGAATTTTCCAAAATTTCTAATGGTGATAATTGTTTTCTTATTTTAGTTTTCCTAAATCTCCGACAATGATAATTGAGTTTTTATATTTGTTGTCGGCTACAAGAAGTCAAGAATTATTTTAGCAATAATTCAAATCAACCCACTATTCCAACCCACTCTCAAACCCACCGCATACGTGGCAAGTTATTTTTCCTTTTTTATTGTTTTCTCTTTCTTGTTGACGTGGTTGTAAATTTCGTGGGTTTTTTGGTTTTAACTTTGGTAAAACACCAAAATCAGATCTTAAAAAATTTCACTACCATTACTGGTGCCAAAGAACAAAATCTAAAGAAGAACTTGGAGAAGAATACGCATCTATCATTGAAGAAGAACAAAAATACCACTAGGTAATCTATATGCAAACCCTTTGTATCTTGAAATTAATTTTTTTCCTATTAGGGTTTATAAAAAAATTATTTGAGATAAAATTTTTATTAGATTTAAACCTAATGAAATTACGTTTTACTTTTTAATCACGCATCTTAATATACCTGATTTGGTTAGGTTACGTTTTACTCTTTAGATTTTGTATAATTGAGCATCGTTTTGTTTATAAATCTAACCCAATTGTATGCATGTGTTCTTTTATATGTAGCCATGGGTGAATCTCAATCGGCTAGTGAGGAACTTGAACAACGTAATAGTGCATTGAATGATGACAATGACGAAGGTGATCAGATTGTCTTGCTAAAACTTGGTATGAAATTTAACAATGTTGATGACTTATTTGAGTTCTACAGTAGTTACGCATTCAAGACTGGATTTTCTTGTAAGAAACGAACATGCAAGAGTGATCATGATGGAGCATTAAACTTTGTAACTTATTCTTGTACGAAAGAGGGGAAGAATCGTTCAGTGTTGGACTCTCCGTTAAATCTTCCTCCAACACAAAGAACTAATTGCAAAGCAAAAATTTCAGCGAGATTATGTGAAGATGAAAAATGGATGATAAGCGTTGTCGCTCTTGAACATAACCATTTAAATAGTCCATCGAAATCTCGACATTTAAGAGATCACAAAAGGATCGACACGGCTACAAATAAGAAAGTTTTGGTGAACGACAAAGTAGGAATCAGGATGTGTAATATCTATGGTGCATTAGCGGTTGAAGGTGGTGGATACGAAAGCCTACCCTATGATGAAAAAACACTGAGGAATATGGTTGCTACAGAAAAAAAATTAGAACTTGGCGAAGGAGATGCTATAGCCCTTCTGAATCACTTTATAAACATGCAAAACAGGGATCCAAATTTCTTCTACAAAATGGACATTGACGAAACGGGTGGTTTGGAGAATGTGTTTTGGGCTGATAATAGATGTAGAGAAGCGTACAAAGAATTTGGTGAAGTTGTCACCTTTGACACAACATACTTGACAAACAAGTATGCAATGCCTTTTGCTCCATTTGTCGGGGTTAATCATCATGGGAAGTCGATTTTATTTGGTTGTGGCTTGCTTTCTAATGAGGAAAAGGAAACTTTTGCTTGGTTATTCAGATCATGGATCGATTGTATGAATGGAATCTCTCCACAAGGTATAATTACAAACCAATGTAGTGCGATGAAATGGGCAGTTGAGGTAGTTTTCAAGGATACCAAACATCGTTGGTGTTTATGGCACATCATGAAAAAAATACCTGAAAAGTTAAAGAGGTATGAAAATTACTTAAGGATTAAATGTAGGATGAAAAAAGATGTTTATGATATACAATGTCCAGATGAATTTGAACAACATTAGAGTGATATGTTACAAAAGTATGAGAGCTTAAAACATAATAAATGGTTGAATAAATTATATGAGGAAAAACATCGATGTGTGCCTTGTTTTGTGAAGACCACTTTCTGGGCTGGGATGTCGACTACACAACGATCTGAAAGTATGAATGCATTTTTTGACGGGTACGTTCATTCAAGAACGTCTTTGAAGCAATTCATTGAAAAATTTGATAATGCACTGAGATACAAAATGGAAAAGGAACTTAAAGAAGATGCTAGATCGTTTTCAACAATTATTCCAACCTCAACTTCGTATAAAATGGAGAAACAAATTCAAAGAGTATACACTCATGCGAAGTTTAAAGAGTTTCGTAATCAATTGATACGAAAAATGTATTGTGAGATAATTGGTACACAAGATGAAATCAAAGATGGAGTCATGGTTCAAACTTATGACATACAAGAAGAAATTTACTATCAAAAACCACCAGAGGAGGAAGAAGAAGTTGATGATGATGATTTGGTTGCATCAAATGAAGACATTACTTCACTAGATATGGAAAATACTGCACCAGTTGAAGAATATGAATCTGAACCCGAACTTGATCCCGATATTGATTGGTCGATGAAAAAGGTTATCTTTAAGGTATGGTTTCAAAAAAATGAATGCAAAGTGGAGTGTAGTTGTCATAGATTTGAATTTCGTGGAATACTTTGCACGCATGCAATATGTGTGTTACTTAGTAATGATGTTTTACTAATCCCAGACGATTACATATTAAGAAGATGGAGAAAAGATGTGAGGTTGTTACACACAAAGGTTCCAATAGATTTTGATAGTTGGAATTTAACTCCAGCAGAGAAACGTTATAAGGAGTTATGTGATTATTTTGCGGAACTTGCAGATGTAGCTTCAAAAGATAGTGATAGGTGCAATAATATCAAGAAATGGATACGTGAACAATTGATAGAAACTGTGGAAAAGGGATCAAGAATTGAAGAAGAAATAAACAACTCTGATCAAGGGAATGAATCTATAAAAGTAAGTAATCCTCCTCAAGCAAATAAAAAAGATAGGCCTTGTACTAATCGTTTGAAGCCTAAGCAATACAAAAGAAAAGCGAGAAAAGAAAACGTCAACGTAAGTTACTTATCCGTTTTCATACTATTTATGTAGTGTCCTGAATGTGTACAATTTATTAGTCTGATGTTATTGAACTTTGATGTGCATTTTTTAGACCAATGAGCAAATACCGAGTCAACAAAGCTTGGTAAGTGATATTCAACTACCGAAGAAAAGAAAAATGAGTAGTAAGAAAGAAAACATCATTGTGAGTTTTTTATTCCTTTTGACTATTTATGCTTTAATCTCGTGAAAGTATTCAATCTGTTTGTCTTAATTTATTTTATGTTTCGATGTTTATTTGTTAGATCACTAAAGAAAACCCGACTCAACAAAACACGGCTGGTGCATTTCAGTCATTGGGAGGAGCTGAAATCAATAATCTTAATAGGGTAGAGTACAACCATTTATTGGTAAGCCTTAAAAGATTTCATTGCTTGAAACCTACTGAAAAAGTATTTAGTTGGCTAAATGATGGTTTAGTTCCGTATAATTCCTAGCAGTAGGTTTTTGTGCCATAATATCTTGTCAGAGTACCTATTGTTTCTCCATAATTATGTTCCATTGGTTTAATTTGGTGAAACCTGACATATTTTTATAAAAAATTATGTTTACAGCACTTAGCTGAACTCCAAAGACTAAAAAACATAGGAAATGCCACGATGCACTTCCCGACACCACAAATTTTATCTTATGGAAACATTAGCATCTTATATGGAACACCTTATGTTCATTCTGGGAATATTGCACCTGTACCAGGAGGACTCTCTAGACATTCTGAAAGTGTGTCGACTGCATTTGGAGTACCTCATCCATGGAAAAGTTCATATATTTGAGAGTTCTGCACCAACGTACCAGGATACCAGCTTACATGAAGGCAATGGAGGATTTATCCGAAGGCAACATTAGTTCTATTCATAATTTCTATTTTTAACAATTTTATAGCTTACTCTTAATTGGATGTTATCAGTCAGTCTTAACAAGGTGTATTTTCTTCTTTTTTCGAAGCATAAGGTACTTTTAGGTTTTTCTTTCTTTGGTTATGTTAAAACAATAGTGGAAAATTAAAAGAATTTCTTAAACATAACATTTCATACATATGATGTCTTACAACAGTGGGTCTGTATAATTTACATTGTCAAAAATAATGCACTTCCGAGCAACATACAAACAAGACCTTTCGGATCTATAGCTTTGAGAAAGTTTTTCACCATCCTTTATTGCAAAGAATACTTCAGAACACCGTGACCTGTAGCTATCTCATCTTGCAAGGACCAGGGTTCTACAAGAGAAACATTTCCAAATGAGTCGTTCGACAAGAGCGACCTGTAAATGATCATTTTGTGCGTATTTTATTGTCGCCTTTATCTCAGGCCTCAGGGAACATCATATCCATCAGAAAAATCCCAAGCAAAATGTACAGTCAAATTACTCACTGAATCTAAAATAATATTACTTACAGGTTTACATACTTGGAACTAACAGAAATCCCTTGAAATCAAGATTTCGGCGTTTCATTGCATATGAGAAATTGCAATCTTTATGGTGTTTCATTGGAACCTAACAGATCAGTTCAATGTGTGAAACAAACAACATCCACGCACATCACTAACCGAAAATTCCAGTTATCTCTTAAAAAAAGGAAGGTATAAGTTTTTTGTGCTTGCACTATTCGCCAAACTTACTTTAAGTTTTATTGATTTCGCATTGCCTTCCCGAGCAAGCTCCTCCAGAGCAGGACCACCTATTCTCATATCAAGTCCAAGTAACCTAGACGTTTTGTCATATGCCTTGCCAATTGCATCATCTATTGTGGTCCCAATTTGTACACAGTGGCCAAGATCGCGCGCAAGAACAAGTAGAATTATGTCCTGCTGATAATCAAAAGATGAAGAAAGATAAATTACATAAAAGCTAGAGCAAAAGAATAGCCGAAAATGTATACATATTCCCGTTGTTTCGACCCCCAATAATTCAGAATTCAAAAATCAATGTTAAGGTGTACTATAAGGCTCAGAATGCTCGGGAAGGCAATGCAAAAGAGAAGTCAAATTACCCCTTGAAATCTTGATGGTCAGTTCTAAATACTTGAACTAACAAAAATCCATACAAGACTAATTCCCATTCCTAAACTGATGGAAATGAACACAGTCTCTGACAATTATTTCACGGTTATATACAAATGAAATTAGTTTTGTTGCCGTATGACAATCTTCGCAGATTCTTTACAATATGTATGTTGTTCCAGGACTTGTGTTAAGAAATCCAAAAGCAATAGCAAGTTTTCTCACTGTGATGAAAAAGTGTTGTTTCTTTTTCCTCTTCATCAATATCAAACAATATAAACTGCTTCTAATCTTAACTTCTCTATAATCCCATCCAACAAGAGCGTTCTGGTAGTCAGTACTTTGAAAAAATGAAATCAAAATGTACTCACCTAAGAGGGATTCTTTGGCTAGGCCCATAGTTGATGGTTAGTGAAGGCTAGTGAAAAACTAGTGCTTTACATAAGTATGTAAAGATAGCACAGGATAAAGGGTTTTAATCACCCTCTGGTCCATCACTCTCTCTACTAAAATCAAACACCACCACTTTCACCTCCAATATGTTTACTGTACTCACACTAAAATAGGATTTTTTGGGTGATGATATAACTTGGATTTCAGTGGCATGGTTAAACTAAGGATTTGAATTCATTCGAAGCATATTAACTGTAACATAGGTTGTAAATTTACTCTCTTCCTGGCACAAAGTTTGAACATGTTATGCTTTCCACTAATTACAATTCCAACTCAAATTAAAAGGCTACAGCGAAACCTAATTTATTAGAATCAATTGCACAATTCCATGGTATTGTAGTTGTTTCTCACATAAAAGACCCCAATCCACTTATTGTATTTAATGAATAGGGAACTTACATAGAGTGAAATTTGTTTCCTTCTCCGATTCCAGCAGCTCATTCCATTCAATTTATAGAACCCTAAACAAAATAATCTTTTATCAAATTCAATGGTAAGAACCGTTATCAATTAAGAAATAGTAAATTCACGGATTTTATAATTAAAAATTATACTCTTGAACTTAGATCCAACACTCATCCGTTTAAGATAAAATACCTTAGTTTCATGGATCTGATTGAAATTTTGGATGATAAATGGAAGATTTTTTGTCTTGATCTTCTTTTCCAGCATGAAGTTGGGCGAACAAGGGGATAAATTCTGGTTTCTGATTTCTTCCATCTATTCAATCAAAAATCGGACTCATTATAATAGAGAAGTATAGAAAATGGAAAGCCTATGCTATTTTGATTTCTTTCTGGTGTTCGTAGCAAAAAGGGAGTAAAAGATACAGATAAACACGTCAGCAAGAAATAGAAAAAAATTAAAATTAGAAAAGTCTTGCCACGTATGCGGTGGGTTTGAGAGTGGGTTGGAATAGTCGGTTGAATAGAATTATTGTTATTTTAGAGAGTTAATTTAGGGATTAAAATAAAATCAAGAGTTATTTTAGGAGTTAGTTTAGGGATTAAAATAAAATCACCATATTTCACGTTTTAGTTATTTTATAGGAAATTAGTTAAGGAAATCCGGAGTTATTTTTAGGGATTCTTCACGTTTTTTTTTTCCTTCTTATAATTATGGATTTTTTATATATGGAATTTTAATGATGGGTTATTAATACTTAAAAAAGTTATTTTGGGCTAGAAAATTTTTTTATAGTAAATAAATATATAAAGGAAGCAGAACTGACTTCATCAATCCATACTTATAAATCAAGAACACTGTCATTTCAGGACGGAGAAGCCGCCAATAAATACTTAAACACCACACCACAATGTTACTGTTTTTCACAAACATAAATATCACCATGGCAGGTCCCCCCTCAGAAACTTTTCCAATGCAAAAGATTACACATGGATTAATTGGTGTTTACCATTCCTGGAGTCGAGTCAAAACATGTTAATATGATAAGACGTAAACATATCTGAAAGCTACTTCACATGTTTCCCCAAAAATCCCAATTTATAACCTAAGGGGTATGGATGTCCAACGGATTTTCAAGGTTACACTCGGACCCAATCCGTAATTGTTGGTTTCAAAATTCTCATTTGTATCCAATCCACTAGCGACGGTACGGACACCCACCAAAAAAAGTACAGTTGGTCCAGGTCGAATCCACATATTCCTGGCCAAATACTCGCCCATAGTTTTAGGGACTGTGAAGCGATAGTGGCGACCATAGCTCCATGGAGTAGCGCTAGACTTGTGTTGGATTTTCGGGATACGATTTCATGGCAAATCATTAAGGACTATAGGTTTATACACAAAATGCGGGTGTCTACATTCTTTTAAGAAATACTCATTATCGAAAATATTTATATAAATCCATTTGCAATAAATAATTTGAGATTTTATTAATATCCTCCGTTTATAAGCGATAATATAATCAAACTGAATTAGTTTGACCTAAAAATAATAAAGGAATAATGCAATTTTTAGTTTCAACTCAGAATCCATGTATTCCTTAAAACAGAATGTTGTGCAGAAGACACACACCACATTAGACCAAACCCTGAACTTTGTAATACATTTTTTTTGTTGTAAACTAGCCGTATTATCAAAAGCTTTATGTATATCCAATTTACATGGATTCCTGGTACTCCACGCTTCTCTGATGAATCAATTAGTTCCTAAACAATGAGAATCCTATCAAAAATTTGCTTCTCTTGTATGAAAGCTCCTTCACTTTTAGAAATTAACTTTGGCAACACCAGTTGAGTCTTTGAGTAAGAATTCCGGAAATCACCTTATACACACTATTACTAGACTGATTGCCGAATATGAAGAAATATTTCCCTCAATCCCATACCCATGCTCCTCTGATTTGAATAAACCCCAGGTAAGTCCTATAAAACTATTGTCTTATCAAATCTTTCTCTACCTTAATTACATTATAACTTCCCCTTTACTGTTTAAATTGATTACGTCTTATGCAATTCTCAAGTTTCTATTCTATATCTAGTCATTGAAATTCTCTTCTTATATCCTCTTTAATTAATCCTTGTCGGCTGCTTTTGTAACCTCATTTCATTTCTTCAAAGATGAGCACTATAGCATGGAAGTGCCAAGGAATCAACCAACAAACCACAATACAACATCTCCGAAGCCTAATATCTCAGCACAAATCATCTTTTGTTTTCTTATCTAAAACTTTGGATACTAATAATCGTATGAATTTTATTGCACAATCACTTCAATTTCAGAACCATTTCTATGTTCCTAAAGTTGGTAGGAGGGGAGGACTATGTTTAATGTGGAAAGATAACTACGATGTGCAAATCATCATACATTCCCAGAGTTATATACACGCCCGTGTTACTCCCCCGGCACCTGATAAACCATGGTTTTTCATATGCATCTATGGACCCCCCACGTCCAGCTGCAAGAAAATATTTTTGGGATGACTTCCCATCAATTTTCTCCAACATCAATGATCCATGGATCCTCATCGGCGACTTTAATGAAGTTATGGATCAATCAGAGAAAAAAGGGGGTACAGAAGTAACATATGCTCAGACTCATCCATTCCTTAACTTAATTGATCAAATGGGACTCATGGATTTAGGATTCTGAGGTGACCCATTCACATGGACAAACAATCAAGAAGGACAAGATAATATCCTAGAGCGACTCGACAGGGCTATGGCAACTCAACGTTGGAGAATATCATACCCTCATGCATGAGTAGCTCATCTACCAAGGATAGCCTCAGACCATGCCCAAATTCTGCTTCAAACTAAAGCAATTGACTGGAAAAGGGAGCAAAAACTATAAATTCGAGCATTTATGGCTTACCCACCCACAACTGCCACAAGTGGTAAATTCTGCATGGACCAGTCTGAATGATGATGATCCCACAGTAAACCTGCAGCCCAAACTCATCTCGACTGGTGAAACTCTTACTGATTGGAACAAGGAAACTTTTGGCCACCTCCCCACTATGATCAAGAAATCAACTTCCCAAATAAAAATGGCACAACATCAATGCGCTACCTGTACTGGCAATGAATTAACATTTTGGTTGCTTTATGAAAAACAGCTCCGGGTTCAGCACATGACATTGCTTGAATGTCATGCAACCTACTGGCAGCAAAGATCAAGAATTCAATGGTTACAATCCGGTGACCGTAACACCACTTTCTTCCATACTAAAGCAACAATCCATCGAAGCCACAACAACAATCAACAACTTCAAGATCAACGAAACAATTGGATTACAGACAAAAATTTGATTGTCATACTAATGATTGATCATTTTATACGGCACCAAGTATAGTGATTGATGAAAGTCTGTTTAATGAAATAAACCCAAGGTTAACGCCTCGCCAATGCACCTCACTGGCGGAAGAAGTAACCCCCGAGGAGATTAAAAATCCCTATTCTCTATTGGTTTTGAAAGTGCACCAGGTCCAGATGGTTATACTAGTAAGTTTTTCAAAGTCTTCTGGGAAACAACCCATTTACAGTTAATAGAAATGGTACGTAGCTTTTTGAACTCCCTAAATATCCATCCGCTCATGAACCACACAAACCTAACTCTAATCCCCAAAGTAGATCATCCATCAAAACCGTCTCAATTTAGGCCTATAGGACTTTGTAATGTCACTTATAAAATCATATCAAAAATTCTAGTCAACCGCATATGCCCCTTACTTCCGTTCCTAATAATCCCTTACCAAAGCGCATTTGTAATCAAAAGATCTATCCAGGATAACATAGAAATCTCCGGTGAGTTGTTTCACCACATCAGAACATCAACTGTAGGACCAGAATATCGCTACACTTATTCTCTGCGAGATTAACGACACTTCCCAGCGAGCATCACCGCAAGATCTTCGACTACACTTCACGAGTGTCACAAAAGCCTTCAAAAGAATGACGTAATAACTGACGATTGAAGAAAACTTGAGAAAAGTATGTTTGTTCTGCGATGGTTACAAAACTTGCGAGATTTAACATTGTAACTATCGCGGTACAATCGCAGAATCAACCCGAAATAAGAGGAAAACTTAGATGTCATCCACTATGTAACTACCCTATAAATATAGACCCAATATGTCCAGAAAAGGATGATGTATTTTTGAGAGTTAAGAAAGTCTTGAGGAGAGAGAAACTTCAAGAGAATAGTTGTAATCTTGAATTCTCCCATTTCTGTAAACATTTCTGAAACCAAAATAATAAAGTGTAGTTTTTCATCTTCAATTCACAGTTGATTATAGAAAAATCTCAACAAGGGTGTAGTGTGGGAAATCCTGCAACTACATTTTGGCGCTAGAAACAGGGAGAATCAAGTTAAGAAATCTCTAATTACAATTTGAAGATTTGAAGAAATTATTAGAGTTGAAGAAATGGCTAGAAGAAGAAGAAATACATCAGAACCACCAAAAACTGTAAGGAGGAGTAAAAGACTTGCAGGAGAAGAAACAAATGAATTAGGAGATTCTTCAAGGATAAGAAAAAGAAGAAATAGAACAAGGATTGAAGGAGAAGATCAAATCCCATAACCTAATCAACAAACACCGATACAAAATAGAAATGTGGATTATGATAGAGTGAGTGTGCATACTTGGAGATCGGATTCGATGGAAGATGTAGAAGATCAACAATTAAGAGACGGAAGAAGAGAAGAAAGAAATCAAGGTATGGTTGAAGGATTAATTCATGGAAGATATGAAAATGAAACAACAAATGATCCAAGACAAATAATACAAGAGGAAAGAAGATTAGAGGCGGAAGAGCGTGCAAATTTAACAAGACAAAATCACGAGTTGAGAATGGAGAATTTGAGATTACAAAATAGAAGATCAAGAAGTACTGTTAGATCGAATTCAAGATCATTAAGGGAAGAATTAAGGCCAAATTCTCCAGTAAGAAATGCTAGAGGAAATATCCAAGAGGAAATGCAAAATCTAAATGAAGAGCAATGTCATAGGGAAGAAGAGGTAATAGAAGATCACCATGATCCGCGTGGTGAAAATTTGGATAATAGACTTAACAACAAAAATCAAGAGGGAAGAGACAACCAAAATGATGAAGATAATCCAGAAGAAGGTAGGAGGATATTACATGGGCGAGAGATCCAGAGAAATTGAAGAATAATTGAGGAAGAAATTGAGAGACATTATGCTGAACAAGCACGACTAGCTCGCGAGAGAGAAAGATTGAGGGCAGAAGTAGAAGAACAAGAATTTCAAGAGGCATTATGACAAAATAACCATGAAAATCGAGAAAGGAGACGGACGCAAAATCGACATAATAATAATATTCAGGAATAGTATGATAGAATACAAAAGAGAATAGAAAGACAGCGAAGAGAAATAATGAGAAATGAAGAAATTCGCAGAGAAGAAAATAGACAGTATAATCAGCTGTGATGGCAAGAAGAAGCTAAAGCAGAAGATCACAGAAGAAGAAATATGGATGTAGATGAAGATATACAAAATCTCGCAAGACAAGAAGTACATGAACGCAGAAGAAGGGAAGCAGCATTGAAAAGACCAATGGAACCAAATTCAGCTGCGAATGAGCAAATTTTAAGAGAGTTAGCAGGGATGAGGGGAATAATAAATAACAGAAAAGAAGGAGGTAGAAGGAAACTTGATGAAGATATTGAAAAAGCTGCGAGAACTCCATTCACTCAAGAAGTACAATTAAGATGAATACCTCCAAAGTGCAACTTACCAGAATTAACCAGCATTTTTGATGGAACCACATGTGATGTACAACATGTTAAGGCTTATGTTAGGTGTATGCTGCAATGGTAGAATCATGATGCTGTATTGTGCAAGTATTTTGCATCTATCTTAACTGGTGAGGCACTAAAATGGTTTGAGGGATTGCCAAAAAATACTATAACTTCTTTTGATCATTTACAAGCTACATTTCTGGGAGCATATATAAGCAAAAATTCATCGCGGCCAGGTATTGAAGATGTGTTTGGATTAAAACAGAGGGTTGGTGAGAGTCTGAAACATTTAACTATAAGATGGAAGACAATGTGCAGTGAGATGGAAGGAAGAGTAGACGAGAGATATCTTATCTTTTATCAATGCAATGTTCGTGACCAATCTGTTGTACATACAAATTTTCAGAGTCAAGAATACAATCACTATGACTGAACTACGAGAACTACAAGAAGAGTACATTGCTTTGGAGGAGAAACAAAATGAGATGGAATCATATCCAATCGCGAATACCAATTCAGTATCAGCAAATGGGAGTTTACTTCCTAAAATGATTAACAATGTGGCGAGCAGCTCGCAAGTACTACAAGAGAAAGTGGAGATTGATAACTAGTAGAAGTTGGTAGCTATGGGCAGTCGAGATCAAGAAGAATATGAAAGGGAGAAGAATTATTACAACCGCAGTGGGAATAATAAGATTCAAAGGCTTGATCATCCGCAAGAAACTTATGGTGGACAGAGGAAAAACAATTTCAGAAGCCAAGGAATCAGAAGATCATATGGGAAGAAATTAAGATGCCTCCTCTCAATGCTAGTATAGAAAAAATCTGGGAAGCTATCATTTTGATGGAAAATATACCGTCACCATGGAATATGGGAAAAGAACCACATCCTAATAGTCGTAGTCAAGAATTTTGTCCTTACCATCACTTTCATGGTCACACAGTAAATGATTGCAGGAATGTCAAGAGAATAATTTTAAGGATGATTGACCAAGGAAAGCTAAATCACTTTTTAGTAGGACATCCACAATCTCAGCGATTGCCTCCAGCACCAGAAATTCGCAGGGTAAATACTGTAAAAGGAGCAGAATCATTCGTAATACAAGTTGGGGCTAAAGCAAAATATTTGTTTTGTAATTCCATTGTACATTCACACAGAAGGATTTCCATGATAATGTTCTAAGCAGAGTCTTCGCGAGAGACACAGATGGAAGAGAGATAATGAATATCGCGAGAGCCTCACCATTAGAAGAATGGAAGAAACAAATTATATCTTTCAATGCACAAGAAGTACCAGAACCTGGTGAGCAACATGATAATCCATTGATGGTAAGATTAGAGATAAATCCAAAGCAAATAGAAGAAGAAGATGGAGGAAATGATGATGAAAATGAAGATTCTTGGGCTATCAATAGAGTTCTGATAGACACAGGCAGCTCAGTTGACATACTATTTTATCATACCTATAAGGCCATGGTGGAAGATAAGAAAATCTAATTCCATCAACATATAAAATCTATGGTTTTAATGGTACTGCCAATAAACCCAAAGGGGAAATTGAAATGCGGATTCCATTGAAAGGGATAACTTCCAAGATCTTGTTCTGTGTTGTTGACATTGAATCACCTTACAATGCCCTGATTGGTCGACCTTGGATACATGGGATATTAGGTGTAGCATCTAATTTCCACCAGTGTGTTAAATTTCCTCATCCTAATGGTGTTGGAGTTATTAAGGGAGATTGGGGAGAAAGCAAGAAATGTTATGAGATTGATATAAAATCTTGCGAGGAAAGAGCTGAGAAAAAGATCAATTGGAAGTACAACATCAAGCAACGACAGAGATGTGAAAGATTGATGATTGATTCAATAGAGCAGCGAGAGGAAGATAATGGCGAGCAGCTCGCAGAAAAAGAAAAAACAGCAAAATGTAACAGAAAAGCAGAACCAAAAGATAGTAAGTAGAAAGGTAAAATGATGAAATTTAAAGAAACTTACGCAGAATTTGTTTAAAGAAAATACAATTGAAAAAAGTACTATGTTTGAAAGAATTGCAAAATTTTACAAGAAAATCAAAGAAATGAAATTTTATCAGAGTTACAATGCTCGTGAGAAACGCGAATAAAAATTCGCAGAGATTAATAGAATGGGACGAATCTTTATGGCATGCACCTTAGTTCCCGAATACAATTTCTCAAGAGGCAAATGTAAGACCTAATAGTGCGTCATATAAGGGGGTATCTCTTGACATGACTCAGTGAAAAGGTTATACCGCTGCTGGAACCTGAGTTATGCAGATGTTGGGGTTAAAGAAAACCTATCCAGGAGAGGATCTTAGATTTAAAATTATATAAGGTTATACCCTGATTGGATGACTAAGGACCTCTTCTAAGAAGTGCAAAGTATGACCAAGGCGCCGAGGTACATGGTTGAGCCAAGGGTGCCCGGGACGTACGAAACTACTCTGGCCATTCTTGGTAAGTCTTGGCTATGATGCAATTAGCCTGAAGAAAACCCCACTTAGGGTGTAGTCTTGTAACTATAAGCCATATAAGCATAAAGGACAAGAGGCTGCGAAAATAGCTGGTTGTTGGAAAATATGGATGGGAGGAGCTAGTCTTGTATGGCCGATGTACCCTCCTTGAAGGGGCAACCAGGGGGAAGATAAGGGCGGCACCCTCCATTAGGGAGCTGATAAGTGTCTAAAGACGGCAATGTCATGGGACTTTATGATCGCAAGAACATTTAGTCCTGTCATATTGTCGCGTGAAGAAATTTATACAAAGGCAACTAGCCAAAAGAGAAAAAGTTAAGATGAGATCAATGGGTTTTTACATGAAAGTGTAAAGACGTCCTGCGATTTCATCGCAAGACGACAATGTCATAATGTTTAATTCTTGCAAGAGAGTTTATACTTATCATATTGTCGCAGAGATGTTGAAAAATTATTGATAAGACAAGATCAATGGGTCAATACATGCAAATGTAAATACGTCCTGCGATTTTGTCGCAGAAAGAAAAGATGTGGCAAAATAAGACCTTTAATTAGGAAGGCATAATAAGACCATAAGATTATTGCGATAATGATCGCCGATATTGAGGAAAATTTGATTGGATTCACAACTAATATTTAATCTCTACTCAATTTTTTCATATTGCAGATGAATAATAGAGGCAAGTATGGGAATGTATAGAATGATGAAATTATTATTCATCCATCATATAATAAAATTGCTTAGATGATACATTTATACAAATAATTAAAGGATAATAATTCTGATTGATTGATTATGTTGTAGAAAAAGAATTGTTTTCTAATTCATATAGATAAAAGAAAAAGAAGTTTACACATCAAGTCGGAGAAGCTCGCAGCGATGTTACGAGAAGCAAAAAGTAAATGTACAAAATTTACAAAGAAGAAAAAGAGAAGAAACAAGACTAAGTAGATCCATCAACACCTTCATCAGAGCTCTTTTCTTTTTCAGACTTCTCTTCATTACCAGAATTCTCTTCTTCATCATTATAATTATCATCTCTATCTACATAAGATTTCTCTTCCTCGACAGATAATTCTTCATCATCATCATCCTCTCTAGACTCCTCAGCTTCGCTATCAGAGATAACTAAATTTGGGGAATCAGATGGAATTTCCTTTGCAAGATCGGGGTATGTAGAATGAGGGATACCATGATCATTATAGACTAGTTTAACAACGTCATTACGAACACGGAGAAGGGCATTGCTAAAATTTGAAGATGAGATTTTTAGTTTTTCCTTCAATCTAGAATACTTTTCATTGCGAGAAGATAGATTTCCAGCGAGTTGGCTTTTCTCTTCTTCTAACTCATCAAATATTTTACGATAGTTCTTTTCGGATGCTGCGAGCAAATGATAACAAAGTTAATACATATAAGGATGATTCAATTAGGAAATAATTCATGGAAATCATAAGAGTGATAACCTTCTCTTTCAGAAATCATGTCTTTAATTAAAGCCGCTTGATCAGCATGAAGACTAACATCTACACCTAAATTAGTTCTGGCGTTATCAAGAATCTTCGCAGCCCAAGCAAACTCATCATCGCTATTAATAAGGAGACGAGATCGAACTTGAGTTTCCCTCGCAAGAAGATCTTTATTCTCGCGGATAAGCTTATCTCTTTCCATTTGAACATTAAGAAGAGTTTTATGGAAGTTTTCTAGGGTCTTGGAGCCATTTTTAACGGAAAGATCTTTCTCGTCAATAAGATCACTATTCATTTTTCTTAATCTATCTACTTCTTTATTCGAATCAAGATAAAAGCGCTTATACTTGTTGGTCAAACCTAAACTGAATCTGTGTTCAATTCTTAAGAGATTAAATTTGGATTTAAGTTCATCTATGGAGAGGGATTCAATCTTATCATCGGAGAAATTACTTAAAGAATTATTAAGGAAAGTAAGAAGGGTATCATCTACATGGTCAGCAAGAAGGGTATCATCTACATGGTCAGGAAAAGATTGGAAGAGTGTAGCCTCATCAGTAAGACCATAAATATCTGCAAAAATGGTTGCTTGAATAAGCTGCGATAGGGTGAGAAGAATTAAAAGAGAAAAGAAATAAATCATACCATAGAGTTGTTGATTGGCTTTATCAAGATCAGAGATTTTTTGCTTGTCAGTCCAGCTGCTTATTTTTTCTGCGAAGCTCAATAACTTCAGCTTCTAGTTTTTATTTATCTTGACGAAGATTAGTAGCTTTCTTTTCATAAGTAATACGCCTATTGTCTAAATCAGAAGCAACAGCAAAAGCGGCTCTTCCAACCTGTGATAGAACTATATAAATCAATGTCTGACAAAAATATCAATAGATACACAAAAAGGATGAACAAGTAAAAACATACCAGGATTCCAAGTGAATTTAAAAGACTTGGAGTCAGCGATCTTGAAACCCCGTGAAGGGTATCGCTGTCAACTAGTATGGGAGAATCGCAGACATTGGCAAGGGACTGATATATTTCATTAATAGCTTCATCTCCATACTCATTTGGGATACCAAACGTATTCTTGCCAAAAAATTTGGATAAATGAGCCATCGAAGAATCAGAAGAAGAAGAATTCTTTATAGAAGGGAAGATGTTATCATTGAAATCCTCGTCACTATTATCCTTGTTAAAATCAACACTTGGATTCTCTGGAGTGGGTTGAGGAGTTGAAGAAGAAGAAGGTCGGGTCTTCCTTTTCTTCAAAGGAGGGTCGCCAGATTCTTCACCGCGAGGGGCAGAAGACTTTCCTTTAGGAGGAGCAGTAGATTTATCCTGATCGCCAGATTCTTCACCGCGAGGGGAAGAAGACTTCCCTTTGGGAGGAACAATAGATTTAACCTTTAAAGATTTCTCCTTAGTTCTCACGGGTTTTATTGGTTTTAGTTCTCGATTTCCTACGAGCACAGATGAAGATAAGAAATAGGGGCAACAATATATTGTTAAAATTTAGGAGGAGATATTTCTTACTTCATCCGTGAAAGATTTAAGAGCTAATAAAGTGATGGGTTTCCTAAAAGTTTGATAGCTGAGCTTCATTCTATCAATCTGAGAAAGATCAAAATAATTAGCGAGAATATAAAAACATGAAGAAGATAGTGAATAATAATAATGCAAAAAGTTGAGAGGATATACTTCTTTAGATCTTTCAGGCCAGTTGAAGACCCATGGCTCATACTTTGAGAGATTCGCAGGTAATGGGAGAGAACCAGATATATAAGGACCTTCAAGATATAGCGGAAAGATAAACCACTTATCATCGCTGGAGTGGCGAGGGCCTTGATTAGTAGGTGTATGCCAATAAATGTCTAACATAAGAGCCTTATCATCATCAATCTTTTCTTTCTTCAAACGGACACCCCAGCAAGTGCTATCCCTCTTCATATGAACTATCTTGTAATTTTTGAATAAATTCTCCACAGTATAATCTGCAGAGACAATGGGAACATCTTTAAATTGAGGATTCTCGGGAGCTTCAGGATAGCGAGATCCTTTATCAGCACCGCGGGAAGCATATTCAAGCAGCAATCTAATACAATCTCCACCTAATTGATATATTTCTCGCGAGAACCTCTCGTCGGATATTAGTTGATAGAATAATAGGAGTAATGCGTCATAGAGAGGAAGGGGAAGACCAGCTTCAAGTTGACCTAGCGATACTATAATTTTCTGGCGAGAGCATTGATGATCAGAAAACAGTTTGAGAGAAAGTTCAGATTTAGGGCTTTGATCTGGAATTGTAGACAAGGTAAAACCTTTACTTTTGAGCTTTTCTCGCATCTCATTAAAAGCAGTCAAGTTTTTAGCACCAGCAACAACCATTTTTGAGTATGGGAATGAAAGAAAAGGTTGAAAAATAAGAAAGAAATCATAGCGATGATAGACGCGCAATTTACGGAAGAACAGTAAACTTGTAGAGAAGTTACGCAGAGAAAGAAGAGGAAAGTAAAAAGAGGAAAAGAAAAGAATGAAAGGAGTATTTATAGGAGAAGAGGTTTCTCGAGAAGATGAACGCAATAAATGCAAATAAAAGAAATGAATGGTCAGATCGCAGCGGTTAGAAAGGACGTGTCGTAAATTCATTAGAAGAGAGAATATGTGAAAAAACAGCTAGCGAAGGATACAGAAAACGTGTCAGAATAAATATTAATGAAGAGATAAGTAGTTGCGGCATTTTAAAGTTCTCATGATATTTTCTTCTTCGCAGAAAATACATGTGAAGAGGCAAGATGTAGGACCAGAATATCGCTACACCTATTCTCTGTGAAATTAACGACACTTCCCAGCGAGCATCACCGCAAGATCTTCGACTACACTTCACGAGTGTCACAAAAGCCTTCAAAAGAATGAAGTAATAACTGACGATTGAAGAAAACTTGAGAAAAGTATGTTTGTTCTGCGATGGTTACAAAACTTGTGAGATTTAACATTGTAACTATCGCGGTACAATCGCAGAATCAACCCGAAATAAGAGGAAAACTTAGCTGTCATCCACTATGTAACTACCCTATAAATATAGATCTAATATGTCCAGAAAAGGATGATGTATTTTTGAGAGTTAAGAAAGTCTTGAGGAGAGAGAAACTTCAAGAGAATAGTTGTAATCTTGAATTCTCCCATTTATGTAAACATTTCTGAAACCAAAATAATAAAGTGTCATTTTTCATCTTCAATTCAAAGTTGATTATAGCAAAATCTCAACAAGGGTGTAGTGTGGGAAATCCTGCAACTACATCAACCAACACCAAAGATCCCAAAATAGCTCTTAAACTGGATATTCAAAAAGCCTATGATAGCCTAGACTGGGGTTTAGTTATAAAATCCTTTACCAGATTAGGTTTCCCAGTAATTTTTATAGAATACATCATGCTATGCATATCAATAGTCTTATATTCTATCAACATCAACGGCACACCACATGGATATATCACTCCAACCAGAGGAATAAGACAAGGGGACTCACTCTCCTCATATGTGTTTATCATTTGTGCGGAAATACTTTCAACAAACCTAGGGAATCTTGAGATACAAAAAGCGGTGGAGGGACTTCGAATTTCGCAAAAATATCCACCAATCCTCCATCTTATGTATGCAGACGATCTTCTCATAACATACATGGCTTCATCAGAGGGCACGAATCATCTCCAACACCTTCTCCAACGGTACAATACCTCAGCATGACAACAAATTAATACAACCAAATCTGCTATTATTCACCACCCAAAGCTTGACCCATCTTAGGTACGTACCCTTCAACAAGATTTTGATATTCCCACAACCTCAACAACCCCTATTTATCTAGGAGTCCAATTCAAACAAGGAAGAGTTTCTCGCCACTTGTTTGAACCTCTGCTAAACCGACTGGCGACTAGGCAAAAGGATGGATGACAAAATGCCTAACACCTGCAGGAAGATTTTCTCTAATAAAATCCTCCCTAATCCCTACCTCCAACCACATATTACAAGCATAATATCTTCCTACACATGTACACAAAAAAAAACTGATCAAATTACAAGGAATTTTTTCTGGGGGCATGATTCGTCTGTCAAGAAGCTTCACCCCGTGGGATTTGATAAGATGACTAGAACCAAGTCACAAGGAGGGCTAGGCATACGTAGAAGCAGCGAGCATAACAAGGCGCTACTTATGAAGTGGGTTTGGAACATCTATGAGAAACCAGATTCGGTCTTGGCTTCCCTGTACAACGAAAAAAATCTGAAACAACAACCTATTTTTGCAGAAACTCCGCCTAACCTCCCTTCTTTAACCATCCCTCAATGGAGGCAATTAGCATCTATCATTTATACAATGAAAAAACATCCTTTCCACATAATTGTAAATGGATTAACAACCCCCATTCAAGCTAATTGGATCCCTCAATTCTCTAATACCTTGGATTCGATGAACTGTTACTCCATTCAGATGGTCGCTGGCCTCATTGATCCTCTCATTCACACCTGGAACCATGAAAAACTAAAACTTCTCCCCCCCCACACACACACATAACCCAAAGAATCGTGAATATCCACCTCCCCCAAAACAACCCCTCTGATAGAATCACATGTCCTTTCACTAAATCTGGAAAGTACACTACATCACCTGGATACAATTTTTTAGTAAGCACATCATATCACGCCGACCCACTACCACCATCAAAGTTCCTATGGACACTTCCATGTCCGCCAAAAATACAGCTTTTCTTGTGGAAATCAATCAATGAGGGCCTCCAAAACCCTCGCCATTTTACATCATATCCACCTCACCGACACTGACATATGCCCACTATGCAATTCTCATCCAGAAACCGCTGATCACATTCTCCTTCATTGTCAAGTAGCTACAAACGCATGGAACATTCTCATCATGGGACTTCCTAATCATTCAAGTATCGTCCAAAATCTTCCAAACCTCCCAAATCCTCAAACGACAATCTCACAAATCCTACAGTTAAAAGTACACAGTTTCATCAATACTGTATTTTGTTTCCTTTTATGGTCCTTATGGATAGCTAGGAATGAATACATTTATCGTCAAAAGCAACCAAACCCGGGAAACATAGCACATATGGCTCTCAGTCTTCAACAAGAATTCTCTTGGGCACAGACGAATTTCCCTCCCGTGCTACCTGGAATGATGGCTTCTATCAACCCTGAAAATGTCACACGAGCCTCCACAACAATCATGGTAGGATGGAAAAAACCTAATTTAGGTTGCATTAAGATCAACACAAATGTTGCATCGAGAGGACATCCCGGATTAGCTGGAGAAGGCTTCATATGCAGAGTTTCATCAGCCAACACCCTAATAGAAGTAGTACAACCGCTGGGAATCACCACTGCATTGACCGCTGAATCTTGGGCCATGCTCATAGCGTCTAGAACATCAAAAGAACGAAGTTGGGCACAAGTTCATTTCGAAACCGACTCAGAAAATCTTCTTTGATTCCTATGTTCAGATGCTGAGCCGCCTTGGTACATTTCGAGTATGATCTCGGAAACTAAGCTAATCATGAGCCAGCTCCCATAATGCATCATTACACACATCTACAGGGAAGGTAATCAAGCTGCAGACGGGCTGACGAACCTTGCTGCGGACCGTAGCAACTTAGGAAACCTTTCAACCTTGGTGTGGATCACATAGTCCCATCTTGCATTAACCAAGTTGTAACGGATGACTCCTTGGGTAAAACTTACCCTCGTGTAATTTCCGCTTAATAATCTTAATACAATTTCATGCTTAAAAAAAATGAAATAACAATTAGTTCTCAAATCTTATTATCAAATTTTATTATTTTACCAAACGAAACTCATTCACTACTTCCATGAAATCACTTTTAATCACTTCCCAAACAACCTTATAGAATTCCAAATTTTATTCATCTGGACCCAGAGATTTATTCTTCTTGAACTATTTCATTGCCTCCTAAACTTCTTCCCCACATATTACGTCTCTTTTCAACCCGGTCACTTCTTCATCTGAGATCTTTAAAACGCACTGCACCCAAACCTTTATCCATCTTGAACTCTTTCTCGTACGCGGAATTGGTAGCTATGCTAGGGAGTGGACTTCCGCTATAGTTGTATAACATTATAGCAAGCCTGTTATAGGGGTGGCATGGTTTATTAGAGGGGCGGCATTATAATAGGACAAAAAGGGTCATTACATGATAATTCAAGTGTCCCTTAACAAAAAAAAACTGGAAATGACAAATTAACCCTCATAATTGATAACCTATTTTAGTGATGATAATCAAGTTTAATGTTAATGATTAATTTCACTTATATTAACTCAAAATCAAAACTAAATTTTTAGAGTTAAAAAAAAAATTAGAGGAGAAGGTCAATCTCAATCAATTGAAGAAATTAACCAACAAAATGAAGAACCAGAACCTGAAAATAACTGGGTATACTTCTAAATTAGTCTTAACTAGCTTTTTATTGCTCAAAGTTATCAAAAGTACGTAAGAAAATTCAATTTTTTTACACTTTCTGAGCTAATTACGGTTGGAATTTTGCTCATAACCAACCGTAAATCGAAGTTACGGTTCGTAAAAGATGAACTACCAACCGTAACTGGTCAAATTTGAAGAAAACTCAATCGTAAAACCAGTTACGGTTGGTAACCAAATGCTCGATACGAACCGTAACTTATTTGCGGTTGGTAACCAAATGTTTTCGATACTAATCAGAATCGAGTTACTTGTCAAAACTAAAATGGTTACAACCGTAACTGAAGAAAATTCTCAGATATAAGAACATACGGTTGGTAATTGAACTATTACCATCCGTAACAACATCAAAATCTCCAGTTACGGTTCGTAATTGAGTTAAAATCAACCGTAACTCACATAAACCCAGAAATTTCAATTTCAATTTTCATCTAAAACCCTAATTTTTGATAGAAATTAAACTTGAATCGAACAAAATAAACCATATCGTAACTGGGTTTTCAAAACATACGATATAAGTCATTACACTACACTTGATTAATTTTCGAATCGTCGATTAATCGAAGACGATGAAATTTTGAGTTTTAATGGAGGTTACGGTTGATGGGAGGAGGAGAAGAGAAAAAGAAAGAAAACAAATTTTCAATTTAGTTTTGATTTAGGTTAAAAAATAGGGAGGATAATCTAGTCAATTTACATCCCTATATAACATCCCCTAACCAACTAGAGGGACATTACTATCACATTGTCGCCCCTCTAATAAACCATGCCGTCCCTATAACAGGCTTGCATTATAGAGGCGGATACTGAAATCGCGGATCCGGCTTGGAAAAATCCTTCACTTCTGCCTCTAGTAGGGGATACCAAACTGCTTGGGTATACCGTTACAAAGTTAAAAAGATATTTCTTATACGGAATCTGGTAACCCAACTAAATTTATCAAGCTTGGTAAAGGGGCGTCATGAATTGGTAGAGGGGCGTCAAACTAATAAGACAAAAAAGGTCATTAGAAGTAAATTCAAGTGCCCCTTATCAATAAAAATCTGTAAATGACTAATTAGCCCTTATTGTTAATAATCAAGATTAGTAATGATAATTAAGATTAGTGTTGATTATCAAGATTAGTGTATTATAACTCTAAAATCATATTTTTAGAGTTATAAAAAAAAAAAATTGAGGAGAAGAAAACTTACGTGATATTTGTGAAACCCTAGATTTTGATTCACTCTACCAAAATGAGTGAGTCCAGTGACCCGATATACTTCTAAATTAGTTCCAATTAGCTTTTTCTCGTTCAAAATTATCTAAATTACATAACAAAATCAAAATTTTGAATTTTCAGAAGAAATTACGGTTGCAATTTTGCTCGTGACCAATCAGTAACTCTTAGTTACTGGTTCGTAAGTTATCGAATACCAACCGTGAATGGTTAAATTTGGGGAAGATCCAATCGTAAACCCGCTACGGTTGGTAATTTAATTTAGTTACCAACCGTAACTAAATTACGGTTGGTAACTAATGAATAGAAACCAACCGTAACTAACCTACGGTTGGTAAGTCATCTTAACTTTTGAACCGTACATAACTATTTGATAAGTTGTTAACATTCGTGATGATTTTACGGTTGGTAAGTTTAATTGAGTTTCAAACCGTAACTCAATTACGGTTGATAAATATGATGCAAATAAAAACCGTGAATCAACATATTCCCAAAACTAAGAACTTACGGTTGGTATTGGAGTTTAAACCAACCGTAACATCAACTCAATCTACGATTCTGGTCAGTATTTGAGTTATTACCAACCGTAACTAGCATAAACCCAGAAATTTCAATTTCAATTTTCATTCAAAACCCTAATTTTTGATACAAAATTAACTTAAATTCAACACAATAAACTAAACCCTAACTGGGTTTTTCCAAACATTTTTCAAATCGCAGATTAATCGAAGACGATGACATTTTCGGTTTTAATGGAGGTTAGGGTTGATGGATGAGAAGAGAAGATGAAAAAAAAACTGATTTGATTTTGGTTAATTAAAAAAAATTGATTTGATTTTGGTTAATTTAAGGTGAAAGGGGTAATCTAGTCATTCTACACACCTACAGGACACCCCCTAACCAATAAAAGGGACATTGCTATCACACTTGACGCCCCTCTACCAATTCATGACGCCCCTTTACCAAGTTTGAAATTTATACCCCTCAAGCTATCTTGAAAATTTCAGTCTAACTTTTTGTTAGATTTTAGCCCCAACACTCAATCCGTATTGGATAATCAGGATTCAAGAACTATCCGGTGATATCTATAGGCAACACTCACCATAGTGCCGGTGCCCCGACAATTTCACGAGTTAATTGGATTATTTAAGATAGAGTGGTTCGAGAATTGTTTGGGCGACAGACATGTTATTTTCAGTGCAGTACAATAATAGAATAGTAGGACACTTGTTATTATCAAGTCACTCTCAGTGTAGTGAGTGCAACTGTTAACTTCAGAAATTCAGAAGTGACAGTTTCTGCAACACACCTTTTCATAACCATTATAACTCCTCTCATCTCATTTTCATATCTCTCTCCCTAGCTTAATTCAGTATTAAACATCACAATTCACAACATAGAACAGATAAAAGCAATCTCCAAACCCTCTCTAGCTCTTCCGTTCACCATCATCATCATCATCATCACTAATATCTCTTCACCATGAAAACCCACCATGGCAAACTCAAAACCCCACCTCGTCCACTCTTCTCATGTGGTATGTTCCGCAACTGCACTGAATCTGTTCTTAGTCCTACAACTCCTAATCCTAATTCTCACTTGCCCTCTACACTCCTATCGCCACCAGTTTCTAACCCACAACCACCACATTCTGCAACTAATAATCCGAAATCACAAACTCCGCATCCTGAATCCGAATCTTCATCTTCTTCATCAACAACATCTCAAAGCTTTACTCAATGGAGATTTCCTGTACAAAATCCACCAACTTTGAATCAAGAATCAACTTCAAACCATACACCTAAAGAGGAGCCATTACTACCTCCGCCACCACCACCACCACAACCACCGTGCACTAATTTGTTAGAACTATACCGGGTTGCAGAGATTCAACTCAGAACCGGAACAACCGGTTCACGGCTTCTAACTATCCACTTACTTGAACGTTCTCTAGTTCCAAACCCACCGACAGATGTAAGTAAAGAACCTACTTGTCCTGTCACTGTAATGAAAGAGATAGTGAGAAGTCTAAAAGATAAAGAAGCGGCAAAACCGGCAACAAAAGTATTACTAGCTCTCTGCTTAACAGAAAAGAACAGACACGTGGCGGTGGAAGCAGGGGCGGTGATGGAAGTGGTGGAGGTGTTGACAGAGTTAGATGGGGCGGCAGCAGAGAGAGCATTAGCTGCACTGGAACTGATATGCACAGTTGAAGAAGGGGTTGCTGAAATCAGAGCCCATGCTTTGGCTGTCCCAATGCTTGTTGAAGTTATGGGGAGGATGGTTGGGAGAGGTAAAGAGAGTGCCATTAGTGTCCTTGCTGCTATTTATTGCGGTGGTGGTTGTGGTGGTGGTGGTGGTGGAGGAGAGATGGTGGGCCCACCAGAAGAAGTTGGCAGAGCAGTATTTATGGCATTGCAAGGAGAATGCAGTGCTAGAGGGAGAAGAAAAGGGACACAGTTATTGAAAGTTGCACAAGAGAATGGAAGGTTGGATTTTGGTGATGAAGGTGGGATGGTGATGGTGAAATCAATGGATTCAGGATTGAGATTTGATTAGAGTGTCATTGGGCATTGGCATATGGTGGAATTGAGGATCTTTGTAAGATGGTGTTGTTGTTTACAATGCAATGTTTAATAAAGTTAGAACTGTGCATATATGTTTGAGAAAGGGTATCTTAATTTATTCAAAATTGCACTTTTTTTTTTTTTCTTCTTAGATCATAAAGAAATCTGAAAATTGGACATGAACCCTGAAATGGGCCTTGCTTGTGTTTTTCTTGGGTGTTAAGTGATTTTGGCACCAAAGTCAAGTCTTTTTCTTGATTCACATTCTTTTTTGACTTTGCTTGGAAGTTAATTAGTATAATGTGAGTGGATATCTTCTAAGATTGATTTAGCTTTTCTTTTTCTGATACACATTGCTTTTAGGGAATTACCTATAGCTACACAAATAAATGTAGCAAAAAAGAAAATGTTGGAGAATATCAAGTATATGTGCGAGATATCCTTCATATTAATACTGTTTCCATATATGCAACTCCCTACTGTAATTGAAATATATACACAGCAATAATTTCTCTGTTATTCCTGGTTTCTAGGGAAGATGAAGTTAGCAATGGCTACCTTGGTATGGTTAGTTTCTTCTTATCTGTTGGTATTCATTTGGGGTTCAACATCATTACCCGAGGCATATGCAATGCCACCACCGTCACCGGTAAACTGTGATGCCACTGGATGCAAGCTTCACAACTCTTACGGTGTATGGAATGACCGAAAAGAGTGTTGGGTGCAAAATGTAATCTACCCAACAACAGAGGAAGAACTTCGATTAGCCGTTGCTGAAGCGAATCAGAAGAAACTAAAAGTGAAGATCATAACTGGTTTCTCTCATACAATTCCGAAACTGGCATGCCCAGGAAATGAATTGTCAAAAAATTCTGTTCTTATTAGTACTGCTAAGTACAATTCAGGGATCAAGGTTGATGTTAAGAGTCTTACCGTTACAGCAGATTCGGGAGTCGGTCTGCGCGATTTGATTAATAAGGTTGAAGAAGCTGGTTTGAGTTTAGTTGCTTCTCCATATTGGGAAGGTGTTAGTATTGGAGGACTAATTAGTACCGGGGCTCATGGGAGTTCATGGTGGGGAAAAGGTGGTGCTGTTCATGATCATGTTGTTGGCCTAAGTCTTGTGGTTCCTGCAAAAGCATCCGAAGGATACGCAAAAATTATCCAGCTTGATTCTCGAAATCAAAATTTTAATGCAGCAAAATTGTCTCTAGGAGTGTTAGGTGCCATCTCAAAGGTAACACTTTCATTGGAGCCTGGGTTCAAAAGAAGCATTACAAATGTATACAGCAATGATAGCCATTTTGAGGATGAATTCATGGACCTTGCTAAGAAACATGAGTTTGCGGATATTACCTGGAATCCATCAAAACATGCAGTAATCTACAGACAAGATGATAGAGTTCCCTTAAACAACTCCGGGGACGGAATCAATGACTATCTTGGGTTCCAATCTAATTTAATCCTCATTTCCAAAACTGTGAGGTCTTCAGGTATTTATAAAATTTCCAATCCATCTGTTTAACTATCAGATCTCTTAAAATTTGCAGTTCTTAAGCATATGTTCTTATTGCGATTATACAGAGAAAGCACTGGAGACGTCGCGGAATGGTAATGGCAAGTGTCTAATGGCAAATACTGTTGTTGGATACAAGAAGTTAGTGGCCAATGGTATGAAAAATAACAACTTGCTGTTCACTGGATATCCAGTTGTGGGTCGTCAGGGTAAGATGCAAACATCTGGTTCATGCTTATATTCCTCGGCGTCAAATACTCTAAGCACATGTGCTTGGGATCCAAGAATCAAAGGACTATTTTTCTACGAAACAACTGCTATATTTCCTGCTGCAAAGTTTAGAAGTTTCATCCAAGATGTTAAGAAACTAAGAGATCTGAATCCAGAACATTTCTGTGGTGTTGACATATACAACGGGTTTCTAATACGTTTCATTAAGGCTTCTGACTCATATCTTGGCCAACCAGAGGATTCTGTTGTTGTCGATTTCAACTATTATAGAGCTAATGAGGCTTCAACACCAAGACTGAATCAAGATATATGGGAGGAGGTAGAGCAAATTGCATTCTTCAAGTATGGAGCAAAGCCGCATTGGGCCAAGAATAGAAATGTCGCTTTCTTGGGTGTGCAACAAAAGTATCCGAACTTCTGTAAATTTCTTGCAGCAAAGAAACAATTGGATCCTGACAATATGTTCTCTAGCTATTGGTCAGATAAAATAATTTTCGGAAATGAAACAGAAAAGGCCGAGGGTTGTGCAATGGAAGGAATGTGCATCTGTTCAGAAGATAAGCATTGCAATCCAAGCAAGGGATATTTTTGCAAACCAGGAATTGTATATACTCAAGCTAAAGTATGTAGGTTTTCAGCTTCTCTATTAGCCTAAAACAGTAAGTTATGATGCAGTTGTGATTTTAAGTTTGTACTTCCAATAAAATGCACTGGCACTGTCCTCATATTTTGCTGGCGAGTGTAAATTTTCGACAACAGTTTGTTTTTAGTATTCGATTTGGTTTTTCCTGAACTGCTAGACCCCATGGCTTGAAAAGTACTCATGCGACAACCCCCAGCATATATTTGCACATACAACCATTACCCACCACCTTTTTTTTTTTGAAGTGCAATTTTAATTAAAAAACAAAGAAGTCACCAAGAGTGACCCCAAAATTACAAGAAAGAAAAAAGAAGAAAGAAAAGGGAAAAACAACAAGCCCACGAAGGAGCAAACACAACACAATCCCAAAGAAAAACTTCATAGCCACCACATTCAGTTGCAATGAAGTTTTAACTTATAATAAATAGATCTAGCCAAGTTGTATTCATAGCCACCACATTCTTAATTAAAATCCAGCATAGTGTGTGGAGAATCTTTAGACCCCCATTACTTAATAATACTATAATTCAAGTCAACTCTTAAATTCATGTTTTTTTTCTTGATCTTGTTGGATGACTTTTTTTTCTCCAACTCTTTACTTGCATCTACAAATATTTGCAACAAGAATGATGAACTTAACAATGGCTAGCTTTTTACTGTTAGTTTCTCGTATGTGGCTGTTGATGTTGGTTTCAACATCATTACCCAAGGCATATGCAATGCCACCACAATCACCAGTAAAATGTGATGCGACTGGATGCATTCTTCGCAGTGCTTATGGTGTATGGAATGACCGGAAAGAGTGTTGGGTGCCAAAAACAATCTACCCAACAACAGAGGAAGAACTACGACTAGCCGTTGCTGATGCAAATCAGAAGAAACTGAAAGTAAAGATTGTAACTGGTTCCTCTCATTCGATCCCCAAACTGGCATGCCCAGGCACAAAGTCAACACAAAATTCTATTCTTATAAGTACTGCTAAGTACAATTCAGGAATCAAAGTTGATGTTGGGAGTCTTACTGTTACAGCAGATTCGGGAGTAGGCTTGCGTGATTTGATTAATAAGGTTGAAGAAGCTGGATTGAGTTTAGTTACTTCTCCATATTGGGAAGGTTTAAGCATTGGAGGAGTAATCAGTACTGGGGCTCATGGAAGTTCATGGTGGGGAAAAGGTGGTGCTGTTCACGACCATGTTGTTGGCCTAAGGCTTGTGGTTCCTGCAAATGATTCTGAAGGGTATGCAAAAATTATTCAGCTTGATTCTCGAGATCAAAATTTTAATGCAGCAAAAGTTTCTCTAGGAGTGTTAGGCGCCATTTCCAAGGTGAGTTCAAAATGTTGTCTCCTCTACTTTCAATAACTATGTTTATGAGGCGCCCACACTCTGCATCGTGCGCCTCGCTCTCCTTTGACAACATATCCCTACATATGAAGTCATTGCAGGCCTTGGGCACATATTAGGCAAGGCGAGGTGCATATTGGCGAATCGTGTGCCTTGGGCGCCTTGGACAACATAGTTTGTATCGCTATCCTTTGCAGTGTGCACATCCATTTCTGCACTTCAAAATACTTCATGCCAATAATATGTTCCACAGGTACAACTTTCATTGGAGCCTGGGTTCAAAAGAAGTATTACAAATATTTACAACAGTGATAGCCATTTTGAGGATGAATTCATGGACCTTGCTCAGAAACATGAGTTTGCAGATATCACATGGTATCCATCAAAACGTACAACCATCTACAGACAAGATGATAGAGTTCCATTAAACAGATCTGGGAATGGAATCAATGACTACTTTGGGTTCCAATCTTTTTCAGTTAGCACTTCAACCGCTGCAAGGTCTTCAGGTATGTTAGAAATTTTAGTCTCTAATCAACTTTCATTCTTGAGTTGTGATATATCTTGAGCATGTACTTTGTTGGATTCTACAGAGGAAGTACTGGAGGCGACACGGAATGTGAATGGTAAATGTAGAATGGCAGATACTGTTGTGGGATTCATGAAGTTGATAGCCAATGGTTTGAGAAACAACAATTTTGGCTTCACTGGATATTCAGTTGTGGGTCGTCAGGGTAAAATGCAAACATCCGGTTCGTGTTTATATTCATCTGCATTAGATACCCTGAGCACATGCGTTTGGGACCATAGAATCAAAGGAGCATTTTGCTATGAAACAGCAGCTATAATTCCAGCTTCAAAGTTTAGAAGTTTCATCCAAGATGTAAAGAAACTAAGAAATCTGAAACCAGAAAATTTCTGTGGAGCTGACATATACTACGGGTTTCTAATGCGTTTCGTTAAGGCTTCTGAGGCATATCTAGGCCAACCAGAGGATTCCATTGTTGTCCAATTCGATTATTACAGAGCTAACGAGGCTTCAACGCCAAGGCTGAATCAAGATGTATGGGAAGAGGTAGAGCAAATTGCATTCTTTAAGTATGGGGCAAGGCCACATTGGGCCAAGAATAGGAATCTCGCCTTCTCGGGTGTGCAACAGAAGTATCCTCATTTTGGTAAGTTTCTTGAAGCAAAGAGAAAATTGGATCCTGAAAATATGTTCTCTAGTGATTGGTCAGATGAGATACTTTTTGGAACTGAAGCAGCAAAAGCCGAGGGTTGTGCAATGGAAGGGCTGTGCATATGTTCTGAAGATAAGCATTGCAATCCAAGCAAGGGATATCTTTGCAAACCAGGCACTGTATATAATGAAGCTAGAGTATGTAGGTTTTCAGCTTCTTAATTGGCCTGTAATTCAGTTGTGATTATAAGTTTATATTCTCAATAAAATGCTCGGTGCCGTCCTAATATTTTGCTGACCGAGAGTTGGATTCCAGCCAATTTCTAATGTGTTGCATTCACTTTATTAAACTTCAGTAAGCACATTTGCAAGAATCGCAGAGGCAGTAATAGCTTACAAGGATTATCGAAAAATGACTAAATTACTGGTGCCAAGAATTGGTATGGCCGTGTGAGGAAACTAAAATGAAGGCCTGCAAACTTTAGCTTCAGTATATACAAGGCCTGGTTGGCATAAATATCCCAGTCTAGGATTACAGTGTTTATCTACAGAACAGATGCATTGTCCTTCCATTGCACATCCCTCAACATTTGCGGATTCTGTTATAACCAATGGCTCTTCCAAGCACAATCAATCAAGAATTGAAGTAGAAATGAAATCAAAAGTAAAAGAAGCACACACAACACAAGGATTTATAGTGGTTCGATCAAGATGATCTACATCCACTTTGGAAGACGACGATAACGATTTCACTATGATTCAAACAAGATTACAAGAGTATGATTGAAAACCCCCTCTTAAGATTAAGCCTACACTGCCTCACACTCTCTCTTAGTTGCTTATGTTTCTCTCTTACTAAAACAAGAGGATGTGAAGGGTACTTATATCTTCTGATATCTTCTCTTGCACAAAAGGTATGCCTTCCCTTTTACAAAGATATGCCTTCTCTTGCACAAAAGAAGACTTGCCTACACTTTACTTCTCTTGCACAAAAGGTAAACGGGCAAACGGGTCGGGTAAATGGATCGACCCAACTGAATACTAAACCGTATTCAAGACACATACACTACAAATCTCCACCTTGACTTGAATACCATCACCACTCATCATCATCGTCTTCGCTCAACCCCTCAAGGGCTCTCAACACCTGTTGACGCCAACCAAGTCCAAGCAATGCTTGAACTTGATACTTGGAACCGGCTTCGTCAACATGTCCGCAGGGTTATCCGTTGTAGGAACCTTTAGCATCGATATCCTACCTTCCTCAACTGCATCCTTGATAAAATGATACCTGACATTGATGTGCTTCGTTCTCTCATGATACATCTGGTTCTTGGTCAAGTGAATGGCACTTTGACTGTCACAGAACAAAGTTGCACTCTCTTGCTTGAAACCCAAATCACCAACCAAACCCATCAACCATATACCTTCCTTCACCGACTCAATTGTAGACAATCTGCTTTCCAAAACCGCTAGCCAATGTACTGACCTTTTCTATCAAGACTCAATTGTAGACAATGCAACTGTGCTTTCCAAAACCGACCTCCAACTAGATAGTACTTCCACACAATGTAAAAGTATAAACGTGTTCATTTGACCTTCTTCTATCAAGATCACCTGCATAATCATTTTTTTTTTTAACTTTCAATCAACATAACCCACAACATTCGTCGTTGGGATTTTGGGCTTGTAGATGAATCACCATAGTGTTTATCAAACACTAAACCAACATTTGTACTTCCCCTTAGATACCTCAAAATACACTTTATAGCTTGCCAATGAGCCTTCCCGGGACTTCCCATGTATCTACTTACCACACTCACAGCTTGTGCAATATCTGGACTTGTACAAACCATAGCATACATGATGCTATCAGCTGCACTTGCATATGGAACTCGAGACATATACTCTGCCTCATTTGCAGTTTCAGGTGATTGCCTTCCAGAAAGTTTAAAATGAGCTTCCAAAGGAGTACTTATTGGTTTTGCATCTTTCATACCAAACTGCTCCAACAACTTCTCGATGTTAGCCTTCTGGGACAAATGCAACTTGCCTTCAGCTCGGTTTCTATGAATCTGCATGCCCAATATCTTCTTTGCTGCACCCAAGTCTTTCATCTCAAACTCACTACTCAACTGCACATTCAACTTCTGTATCCCTGACATGTCTGTGCAAGCGATCAACATATCATCAACATACAAGAGTAAATACACAAATGAACCATTTTGGAGTTTCCTGTGATATACACAACTTTCATACTTACTCCTATTGTATCCATTTGCCAACATAAACGTATCAAAATGTTTATACCACTGCCTTGGAGATTGTTTCAAACCTTACAAAGATTTCTTCAACAAACATACATGGTCTTCTTTTCTAGAAACTTCAAATCCTTTTGGTTGTTGCATATAAATACGCTCTTCCAAATCACCATGAAGGAAAGCCTTCTTATAATCTAGTTGTTCCAATTCTTGATCATTCAAAGCAACTATAGCAAGCAATGTTCTAATAGAACTATGTTTAACAACAGGAGAGAATACCTCATTGTAGTCAATGCCTTCTCTTTGTGTAAACCCCTTTTGCCACAAGCCTTGCCTTGTACCTTGTTCCTTCACCATCGGAAGTACCTTCTTTCTTCTTGAAGACCCATTTGCTTCCAACAATATTCTGTCCTTTTGGTCTTGCAACTATCTCCCAAGTGCCATTATTGTCAAGAGACTCAATTTCTTCAATTGCAGATGCTCCCCATTCTGCTGATTCTTCACCATTGATTGCTTCTTCATAGGTTCTTGGATCATCCCTATCTATGCTCTCACCCACTGTAAGTGCATACGAAACCAAGTCAGCATGGTCATATCTCTGAGGTGGTCTAACTTCCCTACTCTCTCTGTCTCTTACAAGATTGTACTGATGACCTTGTGCTTATTCTTCCTGGGCAGGTTCTTGCACAATATCTCGATCATCATCATCACCAGAAACAACAGTCTCATTGTTTCCTTGAACTTGCACCTCAAGTTCCACTTGTTCACCATGCTCCACCTTATCACTAACACCCTCTTCAGCTCTTCCGTCTAGTTCTTCATTCTTTGGCTTCAACATCGATTGCTCATCAAATTTCACATCTCTGCTGATAAGAAACTTGTTTGATCTTTCTGCAAGATACCAAAACCTATAGCCTTTCACGCCCTTTGCATACCCAAGAAATATACACTTCTTTGCTCTAGGCTCTAGCTTCCCCTCATTCACATGAGCATAGGCTGGACATCCAAATATCTTCAAGTCTTCATAGTTAGCATGTGAACCTGTACAAACTTCATTTGGAGTCTTGCACTCAATAGCAGTTGATGGAGATCTATTCACTAAATAAGCTGATGTGTTTACTGCTTCTGCCCAAAACTGTTTTGGTAACCCGGCATTGGATAGCATGCACCGTGCCTTCTCCATTATGGTTATGTTCATCCTTTCTGCAAAACCATTTTGCTATGGTGTTTTTCTGACTGTACGGTGTCTCACAATCCCTTGATCCTTGCATAACTCATTGAACTCGCCCCCACAAAATTCCAAACCATTGTCTGTCCTCAAACGCTTGATTTGTCTTCCGGTTTGCTTCTCAACCATAGTCTTCCATTGCTTGAACTTGACAAAAGTTTCATCTTTGTGTTTAAGTATGAATACTCATACTTTCCTTGAGAAATCATCAATGAATGTTAGCATATATCTACCACCACCATGTGAATCAACCCGAGAAGGGCCCCAAAGATCAGAATGAATATAATCCAGAATACCCTTGGTGTTATGAATAGTTGTACTAAACTTAACTCTACACTGCTTTCCAAAGACACAATGTTCACATAAATCAAGCTTACTTGTTTTGTGACCACAAAGCAATCCCTGCTTGCTCAAAACATCCAATCCCCTCTCGCTCATATGCCCTAGCCGCATATGACACAACTTGGTAGTATCATCTTCAGAACTTGAAGAACATACAGCTGCATCACCCGTAACAGTAGTACCTTGCAGCGTATAAAGACCATTAATTCTCTTTCTCTTCATAATTGTAAGACTTCCTCTTGAGACACGAATAACTCCACCTTCACCTTGATACTTGAAGCCATTTGAATCAAGCGTACCCAAAGAAATTAGATTTCTTATCAGGTCCGGAACATGCCTAACCTTAGTTAAAGTCCTCACCATACCGTCATTCATCTTAATTTGAATTGTACCTACACCCACCACTTTACAAGTGACATTGTTTCCCATAAGAACTTTACCACCTTTTCTAGATTGATAAGTAGTAAACCACTCTCTATGAGGAAACATGTGAAAAGTACACCCTGAATCAAGAATCCACCCATTCTCCGAGCTTTCGGTATGAACCGTGAGAACCGTTCCATCATCACTTTCTGCTTCAACATTTGCTGCGGTGCCTTGGTTAGAATTCTTATCAACATTCTTCAATTTTGGACAATCCTTCTTGAAATGCCCCTTTTCCTTACAATGAAAGCAATAGAATTTACCGGATTTTGATTTAGACCTTGACTTTGATCTACTCCTATCAAATCCGCCCTTTTGGTTTCCTCTTCCTCTAACAAACTACCCATCTCCCGAATTATCTTTACCATCAATACCTGTCTTCTTTAACTCCTTAGAGTTCAAAGCCGCTTTAACGTCTTCCATGGAAATTGTGGTTTTTCCATACATTACGGTATCAACAAAATTATCATAAGATGGTGGTAAGGAACAAAGCAAACCCAACGCTTGGTCTTCATCTTCAATTTTGACATCAATATTTGCCAAATCCAAGAGAATTTTATTATAATCATCAATATGATCTATAATAGACATTCCTTCATGTATTCCAAGAGTATGTGATTTCTTCTTAAGATATAAACGATTAGTTATGGATTTAGTCATATACCTCTTCTCCAACTTGTTTCATAGCACGTCCGGTGTCGTTTCCGTCACAACTTCTCTCAAGACCTCGTTGATCAAACACAATAAAATTGTTCCATGAGCTTTCTCCATGAGTTCTTCCTTTGCTTCATCCGACAATGTTGTTACTAGAGCCGTTTTCCCCTTCAAAGTTTTCACCAAACCTTGTTGCACCAAAACATCCCTCATCTTTAGCCTCCATAAATTGAAATCATTCCTTCCATCAAATTTCTCAATCTCATACTTTGCCGCCATCGTAGATCGCTTCCACCCGGAGCTCTGATACCAATTTGTTATAACCAATGGCTCTTCCAAGCACAATCAATCAAGAATTGAAATAGAAATGAAATCAAAAGTAAAAGAAGCACACCCAACACAAGGATTTATAGTGGTTCGATCAAGATGATCTACATCCACTTTGGAAGACGACGATAACGATTTAACTATGATTCAAACAAGATTACAAGAGTATGATTGAAAACCCCCTCTTAAGATTAAGCCTACACTGCCTCACACTCTCTCTTAGTTGCTTATGTTTATCTCTTACTAAAACAAGAGGATGTGAAGGGTACTTATATCTTCTGATATCTTCTCTTACACAAAAGGTATGCCTTCCCTTGTACAAAGATATGCCTTCTCTTGCACATAATAAGACTTGTCTACACTTGCCTTCTCTTGCACAAAAGGTAAATGGGCAAATGGGTAGGGTAAATGGATCGACCCAACTGAATACTAAACCGTATTCAAGACACATACACTACAGATTCTTTCCCGAAAACTATCTAATCTAACAGGTCAGTTGAAAACATGTTTCCAGGATCCAACACCTTCTTTGCTTCAAGAAACTTATTGAACTTGGGATATTTCTCTTTCACACCAAAGAATGCAAGGATTCTATTTTTTGCCCAATGGGGTTTTGCCCTATACTTAAATAATGCCATTTGTTCTATTTCTTCCCAAATATCTTGATTCATTCTTGGAGTTAAAGGATCATTGGCCCGATAATAAGTGAAATCAACGGCAATGAAATCCTTAGAGTGGCCTAAATATGCTTCGAAAGACTTGAGAAAACGCATCAAAAAACCTATGTACATGTATAGGCCACAAAAGTTGCTTGGCTTGATATCTCTTAGTTTTTCTACGTCTCGAATGAAGTCTCCAAAATTCGAAGCTGGAAATACAGCTCCTGATTCATAGAAAAACAATCCTTTGATTCTTCGATCCCATACACATGTACTTTGGGTCAACTTTGGTGAATATAAACAAGAACCTGAAGCTTGCATTCTTCCTTGACGACCCACGACTAGGTATCCAGTGATGCTAACTCTGTCATTTTTCAAACCATTAGCTAATTATTATGTAGTGTATGTGTCTTGAATACTGTTTAGTATTCAGTTGGGTCGATCCATTTACCCGACCCGTTTTCCCGTTTACCTTTTGTGCAAGAGAAGGAAAGTGTAGACAAGTCTTCTTTTATGCAAGAGAAGGCATATCTTTTGTACAAGGGAAGGAATACCTTTTGTGTAAGAGAAGGCATATCTTTGTACAAGGGAATGCATACCTTTTGTGCAAGAGAAGATATCAAAAGTTATAAGTACCCTTCACATCCTCTTGTTTTAGTAAGAGAAAAAACATAAGAAACTAAGAGAGAGTGTGAGGCAGTGTAGGCTTAATATTAAGAGGGGGCTTTCAATCATACTCTTGTAATCTTGTTTGAATCATAGTTAAATCGTTATCGTCGTCTTCCAAAGTGGATGTAGATCATCTTGATCGAACCACTATAAATCCTTGTGTTGTGTGTGCTTCTTTTACTTTTGATTTCAATTCTTGATTGATTATGCTTGGAAGAGCCATTGGTTAAAAAAAATTGGTATCAGAGCTCCGAGTGGAAGCGATTTACAATGGCGGCAAAGTATGAGATTGAGAAATTTGATGGAAGGAATGATTTTAATTTATGGAGGCTAAAGATGATGGCTGTTTTGGTGCAACAAGGTTTGGTGAAAACTTTGAAGGGGAAAACGGGTCTTGGAACAACATTGAAGGATGAGGAAAAAGATGAGCTCTTGTAGAAAGCACATGGATTAATTTAATTGCGTTTGAGCAATGAGGTCTTGAGAGAAGTTGCGACAGAAATGACACCGGATGGGATATGGAACAAGTTGGAGAAGAGGTATATGACTAAATCCGTAACTAATCGTTTATATCTTAAGAAGAAATTACATACTCTTAGAATTCATGAAGGAATGTCTATTATAGATCATATTGATGATTATAATAAAATTCTCTTGGATTTGGCAAATATTGATGTCAAAATTGAAGATGAAGACCAAGATTTGGGTTTGCTTTGTTCCTTACCACCATCTTATGATAATTTTGTTGATACCGTAATGTATGGAAAACCCACAATTTTCATGGAAGACGTTAAAGCGGCTTTGAACTCTAAGGAGTTAAAGAAGACGGGTATTGATGGTAAAGATAATTTGGGAGATGGGTAGTTTGTTAGAGGAAGAGGAAACCAAAGGGGTGGATTTGATAGAAGTGGATCAAAGTCAAGGTCTAAATCAAAATCCGGTAAATTCTATTGCTTTCATTGTAAGGAAAAAGGGCATTTCAAGAAGGATTGTCCAAAATTAAATAATGTTGAGAAGAATACTATCCAAGGTACCGCAGAAAATGTTGAAGAAGAAAGTGATGATGGAACGGTTCTCACGGTTCATACTGAAAGCTCGGAGAATGGGTGGATTCTTGATTCAGGATGTACTTTTCACATGTGTCCTCATAGAGAGTGGTTTACTACTTATCAATCTATAGAAGGTGGTAAAGTTCTTATGGGAAACAATGTCACTTGTAAAGTGGTGGGTGTAGGCACAATTCAAATTAAGATGTATGACTGTATGGTGGGAACTTTAACTAAGGTTAGGCATGTTCCGGACCTGAGAAGAAATCTGATTTCTTTGGGTACGCTTGATTCAAATGGCTGCAAGTATCAAGGTGAATGTGGAGTTATTCGTGTCTCAAGAGGAAGTCTTACAATTATGAAGGGAGAGAGAATTAATGGTCTTTATACGCTGCAAGGTACTACTGTGACGGGTGATGCAGTTGTATGTTCTTCAAGTTCTGATGATGATACTACCAAGTTGTGGCATATGAGGCTAGGGAATATGAGCGAGAGGGGATTGGCTGTTTTGAGCAAGCAGGGATTGCTTTGTGGTCACAAAACAAGTAAGCTTGATTTCTGTGAACATTGTGTCTTTGGAAAGCAGTGTAGAGTTAAGTTTAGTACATCTATTCATAACACCAAGGGTATTCTGGATTATATTCATTCTGATCTTTGGGGTCCTTATCGGGTTGATTCACATGGTGGTGGTAGATATATGTTGACATTCATTGATGATTTCTCAAGGAAAGTATGGGTATTCATACTTAAACACAAAGATGAAACCTTCGTCAAGTTCAAGCAATGGAAGACTATGGTTGAGAAGCAAACCGGAAGACAAATTAAGTGCTTGAGGACAGACAATGGTTTGGAATTTTATGGGGGTGAGTTCAATGAGTTCTGCATTGAGCAAGGGATTGTGAGACACCACACAGTCAGAAAAACACCACAGAAAAATGGTGTTGCAGAAAGGATGAATAGAACCATAATGGAGAAGGCACGGTGCGTGCTCTCCAATGTCGGGTTACCAAACTAGTTTTGGGAAGAAGCAGCAAACACATCAGCTTATTTAGTGAACAGATCTCCATCGACTGCTATTGAGTGTAAGACTCCAAATGAAGTTTGGACAGGTTCACATGCTAACTATGAAGACTTGAAGATATTCGGATGTCCAGCCTATGCTCATGTGAATTAGGGGAAGCTAGAGCCTAGAGCAAAGAAGTGTATATTTCTTGGGTATGCAAAGGGCGTGAAAGGCTACAGGTTATGGTGTCCTGCAGAAAGATCAAACAAGTTTCTTATTAGCAGATATGTGAAATTTGAAGTCAAAGAATGAAGAACTAGTGGAAATAAGCCGTTTTAAGATAGTTGTATAGTGTCGTTTTAACGGTTTAAACGATACTTTCAGAGTGTCGTAGATTTAGTGTCTTTTTATGGAACGACACTTTAAGTATAACGTTAAATTACCATACACCTAAGATGCCGCTAAGCGCTACACCTTGATGACGTCGTAGATTTAATATATTTTAATATTTGAAAACCATGTCAGATTTTGCTGGATGACTGCGGTTATTCTGACTGGGCTGAAAAGGATTCTGATTCAAATTCAAATTCAAATTACAATAAATTGAAACTCAAATTACGCTAAAATTTAAATTCAAATTCAAATGAATTTCAAATGATAATTCACATTAAAATACTAAATTCAGATTCAAACACAAATTCCCTGGTTCATCCAATACAAAATTACAGAATCCAGAACATTGAATTGTACTCATAAATTTAGTCCAAAATCATTCAAGAAAAGAAATAAAAAGGTTTCAACCCCTAATTAATAAGTTCAAGGTTTCTTAAAGACAAGTGATACTTATCTTAAACATTTCAAGAACAGTTTCAGTCATTATGACCTTGGCACCAGCTTGCTTGAAAAGAGAACAACAGAAGCACAACCCATTCCAAAATTTTCTTATCCACCAACAACAATTTTTTTACCATCAACCTCAATATCAGTGTCCCTTATGTGACCATTGGGAAGAAAGTGACCGCATCCGTAAAGGCATCGAACTACATTCAGACAAGAGCAAAATGTCAGACCATATATGCTAGGTTACTTGACTAGGCGAATAGATGAACTTTTAACTAATACTTAGTTTATGAGTGGTAAAATAGATGCATGAGCATGTATGGTATAATGTATTATACTTTCTACATACAAAAACCTGACACCTATGATTCAGCCATGAATTTCTCTCATTACTAAAATATAGTTCAACTTGCAACAGTAAAATGTTATCATAAACAACCTATAATTGTTTTCATAAGAAAGATCATTGTCTACTCCTTCAGTCCCATAATCTATCAACAAACATTACATAAACTAACTCAGACATAAAACAAACACATCTTTAAGATATACTGAGGACATGCTACAACATAGTGAAACTTGTTTGACACTTCAAATGTTGCCTACATTTCCTAAAGAGAAGGTTGACATCCTAGTCATGCTTGATTGGTGAACCAACTAATGCTTCTGAATGAACTGGCACACTTTTATGCCAACAGTTAAGAAAGATAAAGAGATGTTCTTCATTATGAATACCAAAAAGAAGATTTAGATCCTAATTCCTTTAGATTGAAGATGGCAAAGAACGCATTTCACAACGCCCTTCAAATAAGAACATTATAAGATAACATAGAACAAGTAAATTTACCTCTACTCCTTTTGTTTCATCATTTCCTTTGTTGCTCCTGCAATCAAAGTAGAAAGCCATTTATTCACTGTGATTGAAAATTCGTAACTTCAGAAAAAGCATACAAGGACCACGACTTAGGCCCCTATTAGTAACAACAGTCAACAATAATTATAGTTTAACAAAACTAACAACAGAATAGACTTATCATATTTCATAATATACACAGAGGTGATCTAATAGACCCATCATCAAGAGATTCCAGACAACAACAACAATACTACAACATGGAGACGAAAAAATAAACCATAGGCAGTGAAAAACATAGGCATGATAAGTATGCAAAGACACATACCTCGACAAAACATTGTGATTGAATATTTTACAATCCACATTTAGCTAGATTCTGACAACATCAAGAAGTGAATGAATCTCCATGCACATAAAGAAGATCAAAAAATAATAATAAACAAGTATTGAGACGAGAATTATTACCTAGGCATCTCCATCCGAATATTCATCATCTCCACATTCAAATAGTTCCTGACAGTATCAAGAAAAGAATGAATCTCCATGTACATAAAGAAGATAAAAATAATTTAAAACCACTTCCTCAAGCTAACTAAATATAAAATTCAGTGTACATTCATTCATGTGACACATATAGTATTCAGACAACCAAAGGGGAAAATGGTACCATTAAAATGAAACGAACATTCTTACCTGAGGATCTACATCTGAGTACTCATCATCTCCCTGACAACATCAAAAGGTG
The DNA here is from genome assembly GCA_023529315.1 of Papaver bracteatum. Classification (NCBI taxonomy): domain Eukaryota; kingdom Viridiplantae; phylum Streptophyta; class Magnoliopsida; order Ranunculales; family Papaveraceae; genus Papaver; species Papaver bracteatum. The sequence goes on from JAJJWX010002584.1 coordinate 578,161, forward strand.
AATGAATGTTCAAATATCTTTTTACATAAATAAGATTAAAAAAAAAAAAAAAAAACAAGTCCTGAAACAAAGCATTATTACCTGATCAGTTCCATTCCAATACTCATCATCTCCAACAGTTTGTGAAATCAATGTAGCATCAATAGAGGTTGCAGTGAAGACATATGGATCTTCAAAAGCATTCATATGGGGCTCTGATCTTCTGGGAGATTCCAAAACCAGATTCCAATGCTTTCTTGTCAAATCGCTGCAGTAAAAGACTTGGCTAGCCTGAGAAGCATGGATGAATGGCTCGTCTTCTTCCTTTGAGCTTCTTATAAACTTTTCAAAATTGAAAAACCTCAACTTTTTCTCTCGATCCACATATGATCCATGTACATTGTCTTCAACTCGCACCCAATCACAATAAAAAACAACTTCTGTGAAAACTCCATAGTCTAGTTCAAGTATCTTTTGAAGAATGCCATAGTATGTAGTATCGTCATCGACAAGGTTAGTATCTCTGGAACTTGATCTAAAGCTAGTGCAAGCATTCAAGGTGACTCCACTGTTTTGTGTAGTCAAATGTTTTTTTGCATCTGCTGTGTAGAAAAGATAGCCATTAACACAATATGAATTATATGAAACTGTAGAGAAGGTCGGCCCGATTGCGAGCCTACGAAAATCTGTCATGGGAGTGCCTTCAAGTTGTTTTCTTAACCATGCAATGTAGTCCATAGTCTCTGTCCTTCCCTTATGAGTTCGATTAAGATTAGAAAGATATGTATTGTATTTCCTGTCAAACCACAAAGACATTGATAAGTGTATTGTATTTCCTATCAAGCGACAAAAGCATTGGTAAGCGAAGGTTACTATTTTAAGTGCAATGAATTGATGTAAACAGAAACCAAATTATGATTTACTTACGCTTCCCATTCAATATTTTCATCGGAGTGTCTCAATATCCACATACGAACTTGATCATACTCTAAGGTGGTGAGCTTATATGTTTTTCCATGTGAATCACGTGGATATGGACCTTCGTAAACATCATCAGGCATTGATATCTTTCCACGACACTTATAAGACCTTTGATTTCCCTTATGAAAGAACTCCATGCAATGGCGCTCTCCTTCAATTACCTCATACTGTTTTTGAATAGACGCTTCTATATAACTTTTGTTGCGGCCATAAACCTTGTAGGTCCTCATCATCCTGCACATGAAGTAGTGACCAAGTATATGTAAGTTAGCTGATTTCATAAAAGAACACACTAAAAGGATAATAATAACTAAATAATTGTACCTCTCGAAAGGGTACATCCACCTAAATTGAACAGGCCCCAATAAATGTGCCTCTTCTTCTAAGTGTACAACAACATGAGTCATACTAACAAAAAAATCAGGCAGGAAGTATATTTCAAACACACATAATGACTCTACAACACGTTCATGCATTAGACGAAGCTCAGCACGATCAATAACCTTATAACAAAGGACTTTGAAAAATAATGATAAGTGTCGAACTGCCTCACGCATCGGCTTATGTTTCTTGAAACCATGCATTATAAAAATAGGCATCAGTCCCTGCATAAGAATGTGATAGTCATGGGATTTGAGACCCTTCAACTGAAACTCTTTCAAGCATAATTTATTTCTCCAGTTCCCACTATAACCAATTGGTACTTTTAGTATGCGAAGGGTTTTGCAGATAAGTTGCCTTTCAAAATCAGACAAGCGATAAGGTGCACGGGGGACCACTAACTTTCCATTATTTTCTGTCAACCACAAGTTAGGCTTCAACTTCAAAAGTTTTAAGTCTTTGCGCGCTGGAACCCCATCCTTTGACTTATCCTTGTGGTTCATAAAATTTCCAAACAAATTCTCTGCAAAGTTCTTTTCCACATGCATGACATCCACATTATGCCGAACATGCATAAACTAATGAGATAGATTTAGTTATAAAACATTTATAAACAACAGTAACATATAAAACTAAACTAATTGCAATATACATACAATAGGTCAGGCTAACAATACCTTCCAATATGGGAGACAAAATAAGATCGATCTCTTCGACCATGGAGACTTAACCTTGACCGGTCGCTTTACTAACTTCCCGAATTCTTTATCTGCAGTTGCTGTCTTCTCGAACAAATCGACACCACTCAAACGGCTTGGTGCACCTCTGTAATCATGTTTTCCATTGAACTGAGACTTCTGTCGTCTATAAGGGTGATTCTTATCTCTAAGAAACCTTCTATGACCCATATAAGCATACTTTTTGCCCCATTTTAACCTTAATGCCTCCGTATTTTGTCCACACATGGGACACCCAAATTTTCTAGAAGTTCGCAGACCCGAAACATGGGCATATCCCGGAAATTAATGTATGCACCACAGTAAGATTGCTTTCATTGTAAAGTAAGTCTTAGTATGCGCATCATACGTTACCTTTTCGTATGACCATAACTCAAGCAACTCATCGATCAAAGGCTGTAGATAAACATCTATGTTGTGGTTGGGTCCAGTTGGACCAGGAATCAACATTTTTAACATCGTGAAATCTTTGGACGTGCATAATTCTGGTGGAAGATTATTAGGAACAATCATGATGGGCCAAGTACTATGCTGGGTCATCATCCCAAAAGGGTTAAAACCATCAGTTGCTAGTCCTAGACGCACATTTCGCTTCTCTTCAGAAAACTCATGCCATTTTCTATCTATAGACTTCCACTGAGAAGAGTCCACAGATGCCTCATGTGTGTAGCACTTTCCACAACCTTAGAATACCAAATCATCAGCTCAGCTATCCAAGGTACACTATACATCCATTGTAACCTTTCCGTAACTGGAAAATACCTAAGTATCTTTACCGGCACCTTTCTAGTAGTTGGAATTCTCCCTTCTGGCGGCTTTTTCCATCTACTTTCCTTACATTTAGGACACTCCTCTAAATCAACATAATCCTTCCGATAGAGAATGCAAGCATGGATAATCTGGACCGGCAACTGAAATGGTTTAATCATACCCTTAGCTTTACTACAGTTATCAGGTAACGTGTTCCCAACTGGTAAAATGGTCTTCAAATATCCCAATAACTCAGTCATGAAAACATCAAAACATTGGTATCTTTCTTTCATACTAAGTAACTCAACTGTTGCCGACAGTTTTGTATGTTCAGCACTACAACCTGGATATAAGGGTTGAGCTGCATATTGTAACCTTTTTATGTGATTGACACTAGCTCTATCTTGATTATTACCACCAGAAGCTCTATCTTGATTATTACCACCAGAACCATCTTCAACATCAGCACCCGGAGGACAATCAGAATTATTATGGCAGTTTTCAAAATTATTGACACCAAATTCATATCCTAATGTATCATTGAACAAGTCGTGCATTCTCAAAACAGAAACATCTTCATTCACAACATAATTAGCGGGTAAAGGAGGAGCTTCAACATTGAAAACATGATCACTAGGTTGCTCTCCGTGATGGATCCATGTTTGGTATGTCATATCGAATCCATTTTCAAGAATATCCCCATGTACATCTTCTAGATATTTTGGTAAATTATTATAAATCTTACATTTATTGCAAGGACATCGAACTTCATCGCTAGATTCACCAAGACTCTCTCTTGTAAATTGGATGAAAGATTAAACACCAGCAACCCATCGAGGTGAATACTTAGGTGCATAAATCCATTCTTTGCTTGGAGGAAAAACATGACGTCGAGACATCTGCATAACAAAAGAATTACATAAATCAGAAACGACAATTTGCAAGAGATACATGAATCAGAACAAAAAAAAGTTTTAAAGTGGGTACAAAGTAAACAGGTACAAAGTAAACTGGGACATCTATGTTTCCATTGTAACTATTTTTTGAAGTAATGCATTATTAGATTACATTGAGGTTCAGCTACAAATAGGGCAAAAAACTAACCCATTTTCATTACAATCAGGACATCTAACAACTACTTTCTTAACAATTTTGCAACTCCCATTACAAGTAAAACATGTTAAAAACCTAACACCACCACAACCATCAGAAAGATCACCACCAATTTTAGATTTTGGTAACTATTTGGGTAGATATTGAGAAGATTATAAATACACTGCAAATGATAGAACCCCCAATTCGAAAATTTTAGTTAAATTATTGTTGATATATACATTTATCACTAGATTACTTATTTTGACCTAATTAAACAAAACCCCTAAAAAAATTTAAGAAAATTTGTTTACCCTAATAAATTGAAACTCAAAAATTGAAACTTAGAATAAAGTACATACCCAGATAACTTGGTGAGTTGAAGGTCTGATAAACCTGAAATCAGAGGTGTGCTAGCCTTAAAAAATCTTCTCAAAGTTGTTGAACCCTGATAAATACGTGGATGATTAAAACTCTAACTAGTAAATACACAACCATCATAGATTTTTCCCAATCATTTAATTTGTCTGAGAGAACTAATGAATTTGCTTGAGAATGAGAAATATTAGATCTATATGAGAGAAAGACGAGTGAATGAGAATTGGTTTTTCATAAGTGAATGAGAGAGAAAGACGAAAATTGTTTTTTCCTTTTTCTCGATGGCTAGTAATTAGATAAGATAAGATAAGTCAGACCCGAGTCATATTATGACCTGAGTCAGCAAGAGCTAAATGGGATGAATCGCCTTTCTGAGAAAGATAATATGAAGTTAAAGTTTTCTTTGAACTTCTTAGAAAGGCTATGGCATTACTTCAACTTCATAGAAAGACTACCTAGAGAGTTCCTGATGGCATCATATGGAATAAAAAAGACTCCAATTTCTTTGAATTTTAATTCTAACTGCACAGTTGAATGCACAATTGAAGTTCTTTATATATGTAAAAGACTTGCTGAGCAGAAAACAGAAAAAGAAGTTGATAAAACAATAATGAAACAAATTAATATAACATGATGGTAAGTTAATGAAATCAAAACTAAGTTTAAAACTGGACAAGATTGATAATAACATGTTTCATTAGATAAGAGCAGGGCTCATAAACCTGCTAAAGCTACATGTATAATTATAAGAGAAGGGCTCATAAACCTGCTAAAGCTACATATAGATATCCGACAGAGAACTTGCAAGTTCTGTGCAACACTTCTTAACATGTTTTGAGTATCTTCATCTTTACATACAAAGAGATGAGACTCAAAACAACAAAAAACTTCACCTGTACCCAAAAAACTTTCAACTTCAACTTCACCGATACCCAAAAAAATTTCAACTTCAACTGTATCCAAAAAACTTTCCCCCAAAATAGTTACATCTATAACCCCAGATCATATATCCCAAAATACTTACATATATCACTTTCATTTTTGTTCCCAAATTGTTTGTACCCAAAAAAAGTCCCATAAAGTTCTAAAAACTTCCCCAAAAAAACTTAACTTCCAAGTTTAGGAGCACTAAAAATCTGGATCATCACAGGTGACCGAGTGTCGTGACCACAGAATCATATCGGTTAGAGAAATGTCACCAAGAGTTCCGTCACCATCATATAGATCCTCTGTAGGTACCAAAATTTGATCAATGAGGACCAAACAATCTCCATTTGATGGTTGTGAACTCGGATCAACACGGCCAAATGCAAAAGATCTCTTTCTGAAGTTCCTCAACACTACCTTATGACCTCTAGGTTGAGAACTAGTGCCAACATTCATTGCCTGAGACAATAAAATATCCCCTTATGTCAGAAAACAATAACAGGTCTCCATAAGAAAAGTGGTGAAAACTAAATGGATTCAATAAGTACATTGTTCAAAATGAGTTAGTTAACAAAATATAACCTGATCAGTATTAGCATTGTTGGTGCCGCCCCTTGCTGCCTCAACATACTCCTCAAGAACTCGGAGACGATCTTCAATAACTCTATTCTTCAGCTGTTCTTGTCGCAACTGCTCCCTAGGAATTGCAGAAGCAAGAAATTCAGTCTTCGAGACACCACCTCCCATACCTCTAACAAATCCCCCACGATCATTCCCAAACACCTATGGACAAGTAAGAAAAATGAGTTAGTAACTAAAAGGTTTTATTTTCATAAGAACAAACAACAATATGAAATTCATATGCACCCACCTTCGCAACTTCATCCCTATCCACATGGGTCTCTTTACTATACTTCTCAGTTTGTAGCAGCTCTTTCACCTCTCCCTGCAAAGTTCAAAAGAAGATATAAGAAAGTGGAAATAAAATTAAAAACAAACTTGTGAATCTAAAATCAATATGCATAAAAACCAAACTTACCACATATCTCCTGCATCTTACTTCATAATCATCAGGGTCAAGCTGTTGAAGTTGTTCTTCTGGCACTTTTTGGTACACATGAGTATCAACAAACACCACAGATCTGCTAACAGTACCGGTTGGACTTTGTTGTTCCATAATATGCCGACGTCGCGCAATACCATCTCTTCCAGTACTATGTAGAGCTTTAACTGCTTTCCTTGCTCTCCTACCTCTCACCCTGCCTGCATTATCTTTGACATCACTAACCATCTCCACAAAAGCCTCCCAATCTTCCTTCTTCTGATTTCCTGGCCTCATGGCTTTTCTTTCAGCAATATTAGCACCTGCATCACACACTTTCCTTAGAGGAGTCTTCCCATTCCTCCAATCTTTGTTTGCCATTTTGATAACTTTGTCCCTGACAAATTCAGGCACATTGTACACATTCTTGATTGCTCTCCACACTTCTTCCTTGAGTTCCGGAGTAACTTCCCTCCAGGTAGCGAAAGACGGTGACACAATACTCTTAGCAATCACTCCAACTTTGGTGGAATACGCCTTTGAATCTCCAATAGGTTGTCCAAGTGCGTTGAATGCAACTGGAAGAAGGTGATCAACTACAGAAAACAAATTTACTTATTAGAGATTGTAACTTCACATTCAACTGATAAAAGAAGAAAAATGAAAGACAAAAAACTATGTTATTACCGTTCCTGCTTCCTTGAGAAGTTTGAGTTTCATTGACAGAATGGTGAAAAGCCGCATGCCACTGATCCTCAATAGATACACTTCCCACTGGTTCATTCCTGTGACCACCATTTGGAGAGTGCTCTCCATCTGATGAAGACAAATGTTGACTCCTAGAATCTGGACTCGCGGACCTATCTGGACTTACAGAAGTATTGAGCAAGGGAGTTAGCCAGTGATCATTCGCAGTATACCTACTACTTGTAGGACGACATCAGCTGATACTTCCACTACTAAGTCTCACCATAGTCATCTAAAATAAAATCAGTTCATTTGTAATTAAGATTCAGAATACAAAAATGCAGCACCTTATTTTTCTATGTAAGCAATGTAATCATTATACAACTGCTCAAATTAAAAAGAACATCATACTAAATTAGGCTGGTATCAAATACTTTCTTCTAAGCATATCATACTTCATACCATCATTCAAATGACTGCAGATTATTATTCATATAAAAATGTAACCAATCTAACTAATGATTATGAACTTTTAAGATTTCACACTATGCAGATGAACTTTTAAGATTTTACACTATAATGATTTGAGTTGGTATAATGATTAGATATAACCTTGTAACCAAATTACTCCTACAAAATTTCAAACCTAACTTAGATAGAACTGACCTACAACTTCATAAAATACTAGCATACAACTTCATAAAAATTTAGATTTTACTTCATTAAGAATATTAGGTAACATATCTAGATGCTATCATATAAATTGAATCATCAAATACAACCTAAATCATACAAATCCAAGATACTAAACATGAAGCCATGATCTTCATACATCACATAAAACAATTAGTAACTACAAAGAAGATAATCTTCATAAGAAAGTGACTATACCTCAAGATCTCCAGAAATCAACCAAAACCCTGTCAACAGAAAAAACAAATGATAATTAAAACCAAAAAATAAAGAAGAAGAACAAGAAAATAGAAAAGGGGATTTTTTTCCTGCAAAACCCTAACATACAAATCATAAATTGAATCATCAAATACACCCTAAACATGAAACTAATCATACAAAACAAAACAAAATCATACAAATCAAAGGATTACTAAACAGGACATACGGAATCATACAAAACAATTAGAATCTAAAAACAATTAGAATCTAAAAACAAGATGACCTTCATAAGAAAGTGATTATACCTCAAGATCTTCCAAAATCAAGTAAAACCCTGTCAACAAATTAAAACAAATGATAATTAAAACCACAAAATAAACAAGAAGAATAAGAAAACAGGAAAGGGGATTTTTTTATGCAAAACCCTAACTTTGAAATTACAAACCCTAACTCTACCTGAAATAAAATCAAGATTGAAACAAGTTTTGATGATGGAGGATTTCAGATAAATATGTTCAATGGTGTTATTTCTCTGATTTGGGTTTGGGTGAGAGATGGAAAGAGCGAGCGAGAGAGAGAGATGGATTGAGGAGTGAAGTGAAAGAGATGGGAAGGATAAAAAGAGAAGAAGGAAATAAGAAACTGTATTCCTCGATAATAACAAGGTGCTTTCCTAACCACACAAAGTGGGGGGAACATTCGCGCCAAAAACATCTCTCAGTGAAACGATATTACTCAAGTGTCGCTACATAAGTCAACGAATGTCCAGCCACTACGACGACTTGACTTTAGTCAGCGTCATGGTATGATGTGTCTTTGTAGAAGTCAATTATAGTCCAACTATAACAATGACTTGACTTTATTCAACGACGCATTAGGGGCATAGCGTTTTTTAGATATCCCTTTTGTGTCGTTGCATAATGTCTAAAATACATCTTTTTCCACTAGTATAGATGGAAGAGCTGATGAGGGTGTTAGTGATAAGGTGTAGCTTGGTGACAAGGTGGAACTTGAGATGCAAGTTCAAGGAAATAATGAGAATGTTATTTCTGATGATGATCGAGATATTGTGCAAGAACCTGCTCAGGAAGAAGAAGCACAAAGTCATCAGTACAATGTTGTAAGAGACAGATAGAGGAGGGAAGTTAAACCACCTCAGAGATATGGCCATGATGACTTGGTTGCGTATGCACTTGTAGTGGGTGAGAGCATAGACAGGGATGATCCAAGAACCTATGAAGAATCAATCGGTGGTGAAGAATCAGCATAATGAGGAGCATTTGCAATTGAAGAAATTGAGTCTCTTGGAAAGAATGGCACTTGGGAGATAGTTGCAAGACCAAAAGGATAGAAGTTTGTTGGAAGCAAATGGGTCTTCAAGAAGAAACAAGGTACTTCAGATGGTGAAGAAACAAGGTACAAGGCAAGGCTTGTGGCAAAGGGGTTTACACAAAGAGAAGGCATTGACTATAATGAGGTGTTCTCTCCTGTGGTTAAACATAGTTCTATTAGAACACTGCTTGCTATAGTTGCTTTGAAAGATCTAGAATTGGAACAACTAGATATTAAGACGGCTTTCCTTCATGGTGATTTGGAAGAGCGTATTTATATGCAACAACCAAAAGGGTTTGAGGTTCCTGGCAAAGAAGACCATGTATGTTTGTTGAAGAAATCTTTGTATGGTTTGAAGCAATCTCCAAGGCAGTGGTATAAACGTTTTAATACATTTATGTTGGCAAATGGATACAGTAGGAGTCAGTATGACAGTTGTGTATATCAGAGGAAACTCCAAGATGGTTCATTTGTTTGTTTACTCTTGTATGTTGATGATATGTTAATCGTTTGCACGGACATGTCAGAGATACAAAAGTTGAAGGTGCAGTTGAGTAGTGAGTTTGAGATAAAAGACTTGGGTGCAGCAAAGAAGATATTGGGCATGTAGATTCATAGAAACCGAGCTGAAGGCAAGTTGCATTTGTCCTAGAAGGCTTACATCGAGAAGGTATTGGAGCTGTTTGGTATGAAAGATGCAAAACCAGTAAGTACTCCTTTGGCATCTCATTTTAAACTTTCTAGAAGGCAATCACCTCAAATTACAGATGAGGCAGAGTATATATCTCGAGTTCCATATGCAAGCGCAGTTGGTAGCATCATGTATGCTATGGTTTGTACAAGGTCGGATATCGCACAAGCTGTGAGTGTGGTAAGTAGATACATGGGAAGTCCCGGGAAAGCTCATTGGAAAGCTGTAAAGTGGATTTTGAGGTATCTAATGGGAAGTACAAATGTTGGTTCAGTGTTTGATAAACACTATGTGATTCGACGAATGTTGTGGGTTATGTTGATTCTGATTATGCAGGTGATCTTGATAGAAGAAGGTCATTGACTGGTTATACTTTTACATTGTGCGGTAGTACTATCAGTTGGAGGTCGGTTTTGCAAAGCACATTTGCATTGTCTACAACAGAGGCAGAGTACATGGCAGCCGCGGAAGCAGTGAAGGAAGGTATATGGTTGATGGGTTTGGTTGGTGATTTGGGTTTCAAGCAAGAGAGTGCATCTTTGTTCTGTGACAGTCAAAGTGCCATTCACTTGAACAATAACCAGATGTATCATGAGAGAAAGAAGCACATCGATGTCAGGTATCATTTTATCAAGGATGTAGTTGAGGAAGGTAGGATAGCGATGCTAAAGGTTCCTACAGCGGATAATCCAGCGGACATGTTGACGAAGTCGGTTCCAAGTATCAAGTTCAAGCACTGCTTGGACTTGGTTGGTGTCAACAGGTGTTGATAGCCCTTGAGGGGCTGAGCGAAGACGATGATGATGAGTGGTGATGGTATTGAAGTCAAGGTGGAGATTTGTAGTGTATGTGTCTTGAATACGGTTTAGTATTCAGTTGGGTCGATCCATTTACCCGACCCGTTTTGCCCGTTTACCTTTTGTGCAAGAGAAGGCAAGTGTAGACAAGTCTTCTTTTGTGCAAGAGAAGGCATATCTTTTGTACAAGTGAAGGAATAACTTTTGTGCAAGAGAAGGCATATCTTTGTACAAGGGAAGGCATACCTTTTGTGCAAGAGAAGATATCAGAAGTTATAAGTACCCTTCATATCCTCTTGTTTTAGTAAGAGAAAAAACATAAACAACTAAGAGAGAGTGTGAGGCAGTGTAAGCTTAATCTTAAGAGGGGGTTTTCAATCATACTCTTGTAATCTTGTTTGAATCATAGTGAAATCGTTATCGTCGTCTTCCAAAGTGGATGTAGATCATCTTGATCGAACCACTATAAATCCTTGTGTTGTGTGTGCTTCTTTTACTTTTGATTTCATTTCTATTTCAATTCTTGATTGATTGTGCTTGGAAGAGCCATTGGTTATAACAGATTTCTTGTATCCTACAAGCGTAGATGCCAATGTGCACTGCTCTTCAATATCCCGCGTCTTCTCCATGTTTTCTTCTGTTTAATCACAAGTATGTACAATTTTATCTGTGCAACAAATGCATCTAAGAGAAGTCGGGTAAGCCAAAAACATTTGGCATGTGCCTAGAAAAATAAATTACCTGCAGACCTTGTAGATTCAGAAATGAAAATAGGAGTTGGTTGAAAGCCAATGAAGTCATTGATTCCGTCACCCGAGGTGTTTAAGGGAACTCTATCATCCTTTCTGTACACTGTAGTATGAAAGGAAGGATACCAATGTGCAAGTGCAAGATCCATGAATTCATCCTCCAAATTGGTGTCGTTCTGGTATACGTTCGTAATGCTTCTTTTGAATCCAGCTTCCAGCGAGATCTTTACCTACATGGATAGTCATATATTAGAGGATGCATATGCCACATAGAAGCTAGTCAAAAACTAATAGAACTAAGTTTACCTTTGAGATTGCACTCAACATCCCAAGAGATACTCTGGCCGCATTAAATAGAGGATTTTGAGCATCAAGTTGAATAATTTTTGCGTAACCATCTGATACATTGGCAGCAACAATGACACTAATACCAACAATATGATCATGAACTGCCCCTCCTTTTCCCCACCATGAACTTCCATGAGCTCCAGTACTTACAATTCCTCCAATACTCAATCCCTCCCAGTACGGAGAAACGACTAAGCTCAATCCAGCGTCTTCTACTTTATCGATCAAATTCCGTAAGCCTACACCTGAATCGACTGTAACAGTCATATTCTTAACATCAATTTCTATGCCTGAGTTATATTTTGCCGTACTTGTAAGTATTGAAGAATTCGAAGTGGGCATGCCAATTTGGGTATACTGTGAGAGAATCCTGTCACAATTTTAACTTTCAGTTTCTTCTTATTTGCTTCAGCAACAGCTAATAGTAATTCTTCTTCTGTTTCAGGATAAACTACTCTTCGAACCTGACAATCTTTTCTATCGTCCCAAACACCGTATGCATTGTAGAGTGTGCAGCCATATCTGTCGCATTTCAGTGACGATGGTGGTGGCATTGCATTTGTTTCGATGAACACCGTTGAATAATTCCATGTAAGCAAAACGAAACCGAAGAGGACTGACAGACATATGCCTAGGGAACCCATGCATGCGAAATTAACTGCCAAATGAGGTACTAGTATTTAGTTCAAGTTTAAGCTTTTATTTATAAGTGCCAACACCAAATCGAAATTACCGTCCACATAGTTATTGAAGATTTGATAGTTGCAGTTATCTTAAAGACAGTGGATTTATAACTCCCAAGGATCAAAAAAAGGGTTCTGAACCATAAAATTAAAAATGCAAGGCTTCTGAGAATCCCAAGATTCCAAATTCGGCTGTGTTTTTTCACATTTCAAAGATTCCAGAGAGTCATCTGTACTCCATACAACACCTAATCCAAAGTTTGCTCCCAAGGCTTAGGGAATTGATTGGGTTGACACTCAGTTCACCGATTGCATGATATAACTGATATTTAAGACCAGCTGTTTATGAAAAACAAGTACAATTGCAAATGCATATCTATCTCTGCACGTGAATTTGCAGCTTTCTTGCTCCATTATTCCCAAAAATTCGATGCCAAAAATGAACAATAATACAAACAGATACATAAAGTACCAACTAACTTGATCTTACACCTAATGTTCACTCAACAAACAGAATCATTCTCGGTAGACCACCAAAAACTGTTCACACATATGAGGTGGCACTAAGAATTTTTGCAACAAAAAAGAATCATTTGCAGCATTCGGGCGGAGAAATAATTTTTCCAAGCCGCTACGGAAACAAACTAAAAGATCAGATCGAAATGTCATGTGCACACTCGTAAGATAGTTTCTTCAAATTTCAACTAGTGAAAAAAGATGACCGGTGGTGGGTGATGACACAGCTAGTGCTTATCTGGTGGTGATTTGTTGATGCCCATTCCATCCATCCATATCTGTTTTTGAAAAATGTGAGAGAATTTGATTCTTTCCAATCTCATTTGTACCAGTGCTGACTAGTTGACATTTGTCGATGTCCATCCATCCAAATCTTTTAATAAAATTTGCGAGAGCATAGGATTCCTTTCGAAATTTCATTTCTTTCCAATTTTAACGAACCCGAATGCGTAATCCAGAACTAGAGACTAGTAAGCGTTGGTGATTAGTGGGTGATGAGTCTGATCACTTAGCTAAGCTTAATGCGAAGCTGATGGTGGCATGGTGCTTTGGTGGTGATGCCTATCGCTATCTCACCTGTTTGTCGAATCTTGTTGGATGGATAAGATGCGACACGTTTGCAACATTCATATAATATGTCATGATCCATCACCAAATGATTTATTTTGAGTTCCCGATCATAGAGCAATAAAGCCAAGAAATTTCTTTACTCGGGTCTTTTAAAAATACATAAAATTAGTTAAATAGATCAAAATCAATAATTTTTAGGTGAAAATATATATCTAGATTTTGATACTCAGATACTCAGGATGTACTCAGTTTCATCATACCCATTTTTAAATATATATATTTTTTTTAATTTATATTAGGATGCATTAAATTTATCATCGCTATTTTTTAAGTTTAAGCCAAGATAAATCTAGTTTCATCTTTGCTATTTTTTTGGTGTTCATTTCACCCATACTAATTTTTACTCATCCATTAAAACTATATTTTAAAAATATTTGGACAAATGACCAATTTTTCGTTAAAAATACTTTCCTGATTTCTAGTTATATGAAATTTAAAAGCACTATTATCAATGGGTGATAATGCCGGACCTCAGTTCGAAACTCCTGAATTAAAATTTTACCGATAAAAATAAAAGTGTTGACAAAGAAAACTTCATTATATTTTCATTGTATTTAGGAAAAAGTTTATTTTCCTAAATAAACTTCATTATTTAGAAACAGAAAATGTACACATGAAGAAGACACATGAAAATATGTACGTAGAAAATGACCCAACAACAACCATTATTACATTATTAAGCCCCGACAGCTGTCACGTTGGAAACGGTAGTTTCAATGTCACTTCTGGACCTGGTACGTGACATCCTTTTATCTCCGGTGTCAGTTGAAGTAGCAGTGGCCGTATTTTTGAGCCATATATGTGGAACCATTCGATGGAGATTTACAATGTTTTCCACTGCATAATCAGCTTCTTTTGTTCTCATTGCCTTTCCCACCTTCATAATCATCCATTCCAAAATAATTAAACAAATCAGCGTCAGAAACTATAAAGTATTGTCATCACACTAAAATCCCAAACGAAACTAATAAACTATAGCATTAATAGAAAAAACACAAAATTGATTTAAAAGACCAAAATCAACAATTTCTTGGTAAAAAGACATATAGATTTTGATATTGTTTAAATGAATAAAAATATAAAAATAGTTAGGATATAACCAGTTTCATCTTACACATTTTCAAATAATTTTTCTTATTTTTAATTTACATCAGGATGCATCCAGTTTCATCCTTGCTATATTTTAAGTTTAACCAGGATGAATCCAGTTTCATCTTTATTATTTTTTTCTATCCATTTCACTCATAAATTTTTTTACTCGTTTATTTGAGCCATATTTTAAAAATATTGGACAAATAACCCATTTTCCGTAGAAAAAAAAAATGTAGTGAAAAGGAAATTGGTGGATTACTACGTCCACGGCATTAGGCAATGGGAGGCCCATTTCCGATATAATATGGTCAGATTGATGTGACTGTCATTTTGTCTAATGGTGGTATCGACACGTATTCAACATGTAGTCATTTATATGAGATTATGCAAACTTAAAGGTGCAAAAGAAAGAATTAGATGCCTTAGTCTTGTTATCAACAGAAACTCATAATCTCGTATGAATCACTGTTTATGGAGGGGATACCAATGTTATTCGGGAATAATATCATTTTATATAGGACAGACAAATATAAACAAACCCTGACCATTGGAGTTTAACTCAAGGTAATACTAATTTTCGAAGCATTTCTTTGTTTCTGTTCTTCCACCTCTAAAATAAATGGAAGAAAAAAAAATTTACTCCCTCCGTTTCAAAAAAATAGGCAAGTTTGGTTTTCACAAAAATTAAGAAAACCAATCATTGTAGCCATTTTTTCATGTTTTTTCCTAAACTATCCCTTGGTCTCCACTCATTTGCTATTAGAGAAAGAGGAGAGAGAAGTGGTCCCATTTTTGTATTAGAGAGAAAAAAGAAAGAAAGAGAAGTGGTCCCTCTATGGGTATAGTAGTAAAATCATAACATTTGACTTTCCACATATGGAAACAAGCCTATTTTTTGGACATATCCAAATAAGGAAACTTGACTATTTTTTTTGAAACGGAGGGAGTATATATTTACCAGAACAGTGTGAAGGCCAACAGATTTGCCAGAAGCGATATTATGAACGTTATCGTCCAGAAACAGCTGAACAAAGAACGTGAAAAACGTTACGTTAACATCAAAAGCGAAAAAGTCAAAGTCGAAATTCAAAAACAGACCGACAAATAAAAGGAACACCAACAACGAAACGAAATGAGACCAAAAGTACATACCGTGCGACGGGGGTCAACGTTTGCAATGTCGATAGCAATTTTCATAGCATCAATCGATGGTTTCAAACAGACTGGATATGCTCCAGGATCATTGGATTTTGATAGGTTTGGATTAATTGATTCGAAACATATAATTTGTTCGAAACAACCTTCTAATCCCAACTTCTCTAATACTTTTACCGCGTGATTTCTATCTGAATTCGTAAAAATCTGAAGAAAAAAAAAACCAAAATTTTAATGATAAAAAAAAAAAAAAACTCGAGCAGGCCGTCAAGAAATTTTTTAAAAAGGAAATGTAAATAAAAATATAACTTACAAGTTTTCTTTGAGGAATGCTTCGAATAAGATCACGTAATTGAATATCTTGTTTGATCAACTCATAAGGCAACTTTCCGTGTACGTAACTGAAAAATACAGAAAACAGCAAGTTAGCCGTCCATGGACTTTCCTAATCAAAATTTAGTTTCAACTCTGTTCAATTTTCGATCAATTTTACCTGTGATAATCATCTGCATCAATATCATATCCCAAAGCCTACACATAAACAAAGAATCAATACAGTCAAGTTAAAATTACGAAGCATTTTAAATCATTCTGGACTAACCCTTTTAATGTTTACTTACTCTGAGACCGGCAAGTGTACTTCCATAAGTTTTGAAAAGTTCAATTCGAACTCTTGATGCTTTATCACTTGAATATCCAAACTTTTCTACGAGAAAATCTGGAGAAGAAATACAAAATGATTTAAAACCTTAAGAAGAAGAAGAACATTAGCTAGAAACTTGATTAACCAATTTTGATCGGCGAAGAAAATATTTATCGGTCAAAACGAGGGGTATAAAAGCTTGATCACCAAAGTTAGGCCTTTGCATGTTGTTGAAATGTTAATTACCATCAATGTTTGTCTTCAAAGCGGCACCAATTCCAGTATTTGAAGAATACAGAGTATCATCAAGATCTGATCACAACACAAAATCGACAATGAACAATTTAGTTAACTTTTGCTTAAACAACTTGCTTAAATTGATTAGTGTAAGTGAATCCAATTAATTATAGTGATTAAGCTAGCAGTTGATATATATTACCGAAGAGAAGACAATCAAAAGGAGAAGATGTGTTGATTTCGCGAACAGATTTGCAGAACATATCCATAGCTAGCTAATGTTGAAGAAACGTTGGAAGGAGTATTGGAGAATTGAACAAGATTGAATGAAATTTTTAGAGTAGTAATGAAATTTGCAGCAAAGGAGGATTTTCAAACTGAACGGGAACATCTTTATTTATAGAAGTCTTTCAGGAAGTAAAATACAATATAAAATCTCAACAATAATGTGAACAGGAGGTGGAAAGGGGACTCTGGATGGAGGTGATATCCACGTCTTCTTATTTTAGTTTTTTTTTTTTAACCAATTCTTTAATGAGTTTGTAAATTATTTGGTCACATTTTAATTACTTAGTAGTAATATTTTGGTTAATTGTTTACTCTATGTATTAGAAATGCTTGTTCTTATCAACTCCATTATTGGGATATGATGATGCATAAACGAGTTAACCAAATAAAGTATTCGGGTGGTACATATGTAATGTCTGGATTAGTTAAATTGATGGAGAAAATAATGCACTAATTAATGAAGTAATGAGAAAGTTTGTATTCTACCCTTAAAATGATAATATCTCTTTTACAGAAAAGCATCGTTGGTAGGATGTCTAGTTATAAAATGAATCATAATTACAAACGGATATGATTATCTAACATGGATTCTCTCAACTTATATACCCTTATCTAAGGGACAATGGTGCTTCTCCCTTTGGACGGCTATCCATATTTTAGACTCATAAAGAACGGCTGTGATTAAGGTTTACCCGTACGGATGTGATAAAGGAGCTACTGAGATCGCATCCTGTTTTCTTACGCACCCTAAACGGCTAAACTCATCGATTCTGCTGAGTTATTAGTACATCATTCAATGCCAAGCGTTACTTTGCTTCTCAATGAAAATCCCTTGGGGCAATTCCTATGGGAATGAACAGACCCATTCTTTTGTTGAGCCAGGTGGATGGCCAAACTAGGTTTTCCACTATGGTAAAGTATTGGGCGTTATATCAATAGGCGTGCGGTCTAGGTAAAAACGCTGGCGTTGGAAGGACAAACGCTGGCGAGGGAAGAACCGACGCGGCGTCTCAAGAAAAAATGCTGGTGTTTTTGTTACAAACGCCAACGGGTAGTTTTTTAAAATTCAAAATTCACTTTTTACCTCTATAAAGTACCACCATCTTCAAATAATTCACTCACACCAAAATTCACTTGAATTTTCTCTTCTAAAATGGTTGAAAAGGCGATCACACTTTTTTGCGATGCAAAACTTGAAGCTGTTGTTTCTAAGATATGTGGGAGTTTTAAAAAGATTGAAAATTATAAAAGGGAAGTGCAAGTTTTAGAAGTTGCTCCAAGAAAATGTTCCGCTAAAAGGCAAAGAAGAGTACCAGTTTTGAAAGTCTCAGCTCTACTGTTACTGCATATGCTCCACAAACCAGAGACCTATTATATTGCTAAATGGGATGGAGATATGGTATACGGAGCAGATTTTCCTTTTGACAAATTTTGAAATTTGGACAGGGTATAAATAAACCAACACAAAATTTAGATGACAAGGAAATCTGTGGTTTTCTTTTCTTCCTATTTTTTTTTTTTGTTAAAAGATTCTACTCTGATTAAAAAATGAAATTGTTAGTTGATTTTTTTGGGAGACTTATACGGATGTTTTCCACCGCAGGGGTATATATGGGTACAAATAGGTTCCGATGAGAAATTCTTCATTGGAAATTAGTACAATCCAAAAGGTAAACACTTCTACATTACACCATTTTTAATCAAATCTTTTCTGCTATTTGAGTGTATTGGTTCTCTATTTCCAATTTGATTGTTGTGCATGATGTATAAGAGAAATAACTTGAATGGTCCTAAAGACCAATGTTCAAGGATCAATCAATTTCAATCAACAATCAAAGATTGGATTTCCCAATTGATCGAATCAACGCACAACCTGTGATATTTCAATTATATAACAAAATATAATGCGGAAAATAAATAACATAGACACCAGAAGTTTTGTTAACAAGGAAACCGCAAATGCAGAAAAACCCCGGGACCTAGTCCAGATTTGAACACCACACTGTATTAAGCTGCTACAGACACTAGCCTACTATCAATGAACTTCAGATTGGACTGTAGTTGAACCCTAATCAATCTCACACTTATTCAAGGTATAGTTGCTACGACTCAAAGTCGAAGACTTGATAAAAAAATATGTCTCCCACAGAAATACCTACGAGTTTTATTTTGTCTTTTGATAAATCAATGTGAATATGAGCCAATTTATATAATGGACTTATATTCCCTAAGAACAACCTAGAAATATCAATCATCTCACAGTAATATTATCGTATGGTAGCGAAACAAGATATTGTGGAATCACAAACGATGAGACGGAGATGTTTGTGACTACTTTTTATCTTTCCTATCAGAGATTAAATATCGATTCAATCTTAAAGAAGATAGTACTCAAAAACGATAGAAATAGAAAGATCAGATCACATAACTACAGAGAAAATAGTTGGGTCTGGCTTCACAATTCCAATAAAGTCTTTAAGTCGTTAACCTACAGGGTTTCGTAAAAAACCTAAGGTTAAAGGAGAATTGACTCTAGCTTATACAACTAGTATCACACATGAGGTGTGGGGATTAGTTTTCCCAGTTGCTAGAGTTCTCCTTTATATAGTTTTCAAATCAGGGTTTGCAATCTAAGTTACCTTGGTAACAAAGCATTCAATATTCATTATTAGATAAAAACCTGATTAGATTTAAGATAATATCTTTCAACCATTAGATCGAACTTAGCTTGTTATAAACAAATGAAATGTACCCTCATTTATGTTTAGTAACCGTACCTAAATGTGTACATCATGTTGGCTCAACCGTAATTAACCGAGGTTAGCTATATGAACACTCTCATATCAACCTTATTCATCTTAACCATAACTAGTTCAAATGAATCAAATGAAACTAATTAAAGAGTTGTTCAATTGCTATATTCTCATAGAAGTATACAAGAACACAATTGAAGCAAAATCGGTTTGATTCACTCGAATAAATTCATGAACATTATAGCCAAAGTTTGCAAAGAATGCATTCCTTAATATATAAATGTATTAGTTCATGAGCCAACCGATTTTAGAACTTTAACCACTCAAGTATGCAAACGTGTACACATACTTAAGTAGCCGGTCTAAGTTTGGGTTCACCAGTATTCAAATGGGTACGCATACTTAGTACACTTCTAAATCCAAACAGAAATTCCTGGATATATACCTTATGCAAGTATGCGTACCGGTATGTGTACTTGGTACACGGAATTTCACAACTACAAGTACGCATACGGGTATGCATACTTTAGTTCCGGTCATGGATCACATAAATGCAAGAATGCACACTATGTTTATAATCCAATGATGGTTAAGTATTCTAAACTCTTATTTCAATCATTGAAACTTTCTTAGAGGATGACAATAGCTATTTTCAAACACTATTAGCATCAAAGCAATTTTCAAGTTATTGAAATAATCATAATGAAACATTCCAAGTCTACACTAAATGATTGTATCACACAAACCATGTAAGATGTTACTCGGAGATTTTCACATGATCATCTTTTGACTTTCGTCAAGAACATAAGATGAACTTGGTTGAAGCGAAAGCTTACCAACACATATTCCGAGAAATATGTAAGCGAGTTACACTCAGCTTGAAATCTCAAATGTGTTTAACCGACAACTATATAGTAATATGTCTTTTGTCTCAATATAAGAGATAAATTAGAAATAGACTTTCCAAGTGATAGATGAGTTTTAGTATCCACATACCTTTTGTTGATGAAGTTCCACAAGATCTCCTTAGTAGTTCTTCGTCTTCAATTGATGAACGCTGTGAAGTCTAATGCTCAACTACACAATCTATCCTAGTCCGAGACATTATTATAAGTATACTAGAAATCAAGACTTATAATTTTGATCACTAATATTGACAAACAAGCTTGAGATATAAATGCTTGCGAGTTCGACCGAGAAGTGCTCTAACAATCTCCCCATTTATCAATTTTAGTGACAAAACTATAAATTCATATGGATTACAAAATAAATAAACTTTGTAGCTTCTCATCTAAATGCTTGATCTCATTGGTTCTTCAACATTACTCGAAATTTTCTTCACTCCCAAGTACTCCAATGATTCCAAATGTATTCAATTTCAAATTATTGTTGTTGAAGATCCATAGCTATAACAATGAGAAAACAATTGCTCTCAATCATTGTTATACAGTGTCATAGTATCATTATACAACATCAAATTCCAATTGTATCACAACTTTGACAACAATATTATGGTGATATGTATCACTCCCCCTTAGTCAATACTTTATCTCAACATGAAAACCACTCCCCCTTACATAATGATCCGTAAACCATATGTATTTGTAGTGTGAACTACACATTAATTCTCCCCCTTTTTGTCAATATAAATTGGAAAAAGTACAAAAACTAGTGGGATCCTCATGAAATTTTCATAGAGATACTTCATGACCAAAAGAGAACAACATACCAACTTGTTTAGATGCCATCAAATAGCCGAAACTAAATGCATTCATCAAGGAGTTTATAAAGATACAAGATAACCCCTACAATATTCCACTGCCGCACTCTCCACAAAGATTTGGAAATTAAGCACAAGTTTAATTAAGAACTCTCCCACATAAAATGTCATTCCCAGAAGAACAACAAGAGCGACCTTAATTTTACATGAAAATAAGGATTTCTTTGGACATTAACAAATCACATAAAAATATGAATTTGTATCCAAAAACCCCAATTGAATTAACCACAAGGAAAATGATCAATTCAATTGGACATGCTCAACGTAAGAGAACTTACAGAGCAACACGGTATATGCACAATATTGTGGATTAGGGAAAGACCAATACTGCGGAATAAACAAAGATTTTTTTTTTTTTTTGCATCACTATTTGCACAATGACATATAGTAGACTTAATCTTTGTAAACAAAAATTCATCCTTTCTTCCATCAATATTTGCATAATGACATAAAAGGCTTAACTTTTGTAGTCAAAAGTTCATTCTATCTTTTATCAATACTTTCATACTGACATATGATATAAGAGCTAACTTTGGAACAAGTATGGGACAGTCAAGGTTCACGGACGTAAACAACATATCCTATAACAATTTGCAATATATAAAACCATAAATATCAATATTGCAAAAAATTATCTTCCAAATAAACTTTAGAATTTAAACAAATAAATTTAAAAACATTGAAAGATGAAAACGTTGGCAATAGCTATGTGTACTCACAATAATGGCTATTCCAAACCCTAGTTATCCTTCTTAAAAACACAAGAATAAATTCTCATAAGAAGTTTCCTAGACATTTATTGAAAAGTAACAATTCCAATAAATCATTTCACTTACCTTGAATACTCTTCTCATATTCCCTATATTCTTCAAGATCGTCTTCAATTAGATCAATCCTCGATTCTAGATCATCCATCTTTTCTTCAAGTCTTTTGGAAGAAGATTCAAGTTCACTCTTCAGGATACTTACTTGTTCCAAGAAGAGATTCATGGTTAAAGAGAGCTTATCAAAAGGAGAGACAAAGGGATTCCTAACAAGGGAGAAATCACATTTGTTAGAGGATATCTCACAATCAAAAGAATCAAAACGAATCTTCTTAAAGGGAAAAAGAACAGTTTAGGCATCACTTTCTTTACTTGAAAGACTTGATGAGGACATGATAGAAGAGATAAATGAAATGCTCTCTCTTAGGAGAAATCTTCAACTTAAAAAGAAGGAAGAAAATGGATGAATTTCTAAAAAGACCTTTGACCAAAACCCTAACAGATTTTGGTTATCCCCAGGAAAAAGTCTTACAGGGAAAAGTCGTTACCTCAAAAAGGAACCAAATGACAAACAGAAACAAACTAGAGGAAAAAAAAAATCTTCATAACCCTGTTGAAGATTATGATTCTTTTTCAAGACAGAAAACAACAAGAACCACCTTAAACCTTATTACAGATTGTAACTTTTCCAATCCAAAACAGGACTGGGCGGTTTCTTATGAGGAGAATAAGTATTTGTTATTTCTTGTTTTTGTCTTGTTTCTAAGAAGGAAAAATTATGTACATCATTCTTTCCTTTTAGCACAATTTTGAATACCTTGTTTGTTGATTTTCGTAAACTATGAACGATTTTAGAAATCTCTTTTGAAAGGGAAGGTTTCTTTGGAGATTTCATTTTCATCTTCTAAAAACAAGGTTTAATATAGGAGATATTTTCTTGATGCTTTGTGCATATTGTATTCAGATGATCCTAATTTATACACAAGAGAACCAAACCATTTGGTATGTCCTTGTATTTTTCTATATCATCATAAGGACTTGAGAATGACATAGATTCAGGAATAACTTGTTGAAGATGCCTAGAAGAATTAATCAAAGAGGTTCGATGTATCTTAGGAGGATCACAATTGCGAGAGACATCAATTTCTTGTCTTAAAAACCGCAATTGACATTCCAGATCATCAATCTTTTTAATTAATTTTTTATTTTCCAGTTGAAACTCTTCTGGAGAAGTAAGATTGTATATCATGGAATAATCGGGACTATTAGGAGGACAAGACTGATTATCAGCAAGGAAGTTAAGAAAACCTTCACAGATGTTTTCCTCATGACAGCAGTCAAGAGTATCCACCCATGCTTTAGTTAACTCACTAAACTTATCATCAGAACATTTGGAAGTATCGTGGATACTTCTATAGCACTTGGAACAAGATTCATTAACATAGTTTTTCTGAACTTTTCTATAACTTTTAATGATTGCCCTTTCTTTTGAGACTTTCTTTTACACTGTCTGAGAGTCTTCTTTAACTGTTGTATAAACACTGAAAGAGTTGAATTAAAGAAATTTTTATCTCTTGCATCAATCAATTTAGGATGTCGAGACTTTTTATCAGATATAGTAACATAGTTGGCTAGCAAGTGACGTTTTTCTCTTTGACATAGTTCAAGATCGAAAATCTTTAACTTTCCAACAAGAGTATTTCTGGAAAGAGTTGCAAGGTTATTTCCTTCAACGATGGCATGCTTCTTAAAATCATATCTGGATGGCAACGATCTTATAATTTTCATCGCAATGTCCTTTTTAGGAATAGTCTTACCCAATGCAAAAGATGCATTAAAAAATTCAGACACTTTGTGATTAAACTCATCAAATGAATCTTCATCTTCCATATGGAGGTTTTCCCAATTAGAATTTAGGTTCTGAAGCCTAGCTTCCTTCTCACAGGTATTCCCTTTAAATACGGTTTCTAAGATATCCCAAGCATCTTTAGATCGAGTGAACGTAGTCGCATGGTGCTGAAGATCTGGGGTAATGGCATGAATGATAGCATTTAACCCGTCAGAATTTTTCTTTGCAGCAAGAATTTCGGCAGGTTCATATGCACCAATATCCTTTGAAACAGTTGCATCACCTTTTGCAACAACTAGAAGATTATAACCATTAACAACATAGACCCATGATTAAAAATCACGTGCTTGAAGAAAGGCACGCATAAAAATTTTCCACCATAAGTAATTTGAGCCATCGAATACTGGTGGTACGTTTATAGAGATAACACTTCTGTCCAAATTCAGATCGCTACAAACACAGAATTATAATGTCTTTAATGTGTTTGCCTGCTATGATACCAGTTGAAAAAGTGGGGGTTTAACAACCACACCCAATATTTCATTTGACAATATGAATAGATAAACACCAGTATTATTTCAAGAGAATAAACTAGACAGTTATACTCGATCTAGAGAAAAGTATATCAAAGAGTTTTATATCTCTATCTTTCAATTCAATCTGCAATCAGCAAATAGGAATTTGCAAGCCCGATTGAATATAAGAGAAATAACTTCAACAGTACCAAATACCAATGTTCAACGATCAATCAATTTCAATCAACAACCAAAGGTTGGATTTCCCAATTGATCGATTCAACGCACAACCTGTGATATTTTAATTATATAACAAAATATAATGTGGAAAAAAAATAACACATACATCAGAAGTTTTGTTAACGAGGAAACCGTAAATGCATAAAAACCCCGGGATCTAGTCCAGATTTGAACACCACACTATATTAAGCCTCTACATACACTAGCCTACTACCAATGAACTTCGGACGGTAGTTGAACCCTAATCAAGATCACACTGATTCAAGGTACATTTGCGCTCCTTACGTCTCTGATCCCAGTAAGATACTACACACTTGATTCTCTTAGTTGATCTCACCCACAACCAAGAGTTTCTACGACCCAAAGTCGAAGACTTGATAAACAAATCTGTCTCACACAGAAAAGTCTATAGGAATAGATATATTTGTCTCCCACGGAAATACCTACGAGTTTTGTTTCGTCTTTTGATAAATCAAGGTAAACAGAAACCAATTGATATACCGAACTTATATTCCCGGAGAACGGCCTAGAAAAATATCAATCACCTCATATTAATAATCCTAATTGTATGGTAGCGAAACAAGATATTGTGGAATCACAAACGATGGGACGAAGATGTTTGTGACTACTTTTTATCATGCCTATTGGAGATTAAATCTCGAGCCAATCTTAAAGAAGATAGTACTCAAAAATGATAGAAATAGAAAGATCAGATCACGCAACTACAGAGAAAATAGTTGGGTCTGAAAAGAAAAATATATGCAATAAAATCAGGCTTTCCTTAAATAGGAAAATGATTAACTAACAAATTTGTTACCTTAGATTCCGCATCCTCTTCTCCTCAGAAATATATATCATTAAGCTTAATTTCAAGTTAGAACTCTCCCCCATTATGTTGTCATTCTCCCACAAGAACAAAAAAACAACAACAAGAGCAACCTTTACCAGAGAAAGGTTGAATCGGTTTTAACTAATGCGTGCCAATAACAAAAGTTGAAAACACGAAACACATATGTTTATGTTAAACACAAATTATGTAAACAAAAAATTTATTCAACACATTGTGACTTTTTACATATGAGTCTCAATCGGAATTTCTTATGATCCTTTGATAAAGCTTACCAACATGGGCTAGAACTTAATCTCGCTAAATCAAAAGCCACACAAACCATAAGGGTTCACATCATATGAGATCGAATATTAAGGTTAGCTATATGAACACTCTCATATCAACCTTATTCATCTTAACCATAACTAGTTCAAATGACTCAAAAGAAACTAATTAAAGAGTTGTTCAATTGCTATATTCTCATAGAATTATACAAGAACACAATTGAAGCAAAATCGTTTTGATTCACTCGAATCAATTCATGAACATTATAGCCACGGTTTGCAAAGAATGCATTCTTTAATATATAAATGTATTAGTTCATAAGCCAACCGATTTTAGAACTTTAACCACTTAAGTATGCAAACGGGTACGCATACTTAAGTAGCCGGTCTGAGTTTAGGTTCGCCAGTATGCAAACGGGTACGCATACTTGGTACACTTCCAAATCCGAGCAGAAATTCCATACCTATACCTTACGCAAGTATGCATTCCAGTATGTGTACTTGGTACACGGAATTTCACAATTACAAGTACACATACGGTTATGCATACTTTAGTTCCGGTCATGGATCACATACATGCAAGAATGAACACTATGTTTATAATCCAATGATGGTTAAGTATTCTAAACTCTTATTTCAATCATTGAAACTTTCTTAGAGGATGACAATAGCCGTTTTCACACACTATTAGCATCAAAGCAATTTTCAAGTTATTGAAATAATCATAACAAAACATTCCAAGTCTACACCAAATGATTGTATCACACAAACCATGTAATATGTTACTCGACGATTTTCACATGATCATCTTTTGAATTTCATCAAGAATATAATATGAACTTGGTTGAAGCGAAAGCTTACCAACACATATTCCGAGAAATATGTAAGCGAGTTAAACTCAGCTCAAAATTTCAAATGTGTATAATCGACAACTATATAGTAATACTACTTTTGTCTCAATATAGGAGATAGAGTAGAAATGGAGTTTCCAAGTGATATATGAGTTTTAGTCTCCACACACCTTTTGTTGATGAAGTTCCACAAGCTCTCCTTAGTAGTTTTTCGTCTTCAATTGATGAACGTCGTGAAGTCTAATGCTCAACTACACAATCTATCATAATCCGAGACATTACTATAAGTAGACTAAAAATAAAGACCTATAGTTTTGATCACTAATATTGACAAACAAGCTTGAGATAGAAATGCTTGCGAGTTCGACCAAGCAGTGCTCTAACAAAAGGGAAAGTGATTAACAAGTGCGGTAAATTTTCTTTGCAAGCACGCACTCTACATGGTTTGGATATGGACGTATATTTAAAATGGGAGATATTTTATCACACTTAGACAACATGTTGTCAGGATCTTAAAGTCAAACAATCTAACTATAAGTGGGAGATGCTAGATTTACAATGATTTTCTCCCGCAATATATCCCGAGTGGCAATCCAACGGCCTTTAGGTGCTTTCTCAACATTGGGATAGGTGTAGTGTAATGTGGGTTCCTATTTTCTCTCTCTTGCAAGATGTGTTGCGGGAATATCTGTCGGTCAAGCTATTATTTCCAGTGTTACATATGTAAAAAGACTAATCTACTTCCCGTGAGCTAATGTTAAATGTGTCGGTCACCTTGAGTGTGGTATATTGGAATGCACTCGTACACTGATCAGTTATAATGTGATTCCATCTCACTTTGTCTTCGATGTTAGTTGTATGCTCAACGTTAGTGAATAAGATGTTCAGAGTGTTGATGTGGCACTCTCCATTATTATAGAGAATATTATACACATAGTTATAGTTCGTACTATCTAGAGGTACAATTAGTAGGCTTTGATTGTTAGGTACCCAACAAACTTCCCAAATATGGACGTTATTTTCTTATCCTGCTTCATTAGTTAAATTAGTTTTAAGCAGTGTTAGATGTTTCCATATATACTTCCATTTCAATGAGCTTGAATTTTTTTGAGTTGTTTCTAAATAGGTGTTTACTATCAGGAAAATATTTTTCTTTTAAAACTTGACTTCATATGATTTATGGGATTTGAGTTAGTCTCTGAGCTACTCTATTTAGTTGAGCTAAGTTGTTGATATAATGGTCTCTCAAACCAAGTCATTTTACTAGTTTTTGCTCTTACAAAGTGCATCTCATGCCTTTAAATTTTCACATTTATGTGTACCCCTACAAAAGATCCTTTGTAGTGTAAGCTGGTCGGTGATTTTATTTTATTTTATTTTTCTGCCAGAATAGATATTATAATAATCAAAAATCAAGAAATCAAACAGGGAGGGGGACAAAGACCTTACCTCCAACAGAAAAGGAAAGAAAAACTAATAAAAACAAAAAGTGGGAATGACATCTCGGTCACTTACGATTACAAGATAAATCATAATAGAAGGATCCAACCACAATATCAGAGAACTAGCACTATCTCCCAATTTAGACAAGATATATGCATAACCATTACTTACCTAATATGTATGTGTGAAATCTGAATTATATTGTTTTCAATAGGTGTATACAGTTCACCCAATGGATCAAAAGTCTCCAAAATAACATTCACAGAATCTATCAAAACTTATTCAAAACAATGTTTGCAACAAGCGCTATTTTTTTTTCAAAATATATGACAAAATTACATTAGCTGGTTGGTGATATATTTAGGTATAAGAAACTAATATTTTTAGGTGATATTTTTGCAAAAAAAATATATTTTTCCAAAATATATAAAAATATTACATTAGCTGGTTGGTGATATGTGAAAAATATGGTTGAGTTCTATAATAGATTTTGCTGCTTCCGAGAGCACCTTGTCTTTGTAATTTTGGAGCCTAGATTAAAACCTAACTACAAGAGAGTCAAAACATTCGATGTTGGGTTGTAATTTTGGAGCCTAGATTCGCACCTAACTATTAGAGTTAAAAACATTCCATCATTTCATGTTGGATTATGAAAAGTAGTCCCCCCTAAATAGTTATATTAATTAAAAAAAAAAATTTTACGATCTTCATTACGATTATATACCAAATATGTTATGTGAAAATTTGCTAATCTAAAGCTAAACCACAATTATTTTAAACGTTAATAAGAGTAGTCCTTGACTCCTTACAAACACTGCACCATTTTAAGGTATTAGCAACCTATTATAGATGTTGCTAAACGGGGTCGCAACAGGATTTTGCCGTTGCTAAACATGGTGTCGCAATTTTTAGCAACGGCATAAGCTCTATTGCTAATATCGGTCAGCAATGGCATTTCGCAAAGGGCCCCGGCCGTTGCTAAATATTTAATTCGCAACAACCACTCTCCGTTGTGAATTTTTTTTAGAAACAGAAAAAAAAGGCTTAGAACCAAGTCGTAGCTTAGAATCAAAGCCACGGCTTCATTCTAAGCCATGGCTTCATTCCAAGCCACGACTCAAGATATCAAAAGTTCACATGGAAATCAACTAGACATAAAAACCATTTTTGAAATCAAATAAAATGAGAATCCATTAAGAGTTTGAAAATTTACACAATCAAATAAACTAAGAATCCATGTAATTGAAAAGTTATATAATTTGGAAACAATATATCCACACACAAATAACTTGAAGGCGAAGACAGATCTGACTTTATGAAGATTTTGCAACACAGTTCCGGTAGCCTGAATTTTAACCTTTCCACTTCTCTTTCTTCCTTCTCCCAGCACAAGACCTGAACAATTTTGAATTTCAAAGATGCATAAAAGAGACAAGTAGCCAGATCAGTAAAAGAGAAATAACAATAACCTAAAATAGAAGATGATCAGCAGTTGCGTAAAGTATGGATTTTTCTTCTGACCACTTTGAAGTGGATATGGAGTTGTGTTTTCCTCGTAGGAACGACGCGAAACACGGGCTTCCTTCCAAGGTTTTGATCGCGTTGTTGACTCACTGTTGTTCTCGAGGATCTGCATCATGAACAAATGAAAGAATTTTGAGATGATAACAAAAGATGTCCACAGATTTACCAACTCCCACATTCATCCACTTCATCAAACAATAACACACATCTCCATTCATAGTAACTTATCTAGAATGAAATAATAAGATGGTTATAGCTAATTTACCTCTGACCCACTCAAGAGTTTGGAGACAGTACGATGAACCATCTTCTGGACCTCATTGTATGAAGGTGTGATTTTCTTTGGTGTAGATTTCTTTGTTATAGTTGGCTAACAGAAATAAAAATTCCGAAGGACTGCCCTGCAAACAAAATAATATTGATTAAGCGCTGACCTTGATTCCTACAAGTATACCATTGAACCATAGTGATAAAACACAAACAAGATGCTGCCAAAAACATATATTGGGTTGTAAAAGGTAACAAATAGAGTATTGCTTGCAGCCACATGAGCAAGTAAAGCGAGAATTTGAGAAGATTAATACCTGCAGCAATTGGCAACCTCGCGATGCATGGGACCAGTAACCTGGAATAAGAAAATTTGAGAAGATTACTAGAGTTAAATTGGAAAAACTTGAAAATGAATACTAATACTAAATAAGTTGGAAGAACATACTTGCTGTAGAATAGAAAATTCTTCAGAAAACAACGTGTAGGCTTCATTAAGAATTCCCTAAAATAAGTCGGAAAATATTCATACCCTCAATTAGTCAACTGTCACCGATTGAAAACCCATAAATAAGTCAGTTAACAAACAAAAACTGTAGTAACGAAGAAAGTATACCTCAGCCAATCGGACCTTGGCTGTTTCCACAAGATCCCTAGCTTTTGAGCATATCGGAATTGAATGCTTAATTACAGGTTGGAGATTCAAGATATCCAACGTTTGAAAGGTTGATGCAGCTTTAAGATCATACTTGCGTGTGGTAATTGTTATGCCAACCTGGAAAATTAAAAAACAAGATTAACTTTTAAAAGAAATATAATAAAGATACTAAATGATCAAAGAAATGAAATGAAGAATGTTGATACTTCTTGTAAAAGCCAACTTAATTATTATTTTGAACTGCAAGACAAAAACAGAGTTCATTAAAATGACGCCATGATGTATACTTATCATTACCTTTTGGCACAGATTATGAATAACTGAGATTTTTTTCACCTGTTGTCTTGCATCCTCGGGCAACTCAAACTGCATGACAGGAAGTTAAATGAAATACCTAGAAATAAGCATACATGTTACAATGCAGTTCAAGCCTAAATAGAATACCTGATATTTGAACTTTGTGAATTCTCAATTATCAGACCATAAGGCTTCATGAGTTATATGTGCATATGAAGACTGATTTTTTTTTTCAGAAGCTCCAGCTTTCAACTTTGTTTGGCCTTTGGAAGACTTACCAGAAGCTTGATCCTGCAGAATAACACTGATGTTATACTAGATTGATCCATGGTCAAAAGAAAGGAACTGCGCTGGATAATGTAAAATACTATCAAAAAATTTCTTTGTCAACTAAACAAAGTTATATTGCATTCCATGAATGCCTAATTCTTAATGGTCCTGACAAAAGACGATTCTAGATATATGTTCTCCAACTTTTACTGAGTAAGTTTACTTCCG
Organism: Papaver bracteatum; assembly: GCA_023529315.1. Lineage (NCBI taxonomy): Eukaryota > Viridiplantae > Streptophyta > Magnoliopsida > Ranunculales > Papaveraceae > Papaver > Papaver bracteatum. The sequence goes on from JAJJWX010002584.1 coordinate 609,722, forward strand.
ATGAAATTTGTCCTTTGCTACTTCTCCAGTTTTTTTATAACCAAAACCATGTAATGTTAATGATTGTTTTCTACAGCTCAAACAACGAAAAAATTAAGGGGGGAAACTCAAAATTATAAAATTAGCTGCACAAAAATTCTTGATAAACAAAAAAGACAAATAAGTTTAGCTTCTCTACCTTCTTTTGGGATTTCGAGATGTGTCTTTGAAGATGAGGCACCCTTAATTTGGAAATGAACAACAACTAAATGACCTGATAAAAGTACAAAATGCACATCAATAAAATCCTCCAATTATCTTGCAGTGGAGTAGAAGTAGTATATCTCTTTGCCAATACTGTAAGACATTTCAATATTTCACACAAAAAGCAGAAGAGAAAGAAATGAAATTAGTAATAAAAAAAATCAGTTTTGCTTCTTGTCCAGAAACCTAAGTCACTTAAGCATTTTAGCTAGAAGGTAAAGTTCACCATTTAGTTTTTGTTTTCCCATTTGCCTTATGCCTTCGACTCCATCCTGCAAGCATTTTAGCTAGCAGTAATTATAAATTCAGACCGCATGAGATTCAAAATTGTGGTAGTAAAATAAAACAAATTAAAGGAATATTTGGTCACCTAAGGTTCCATAGTCACTTCAAAAGAATCAACAAGGCCTTCTACACCCTTTCGCATTCTCTTTTTCAACTTCATATTCTGAACCAATGGAAGTAAGATTTGGTACTAAAAAAAATTACAAACTCGATGCAACTTTTACTTATCAACCAAGGCCACAAGAAAGGTGGTGGTGGTGGTGGGGGAGTGGGGGGGATTTTCAAAGTAGAGTAGATAGTATAAGATAATATCATCATAGGTCACAAAATGAAACTTAAGCAACATAGGATATGACAAACAAGCACACAAATCGTTAACAAGTTACAAAAACTTTGTGTTTATACCTCATTTGAACTTTTTGAAAATCCTTCACAAGAGTCTTCCTGTAGTCGAAAACCATATTATATAAGAAAACCACGAGAGGGTCCGTCGCCAACCTGCAATAATAGAACACCAAATTTTTTAAGAAATTACAACTGTGAACACTCAATTAAAAACAAAAGAAAGTTTCAGTAATCAGAACCCATATAATGCTTAATTATGATGTATTCAATTAAGCAACTTAGTGATTGATGGTTACCAATATCTCCAATGGTGCTCAAGTCCTTGCAAATCCTCGCAAACTCAGCAGATGGCATCCGAACAATAGCTTGATACTACGAATGTCCAACTTCATCTCAAAATTAGTAATCTTGTCCTAAACTATCTATCAACATTATAATTACACAATCAACATAAAAGAAACAAATAGAATCCATAAAGATAAATACTCAAACACTTCTTCTTCATTCTCCATGAAACTTGATATACCCACACCCGAAATTTCCCCACCAAATAACAAAAACAACAACAAAAATAAAACAAAGAACCAATTCTACAATCAAAAATACTTGAAATTAGCATCAATAAACCATGATAAGATGGGTGGGGGCACACTAAAACCATCAGATACCCAACAAAAACTTCTATCTAAATTGAAACCCTGCAAATCAACACCAACTGAAATATCATTACGAATTTATAAGACAATTAAACCCAACAATGAAAGATCTCTTGATCAAGAACCTTATGTAGATCAATCGAAGGTCAAAATCACAGAAAATCAGAAACCCTATTTAAAAAATTTGGTGAAGAATGAACCTCTACTAGTTAGTTCTTTGGAACTATAGGAAGCGACTCTTGATTAATAGAAGACGACCTCTAATAGATCTGTTAGGGATTAGATATTAGGTTTAATGGATTTTATAGATGGCTAAGGTTTTCTTGCTTTTCTTAGATGTCGGATGACTGAGTGAAAATAATCAGAAGCTAAAAATTAGAAGAGGGAAATTTCATAAGCTGATACGGAGAGGGTTTGGATTTTCCAGAGGAATGAGGTTAAGGGAGAGAGAAATAAGAAGGAATGAGCCGGGGAGGGGGGGTTGAAGAGAGTTGTGTTTCTCGGAGAAATAAGGTTGAGCGAAAGAGAAGAAGAAGGAATGAAGGGTTATGAGAACAAATAAATGAGGATTTAGGTCAAAGGGGTGGAATCATTTTCATGCCAAAAATGGTTTAGTTTGACTTGGGAGGAAAAATAACAACTAGTGTTACTTGGCACGCATACGATTGGCACGCGTGAAACCACCGTCGTTGCTATTCGCAACAGAGCAACATCAGTTGCCAAATTAGAAAAAGAGAGGGGGGGCATTTTCAAAGTAGAGTAGATAGTATAAGATAATATCATCATAGGTCACAAAATGAAACTTAAGCAACATAGGATATGACAAACAAGCACACAAATCGTTAACAAGTTACAAAAAATTTGTGTTTATACCTCATTAGAACTTTTTGAAAATCCTTCACAAGAGTCTTTCCTAGTAGTCGAAAACCATATTATATAAGAAAACCACGAGAGGGTCCGTCGCCAACCTCGCAATAATAGAACACCAAATTTTTTAAGAAATTACAACCGTGAACACTCAATTAAAAACAAAAGAAAGTGAAAAGAATCAGAACCCATATAATGCTTAATTATGATATATTCAATTAAGCAACCTAGTGATTGATGGTTACCAATATCTCCAATGGTGCTCAAGTCCTTGCAAATCCTCACAAACTCAGCAGATGGCATCCGAACAATAGCTTGATACTACGAATGTCCAACTTCATCTCAAAATCAGCAATCTTGTCCTAAACTATCTATCAACATTATAATTACACAATCAACATAAAAGAAACAAAGAAAATCCATACAGATAAATACTCAAACACTTCTTCTTCATTCTCCATGAAACTTGATATACCCACACCCGAAATTTCCCCACCAAATAACAAAAACAACAACAAAAATAAAACAAAGAACCAATTCTACAATCAAAAATACTTGAAATTAGCATCAATAAACCATGATAAGATGGGTGGGGACGCACTAAAACCATCAGATACCCAACAAAAACTTCTATCTAAATTGAAACCCTGCAAATCAACACCAACTGAAATATCACTTGAATTTATAAGACAATTAAACGCAACAATGAAAGATCTCTTGATCAAGAACCTTATGTAGATCAATCGAAGGTCAAAATCACAGAAAATCAGAAACCCTATTTAAAAAAATTGGTGAAGAATGAACCTCTACTAGTTAGTTCTTTGGAACTATAGGAAGCGACTCTTGATTAATAGAAGACGACCTCTAATAGATCTGTTAGGGATTAGATATTAGGTTTACTGGATTTTATAGATGGCTAAGGTTTTCTTGATTTTCTTAGATGTCGGATGGCTGAGTGAAAATAATCAGAAGCTAAAAATTAGAAGAGGGAAATTTCCGAAGCTGATATGGAGAGTGTCTGGTTTTCCGGAGGAATGAGGATAAGCGAGAGAGAAAGAAGAAAGAATGAGGGGTGAAGAGAGATGTGTTTCTCGGAGCAATGAGGTTGAGCGAGAGAGAGAAAAAAAGGAATGAAGGGTTAAAAGAAGAAATAAGAAATGATGAGGAGTTAGGTCAAAGAGGTGGAATCATTTTCATGCCAAAAATGGTTTAGTTTGACTTGGGAGGAAAAATAAAAAATAGTGTTACTTGGCACGCAGACGATTGGCACGCGTGAAACCACCACCGTTGCTATTCGCAACAGAGCAACATCAGTTGCCAAATTAGAAAAAGAGAGTGGCCATTGCGAAATTAGCAACAAAAATTTAGCAACGACACTAGATCTGTTGCTAATCTGAGTTGCTAATTCCTTAATTGGGGTAGTGAAAGATGAGATTTTTTTTTAAGCATGAATTTTATTAATTAAATAGAGGACGAATACACATGGATTTGTGGTACCCATAAAATAATTTAAAATAATTTGGTTATGAAACTGTGGGATTTATTAATCCCACATTGTTGTTGAAATATTTTCCGTTTGACTTTCATCCGCTGTGTTATTGGCCGGGATATCTACTGCCTAATTTTCTTCTATGTAGTTGTACTGGATGTCAAAATATAGTATTTGCATTTTGAAATGACGAGGGTACCAAGAACACCAAAATATTTCTTATCAACCTACTCAAGACACACCTTGTGTGATCTAATGCAGATAGAGACTATCAAGAAGATAACAACCAAAAGATGTACACTTTGTATTTAGTTTAAGTTCGGACCGCACCAACTATGGGATCAAATTGAGTGTTTGATTAATGTACAATGCAATAAATTCATTATAACTAAAACAATAATTATAATGTAGAAACTAAAGTAAAAGCACACAACAAGATTTTGTCAGCGAGGAAATCGAAAATGCATAAAAATCCCAGGACATAGTCCAGTTTTGAATAATCTCAGAATTAAGCCGTTATACAAAGACTAGTACCAACTCCGTATAATTGAGACCAAGTAAACTAACTCCAAGTTACTCAATTCTTTTAGTATCCCTGCGCATACTACCAATCTGGTAAAAGCACGTGAATCCTAAAAAAAATAAAGTCCACTATCTTAACTCGCTTCATGCTTGTGAAGACTTCTAGCACTTAATTCATTTGGATCGTATCCAAAACAGTAAAGGAACAATTTGTGTCAGTAACTCCTCTATCAATTTCAAGAACTAAATCAGAGATATATGTTGAGTTATATGAAGGCTCTTCCCTTTAAAAGTTTAAACTCCTTTATATCCATTTATATCAACTTAGATCTAGATTATCAAACCTTAGCTTACAACCTATCAGATTCGGATCCTGAAGAGAACCATTAAATGATAAATCGTCGATCTACACAACAAGTTATGAAATTCTATCAAATATAAACAAACTTTTCGGACCCCAATCAATCAAGTGTGCACGAAATATAATCACAAAGATCAAATACCAATCAGAAAATCTTCTTATCTTCAAATCTTCAGTCTTCAATATACCTGCATAAATAAATTAATTCCCATGTGATCGATCACGCACAGGACAGAGTATCTTAACAATGGATAAACACAAGCCTATCTTCAGATCTAAAAACATATTTGAACTTTATCGATCATTGATCTAGTTTGAGTGACCTTATACCAAAAGAGAAGGATCATAGAATAAAAAAACTAGTTATTATCAAGGTTCAACTGTCGTTGGTTAATAAATCAATAATTAAAAACTAAAATAACAATACGATTCTAGTTTACCACCAACGGTATTTTTAGCCGATTCTTGATCCCACATGAGTCTTTAAATTAAGCAGACATAAGAGATTTTACCTAATTAGGATAATCTCCTTCCCAAATGAGTATTACAAGTAATTGATGAGCACGAAAGTGCGACACATTTTCACCCATAAATACATTAGCTAGGACTCATTTTATCACTAATAATCTTGTTTGTAGGTGTTTTTGTCAAATAATCTCTTATGGAGAAAGTTGATCGAAAAAGTACTTAAGGCACCCCGAATGAGTGTTAAAGGCACCCCAGAAAAGGTGTTAAAGGCACCCTCATTTTGGATAAGGGGCACCCAATTACTAAGGGGTCACCACCTGCTATTTACACTCCAGTTCAGGATATGGGGCACCTCATCTTCAACCTTTTGAAATACGTTTTTGGCGGGAACAAAAACCAAGCACATGCACGTTCCCTGGAACAGAATAACACGTGTTTTAGTCGGATTTTCTTCACAATATGGATTGATATGAAGTCAAACATGGTTGATATACGATTCGGATTCGGTAAAAGAGGAAGTTACACGTAGTTTCAACAAAACAGGGTAAGTTCCACCTATGTAGTCGCTGGAAGAGTTTTTTGAGAGATTAGTTCGGAGTTCGACATGGAAAAGGATTGGTATTATCATGTTAGTCTAAAACAGGGAATGTACGGTGACTAGATTTGAGTAAATAGGGATATATCTTCAGTTCTAAAAAAACAGGGGAGTATGTACGAAGTAAGATAATCGTGGGATCTTCTACCATTTCCCGAGCATTACTTAGGGTGGCATGTGTTGGAATCAATCTCTGATGAGTTTTCAACCTTTTTGGAGGGTGTTTGGATGTTGCAGAGACGTGATGAGCTAAAACAAGGAGGAGATATTCACGGACTTTTGATATATATTTTTGAAAGATTGCGTGCAGTAATGGGAGAAGATATTATGTCAGATATGGTTTTATCCTTACAGGGAGTTTGGAAAGTTTGACGGCCAATAGAAGACGCGTGAAGAAGGGAAGAATAAAGAAAATATTCCGGTGACTTATACGGAATTGATTACAAGAAGATTTTGAAGTAATGGAGGAGATTTTGGAGAGCTGTGGAGTATAAAAAGTGCAGTAAGAGCATAGAGAAGGAGATAGAGAGTTTGGGGGGAGGTACCAAAGAGGTGAGAATCAAGTTGCAGAAATTTCTGCTGCTGCTGCTGCTGTTCCAAGAGCACCAAGAAAATAAGGATGAGAAAGCCTGTCGTTAATAAACCGTGGTTTATTCCCGGTTTTGCAACAGGCTTTCCAGGTACAGTTGAACAGTGACTTCATCACTTTTTTTTATCGTATACTGTAATAGAGGAGTGCAACACTTCTCAGCTATTGTAAATTCCTAGTTTATTTGATTTTTCTCCCTTTCATCATTTGTAAACACTTTTGAGCCATGAATAAATATTTTAAGTGTGTTTTCGACGTGATGAACTAAACCCCAACACTGGGTCAACGTAGGAAGCTGAACTTCACACATGGGTGAATTTATTTTATTTTCTATTTGACTTTTGCACTTATTTTGAATATAATTATTATTTGAAAAAATTAGTTGTCATTTCATTAGATGGATCATGCTTGCTTAGATGTTTAGATGTCCCATGCTTAAGTTTTACAACTAATGTTTGGAGAATCTACCTTGGCAAAAATAAGAGTCCATGTTGTTTATTGAGCTATAATTGCTGAAGAATAAATAATTGAACCTATTGATATGAATTCGGTGAAATCCTAGGCCCAGTGAATCCCTCTTCTATTTATTATTTTATTTAAACCTTTAAATTTAATCTCAACAACGTCCGAGTGAACGACAACCCTTTTAATACTACAACGACAAATCAAAAAAATCTTATAAATTTTGGCGCCACCGACACAAACTTGTTTTTAGATTAATTTTTAGGTTTGTTTTTATTTATTTTGTGCAGTATTTTCATTTCATTTTAGATTTTATTTTTTTAATTTTATGCGTTTCTTTTTGTATTTCTTTTCAGGTACTTTTTGAGGATGATGACTTCTTCTGAGGAGACATCACCTACGATGACGCTGGCGGAATATATGTGTAGAAAGTCAAATTATCAGGAAACCTCATCTGAGATGACGCTTGCTGAATATATGCATAGGCAACGGTATGGAGTTTTTGCTCTAGAAATGATAAGTGAAGAATCACATCAAACTATATATGAGAAGTATTACAAAACACACCGCCTAGTTTGGAACAAAGATTGAGAGTTCTTGAATGTCAAAAATTATTTTGTGATGATGATGAATCTGGTAGTGACTCTCTGTTCCAAACAGATCATATAGATGACCATGTGGATGATTGTGTGGATGATTCACCTAATTCCATAGATTAATCTACCTCACAAGATCATTCACCCGACTTAGAGGTTGTTTTTAGACCCCTAGACTTCCAAAAATTTCCTAATTTAGGGTTAGAATTGTGTGCTTCTACAGTGTTGTTGGATTACTTTGCATCTAAGTACCCAGAGGACTTGCCTATTCCTAATACCGTGCATGAGCCAGTTGAAAATTTCCCAGTCTCAATAGAATCCCCATATTTTGTTCTTTACGCACTTCCATGTGCAGTAAAAACTTGGTTTAGGGGTAAATCTTGGTTTATGACAGTTTTAGTGTCCCCATTTTTTCATAAAATAATTGTGAAACTGTCGTTTGTAAATATTGTATTTTGGGTCGATCCCCAAGTTTTCAGGTTATTAGTTTATGGGGATCCGTTTTTGTACATTCCAGCAGGTATAATTATTTATTTTTGTTTATTTTTGAATTTCCCATCTTCATTTTTACGTTGGATGACTCAATTACATTTAGGACAATGTAATATTTAAGTGTGGGGGAGTGGGTCACTACACCAAAACAGCTGATTTGGGACGGATATACGCGTTGCAAATAATTTCACCAACGCGTACATCCATTGGAAATATGGCGTAGTAAATTTTTTGTGCAACGCAAAAATCCGTTGGGAAAATTAATTTTTCCGACGCATATTAACGTTGGTCAGCCAGTTTACCAACCACTGTTTACCAACGGATTTGTTATTTTGTGCAACGATTATAATAATTTAGGCAACGTATTACTCTAATTTGAGCAACACCTATATACGTTGCAAACCAATTTACAGGTGAAAAAAAATATAACCCAAAGATAAAAATAAATTCCGACGATAATTCCGGCAGATTTCTCCACCTTCGTATACCATTATAGATCAACTAAAAGACCCAATTTTCATATCAACATATGGTTGGTCATCACAATCCATCAAGATATATTCATATATATCAGTTTGTAAAAAATATATGAATCATACAACAATTTGGTTGATACAAAGATAAATACTAACTTTGGTCAAGAATCTAAGTTTCTGAATTTGAAAATACGGAAGTTATTTCGTAAGAATACCTTCAGTTGTTTACATATTTTCCTGTATAATGTGAAGTACAATGGTTCAAGAGCATTAAAATCAATCCTGCAGAGTAAAAGACAGAATTATAATCCAACCAAAGTTGATACATAAGCCTCATAGTTTATTGATGAAACCAATATGTTGACACTTCAATTCAATTTATGGTTCAAAACATATGAAATCAAAACAAATATAAACAGAAAACTTACTTCGTAAAAAACGTTAATCTAAAATTTAAGCTGAGGCCTGAAATGAGGTAGAAGTTGAAGTTAATGGTAAAATTCAATGTGTTAATGACAGATCATTCATAATCTGAGGGTTCTATTGGCACCTTATATGGAAACATGACCTGCAATTGCCTTCCATAATGGCTGGGCATCTCCATCATCGCCTGGGTACATCTGTACAAGAATAAAAGAGAGACAATCTTTGTTAATTATGGCGACGAATATGTTCATATTTCTAGAGTACTGAAGTAGTGGCGGTCATCTACATAGTTAACAAGAAGAAAATCATAAAGATGAATAATTAGCAGAGACCAAGATCAATATCACATTAAAAAAAAGAGGAAGATCCTACTTTACATACAGTTTTTAAGAAAGTTTTAAAGTAGAAGTGTCTTCACTTGAGTAGACTTTTAAGCCAACAATGTACTCTCAGCATCTTTTTTCCTTTCACTGCCAGATTTCAGCTCAGCCAAATACCTACGATAACCAAGAATAGCCAATTAGGTGTCTGTGATGCGAACGCATTAACTGAAATCTTAAGAATGAAACAATGAAATATGTTATGCTGAAAATGGATAGAAAAATATAAAGACCAAGTATAGACACAACAAACAAAATCAAAACCAAAGAAAGATATAAACCCTTGTCATTGTATGCCCAATCAGAAATTCTATCATGATTTTCTGGAATGTACTTATTGTGAAATTGGAACGACAAAACTCAAGTGTCCACTTGGAAATTGAATGGCCAGGAAACTGTGACCTACCTACAAGTTTGGAACAAGTTGAAGAATTTGCATGTTTGCACGCACTCCAAAAGCATTTCCAGCTAGTTTCATCAATGTTTTCTAAGATGAATGGATTGACAATGTTCACATTCTGCAGGATTCCACACAACGTAGATGTCAGGAATCAAAAATTCAAATAGACCAATAAAGCACCGATTACACCACATACATCAACAACGTAGTCGTCACTTTTGTTGCTACTGGATCGGGGTTACCTTTCCTGACAGCTGACTACAAGTGCTTGACATCAACCTGACTTTTCATTAGAGAATTTAGAAAAAGTTCTTTTTCATCTTGAGCAACCTGTACACCTTTTTCAAAGACTCTATACTAGAAATTTTCCATGCATTAAAAGAGACTTCGTCAGTATGCATCAAAATGTTCACCTGCGCCAGAAGCAATAAACACTAATCACCAAAATTCTTCCCAATGTGTGGACTGGGATACACTGGTAAAGGACAAAGAATGAATATAAGCGCCAAAACTAGCAAACTGATAAAAATAAGCATACCGCATTAGATACATCACAGTGAAGTTTCATTACAGAATCACCACAGCCTAGTTCTTTGCCATTCCCATACGTAATATATGTCTTTGGCTCCAAGTCAGGCTTCCTTTGGCAATTTTGTAGCTAGATTAAGAAATCCACTTTTTCGGGTTGGTAACTCCTGATATGGCAAGTGATGATTGGCGTGGCAAAAGTTCCTCAAATAAATTAGATGGCGCCCAATCCTTCAGTTGAAGTTACTTCGACCTTTTGAATAGCCTTCGAAAAATCGGTGTATAATGTAAGCTTATTATCTCCACCTGCATGCCAAAAATACATTATGTAAGCTTATTATGTCATACATGAAAGTAGAAAGTTAAAGATTGAACTTAATAGAACTGTTTTCTGATTCCTTAGGTTTCAACGCTTTAGAAACTTAGCAATCTTATATTCTAATTCAAAAGACTATCAAGATCGTTAAAGTAACAAAACTAACCTCACACCAATCCAGGCAATCAATGGCCTTCATCGCTAAGTAAGGTGGACACTTGGAATTATTAGGATCTTTTTAACTTGCGGATTGCACGCCACATAACCATTGGCCCCATCTCAAACCAATTACAGGTTAACATTTGATCCGGTGTTTTTGAAATTGCTGCATGTCCCCGTGCTAGTTGCAAGCATATCTCAGACTTCATAATTCACTGCTATTTCTTCAGCTCTTCGCTTCAACTCTGAAACCAAATATTCCGGAAGAATGCGCTTCAGCTCTAAATGTGGTGGTTTCTCTTACGTAACCATAATTTACATTTCAAATGCGATACTGCTCTCAAGAGTTTCATTTTTAGTGACGACTGTTAATGAAATTCGTACATAAGATTATGCTATATCGTTTAAGAGCCAGTATATGGTAAAAGTTATACATACATAAGATATCACAGCAAATGAGTTCTGGAAAATGTAATTAAAGTGCAAAACTGACACCTTACCGCTGGGTGTAAAGCAACGATTGCAAACACGAACACACAGATCTATGTGAGAACAATAAAGAAGGTATTGAGCCCACAATCATGCCAAGATGGAGTAAGGAAATGGAAGAGCAGTCCTGAGAAGGAGAACGTTGCCACGTAGCACACAAGTGAAACGACAAATAGAGCAATGTATCTGTATCAGTGATATAAGATTAGAATAAGGATGAACAATCAAAAGTAGTTGTCTTAAAAGAACAGTATATTAGAACAACAGCATGTGAGGATGAAATAAAGGTGGATAAATGGAATTTAAGTATTATATAGATTCAAGTATAAATGGAATTTAAGTATTATAAAGATTCAAGTTTTATTCAACTGACCAGAACTTTTCATCCTTTTTAACCCAGTTATCGTTCTATCCATGAAAAAAATCCAACAAGAGAACAACTTGAACAAGAAGAAACAATCCTGATCCAAATTTGGATATTGATTCTGCATTTACAGATTGCAAAGAAAAAAAAGCTGTAAGCAAATCCTCTTAATGGAAAATAAGTAAGACAAGAAATTACCAAAGCTTAATAAATAAGCATGCTTTAAAAGTGCAATGGATGAAAAATGCTGCAGATTACCATTGCATAACAGCACAAAATGAACTAATAAGAGAAGAAAACAATAATACAGCTGGAAACGGATACAAAGCTTACTCCAACTACCAATATCATGGCTCAATATGCAAAGAATTTCATCGCAGTCGTGTCTTAAGGGGTTAAAAGCCCATGTCAGAACAATGTTTCAACCTTCACTCTGCCATAAAAAAACTTAAGTTTTGCAACAAGACAAAACAAACAATGTCCACAATGTTTCAACCTTCACTCGGCCATAAAAAAACTTAATTTTTGCAACAAGACAAAACAAACAATGTCCAATAATTTGTATATTGATGCTGGGAGGAAGACAAACTATAAAGTTGTGTGATGCAGGGGCATATTATGACCCTTTTAGAGTGTTTTTCTATTTAGGACATTTGCTAGTTTATGTCTTAAGAAAGGACGTTTTTGTCCGTTAGTCTTAGGGTTTTCTCTCTTTAGGTTTTCTTTACTAGTATAAATAGGTTATTAGGCCGTCTCTTAAAAGGCAGACTTTATTATTAATTTTATGAAAATAATCTTTAGATTATCAATGAGTAATTTGGCTTCTAGCCCTAGACTCGATTTATCAACGTTTTGTTGATTTTCTATTGTTCTATTCTTCAAGTTTTCTGTCTATTATTAGTTTAGGCCCTATGTTGCTAGCCTAACTTCATTATTGTGTATGATTAATCTAAGATTCCAGAATAAAGAAAAGAAATCTATTGCATCTAGATGATGCCAGTACGCCTCGATATGACATTCATATACACAAAACATGCATTGAGTTATAAAATATCTGATGCAAACAACTGGTCAACAGGAAGGTCAGTCACATATTGTACAAAGAAAATATGTTTGAGTGATAAATAGAATCTACAAATGAAAGTCACTTACCATAAAAGCTGACAAACCCATTTGGAAGGAAAAACATAAAAATCACCATCAGGCACCAACTAACAACCTTCATCATCCATCCACCATGGTGCAAACGGTCCCTGGGGTCCTTCTGGTCCTTAACACCAATCATTATAATGGCAAGGATGGTGAAAAATAAGAAATTTCCTGAACTCACATGCAGCACCGCATCAGTTTCAAACCACTCCCTATCTGGAGTCTGGGCAAAATGATTGATCCCTAAACAAAAACGAAAAAATAATCAATAAAGATCAGTTTCACTTGTTTTAACCAATCCACAGACCCTAGATTACACAATTATACATACATGGGATTTTCTCCAATGAGAGGAGCAGCAACTTCTCCGAGGATCCATGAAACGATAAGAGAGAAAGCGAAAAGACCACAATAAGAAATTCAAGCAGAACGTCTACTGATACTGGATACAACTGTTAGACAAGCTTCACATGCACAAGCTGCACAGCATGAAGCCAGGCAAGATGCTGCCAACATATTTCTTCTTTAAAATCCCCTGTTTTTCTCCATTTTGCGTCTGTCTTTTTTCCTCTTTCTCCTTCTCAGCTAGCTCTCGAAGTCTTGGACTTCTCATCTAAGGTGGTAACAAACAAAACCAAAACAATAATCATCCAATCTATCTCAATTCAACTCTTTCAGTTAACATCATTGCGACTCCTTCATAACAGAATCAACAGCAACTGCAAACCACTTGAAATGACCACAACCCAGCATCACCATCTTTAATTAACCATCAGCAGTACCCATCTAAACATCAATCTACTCATAACCTCTGTAATTCAACAATACCCATCTCCATCCTCTTCTTGTTGGTTTCAATTTCATTAAAGCCAATAATCTGTGGAACTCAGTGGTACAAAGAGCACAAAACTTAACCACATACAATTCCTACAACTTCGATTTAAACACACCCATGAAATAAATCATCAATTCATACTCTAAAAGAAAATCAAATAAGAAACCCTAAATTACCTTTGATTCTGAATGAAATTGACTCCACGATAATAATTCCACGTCAACCCTTTAATTCTTTATCCATCAACAACTCAAAACTCCTATTAATTCAATAAAATCTCAAGGTCTAATCTGAAAAATTGCAAAATCTTTACCTAATACTACCTAAGAAAGACGTACTTCAAGAAAGACGTACTTCAAGAAAGACGTACTTCACAAAATCAAGCAATGTTAACAAAAATAGGTAAAATATTAGGGTTTATACCTGGTGAAATGTTCTTCTTGTACTTTAAGCTCTGTAGGGTTTGCTTTGACTTCAGGAGAAAAATTAATTAAATCTAGGGTTACAAAATTAGGGGATATAAAATTCGGATTCTGAGATTGGTTTTGATTCAAAGATGCGGTTAGGACTAGGTTTTGAAATCAAACTTGATTTGGTGATGAGAGTTGTATGGATATGAAGGCTATCAATCTCCCTCTCATACAGAAAACGAGAGAGCTGAAATCAGATGAAGGTTTGTTTTTGGTTAAATCCAGGGTTATAAAAGAGGGGTTTTCTTTTAGATCTGATACATGGTTTTGATTTTGAGATGGGGTTAGGATTAGTTTTTGATTTGTGAGAGTTAGATCGCTGATATTTTCAGAAGGGAGTTGATGAAGATAAGAAATCGAGGATTTTATTCTCTCCTCAAATCTAAAATGTTTTTAAGTTAAAACAAAAACAGATAAAAAAATAAAAACGCTTGAAAATAAACCAATTTATAATAACCCTTGGATCGCAACCTATATCAACGGTGCAAAAATTATTCTTGGTTATTATGAATTAATTTATAAATGGTGCAACGGATATTTTATTGTGCAACGTATATTACAGTTGCTCAGTTTTCAACGTTTATATCCGTTGCACATCGAAACATTCAGGCGTTTATATCCGTTGCACATCCAAAAATTCAGACACAGACTTGTTTTTAGATTTGTTTTTATTTATTTTGTACAGTATTTTCATTTCATTTTAGATTTTATTTTTTTATTTTTATGCATTTCTTTTTGTATTTCTTTTCAGGTACTTTTTGAGGATGATGACTCACCTACGATGACGCTGGCGGAATATATGTGTAGAAAGTCAAATTATCAGGAAACCTCATCTGAGATGACGCTTGCTGAATATATGCATAGGCAACGGTATGGAGTTTTTTCTCCAGAAATGATAAGTGAAGAATCACATCAAACTATATATGAGAAGTATTACAAAACACACCGCCTAGCTAGTTTGGAACAAAGATTGAGAGTTCTTGAATGTCAAAAATTATTTGATGATGATGATGAATCTGGTAGTGACTCTCTGTTCCAAACAGATCATATAAATGACCCTGTGGATGATTGTGTGGATGATTCGCCTAATTCCATATATGAATCTACCTCACAAGATCATTCACCCGACTTAGAGGTTGTTTTTAGACCCCTAGACTTCCAAAAGTTGCCTAATTTAGGGTTAGAATTGTGTGCTTCTACAGTGTTGTTGGATTACTTTGCATCTAAGTACCCAGAGGACTTGCCTATTTCTAATATCGTGCATGAGCCAGTTGAAAATTTCCCAGTCTCAATAGAATCCCCATATTTTGTTCTTTAGGCACTTCCATGTGCAGTAAAAACTTGGTTTAGGGGTAAATCTTGGTTTATGACAGTTTTAGTGTCCCCATTTTTTCATAAAATAATTATGAAGCTGTCGTTTGTAAATATTGTATTTTGGGTCGATCCCCAAGTTTCAGGTTATTAGTTTATGGGGATCCGTTTTTGTACATTCCAGTAGGTATAATTATTTATTTTTGTTTATTTTTGAATTTCCCATCTTCATTTTTACGTTGGATGACTCAATTACATTGAGGACAATGTAATATTTAAGTGTGGGGGAGTGGGTATTCACTTTTTCTTTTAATTTTTTTTTTCAGGAAATTTCTTGCGTAGTGTGACCAGCTCTTGAGCGGGTCTAAAAAGATAATAAAAATATAAATATTATGACCATTTGTGTAGCGGGTCTAAAAAAATAATATTATAGTTGTTAGGATTATGACCAGCTGTGTAGCGGGTCTATTTTCATGTATTTCCTTATTATGACCAGCTGTGTAGCGGGTCTTTTCTTTTCTTGCATGTTATGACTAGCTATGTAGCGGGTCTCTAAAAAAAACAAAAAAATTGTGTGTCTTGTGTATGTGGCAATTGTCATGACCAGCTGTGTAGCGGGTCTAAGTCTCTTTTTATATGACCAGCTGTGTAGCGGGTCAATTTTATGTTTTGCTCGAGGACTAGAAAAATGTAAGTGTGGGGGAATTTGATGAGAACGAAAGTGCGACACATTTTCACCCATAAATACATTAGCTAGGACTCATTTTATCACTAATAATCTTGTTTGTAGGTGTTTTTGTCAAATAAGCTCTTATGGAGAAAGTTGCTCGAAAAAGTACTTAAGGCACCCCCTAGAAAAGGCGGTAAAGGCACCCTCATTTTGGATAAGGGGAACCCAATTACTAAGGAGTCACCACCTGCTATTTACACTCCAGTTCAGGATATGGGGCACCTCATGTTCAACCTTTTGAAATACGTTTTTGGAGGGAACAAAACCAAGCACATGCACGTTCCCTGGAAAAGAATTGCACGAGTTTTAATCGGATTTTATTCACAATATGGATTGATATGAAGTCAAACAGGGTTGATATACGATTCAGATTCGGTAAAAGAGGAAGTTACACGTACTTTCAACAAAACAGGGTAAGTTCCACCTGTGTAGTCGCTGGAAGAGTTTTTGGAGAGATTAGTTCGGAGTTCGGCGTGGAAAATGATTGGTATTATCCTGTTAGTCTAAAACATGGAATGTACGATGACTAGATTTGAGTAAATAGGGATATATCTTCAGTTCTAACAAAACAGGGGAGTATATACGAAGTAAGATAATCGTGGGATCTTCTACCATTTCCCGAGCATTACTTAGGGTGGCATGTGTTGGACTCAATATCTGATGAGTTTTCAACCTTTTTGGAGGGTGTTTGGATGTTGCAGAGACATGATGAGCTAAAACAAGGAGGAGATATTCACGGACTTTTGATATATATTTTTGAAAGATTGTGTGCAGTAATGGGAGAAGATATTCTGTCAGATATGGTTTTATCCTTACAGGGAGTTTGGAAAGTTTGACGGCCAATAGAAGACGCGTGAAGAAGGGAAGAATAAAGAAAATATTCCGTTGACTTATACAGAATTGATTACAAGAATATTTTAAAGTAATGGAGGAGATTTTGGATAGCTGTGGAGTATAAAAAGTGCAGTAAGAGCATAGAGAAGGAGATAGAGAGTTTTGGGGGAGGTACCAAAGAGGTGAGAATCAAGTTGCAGAAATTTCTGCTGCTACTGCTGTTCCAAGAGCACCAAGAAAATAAGGATGAGAAAGCCTGTCGTTAATAAACGTGGTTTATTCCCGGTTTTGCAACAAAGCTTTCAATGACAATTGAACAGTGACTACATCACTTTTGTTTTATCGTATACTGTAACATAGGATTGCAACACTTCTCAGCTGTTGTAAATTCCTAGTTTATTTTATTTTTCTCCCTTTCATCATTTGTAAACACTTTTGAGCCATGAATAAATATTTTAAGTGTTTTTTCGACGTGATGAACTAAACCCCAACACTGGGTCGACGGAGGAAGCTGAACTTCACACATGGGTGAATTTATTTTATTTTCTATTTGACTTTTGCACTTATTTTGAATAGAATTATGATTTGAAAAAATTAGTTGTCATTTCATTAGATGGGTCATGCTTGCTTAGATGTTTAGATGTCCCATGCTTAAGTTTTACAACTAATATTTGGAGAATCTACCTTGGCAAAAATAAGAGTCCATGTTGTTTATTGAGCTATAATTGCTGAAGAATATATAATTGAACCTATTGATATGAATTCAGTGAAATCCAAGGCCCAGTGAATCTCTCTTATATTTATTATTTTATTTAAACCTTTAAATTTAATCTCAACAACGTCCGAGTGAACGACAACCCTTTTACTACTACAACGACAAATCAAAAAAATCTTATAAGTAATACTTCTAGTCATCTTTCCACACTGACTACAATATGAAGTGTTTGTGTTTTGAGATGAGTTTGTAATAAGAACAAAACTCAATATTTATAGACCAAGGTAGTTTGGACATAAGTAATATCCAAAACTGAAATTATCAAAAGATATATACAACAAATACCAATATTCACTAAATTCCAATTATTGTCCAACTAATGTACCAAAATATATCATGGATGACGACTCAATATTAGCTAGCGTACAAGTATACTTTACCAATATATAATCCAGAGATATGATTTAAGTACTGGAAAATTAAAGACATATAAATTCTGAATATCAGAATATATTACAAAATATTTCGGTTTGGGATCTCACCTTGAGTATCAAGGAAAATACTCGAAAATTAAGAAATAATAATTTAGTACATGTCCAAAATACTATAACGACATTTTGAACTTCCCATGTTAACCAAAATATATTCTGATATTTATGCAAACCCTAGAGTAATAGACCAACCGGAAATACGTTATAATTGGTTAGTCTACTAGGGATCGGTCCTGCAATAGATCCCCATGTGGGGATCGGTCCTGCAATAGATCCCTAGGACCGATCATAACATGGATCCTTGTTCAAGGTATTGGTCCTAGAATATATCCTTTGATTACTTCCTTAAACTCATGTATTTGAACACAATTTTCTAGGCATGAAATCTTTTCAAATTTCAACACAGTAAAGTTGTAATGAATTACCAAATACTTTTGCGTCGTAATTACGAAGTTCAAAATACAATGATTAAATCACCTATACTATATATATATATATATATCTATATATATATATATATATATTGTACATTATATTTTCAGTATAAACAACTTGAAAGCAACATAGATAGAATTGAAAACAAATTTGTATTATTTACCTCAAACAGAAGGATGATGTGCTCGTTGATATCGATCTGTCTTCAGGTTCTTTTGAGTAACACGAGCTTGTATCAACATTTCCAATGCTCCTAATATCACCTAACAAAGTTGACTTTAGTAATCTAATCAAGCATTATCTAGTTTTGGAGCTAAAATATGACAACCAAACTTAACATACCAACGCTTGGTGAGTTCAACAGAGAAATGATCTAACATATTTTCTTATTTATTTTAGAAATAATTCCTGATATATATACCATGGTGGTTTAATAGGAGAACCTATGAAACATATGACATTTTATGAATCTGTCTCGAAAAATACTCATGGCCACTTTCTGTTACGGTAATGGATGCTAGTAGCATGACCCAAGTTTCACATGTTAAAACAGTGGTTATTCTTAACGGTTGCGCCACAACCATCACGGTTCTCGCCTCTCAATCCCTACAAATGAAACATGAACATGTAATTCCTAGGTGTCTCGTGGAAGCTCTATTTGTGTTGATCTTAATCCAGTCCATGTTAGTGCCAGACCATCCCACTGAGATGGTTGTTGTTGTTTTTGTTTTTTTGTTACTTGATAGAACACCAGGTAGTATATGAGGATGTAAGGTTTATTTCGCTCAAGTATACTCATGTTGTTGCTTTAAAGCCCACATTAAAAAGCCTAGCCTTCTGATGTGGTTTGATTTTAGCTATATATGATTTTTGGCTATCCATAATGACCAGAAGAGAAAACAAAAGGAGGTAGTGATTAAGGTTGGGGTTATCCTTTGTAAGAGTTGCGAGATGCTTGTTTGAGGAGTTATAAAGTTTGGGATAATATGGGTGGCATTTGGGTTAAATGAGAGGTGCATAAGGAAAGTGTTCCAAGCGTTAATTGCAATTGGGAAGTGGAGGAGAAAGTGACCGGCCGATTATAGATCAGAATTGCATTTGGGGCATAAGATGGAGTTAGTGAGTTGAATGTGGCTTAGGATAGAGTAGTTTGGTAGACCTTCATTAATTTCTTTCTACAAGAAAAGTTATATTTTTCGTGGACATGGTAAGGTCCATGAGAATTTGGTAATTAGGAGGGGCTTTTGATGAGATTAGTTAACCTCTTTGGTTAGGTATTTGTATTCGGATGCAGTAGGTATTCTACAGATTTCAAATGCGTCCATATAATCATTCCAGTAGGGCCATCTTGGGGAAGGTATATATTTATGATTTTTTGGGCAGCGAGAAGAGGAGATTCTTTAGCTTATCATGAATCCAATTATGAGAAAGAGGATCAATAATATCTACTAGCATCTAGATAGTGTGCATCATGCGGGATCAAGATTCTCAAATAGTGGAATCAAGTTAGCATGTGTTGGGGTTGTTAATTTGTTTCCAATGCGATGGAAGATAAGTTGCTGGAATGTAAATATGAGGAATACTATTTTTTTCAATCGTAAACTGGATGAGGATGGGTTGATGGTGATGTTTTGGAAAATTGGTTGATGCTTAAGGTATTTCTCCATGCAGATTGAGTAGCATTAACAAGGACATGATGATGGGAACACGACGCAATGCGGATACGGACACGGAAAAATTATCAAAAAAAAAGGAAGTGGACATGTTATGGAATTAGTAATATTTCCTATTGAAATTTACATACATATTATGAATGTAATTTCTCAACAACGCTTATGAATTATTTATAAATGAAAATTTTGTGTAAGAACAAACATATATATTAATAAGGAAATAATACATACACAAAAAATTCATGAATTTTTAGTAGACATTTGTATTGAAATAGTATATGACATATGCATGTGATCTCACCAATTTGTTTGACGCGGAGACGCGCGCGTCTCGGACGCGAGTCCGACACAAAAACATGATCATTTTAGACACATCCGTGTTACCCAGCTTGCGGAGGAGAAATACCTAGATGGAGTCAGGCTAAGAGCTTCTCCAATGGACCGTGTATGAAGAAAAAGTCTTCGTCCACGTGGGATCCACTACCATTTTTCTTAAATTGTTTCTCCACTCCTAACATCTTAAATTCACATGCAGATGACATGGAATAGTTTAACTAGACATCCTCTTTCTCAACCTCTTGTTTCAGAGATTCACCAAGAGGATTTGTTCCCATCCTAGTCAGATTTTTATGAAAAAATATACTTAATTTATGATTTTTTTTTAATCTAGAAATAAAAATTAATCGACGATTTTTTTTTTCTCCCTCGTTTAATGGAACAAAAAACTTAACCTCTCTTTTTTCTCATCCAGAGCCATCATATCATCTTGGTTCTACTACGAATCAATAAGGTAAAATATTTATTTCCTATTATCGTAATAACCCCCTATTGAATTGAATCTTTAAAAATATATAGATAAAAAATCAGCATATACTCCCTCCTTCTCAAATTAACAGTCCTAATTGACTTTGTCAAAATATTAAGGAAATCCTATAAAATGTCGTGACTAACCTTTGACTAGCCCTATTTAATGTTATTTTGTTACCAAAACTAAAATTAATAGTATTAAAAATTATAAATTGGATAGTACTATTATTTTAGGAAATATTTTAACTATCCATAAATAAGTAGAAGTTTAAGGATAAGTAGAAGTTTTATTAGGAATTTTATAACTATCCATAAATATTTTTATTCAAAAGAGGAATGACAATTAATACAAAGATATTGAGTAGATTTTTTCCTTATATATGGTGATAATATTTAAGATTTTGAATTAAGTTTATATTAAAAATAATTTTATGATTATAAAAAATAAAGGGTATATCTGATAGTTTAAAGGAAAAGTATGTCTATAAACAGAGCGGACAGATAAAAAGAGACAGACCAAAGTAGAAATTAGGACAGATAAAAAAAGACAGAGGGAGTATCTTTTATCGATAAATTTCAGAGAAATAAATAATAAAAAAAAAAGATGTTTGGCTTCCATTGATGGTGTCTAGGTTAATATTTCTCGTCACATAATAGCGATATAGTATTTGATTCAATCAATTCTCTCAAGGTTTATAAAATATGAGCGAAGTATGATTGAACTTTTTCAGTTTTTGTATAACAATACTCTTGGTAAGTGATGTTATCACACGTATAACTATTTTAACATCAATTTGTAATATTTTTATATTCGAGTTGTAAGGTTATTTATGCATATATTATATTTTATAGGTTGAATATTCGTGATGGCATCATCAAAACTTAAATATGGAAGTGATAGTTCGTCTTCTGGCAGTGAATCAGATGGGGTGATTCATTGTCTATCATGCAAAGAGCTTTAAAAAGAAAACAATGATTAACAACAACATAGACAATACTAATATAACGAAGAAATCAGCTGAAATTATGACCTTTTTTGTTCAACTAAAAAGACTCGTTGTAAGCTGATTATTAGGAGCAACTCGAGCTTATGACGAGTCTTCCTGTCTCGTTCGATGTGTCTTCTACCCAAAACTGATCCACCATGAGGCCCCTTGTTGTCTATCATCATAGTTGCAACCATGGTGGAACAAAAAATGTCATAATTTCAGCTGGTTTCTTCGTTATATTAGTACTGTCAAAGTTGTTATTAAACTGTGTTTTCTTTTTAAAACTCTCTACACGATAGATAATGAATCACCCCCATCTGATTCACTGTCAGAAGACGAACTATCACTGTCATATTTAAGTTTTGATGACGTTGTCACGAATATTCAACCTACAAAATATAATATATGCATAAATACCCGTACAACTCGAAAATAAAAATATTACAAGTTGATGTTAAAATAGTTATACATGTGATATCATCACTTATTAAGAATACTTTATAGAAATAATCAAAAAGTTCAATCCTACGTCGCTCCTATTTATAAACCTTGAGAGGGTTGACTGAATCAAATCATATAACGCTCCTATGTGACAAGCATATTAACTCAGACATCATCGCGAATCAAACGAAACAACGGGTGAAGGAAGAGGATGTCTTGTTAAAGAACCCACAATTGGGGGATATGAGAATTTTATTTTTTATTTATAATAAATCTCAACAAACACATGAACAAAGAATCGAGAACATTGCTTATAAAGAGGATTAGAGATCAACCATTACGAGAATTTAAGTGATTTTTGAACTCATTTATGATTGTTTTAAGATTTGTATGATAGGAAGTGAATACCATGCCCGTTTCAATTTATGATAGTGAACAGACTATTCCGCATCAAACTAAAAAACAAAGAAACAATTTTTTAAATTGATTGTATCTCTAAATTGTGCTCAATACCGGCACACTATTTAGGTTCCATAGGATGCCGGAAAATACGATACCGGTATTGGATATTTAAAGTTTTATGTTGGAAATGTTCATTGGCTTGTTTTTAAGTTTCAACTCCTAGTAGCGTTTGGGGTTTCAAACAAACGAAACAAAATGGTTGTCCTCCTAAAAGAATCATCAAAGTTACTTAGACAAAAAGTATTCGAATTAATGAGTACTGTGGGCAACGCAAACGATAGTGATAGTGTGGAGCATCTTTCATACAGTGGCCATAAGAAGGAACATCATCAAGCATCTTGATGGGATAGCGAGCCAAAGCTTGTTGAAGCAAGAGCACCAAATTGTCGAACTATTGGGGATCTACCAAATTTCGCATTTCAATGTTCTCCACATGAAGATGACTCGAAAAGAGATCAACAATGCATAGAAAGCCCTAATGGTAATTAAAATTAGAAGGAAGTATGAGCCAATCCAAATAAAGATCTTGAAGACTAATTTTGGAGATTGAGGATGTCATAAATCGCTTTGTATATGGCAAGTCTAGGTCTAAGATGCCAAGCCCACTTGCAATACCAAATAAACTCACATTATTGACAACTCAACAACAACTATTGATTCAACATGAGTTCCATGGCCATTGCTATCACGCAAGTGATTGGAAAAACGTTTTTTGAGACTCAAGAGGTATGTTCAAATAGAGAAAAAAAAAATCTTCCTACTTCAAGTACCGTTACATTTTCTATAGATTGAACAAATTTTAAAGGGGAAAATTCTTTACAACTTTGATGTAATGGGAGAGTGCTTGGTCAGGAGAATAATATAAAGAATGTTATCAAAGATTTTGACATTTGAAGTTGGATGGTTTGATCAAGATAGATCACGTATTTTGATAAACAAGGCAAGGATTGAGTATCAAAAAGCCATGGTCTCTCGGAGAAAACTAGAATGAAACTTCTGTATTCGTGCTCGATGTTGTCGCCTTTGGGAAGAACTTGTTAAACCTATGATCAACATTAATTGATTAAGGAAAAAAATAATATGTCAACTATATGTTAATTGAAGAGGCTAGGGTCGGAAAAAAAAACTTAATGAAAATGGTAGTAGATCAAAAAAAAAATCACGAATTCTTTTGAAAGAAGTTTACTTTTCTCATCACAATCATATTCCATTTTCAAAAAAAAAAATCTACTCAAATTTTTTCCTACTTCTACTCAACTAACCCACACAAACATATAAACATAAATACACAAATTATATTTTCATTTTACTAATCATAATTAGCTCCGTTAGATTTTGTCATTTAGCTCTTAAAACTCAACTATATGTTAATTGAAGATTCGGAAAAAACTTAATGAAAATTTTCGTGAAAGAAGAGAGCGTTAGAGAAGCTCTTAACGTTAACGTTAACTATGAGGTAATCTCGTAATTGTATGTAAATATCATACGAATGACAGAATGACACTTTCTAGGGCATTAAATAATTTAGATTCCAATTATCTTGCATTATTTTCTTGTGAGGTGGCATTTATTGATGTTGATGTAGAATGCCTATCAAATGGTAGATCGGAGGTGGTATCTGAAAAATATTCGTGCTCAGACGCTCATTATACACGGGAGTTAAGAAAATAAGATGATTGAACCGAGTTTTAAGACCAACTGTTAATGAATAACAAGTACAATTGTAAATGCATTTCTATCTCTGCACATGAATTTGCATCTTTCTTGCACCATTATTCCCAAAATTTTGATGCCAAAAATAACTTTGAACAATAATACAAACAGATACATGAAGTACCAGCTAACTCGACCATACACCTAATGAACACTCCAACAGCACAACAAAAAAGAATCATTTGCCGCATTCATGTGAAAAAATAGTTTTGGCAAGCTCATTATTCAGCTTCTTCTGGTTTCACATCCTTAATTGATTCCCCTAGAGTAAACCGAACAAATCGCCGAACTTTAATGTTCTCACCAAGTGCTGCAACAGTTTGTTTTACCAGATCTTTAACAAGAAGACTATCGTTCTTGATGAAAGGCTGCTCTAAAAGAGCGATCTCTCCAAGCCTCTTTGAGATCCTTCCCTCAACAATTTTCTGTCGAATGTTCTCAGGCTTCGACTGCAAATCCTCTCTCTGCATCTCTATATCTTTCTCTTTGCTCACTATGCTCTCTGGAATGTCTTCAATAGAAACATACTGCACTTGCGGGCAGGCAACTGCTTGCATTGCAAGATCATCAACCAACTCTTTGAATTTCTCACTTCGCCCTACAAAATCAGTCTCACAGTTGACCTCAATCAATACCCCAATGCGGGTATCATGGATGTAGGACCCAATCCGTCCCTCTGCAGCCAGTCGGTTGGATTTCTTGTCTGCTGTTGAAAGACCCTTCTTCCTTAGATATTCTTGTGCCTTTTCGAGGTCACCTTCAGTTTCTGCAAGAGCTTTCTTGCAGTCCATCATGCCAGCACCTGTTTCTTCACGAAGCTGCTTCACCAATGCAGCTGATACTTTCACTGCTGGTGCTCTGCAAAATGTTTACAGGATATCTGTATGTGAGTGGAAGAATAAAAATTCCCTAGGAGGGAGTTATTGGACATCAATCGTTCCAGAGAGAGACATATTTATGGGTTAGTTTTGTGAGGACCATTTACTCACTATGGAGATAATCTGGTTGGGACCATGGACAGTCTTGCAACAACCTTACCTCATTTAAGTTTCAAATCAAATGATATTCCTAAGTTGATTGACAAATGGAAAACCTATGACACTCTAAATTGTAAACTGATTCCGCTATCTTTCAAAGTTTTGGAAATGGTAGATTGTCCAAATTAAAGTTTAATAGTTTATACTTTATGAAGCAATCATGGAAACTAAGAAAACACCTTGATTCTTCCAGGCTAATCAAGGTAATTTGGATCTGTTCAAGACACAACGACATGTATCAAGGTAGTGGGTTTTACTTAAGTCTAAATTAGCAGAATATATAAATGATAAAAAATTGCAAGTTACTCGCTACAGAGAAAAGAAACCACTTACTTCTCAACAGCATCCTTCGCTTCGACTACAGGTGGTTGATCCTGTACTGGTGCAACAGGGGAAGCTTTTGCAGCAGTTTGGGCAGCTACCTCTGCAGCAAAATCCTGGCTTTTCTTCTCCAAACCTTCCCCAAGATTGTACCTTACAAATCTGTTTACTTTTATATTCTCCCCAATGGTCGAAATTGTTTGCTTTATCCAGTCCTTCACAACTATCTTATCATTCTTTATGTAAGGTTGCTCCAACAACGCACGCTCCTCAAGCCATTTCCTTATCCGACCATCCACAATCTTTGACCTAAATTGTTCTGGTTTTGACTGGAGATCTTCCTTCTGCATTTCAATCTCCCTTTCTTTGTTCACCAGCTCTGCGGGGACATCATCAGTAGCGAGATACTCTACTTGTGGGTAAGCAGCAGCTTGCATTGCCAAGTCATCAACTAACTCCTTGAAAATCTCACCCCGTGATACAAAATCGGTTTCACAGTTGACCTCTATTAGGATTCCAATCCTGCTATCATGAATGTATGATCCAATCCTACCTTCAGCTGTGGCTCTGCTGGCTTTCTTGTCTGCACTAGCTAAACCTTTCTTTCTGAGGAATTCTTGAGCTTTAACAATGTCCCCTCCAGTTTCAGTGAGAGCCTTTTTGCAGTCCATCATTCCTGCTCCGGTTTCGTCACGTAGCTGCTTTACAAGAGCTGGAGATATGGTTGCTGAATTTCACACATGAAATTAGTATCAGTACGTAAAGGAAGATATATTTTCTGTTGGGCATTCTTATCATTACCAAAAACAGAAAGATTTCCATTTACTTATATCCTTGTTTGGTTTCTCTTGATACCCTGAAATAACCCATACCTCAATGTGGAAGTCTTGTTTTTCACCAAACATAATCAAACAAACAAAAAGATAAATAGATTTACTTTGTTCATTCATTTTAAAAGACTTCGCTTCCTTTTACTTCAACTGAAAAGACAAATGTGAGAGTTCTCCTACACTATAATAACATGAAAATGACATATGTTAGGGTGCAATTCTGTAGATCCATCACATAGACTGAGCAAAGACCTCCTAAATGATCAGTTGATGGACTATATTAAACTGGATTCAACCAACCCTCGGTGAGTTTAAGCAAATGCAAGTCTACAGTATTGCATTCGAAGATCCGATATGCTAGCATTAAGTGTCAAGTAAAAAAAAACGTTTATAGATGTCAAAAAGGTTAGGTTTCCAAAGCCAACATTCAAACATCAAGTTCAAGCCAAAATTGCATATTCCAATTAGACAAGAAACAAAAACCTAAACAAAACTAAAGAGCTAAAAACCTTTAGGCGCGCTTTCTTGGGGTGCTGGATTGTTTGCTTGCTGATTTGAGGTGTCAACACTTCCATTACTGTCAGTAGTCGGTTCAACTGTTTCCTCTTCATCTGGTGTAACTGATGGTATTTCATTCTCTACGGTCAACGGTGCTTCTGCCTGGACTTCATTTTTTATTGTGTTATCAGCTTCAGCCTCTACAACCTCATCACTGTTACCAACTTCTGCAGTGGATTCAGATTCATTTGTAATTTCATTACCTTCATTTGAGATAGGAGCTTCCTCCAAACTCTCCTCAGCATTCAAATTTGTTGAGCTTACCTCTTCAACTTCCTTTTCAACAGCCACCTCATCCGTGGAAGTTTTATCATCCACTGCAGATGAAACGGTGAGCTGGTCATCATCATTCTTTGCTGGCTGATCCAGCACATCAGAAGAATCCGTAATGGTTTCTGTTTCGACAATCCCACTAGCAATCTCCTGCAAGGGTTTTGGTGTTTCAGGTGGTGTTTGCTCTTTCTCTCTCTCATCCAAATACGCAGCAATATCCTTATTTTTTCGGAAAGCTAGCATAAAGGGGTTGCTTGCTGAGTGTACCACCCCCTCAGTGACTTCTCCGGTTTCTCCACCAACTACTTCTTTCTTCATGGTCAAAGTTAAGCGCCCTGCTGCCAAACGCAATACCCGGACACTAACTTCTTCACCAACCGTAAGTGAAGATCCTCCGGCCATCAGACTTGCAAATCCTTCATCAACTTCCTCAGATGTTGGGAGGAATCCTTCCTCTCCTTCTGGAAGAGAAATAAAAGCACCGGATCTAGTTAAGTTCTTTACAGTACCCTGCAATTCTTGCCCCTTCACAAACTTTGAGGGTTTCTGATTCTGGTTCTTTCTTTGTGGTCTTGGCCTGTCACTGCTATTACCACTTTGACTATCTCTACGTTGTTGTGGCTTATTGGTATCATCCCCCTCTTTCATAGTGAGAGAAATACGTCCATTTGAAGTATTTGCTTCAAGTAACTTAACCTTAACCTCTTGCCCAATAGAGACAACACTGCCAACATCTCTAACAAAGCCATCACTCAACTGAGAAACATGAACAAGACCATCTGTAAATGCTCCAAAGTCGACAAAAGCACCAAATGGCTGGATTGACTTTACTTTACCAGTAAAAGTCGCACCAGGAACCAGTTCCTCATTCGTTACTGGTGGCATGTCACTTTTCCGTGCGGGTCTTGCACGTTTAGACTGAGATGTAGGGGTAACAACGGGATCTGCAGCTGCCGGGGTTTCACCATCTTCACCAGTAGTTGGTGGAACTTCTGAAGCTCCAGCCTCTTCACCTTCAACGACAGGAGCTGGTTCCTCTACAGCTATGTCAGTACCAGCAGCTGCTACAATATGGAATCTGGATTGATGGGGTAACGAGTATCCACTTCTGTAAGTTGGAATCAGTCGAACTGATGTTGAAAGGGGTAAGAGACACCTTTTCGAGGATACTGTTTGTCTTGAACATTTTCTGAGAGTACTGTATCGTGTTAGATGGTTACTTTTCGGCGACACAAAGGTAGTTCCAGGAAAGACTACAGCATTGCTTGTGGAACAAGGAGCTAGAGGAGTCATATTGACAATAAACCGCACAGCCTAAAGGTTTATTCAGTAGCAGATATGGTTCTTCTCATTCTTCTTCCGATCTGTACAATGTAAAACCAAAGAGCATGATTATATAAATGCATAAATATTTGGATATGAGAATTTATTTGGCAGCTATTCTTGATAGATAAAAAATCTGAAACAAAAGATTCAACAAGCAACATTGCAAGATTTTTAAAGTAAGCTCCAATCAGCTTGATTAAACTTAACCTTTTTTATTTACAGGAGACTCAAGAAACTTCACAAAGGTGAAAATTGCTAGTTTAAGGAGTAACATCATGCTTTAACAATCACAGAACAAGGAAAAGAAGTCTGTCTCCATCCCAAAACTTCTAGCAAAAGCTTTATTACTAGTATAACAAGCTAATTTGGATTATAAATTTCATTAACTTGGTGAAAAGTACCCAGCCGAATATCCACAAAATCACCAATTAAGACAACTTCTGACACGTTTTATTCATTACTTACAGTTTCAATAATCCTTACTAAGTATACCTATCAGTCTTTTACCAATACAGAAAATTAACAATGTTCATATCCAGCCAACAATTTGGATGACGCAAATGTTATGACTTCTATTATATTTTGTGGGCCTTGTTATTAGATTTTTGCTGTCATTTGACATTTGGAGCCAATTAAAGAGGCAAAGGGAGAGATTAACATATTCTAGAAGATGTGTGAATTTCTCAACCTTACTGCCTCTTTCTTCTAAGGCTCAATTCAAACTGCAATCAGAATCTAATATTGCTTACTTCATTTTCAATGCGTATCTGGCCTTTGAGTTATGCACACTTTCAGCAGATGCCAAGCACAGACTAAATGCCGCAATAACTTTTAACTACCTACACTATATTGCAGAAACTAAAATTATCCAAA
The DNA here is from genome assembly GCA_023529315.1 of Papaver bracteatum. Lineage (NCBI taxonomy): Eukaryota > Viridiplantae > Streptophyta > Magnoliopsida > Ranunculales > Papaveraceae > Papaver > Papaver bracteatum. The sequence continues at coordinate 639,503 of JAJJWX010002584.1, forward strand.
TTTATTAGATACTCCAGATGGCAGTTCTCTGAAGATAAAAAGCACCTTTTGAGAAGAAAAAAAACTAGAATAGAAAATGGCAATTGAACCATAATGAGTGAGCCAAATTGTACCAAGAGGTATCCTATCCCTTGAATGCCTCTTTGTACAATTGGGTATAAACATTGTTCAGTCAATCAGTCTCAATCTAAAAGAGTAAAATTCCGCAAAATAATCGTAAATTCTAATCAAAATTCTAGGTTGAATAATGTTTACTGGTAGTACTGTGTGGTTTTCTTACTGATTAAACCAGATAATTCTCTATGTTCTCTGTCTCATACTCAAACTCCATGAAATTATCATCCAATTGATTACAAACACTCAAAGCTACAATCTTTTCCATGTTACACATAAAAATTCTATCTTTTCACAAAAATTCAACTCTTCAAAGAGTACTAAAGTTGAGAATTTCAATTAACAAAACGAACCCATCGAAGAAAAAACAAAACCCAGATAGAAAACACAGAGTGAAGCAATTAGGAAGAACCAAAAACTACAATTGGAAAACTCATTTACTGAAAACAATCAGTGACATTCACAAAGATACAACACTTTTTCACCCTCAAGAATTTGGTAGGAAAATTGAGAAGAAAAAGTAGAGTTGAAGAACAAACCTCTATCTGTTTTAGGGGTTAAGTGTTGTTGATAGGATTTCAGAGTAGAAGAAGTAAAAATGAGAGGAACGAAAGGCGGGGCTTTAAATCCTTATCCCTACTCAGAGTTGCTGTAGTCCCATCGAAGATAGAGTTCGAAACAAAATACGATTTCCAACTCGCCACATAGTAGATAAGGGCTACCTACAAAGTAGGCTTTGAACTTGAAGTGTGAGTTCCTAGTACAAGTCTTGGACTGTCAACAGGTCTGGTTGGCTTGGTTGCCACTTGTCACAGGGTGTAGAGACGAAATCAGTTATTTTCTATTTTTATTTCCATTGGGAAAAGAAGTATTATTATTTTTTTATTTTAACCTAAAAATAAATTGAGAAAATGATAATAACTCTTTTCAAGAAACGAAAGGGTATCGATCAAAACAGAAAAGGATACAAAAGAATAACGAAACCAAAGACAAATATGTTAACAAACTATCACAATGTCCAATGGAAGATTTAAATATGAAGCAGGCTAATTGGTCGTAACTGAAAAAGAAGAGGTACCAAGTATACCACCAAATTTTTAATTCGAAAATTTGTATGGACAAACTTGTCACAACCAGTAGCGCAGATCAACAGTAAAGATCCAGTACCTGATGTGAAGATAAGTCTGACTTTGATGATCTCAAAAATCAATATCCAAGTAATAAACTAGTATGGACACGAACTGTTACAGAACCGAATTCCAACAAGAACAATTTTTGTAATCTTTCTTTCAAGATACTAATTCTCAAGAATAAATTTTGTAGGTTCTGCACAGTCTTTTAAGATTAAGACTGTCTAGGTTATTTAATGTACAAGACGCCATGAATTTTGTTAACAAGGAAAACTGCAAAGCATAAAATCCCGAGGAACTAGTCCAGAACTTGAACATCACACTGTATTACGCTACAGACACAAGCCTACTAGTAGACTTCAGACTGGAATGTAGTTGAGGCTAGGGCTGCACAAGAACCGACCCACTAAACCGAACCCGCCCGTACCCGATGAAACCATGGATTTTTTAACCGATCCCGCCCGTAGTGGGTTGGTATACAGTTATGAATCTAAAAACCTGATATAGTTGGATTTGTTTGTGGTTTGATACTAATACCCGACCGAACCTGCCCGAAAAACCCGATAATTATCGGCCGTTTATGAAAATTATTCCTAGCTCTCCAATGTTTGAAACCCTAGAAACTAAAAGACCTAATTTCTTATAATATCTCAGTCAGTTACTCTCTCCACTCCTCTCGAGTTTTTCTTCTTCTTCATTAGTTCTTGTTCTTTAGTCATGTGATCTGAAAAAGTATTGATAGGGTTGTCAACGGATGAATATCCGTCGGATATTTAGAATTCTTTATCCGATAGGTTAAGCGCTATCGGATATTCGATATCCGATAATATCCTATAGAATATAAAAAAACAAATATCGATTCTGATATGCTTAGCTATCGGATATCGGATATTTATCCGATAATATCTGATTCTGACAAAAAATATTTAAAACCCTGTAAAACATGTTCATTATTGAAATTTAAGTTCAATTTCTCAAACATATCATATCATATATCATATATTTTTCCTTACTCTTCTACTCGACTTTAATATGGTTAGGGTAAATTACAAATAATACCATGTTCTATCGGATATCGGATATTAACAATTCGGATGGATCATAATCCGATTCCGATATATTAAGGAAGAAATATCCGATATGATATCCTATATCCGATAAAACGGATAAAATCCTATAGGATCTCGAATACTTGAAAACGGATTCCGTATATCGGACAGATATTGACAGGCCTAAGTACTGAATCTTACAAGTGTGTCTTCTTTGATATAACAACTACTCATCAACAAAAATTATTTCTTCACCAACAACACCAATCGAAAAAAACAGACACAAGCAAATTTGTATCTTCAACTGTGAACTGGGTATGAAAATTTTGAGGTTTTGATTTTTTTTTTCTCATTTAAGATTAAAATTATATATGAACCGTACAAAATATAATTGGGTTGAGAGTGATTGTTCTTTCTAGGGTCTAAAGAAGATTTTCCTTATGTTTGTTTCTAGTGTTTAAATAATTTTGGATCGATTGCTCTAAGTTAATTCAATTGATTTTTTTAATTGTGTTATTGATGTTGTCTTTGGCGAAATTTATGTTAACGTGAATTCAAATGAACTAATGAGCTAAAGCGGTGTTTACAAAAAGCGAGACCCAAAGATTAGCCGAGAGGGGATTCGTTAAAATTTTGAATTGAAGTATCTTTTAGCGGTTGGGATTGGTTTTAGGTAACTTAGAACCGATCCACTTTTATATGAGCTTTCTAATTGGGGTAGATAAACTAAAAATTCAACTTGATTGTACTCTTTTATATCTCTTGGTTGTAAGATCTGTATTATACGATTCCATTAGATGATGTCCTTTACAAGCCTAGAAGTTGCTTCACTAGTGAAGATTTTTTATGACTATTCTTTATAACAGAGAAAAGCCTATTTGATTTCATACAAAAAAATACTTGATTGTTGAGATTATTAATTCCACGTTATGTGGGCATAAGATCCATAAACTTATAATCCATAGGTCCTCTCCACTCATTTCCAAATGGTTTGAGTTGGATGCGATATTCTAATAATGTTATCACAGTTGACCCTGTATGAGGACATTGAGACCACTGTAAGACCGAAGGCGGGCAACCATCGTGAAGTCCATATAAGTATTGGAGCTACTCCACTTATTGCAATTGGTTTTAAGTTGGATGCCGTATTCTAACATGGTATGCGAGCAGGCTATTCAGACAGGTCATTTGATCGCCTTTCTGTCTTATTTAATTGTCCATGTGTTGAACCCAGCATTGGCTACGTGAGGGGGCGTGTTGAGATTATTAGTCCCACATTGTATGGGCATCTAAGATCCTGCGGCTTATAATCCCTTAGGGCCTCTCCACTCATTGCCAATTGGTTATGAGTTGGATTCCCGTATTCTAATATGTTATCACATCCAGGCTCTGTATGAGACCTGAGACCAAGTAAGACCCAAGAAGGCAGGTCAACCATACATCGGTTCATATAAAGTGTGGAGCTACTCCACTTATTTCCAATTGGTTTTGAGTTGGATGCCCGTATTCTAACATCAATTAAGGTGCGGGAACCTATATGAGTGATATTCAAGAAAAGAAAATATCAATCAAACTCGGGATTAGGATGAACTTATTCTCTTCAAAACTTATAGAGATGCCTAATCAATTCTTCCTCACAAGAACAATGTAAACAAATCAAACCAGAAGGATCACCAGATTCGTTTACAAAGAGTATTGGGTGATTTAGATATCTAGCTTGTGGAATCACAAAATCTAAGACTAAGAGAACTTTGTGATTTCTATCTATCAATTTGGTGATCTATATTTTTGAAACTAGAAGATCAATAAGAACAAGATCCGAATAACAAAAACTATCGCGTAAAAGATAGTTTGACCGGGCTTCACGAATCCCTTAGTGAAGTCTTTCAAAGTCGTAACCTAATACATTTTCACCATAGGAAACCTAGGTTTTAGAGGAGTCTTCAGCCACAACTAGGATACAAAAGTGCCGGGATTGAGATTCTAGTATGCAGGGAGTGCTCTATTTATATTGATAAATAACGCCAAACAAAGCAGGTTCGTGAACTAGTTTTCATGTTTATGAATTGATTTGTAATCAAGCAAGATAAACTTTTTCGTATAGATTGTGCATGAAAGCATGTGAAAAGTTTGCTTTGAATCACAAAAAATATGTGTGCAACCTTAGTGCAAGTTGTTTGCCAGTTAGTCGTGGTTAAGTAAATCTAGAACCTACCAGCATAAGTAGAGTACATATCACAAGATCGAATCAGTAAAGTCATACGACTTTCCTCAGTATATATGGTAGATAATATGTTTAAATGAGATAATCAGTCTTCACATACCTATGTTGATGAAGTTTTCGATGACAATATCTCCAGTCTTCAATCTTCAAGGTCGGTTGGTGAATTTTGATAATCAACTATCATGCTCTATTCCTAGTACGAGAGTGACTTTGGTAGACTGTAAATCAAGACGTAGTTTTGAAAAACTAAAATTGACAACAAGCTTGACATACCAAAACTTTTGAGTTTGACAGAACGATGCTTTAACTATCTCCCTCTTTGTCAATAATGCATCTTGATTATTGAATCTTCAACACTGTGGAAATTTTCTTTCTTCAGGTTCTTTTATGGTTCTGAATGTGTTCGTTCATCACCTTGTTTTGGAAGGTCTGTAACTTATAATAACTTAAGAGAATACTCAAGTTAGAACATTTAGAATGAAAAATAAATCTACTCAATGGTTGTTGTGTCAGTGCATAATATTTGTACATACTTTAAAATCCATTATACAAAGACTTTAAAACAATACTTTCTCTTAGTCTCTACTTATCTTTTTTTGCTAGCTTTGAAGTATACCTCCGTCCATGTAATTCACTCCCCCTTAGACATTGTTCGGTAAATCTAGTTATATGTCTTAGTAGATTTCTACTAAATAATTTTCTTATTTTTGTCATAAATTGACAAAGGTTTCAAATAGGGATCATAATAAACTACGCTTTACGAGATTGTCATGACTAAAGAGCCATACCAAATTTTTTCAATGATACCACTAAGTTTCGCAACTTAGTAATTCATATAGGATAGTAATTTAAGGTATTGTCCTCACCTAATGATTCCAAAGTTGCACTTGTTAGAGCATAGCTCGGTTGAACCCACCAAGCATTGGTATGTCAAGTTTAGTTGTCATAATTTAGTGAATCAAAACTCATTTAAAGAGTCGCTTGATTATTTACTAGAGTCTACTTCGTATAGGTTAGCTTTAAAGTATTAGGATATAAGACATTACAAGTATTACGTGAAGACTTGAAGAATGTGAAGAAGTAAGGAGATACAACGACGACATCATCCATCCACTTGACGTTAGTAATATTTGACTTGAACTGTTTCATTCACTAATGTATCTTTCAAGTCGTGCATATTGAAAACATAACTGCGAAGATGTGAATGATAATACTCTAGTTAAACATAGTATTAAGGAATATAATACGAAGTATAACGCTTATCTTTTGAACTTCGTATATAAAACATCGACATAATCGTATGAATGCTATTGTGATTATGTATGGGTATGGGTGAAGATTTTGTCCTAGGAAACAATGTTTTACATTCGTTTAAAGGAAGTAAATTCATGAACTTGTTTTATGAATCGAAAGGGAATCGCCAGGCTTATTGGTATTGTTATTCATTGCAAATATTTTGAATTACCAATATGTGTGATTAGTATAACCGCTCATAACTTGTTTATGTATCTTGGTTAAACTATTCACAAGGCCTGACTTTTGTATTAGTATGACTTTTATTAGTGAAACCAATCTTAAGTAATCACCTGAGATGGTATGATCGATTTGTTGTAATTGGTATGACCAACTCTAGACATTGGTGAACCGATCCTAGTAAGAGATGCAACAGATCACAAAAGGGGAATCGATCCTTGTAAGAGGTGCAACAAGTTTTTTTAGTTATTGGGAACCAATCCTATGAACATGTGCAACACGTTTTTAGTTATTAGGAACCGATCCTATGAACATGTGCACCAAATACAAGTTAGATACCATATATATGTGGGAACCGATCCTAGTACCTAGTCAACCAAGTTTTGGTAACTAGCGTGACTAATTATAGTACCCACATGTAGGTAGAACCAAAACTTGTTTTGGTAGAACCGTGAAACCCATGTTTGGTAATTTGATAAGATAATCAATCACATAGTTCTTGGAAGTCAGATGAACCAATTCTAAACTTGTTTGGAAGTGTGGCAGATCGGTTCCAAGATGGTAAATATGAAAAAGGATTTACCAAGTAAAGATATCGACATACTTTGAACATGTGCAGTAACTCTTATCTTTTATTGTTCAAAGATATTCCTTAACAGCCAAAGGAGAATCCCGGATTGAAATAAATTGAGAATCTTTTAATTAATGTTTTTAGTTTTATATGCTTTTAATTTCCAGCAATTAAATTGCATATCTTTAGAAAATAAAAATTGGTAATGTGCATTTACTAATCGGAGATTTTCAACTGAGATTTCGGTCAACATTTGGACAAAACATTTCCAGGAATTATGGAAACCGAATTTGGTAATTTATTGCATATCTTGAGAATATTTTCTGTTTTGGAAATTCCTAGGTGTCCAAACTTCCTTGGTCTATAAATATTGAAGTTTGAATTTCAAGCAAACTAATCCTCAGAGCTAGGAAAACTCCCTAGCTGTGTTGTTACTGGTGGAGCCGCCTATTCGGAGAGGAAAGTAACCTAATTAGGCGAAATATCTTACGGCCGCTCAGTTTAAAGACTTCTTTGGGATTGAGAAGCTCTATTAGTACCGTTGGTGGGAAACTAGATAATTGCAGTTTATTATTAGTTTTCGATTGATTTGATTGACTAACGGTTGTTTAACTTTGATTGCACCTAGTTTGTTTATGCTTGAGAATCTTCTCTTATGATATAAGATTCACTCAAACTAGATCGAAGTTTCGACAAGGATCTTTAGATTGTTTGTAGATCTAAATATGTCTTGTGATAATCCATTATTTACAAACTTCGTTCTTTGTGTGATTGATCACAAGAGATTCAAGTTGATTGAGTGCAGGTGTTTATTGAAGATCAAAGAAGATTTGAAGACAAAGAAGATTTTTGGGTTCATAATCTTTGGTGTGCACCATACTTGTTTCAGCTGAAAAAGGATCCAACCATAATCGGTTTATCTTTGTGATAGATTGGATTAATTAGTTGAATGGATCGGCATCAACACAATTCTTTGTTATTCAAAGTATTGATTGCAAAATCTTGACAATTACTTTGGTAGTTATTATTAGATAGATCTAAGGACCTGACAAATGAGTTTATTGGGATAAACGGAAGAGCATTTTGTCAAACTCATATCACTTGATTGAAAAGAGTTTTTACCGAACAGATTTATTGTTCCTTTACTGTTTATAATACGAACCAAAGGAATTATTCCAAGTGCGTGACTTACTGCAAGTTGGAGGCGCATGAATACCGACGGAACTAGGTGAACTATAGGTTTAGTTGCTTGGTCTCAACTATACGAAGTTGGTTTAGATTTTGTATAGCGGCTTAATCCTGAGAGTATTCAATTCTGGACAAGGTCCCAGGGTTTTTCTGCATTTTCGGTTTCCTCATAATCAAAATCTTATTATGTGTTTTACTTTTCTATTTCCGCAATTATAATTATTTATTATAATTAGAAGTAAAAATACACAAACGTTAATTCATGTTTACTTGATAGCAATCATATTGTGTTTGGTTAAGTCCGAACCTTTTATCAAGTAAACATACTTCGTTGTTGTATTGTCTTGATCTCATATCCATAGATGATCACACGAAGTGTGAACCGATTAGTTATATTGTCTCGACTCAGTTCATAGACAATCACTTTCGGAGAAAGGAATTATAGGTGGAATTTTTTTAGATTGAGGTATATTTGGGTACCCTCGTCTTTTCAATTAGTATCAGAGCAGGCAAACATGCAAAGATCTAACAATCTGTGTTTGGTGCGATCCAACCTATAAGAAAATGAATCATATGTCTGATTCAGTTAACGTTATGCAAGAGTATGAATACTCAAAAGTTGAATATGTTCCTATTTTCTTAACTCATTATCTAGGAGTTACGAAAATAAAGAGAACATTTGAATCTATCTTTGATGGAAAAGAATATGCTGATAAAGAGTTGGTAAAACTCTTAAAGACGATTAAATCTCTATCTAAAAGAATGCTAATATTAAAGACAGAGTCAAATCTTCTTAAACATGAGATCAGAGATAAAGATATTCAACTAGATATTATAGCTAAAGAGAATATGGATCTCAATGTCAAACTAGAAGCCCTTGGTAAATCCCTTACTCAAGATAAAGAGACACGTCCTATGACTTTGACTAATAAAGCTATTGTGATTTTTTCAGATATTGAGGAAACTAAAGGGCCTTGCTCGACTTTTACAGACTGTGATAAAGCCGGTTTAGTCACATCTGAAACAGATCAAGATGATGGTAGTTTTCCAAACTACATCAAGTCAGAAGAGGATAAGAAACTATCTTCTACATCTACTGATGATCAAACGAAATCTTGTCCAAAGGAAACTTTGAACCGATTCCGTGAACGTGATATAAAGGAGTACAACTTTCAGTTACTTGACATGAAACTTATACTTCTTCAAAATACAGTGATTAAAATATTGAAAGAAGTTTCTTGTCTTAAAAAATTGAAAGACCATTCCTCAGTAGAAAGACTGAATATACCACAACCCGACAAGGTCAACTCAAAAGAATTAGAAGAAAGAGTTGATAATCGCTTCTGGAAAAAGGTTCCTCCTCATCCTTTTCGAAACAATTCTTGTTTTGATGAAGAACGACTCCAGAAGAAACGAAAAGAGAGAATCTTTTGCCAAAAGAAACAATCATGAACTTTCGATAATTGTTTCAGATAATCATGTTGATGTGCATCATAAGGAAATCCTTATAATGAGAAAATCTTATGAAAATCTCATTAATCGGATTAAGAGAGATTTATCTATCTCTGAAATTTTCACATCAGTACATCTTCTCCACATGATCATATCTCTAGAGTTAGAAAAGATCATTATTACATCTCACAGAAAAGTCTACAAGATAGATAAATCGTCTCCCACGAATAAACCTATGAGTTTTGTTCCGTTTTTGATAAATCAAGGTGAACAGGAACCAATCAATAAAACCAGACTTATATTCGAAGAACAGCTCAGTTTTATCAATCACCTCACAATAGTCTTAATCGACGCAGCGAAAAAAAGATATTGTGGAATCACAAACGATGAGACGAAGATGTTTGTGATTACTTTATATCTTGCCTATCGGAGATAGAAATCTCAAGCCAATTATTACAATTGTACTCGTACGATAGAAATAGCAAGATCAGATCACACAACTACAAGAAAAGTAGTATCGGTCCGGCTTCACAATCCCAATGAAGTCTTTAAGTCGTTAACCTGGTTTTAGAAGAAGAAAACCAAAGGTTAAAGGAGAATCGACTCTAGCTTAGCAAACTAGTATCACACAGAATGTGTGGGGATTAGGTTTCCCATTTGCTAGAGTTCTCCCTTATATAGTCTTTCAAATCAGGGTTTGCAATCAATGTTAGCTTAGTAACAAAGCATTCAATATTCACCGTTAGATGAAAACTTGATTAGATACAAGCTAATATCTCTCAACCGTTAGATGAAAACTTAGCTTGCCATACACACATGTACTTGACGATTTTGGGTTTGTGTAACCATACCCAAACGTGTACAATAGTTGGTTCAATATTAGTCAACCAAATGGTTAGCCAAATGATAACTTTCATATCAACCATATTCTTCTTCACCATAACTAGTCCAAATGACTCAAATGAACTAGTTAGAGAGTTGTTCAATTGCTATGAGATCTTATGTACTACACAAGACACAATTGAAGCAAAAACGATGTGATTCACTCGAATCGATTCATGAACTATAAAGCCACGGTTTGCAATAGCATTCCTTAGATAATTTAGATAAGTTCACGAAACATCGTTTAGACATAACCACTCAAGTTCGAGACTAGGGTTCGCGGACTCAAATTAACCCGGTTAGAGTTCACACTCGGGAAGAAATTCTCGG